>JARQOD010000002.1:421455656-421470876 GCA_033576555.1 Oophaga sylvatica
TTTCGAAAGCGCAATGGGTTATGTTTCTACTGTGGTGATGCCTCTCATGCTATTTCAGTCTGCCCTAAGCGGGGAAGACGTTTTGCACGCTCAGTTGTCTTGGGTAGTGTTCAGACTAAGTTTTTATTAACTGTCACTCTGATATGCTCTCTGTCCTCATTTTCTGCTCAGGCTTTCGTTGATTCTGGAGCAGCTATTAACCTGATGGATTATGATTTTGCTAAACGTTGTGGGTTTCCCTTGATACCCCTACACAAGTCTATTCCCCTACTGGGGATCGATTCTACCCCTTTGGCTGAGAATAAACCTCAGTTCTCTACTCAGGTGATAATGAGGGTTGAACCTGATCATCAAGAGTGCTGCAAATTTTTGGTTCTGTATAATCTGCATGATATTATCGTACTGGGTTTCCCTTGGTTACAGTCTCATAATCCTGTTTTGGATTGGAAATCTGTGTCTGTAACCAGTTGGGGCTGCCAATGTGTTAATACCAACACTCCTGTTTTTTCTGCCTCCCCCAGGCTCAGGATGTTCCTGACTTTTTGATTGATTTTTCTGATGTATTTAGCGAAAGTAAATCTGCATCCTTGCCTCCCCATAGGAGCTATGACTGCGCTATTGAATTAGTGCCTGGTAGTAAATTCCCTAAAGGTCGCCTTTTTAACTTGTCTGTACCTGAACATGACGCTATGCGGTCTTATATCAAGGAGTCATTGAAGAAGGGTCATATCAGACCATCCTCTTCACCCTTAGGTGCCGGTTTTTTCTTTGTGGCCAAAAAGGATGGTTCATTAAGGCCGTGTATTGATTATCGTCTTTTGAACAATATTACTGTGAAATATCAATACCCGTTACCCTTGATTTCTGACCTGTTTTCCAGGGTGAAAAACGCTACTTGGTTTACCAAGCTTGACCTCAGGGGGGCATATAACCTTATTCGCATTAAGCACGGGGATGAATGGAAGACGGCATTCAATACCCCAGAGGGGCATTTTGAGTACCTTGTGATGCCCTTTGGGCTCACTAATGCTCCTTCTGTCTTCCAGTCCTTCATGAATGACATTTTCAGGGATTTTGTGGATAAATTTCTGATTGTTTATTTGGATGATATCTTGATTTTTTCTAATGACTGGGACTCTCATGTGAAACATGTTCGAACTGTATTCCAGATTTTGAGAGAGAATGCTCTGTATGTGAAGGGATCAAAGTGTCTTTTTGGCGTACAGAGGATCTCATTTCTGGGATTCATTTTGTCCCCATCTGTTATTGAAATGGACCCGGTCAAGGTTCAGGCCATCTGTGATTGGGTCCAACCTACTTCATTAAAGGCTCTTCAAAGATTTTTGGGTTTTGCCAATTTTTATCGTAAATTTATTGGTAATTTCTCGGTTATTGTTAAACCATTAACTGATTTGACCAAAAAGGGTTCTGATGTGGTGAATTGGCCTCCTGAGGCAGTCTCTGCATTTCAGGAACTTAAGCAGAGATTCACTTCTGCTCCTGTTCTACGGCAGCCTGATGTTTCTCTGCCATTTCAGGTGGAGGTTGATGCCTCTGAAATTGGGGCAGGTGCCGTTTTGTCCCAAAAAGACCAGAGACCTCTAAAAGTAACCCTTGTGCCTTTTTCTCTCGAAAATTTTCTCCAACTGAACGTAATTATGACGTGGGTAATCGGGAGTTATTGGCCATGAAGTGGGCTTTTGAAGAGTGGAGACATTGGCTGGAGGGAGCCAAACATCAGGTGGTGGTCCTTACTGACCATAAGAATCTGGTTTATCTGGAATCTGCCAAGCGACTCAATCCTAGACAGGCCAGGTGGGCCTTGTTTTTCACACGTTTTAATTTTGTGGTTTCCTTTTTCCTGGCACTAAGAATGTTAAGCGGATGCCCTCTCGAGGAGCTTCCTTGCGGACTCTCCTGAGTTATCTGATCCTTCTGTTATTTTGAAAGAGGGTGTAGTTCTTTCCGCCATCTCACCTAATTTGAGACTTGCTCTGGAGGGGTGTCAGGAGGATAGCCCTAGCGCTGCCCTGTTGGAAAATTGTTTGTCCCGGACCAGTGGAAAAAGAGTGTGATGTCTGAGATTTATTGTTCCGCGTTGGCTGGGCATCCTGGAATTTTTGGTACCAGAGACTTGGTTAGTCGGTCCTTTTGGTGGCCTACCTTGTCTCGTGATGTCAGGGAATTTGTGCAGTCCTGCGGGACTTGCTCTCGCTCCAAGCCTTGCTCTCGCTCTAGTGGTTTGTTGATGCCATTGCCTGTGCCCAAGAGACCATGGACCCATATCTCTATGGATTTCATTTCCGACCTTCCTGTTTCTCAGAGAATGACCGCCCATCTGGGTGATTTGTGATAGGTTTTCTAAGATGATACATCTTGTGCCATTACCTAAGTTGCCTTCCTCCTCTGAATTGGTGCCGTTGTTCCTTCAGCACGTGGTTCGTTTACACGGCATTCCTGAGAACATAGTGTCTGACAGAGGAGTCCAGTTTGTTTCCAGATTTTGGAGGACTTTTTGTTCTAAACTGGGTGTTCAATTGTCTTTCTCCTCGGCATTTCATCCTCAGACCAATGGTCAAACTGAGAGAACAAACCAGACATTGGAGACTTATCTAAGATGCTTTGTGTCTGCTGATCAGGATGACTGGGTCTCTTTTTTGCCTTTGGCTGAGTTTGCTCTTAATAATAGGGCTAGCTCTGCCACTTTGATGTCTCCGTTTTTCTGTAATTCTGGGTTTCACCCTCGATTTTCTTCAGGACAGACGGAGGCTTCTGTCTGTCCAGGTGTTGACTCTGTTGTGGAACGTATGCAACATATTTGGGACCAGGTAGTGGAGAGGTTGTCCCTCTCTCAGGAGAGGGCCCAGCGGTTTGCTAACCGGCATAGGACTGATGGTCCTCGGTTTAAAGTAGTGACTTGGTCTGGTTGTCCTCAAAAATATTCCTATGAGAGTAGCATCTCCTAAATTTAAGCCTAGGTTTATTGGACCTTATAAGATCATAGAGATTCTTAATCCTGTTTCTTTTCGTTTGCTTCTTCCAGGGACATTTAAGATCCATAACGTGTTCCACAAGTCCTTGTTGAAGAGGTTTGTTGAGCCAGTGGTTCCTGCTGCTGTGCCTCCTGACCCTGTTTTGGTTGAGGGCAATCTGGAGTATGTGGTTGAGAAAATATTAGATTCTCGTTTTTCTAGACGGAAACTCCAGTATTTGGTTAAGTGGAGAGGTTATGGTCAGGAAGACAATTCTTGGGTGTTTGCTTCGGACATCCATGCTAGGAGACTCATCCGTGCGTACCATAGAACTCATCCTGACCGACCTGGTTGCTCAAATGAGGGTTCGGTGACCCCTCCTCAAGGGGGGGGTACTGTTGTGAGTGGGCTTGGGATGAGTTCTGAGCAGAGGCTCCCTCTGGTGGTTACAAGCGGTGCTGGTCTGTCCAGTGAAGATTGTGAGGATTGGGAATCAGGTGTTACTGACTGGTCTTATATAAGGGAGTCACCTTCCCATCAGGGTTGCCGGTGATCAATTGTTCTGGTCTGAATCCTTGATTCCTGTTTCCTTTGTAGCCTGCTGTGTCGTGTCTGCATCTCCTGCTAACAGATAAGACATTTTCTTCTTTTTGTTTTTGTGCTTGATTTTTGCATTTTGTCCTTACTTCTGTGGGGGCCTTCAGGGTCCCCTCCGGGGGCTTTTGCCCTCTCAGTTTAGTTCAGCCACTGATGTTTGTACATTTGCTTTTTCCAGTTTTTTCAGTGACTGCTGTTTTGATTTTGTTACACCAGAGAACTAATTTAGGTGGTAGAGGTCGTGTGATCTCAGGTGTTTTTGAAATTAGTAGAGTTGGTGCTTTTCAGGGTTTTCTGGGATTGCAGTAAGTACCCTTCCTATCCTTTTCTATTTAGTTAGTTTGGGCCCCAACGTTTGCTCATACTATTTTCTGTCTGTGTCTGTATTTCTTCTTGTCTAACCGCCATTACATGTTTGGGGGCTTTCTATTATCTTTGGGGTTCTGCTCCGGGGCAGATAGCTTTCCTCTTTCTATCTTTAGTTGTAGTTAGTTTCTCAGGCTGTGACGAGGCGTCTAGGACCAACGTAGGAACGCTCCACGGCTGCCTTTAGTTGTTGTGGTTAGTCAGGGTACTGCAATCTCATAGATTCCAACTGCTCTGGTGTATTGCCTTTTTTTTTGCCTGCACTCCTCAGCTACCGAAACATAACAGAAACCTATAACTGATCTCACCAAGAAGGGTTTTGATACTGTCCAATGGTCCACTGAGGCTGTTAAGGCTTTTGAGCATCTCAAGAAGAGGTTTAGCTCTGCTCCTGTTTTGATCCAGACATATGAGACCAAGCCATTTCTGGTAGAGGTTGATGCCTCATCAATAGGGGTGGGGCCAGTTCTGTCTCAGGAGGGGGAGAATGGGGTGCATCCCAGTGCTTTCTCTTCTAAAAATTTTTCGGAGACTGAGCTCAACTATGATGTTGGGAACCGAGAGTTTCTGGTAATTAACCTGGTTTTTGAGCATTGGCGACATTTTTTGGAGGGGGCTAGACATCCGATACAGGTTTTTGCTGATCATAAAAATCGAATAATATCTGGATGCTGCTAAACGTTTGAATGCCCGTCAAACTAGGTGAGCACTGTTTTTTTGCCCATTTCTGTTATGTTTTGGTAGCTGAGGAGAATAAGCAAAAAAACGGCAATACACCAGAGAGGCTGGAACCTATTGGATTGCAGTAACCTGAACTAACCACACAACTAGAGGTAGCAGTGGAGCGTTCCTACGTTGATCCTAGACGCCTCGGCACAGCCTGAGAGATAACTATACCTAAAGGCAGAAAGATGATAGCTATCAGCCCCGCAGCAGATCCCCAAAGAAAATAGGAAGCCCCCAAACATGTAATGGCGGTTAGACAAGAAGAAGCACGGACACAGACAGAAAATAGAATGAGCAAACGCTGGGGCCCAATCTGTCTAGACAGAAAAGTACACTAAAGGATACTCACTGCAATCCAAAAAAAACCCTAAAAAATACCAACTCTTCTGATTGCAAAAACACCTGAGATCACACTATCTCTACCACCTAATCAGATCTCTGGTGTAACAAAACTAAGCCGCAGCCACTGAAAAAACAGGAAAAAGCAAATGAACAAACAAGAGTGGCTCCAGATAAACTGAGAGGAGCACAAGCCCCCGGAGGGGACCTGGCTGACCTCCACAGAAGTGCAGGGAACAATGCAAAGAGCAAGCACAAAAATAAAAGCAGAAAATATCTTATCTGATAGCAGAAGATACAGGCAAGACTCAGCAAACTTCCAAATGAACCAGGAACCACAATTGAGACAAGAACAATTGATCACCGGCAACCATCATGGGAGGGAACCTCCCTTATATCAGACCAGTCCGTGATCCCAGATTGTCATTACTCGCTGAAAGGTTCAGTACTGTCTGTAACCACCAGAGGGAGCTCTGCTCAGAAACCATCTCTAGCACATTCATAACTGTACCCCCCCTTGAGGAGGGGTCACCGGACCCACACTTATGCAACCAGGCCGATCAGGATGAGTTCGGTGATAGGCACGGATCAGTCTCCTAGCATGGATGTCCGAAGCAAACACCCAAGAATTGTCCTTCTGACCATAACCTCTCCACTTAACCAAATACTGGAGTTTCTGTCTAGAAAAGCGAGAATCCAATATTTTCTCAACCACATACTCCAGATTGCCCTCAACCAAAACAGGGTCAGGAGGCGCAGCCATAGGAACCACTGGCTCGACAAACCTCTTCAATAAGGACTTGTGGAACACGTTATGGATCTTAAATGTCCCTGAAAGAAGCAACAGGAAGGAAACAGGATTAAGAATCTCCATGATCTTATAAGGTCCAATGAACCTAGGCTTAAACTTTGGAGATGAAACCCTCATAGAGATAATTCTTGAGGACAACCAAACCAAGTACCCCACTTTAAACCGAGGACCATCAGTCCTATGCCAGTTGGCAAACCATTGGGCCTTCTCCTGAGAGAGAGACAACCTCTCCACTACCTGGTCCCAAATCTGCTGCATTCGCTCCACAACAGAGTCAACACCCGGACAGACAGAAGCCTCCCCCTGTCCTGAAGAAAATCAAGGGTGAAACCCGAAATTGCAGAAAAATGGAGACATCAAGGTGGCAGAGCTAGCCCTATTATTAAGAGCAAACTCAGCCAAAGGCAAAAAAGAGACCCAGTCATCTTGATCAGCAGACACAAAACATCTCAAATAAGTCTCCAAGGTCTAGTTTGTTCTCTCGGTTTTTCCATTGGTCTGAGGATGAAAAGCAGAGGAGAAAGATAATTGAACACCAAGTTTAGAACAAAATGTCCTCCAAAATCTGGAAACAAACTGGACTCCCCTGTTAGACACAATGTTCTCCGGAATGCCATGTAACCGAACCACGTGCTGAAGGAACAAAGGCACCAATTCGGAGGAGGAAGGCAACTTAGGTAATGGCACAAGATGTATCATCTTGGAAAACCTATCACAGATTACCCAGATAATGGTCATTCTCTGAGAAACAGGGAGGTCGGAAATAAAATCCATAGAGATATGGGTCCATGGCCTCTTGGGCACAGGTAATGGCATTAACAAACCACTAGAGCAAGAGCAAGGCTTGGAGCGAGAGTAAGTCCCACAGGACTGCACAAATTCCCTGACGTCACGAGACAAAGTAGGCCACCAAAAGGACCGACTCACCAAGTCTCTGGTACCAAAAATCCCAGGATGACCGGCCAACGCGGAACAATGAATCTCAGACATCACACTCTTCTTCCACTGGTCTGGGACAAACAATTTCCCAATAGGGCAGCGCTCAGGTTTATCCTCCTGACACCTTTCCAGAGCCAGTCTCAAATTGGGCGAGATGGCGGAAAGTATTACACCCTCTTTCAAAATAACAGTAGGATCAGATAACTCAGGAGAGTCCGCAAAGAATCTCCTCGAGAGGGCATCCGCCTTAACATTCTTAGTGCCAGGAAGAAAAGAAACCACAAAATTAAAATGTGTGAAAAACAAGGCCCACCTGGCCTATCTAGGATTAAGTCGCTTGGCTGATTCGAAATAAACCAGGTTCTTATGGTCCGTGAGGACCACCACCTGATGTTTGGCTCCTTCCAGCAAATGTCTCCACTCTTCAAAGGCCCACTTCATAGCCAATAACACCCGATTTCCCACGTCATAATTACGTTCAGCTGGGGAAAACTTTCGAGAGAAGAAGGCACAAGGGTTACTCTTAGAGGTCTCCGGATCCCTTTGGGACAAAACGGCACCTGCCCCAATCTCAGAAGCATCAACCTCCACCTGAAATGGAGAGAAACATCAGGCTGCTGTAGAACAGGAGCAGAAGTGAATCTCTGCTTAAGTTCCTGAAATGCAGAAACTGCCTCAGGAGGCCAATTCACCACATCAGAACCCTTTTTGGTTAAATCAGTCAGTGGTTTCACAATACCGGAGAAATTACCAATAAATTTACAATAAAAATTAGCAAAGCCCAAAAATCTCTGAAGAGCCTTCAATGTAGTAGGTTGAATCCAATCACAAATGGCCTGAACTTTGACCGGGTCCATTTCAATAACAGACGGAGACAAAATGAATCCCTGAAATGAAACCTTCTGTACGCCAAAAAGACACTTTGATCCCTTCACATACAGTGCATTTTCTCTCAAAATCCGTAACATCGTCCGAACATGTTCCACATGAAAGTCCCAGTCGTTGGAAAAAATCAAGATATCGTCCAAATAAACGATCAGAAATTTATCCATGAAATCCCTGAAAATATCATTCATAAAGGACTGAAAGACGGAAGGGGCATTAGTGAGCCCAAAAGGCATCACTAGGTACTCAAAATGCCCCTCTGGGGTATTAAACGCCGTCTTCCATTCATCACCGTGCTTGATGCGAATAAGATTATAAGCCCCCTGAGGTCAAGCTTGGTAAACCAACTAGCACTTTTCACTCTGGAAAATAGGTCAGAAATCAAGGGTAACGGATATTGATATTTAACAGTGATTTTATTCAGGAGACGATAGTCAAAACACGGCCTCAATGAACCATCCTTTTTGGCCACAAAGAAAAAAACCGGCGCCCAAGGTGAAGAGGAAGGTCTGATATGACCCTTCTCCAAAGACTCCAAAGAACGCATAGCATCATGTTCAGGTACAGACAAATTAAAAAGTCGACCCTTAGGAAATTTACCACCAGGCACTAATTCAATAGCGCAATCATAACTCCTGTGAGGAGGCAAGGATGCAGACTTACTCTCAATAAACACATCAGAAAATTAGGTCAAATAGTCAGGGACATCTTGAGACTGGGGGGAGGCAGAAAAAACATCTTGAGACTGGGGGGAAGAAAAAACAGGAGTGTCAGTATTAACACATTGGCAACCCCAACTGGTCACAGACACAGATTTCCAATACAAAACAGGATTATGAGTCTGTAACCAAGGGAAACCCAGTACAATAATGTCATGCAAATTATGCAACACCAAATATTTGCAGCTCTCCTATTGGTCCAGTTCAACCCGCATTATCACCTGGGTAGAAAACTGGTGTTTATTCTCCGCCAAAGGGGTAGAATCAATGCCCAGCAAAGGAATAGACTTCCAAAGGGGTATCATGTTAAACACACAATGTTTGGTAAAGTCAAAATCCATCAGGTTAATAGTTGCTCCTGAATCCACAAAAGCCTGAGCAGAAAATGTGGACATGGAGCAAATCAGGGTAACAGTCAACAGAAATTTATGTCTGAACACTACCCAAAACAACTGAGCGCGCAAAATATCTTCCCCGCTTGGGGCAGGCGGAAATAGCATGAGAAGCATCACGACAGTAGAAACACAACCTATTACACTTTCGAAACTCATGACGCAATACTGTTAGAACCCTCTTGTTAGATTTTGTTTCAGTTTGCTGTCACATGACCTTTATTCCCTATTTAGTCTGGCTCCGCCCTTCTGGCTTTGCTGGACTTCATTGTATTATCTACTCTTAAGCTAGCCAGGTGCTTAGGTGCCTTACTCTGTCAGTTTTGCTTGATCTTAGGATCTCTTAGTATTTGTTTTCTGTTTTATATTCCCTGCTACACTTTCTGTTAGGAGGTGTCCATCTTTTCACCCAGTCCCTAGATCTTGTAGGGATTCCTCCCTCGCAACTATAGGTCTTCGTTCAGACTAGCTGAGGACTTAAGCGGGTCTGGTCGCAGGATCAGGTCCCCCGTTACATCGTAGGGATCCAGTTCAGTCCTATTGTAGGGACAGAATTCCCACCTTTCCTTAGTGCTTGTAGCAGATCATAACAGTAAGTCCAGCCCAAAGAAAAAAAAAAAATCTCTAAGGAAAGATTTTCAGTTTCTATTATGGTGTCGGTTCAGGATTTGGCTCAACACCTGCAGCGACTCTCTCTGGAGGTGGCTGAAATCCAGAAACACGTGAGTAGTTGTCCTGGAGCTGATTTCGTGGAGCCAAAGGTACGTTTGCCTGATTTATTTTTGGTGAACAACAAGATTTTTTTCTTTTAAAAATGCTTGCTTTTTGTATTTCCGTTTGAGACCCAGATCCTCTGGTGATGAATCACAGCGCATAGTGTTATGTTACGGTAGCTGAGGAGTGCAGGTAAAAAAGGAAATACACCAGAGCAGTTGGAATCTATGAGATTGCAGTACCCTGACTAACCACCGCAACTAGAGGCAGCCGTGGAGCGTTCCTACGTTGGTCCTAGACGCCTCGTCACAGCCTGAGAAACTAACTACACCTAAAGATAGAAATAGGAAAGCTATCTGCCCCGGAGCAGAACCCCAAAGATAATAGAAAGCCCCCAAACATGTAATGGCGGTTAGACAAGAGGAAATACTGACACAGAAAGAAAATAGTATGAGCAAACGCTGGGGCCCAAACTATCTAAATAGAAAAGGACAGGAAGGGTACTTACTGCAATCTCAGAAAACCCTGAAAAAACACCAACTCAACTAATTTCAAAATCACCTGAGATCACACGACCTCTACCACCTAAATTAGTTCTCTGGTGTAACAAAAACAGCAGCCACTGAAAAAACTGGAAAAAGCAAAAGTACAAAACACAGTGGCTGGACTAAACTGAGAGGGCAAAAGCCCCCGGAGGGGACCCAGAAGGCCCCCACAGAAGTGCAGGACCAAATGCAAAAATATAGCAAAAACACAAAATAAGAAATTGTCTTATCTGATAGCAGGAGATGCAGACACGACACAGCAGGCTACAAGGGAAACTGGAAAGAAGGATTCAGACCAGAACAATTGATCACCGGCAACCCTGATGGGAAAATGACTCCCTTATATAAGACCAATCAGTAACACCTGATTCCCAGTCCTCACAATCCTCACTAGTACCGCTTGTAACCACCAGAGGGAGCCTCTGCTCAGAACTCATCTCAAACCCATTCACAACAGTACCCCCCCCTTGAGGAGGGGTCACCGAACCCTCATTTGAGCAACCAGGTCGGTCAGGATGAGTTCTATGATACGCACGGATAAGTCTCCTAGCATGGATGTCCGAAGCAAACACCCAAGAATTGTCTTCCTGACCATAACCTCTCCATTTAACCAAATACTGGAGTCTTCGTCTAGAAAAAACGAGAATCCAATATTTTCTCAACCACATACTCCAGATTGCCCTCAACCAAAACAGGGTCAGGAGGCACAGCAGCAGGAACCACTGGCTCAACAAACCTCTTCAACAAGGACTTGTGGAACACGTTATGGATCTTAAATGTCCCTGGAAGAAGCAAACGAAAAGAAACAGGATTAATAATCTCCATGATCTTATAAGGTCCAATGAACCTAGGCTTAAATTTAGGAGATGCTACTCTCATAGGAATATTCTTTGAGGACAACCAGACCAAGTCCCCCACTTTAAACCGAGGACCATCAGTCCTATGACGGTTAGCAAACCGCTGGGCCTTCTCCTGAGAGAGGGACAACCTCTCCACTACCTGGTCCCAAATCTGCTGCATACGCTCAACAACAGAGTCAACACCTGGACAGACAGAAGCCTCCGTCTGTCCTGAAGAAAATCGAGGGTGAAACCCAGAATTACAGAAAAACGGAGACATCAAAGTGGCAGAGCTAGCCCTATTATTAAGAGCAAACTCAGCCAAAGGCAAAAAAGAGACCCAGTCATCCTGATCAGCAGACACAAAGCATCTTAGATAAGTCTCCAATGTCTGGTTTGTTCTCTCAGTTTGACCATTGGTCTGAGGATGAAATGCCGAGGAGAAAGACAATTGAACACCCAGTTTAGAACAAAAAGTCCTCCAAAATCTGGAAACAAACTGGACTCCTCTGTCAGACACAATGTTCTCAGGAATGCCGTGTAAACGAACCACGTGCTGAAGGAACAACGGCACCAATTCAGAGGAGGAAGGCAACTTAGGTAATGGCACAAGATGTATCATTTTGGAAAACCTATCACAAATTACCCAGATGGTGGTCATTCTCTGAGAAACAGGAAGATCGGAAATGAAATCCATAGAGATATGGGTCCATGGTCTCTTGGGCACAGGCAATGGCATCAACAAACCACTAGAGCGGGAGCAAGGCTTGGAGCGAGAGCAAGTCCCGCAGGACTGCACAAATTCCCTGACATCGCGAGACAAGGTAGGCCACCAAAAGGACCGACTAACCAAGTCTCTGGTACCAAAAATTCCGGGATGCCCAGCCAATGCGGAACAATGAATCTCAGACATCACACTCTTTTTCCATTGGTCCGGGACAAACAATTTTCCAACAGGGCAGCGCTCGGGCCTATCCTCCTGACACCCCTCCAGAGCAAGTCTCAAATTGGGCGAGATAGCGGAAAGAACTACACCCTCCTTCAAAATAACAGAGGGATCAGATAGCTCAGGAGAGTCCGCAAGGAAACTCCTCGAGAGGGCATCCGCCTTAACATTCTTAGTGCCAGGAAGAAAGGAAACCACAAAATTAAAACGTGTGAAAAACAAGGCCCACCTGGCCTGTCTAGGATTGAGTCGCTTGGCAGATTCCAGATAGACCAGATCCTTATGGTCCGTAAGGACCACCACCTGATGTTTGGCTCCCTCCAGCCAATGTCTCCACTCTTCAAAAGCCCACTTCATGGCCAATAACTCCCGATTACCCACGTCATAATTACGTTCAGTAGGAGAAAATTTTCGAGAGAAAAAGGCACAAGGGTTACTTTTAGGGGTCTCTGGATCTTTTTGGGACAAAACGGCACCTGCCCCAATTTCAGAGGCATCAACCTCCACCTGAAATGGCAGAGAAACATCAGGCTGCCGTAGAACAGGAGCAGAAGTGAATCTCTGCTTAAGTTCCTGAAACGCAGAGACTGCCTCAGGAGGCCAATTCACCACATCAGAACCCTTTCTGGTCAAATCAGTTAATGGTTTAACAATAACAGAGAAATTACCAATAAATTTACGATAAAAATTGGCAAAACCCAAAAATCTCTGAAGAGCCTTTAATGAAGTAGGTTGGACCCAATCACAGATGGCCTGAACCTTGACCGGGTCCATTTCAATAACAGATGGGGACAAAATGAATCCCAGAAATGAGATCTTCTGTACGCCAAAAATACACTTTGATCCCTTCACATACAGAGCATTCTCTCTCAAAATCTGGAATACAGTTCGAACATGTTTCACATGAGAGTCCCAGTCATTAGAAAAAATCAAGATATCATCCAAATAAACAATCAGAAACTTGTCCACAAAATCCCTGAAAATGTCATTCATGAAGGACTGGAAGACGGAAGGAGCATTAGTGAGCCCAAAGGGCATCACAAGGTACTCAAAATGCCCTTCAGGGTGTTAAATGCCGTCTTCCATTCATCCCGTGCTTAATGCGAATAAGGTTATACGCCCCCCTGAGGTCAAGCTTGGTAAACCAAGTAGCGTTTTTCACCCTGGAAAACAGGTCAGAAATCAAGGGTAACGGGTATTGATATTTCACAGTAATATTGTTCAAGAGACGATAATCAATACACGGCCTTAATGAACCATCTTTTTTGGCCACAAAGAAAAAACCGGCACCTAAGGGTGAAGAGGATGGTCTGATATGACCCTTCTCCAATGATTCCTTGATATAAGACCGCATAGCGTCATGTTCAGGTACAGACAAGTTAAAAAGGCGACCTTTAGGGAATTTACTACCTGGCACTAATTCAATAGCGCAGTCATAGCTCCTATGGGGAGGTAAGGATGCAGATTTACTTTCGCTAAACACATCAGAAAAATCAAACAAAAAGTCAGGAACATCCTCAGCCTGGGGGGAGGAAAAAAACAGGAGTGTTGGCACTAACACATTGGCAGCCCCAACTGGTTACAGACACAGATTTCCAATCCAAAACAGGATTATGAGACTGTAACCAAGGGAAACCCAGCACTATAATGTCATGCAGATTATATAGAACCAAAAATTTGCAGCACTCCTGGTGATCAGGTTCAACCCTCATTATCACCTGAGTAGAAAACTGGGGTTTATTCTCAGCCAAAGGGGTAGAATCGATCCCCAGTAAAGGAATAGACTTCTGTAGGGGTATCAAGGGAAACCCACAACGTTTAGCAAAATCATAATCCATCAGGTTAATAGCTGCTCCAGAATCAACGAAAGCCTGAGCAGAAAATGAGGACAGAGAGCATATCAGAGTGACAGTTAATAAAAACTTAGTCTGAACACTACCCAAGACAACTGAGCGTGCAAAATGTCTTCCCCACTTAGGGCAGACTGAAATAGCATGAGAGGCATCACCACAGTAGAAACATAACCCATTGCGCTTTCGAAACTCATGACGCTGTGCCCCAGACACCACTCCATCACACTGCATGGGCTCAGCAGCTGGCTCACAAGGCAACACCACTCCACGCATACTTCTCCGCTCACGCAAACGTCTGTCAATTTGAATCGCTAATGACATAGAATCATTGAGACCAGAGGGGACAGGGAATCCCACCATAACATCCTTTACATTATCCGACAGACCCTTCCGGAAAAGGGCCGCCAAAGCGTCGTCATTCCATTTGGTCAGGACTGCCCACCTATGGAATCTCTGACAGTATAACTCAGCGTCATCAAGCTCCTGATTTAATGCCAACAAGGCTTTTTCAGCTTGATCAGTGACATTAGGCTCATCGTACAATAACCCCAAAGCCTGAAAAAAATGCATCAACATCACTCAAAACAGGATCCCCAGGTATCAGGGAAAAAGCCCAATCCTGAGGATCGCCGCGCAGGAGAGAGATGATAATTTGAACCTGCTGCGCTGCGTTTCCTGAGGACTTAGATTTTAAGGCAAGAAACAATTTACAATTATTTTTGAAATTCTGAAACTTAGCTCGATCCCCTAAAAACAAATCTGGCATGGGGATCCTAGGTTCCACAACAGGCAACCTAGCAAGATATGCAGCAATACTCTGAACCTCAGTGGCAAGCTGATCCACACGGCCAGACAACTGTGCAAACTCCATTGGGAGAAAAGATCCTCCCCAGCACCCAGAGATACAGAGGAAAAAAAAAAAAAAAATGCAACAAACAGAAAAATATCTCTGACAACTTTTCTTCCTTCAAAATATTTTTTCCCTTCTGTGAGTACCATACAATTTTTAAGGCCGGTGATACTGTTATGTTACGGTAGCTGAGGAGTGCAGGTAAAAAAGGAAATACACCAGAGCAGTTGGAATCTATGAGATTGCAGTACCCTGACTAACCACCGCAACTAGAGGCAGCCGTGGAGCGTTCCTACGTTGGTCCTAGACGCCTCGTCACAGCCTGAGAAACAAACTACACCTAAAGATAGAAATAGGAAAGCTATCTGCCCCGGAGCAGAACCCCAAAGATAATAGAAAGCCCCCAAACATGTAATGGCGGTTAGACAGAGGAAATAGACACAGAAAGAAAATAGTAGGCAAACGCTGGGCCCAAACTATCAAAAAAAAAAGGACAGGAAGGGTACTTACGCAAACTCAAAAAACCCCGAAAAAACACCAACTCAAATTTATTTAAAATCACCCCGAATCTCACCACCAAAAAAAGTTCTCGGGTAACAAAAAAGCAGCCATGAAAAAAATGGAAAAAAACAAAAGAAAAACATGGCGGACTAAACTGAGAGGGCAAAAGCCCCCCGGAGGGGACCCCAAAGGCCCCCCCAGAATGGGGAAACCAAAAAAAAAACAA
>JARQOD010000002.1:421470976-421572514 GCA_033576555.1 Oophaga sylvatica
GGCGTTCTTCCGGGATGTCTGGCGCTCTTTTTGAGCTAATTTGCATGTGTAAGCTTCCTGATTCATGGCTAGCCCCATTTCCTGTGATCTGCAGAAGTCTTGCGTATTTCTCGCAAGTCACACGTGAGGTCCGTGTGTAATCCGTATTTTTCTCGCACCCATAGACTTGCATTGCCGTACTACGGGCATAATACGCTGACAATCGCAGCATGCTGCGATTTTCTCTTCCCGTAAAATACGACCGAGAAATATACGGATGATGGGAGTTGCCCCATAGAGAAACATTGGTCCGAGTGTAATGCGTTGTTTTTACGCCTCTCACTCGTCCGTATTCCTCTCTAGTGTGACGACAGCCTTACAGTGATACCCCATTTATATTTTTTTATGTTTTGGTGCTTTTACACAATAAAATCTATTTTATAGAAAAAATAGTTATTTTTGCATTGCTTTATCCTGAGAGCTATAACTTTTTTATTTTTCCGCTGATGGAGCTGTTCGACAGCTTGTTTTTCGTGGACAAGAAGACATTTTCAGTGGTACCATGTTTATTTATATTCGTTTTTTATCACATTTTATTCCACTTTTTGTTCAGCGATATGATGATAAAGCATTGTTTTTTTAATTGTTTATTTATTTTTTACAGTGTTCACTAAAGGGGTTAACTAGTGGGACAGTTTTATAGGTCGGGTTGTCAGGCACGGCAATACGAAATATGTTTACTTTCATTGATTATATTTTTTGTCATAAAAAATATTTATGCATGGGTACAATATATATATTTTTATATTTTTAAAAAATTTTTAAAAACATTTTTTTTTACTTTTTTACTTTGTCCCATTATGGGACTTAGGCCGGCGTCACACTGGCGACAGAATCGGACGACTGCAATGCGATGAAAAATCGCATTGCAGTCGGACCTATGTTAATCTATGGAGCGGCTCCCAGTATCAGATTTTTTGTGGTCCGTTTTAAACGTCCGTGTGCAATCGCAGCATGCTGCGATTGTCACCGATTGTCGGTCGACAATCGCCAATGCAAGTCTATGGGAGCGATGAAAAATCGGATTACAAACGGACCACACTGTGTGACTTGCGATGAAATCGCATCGGTGTCCTTTAGAAAAGCCGGCAATTCATCCCCGGCTATACTGTAAAAGCACACTGACAGCTTTAATAAAGAATCGAATCCATACATATACACACATAGAATACATATATATATATATGTCATTGTGACATGTATATGTATATATATATATATATTTATAGTTCCTAGACTTCTACATACTGTATTAGCCGCTCATTCAATTGCCGGCTTCAGTGAAATCACAGAAGCCGACATGAAATGATACATTGTTTCCACACTGTTAACCATATAATTTCATGTATTTTGATATTTGTTTAGAACTTACAATTACATGAGTGTATTTGTGCAAAATTTCAGACATGTAGGGGTTAATTAAAGGTGTAATTTCGTTGAAAAAAAATGCGTGGGCTCCCGCTGTATTTTCTCCACCAGACAGACAAAGCAAAGCGAGTGGGGGCAGATAATAACAGCCTAGGGAGGGTACATTTTTTGTGCCCCCCCTGGCTACTAACATCTGCCCCCAGACACCCCAGAAAGGGCAAATCTATAATTATATTCGCCCTTTCTGGCACTTTGCCCGTCTATTCCCATTGCCCTGTAGCGGTGGCGAATGGGTTAATCTCACCTTACTGTCACCTTAGTATTGAAAGGTGACCTTAAGGCAGGTTAATAATTGATAGCTGTCAATTAGACAACTATCAATTATTAATCCTATTGTATGAAAGAAAAATCAAACACACACAGTTTAATAAAAAATAAGTTTAATGAAATAATCACACAGTTTTTGACCATATTTTATTTTCCTGCTAAAACCATTTCCTGTAATAAAAATAAAATAAAAAAGCAAAATTATTCTTACCAATCCGATGTACAGTCAGGTCCCACGGTGTAATCCATCAGAAAGGGTTAACAGGTTACAGGTCGCAGAGAGCTAATAATGCTGTCTCAGACCTGTATTCCCCTGAATGAATAAGTTCCTCTCCCAGCGAAAGTAGAGGAATAGATTCATGAATGGAGCTTAATTGATTTATTGCCAATTTAACTGTAGTGACCTGACCTAAAGGGAAAGTGGACACAATCAATTAAGCTTCATTCATGAAACACATCCTCTCCTGTCGCCAGGAGAGGAACTTATTCATTCATGAGCTTTGAGCTGAGCATGCAGGATTACTTGCACTGCTTGGCTCAAAGCTAGTTAACCCTTTGGAAGGATTACAGCGTGGGACGTGACAGATCGGCGGAATAGGTAAGAATAATGTTGTTTTATTTTTTTTTTTATTTTAGGAGATCAATGGCTTCGCACGGATTAAGTGTAAAATAAAATATGGTCAAAAAAATGTGTTTTTATTTCATTAAAATTATTTATTCTTAAAGTGTGTGTTTTTTTATTTACTTCAATAGGATTAATAATTGATAGTTGTCTAATTGACAGCTCTCAATTATTAACCTACCTTAAGGTCACCTTTCAATAGCAAGGTGACAGTAAGGTGAGATAATTAACCCATTCGCCACCGCTACAGGGCAATGGGAATAGACGGGCAAAGTGCCAGAAAGGGCGAATCTAATTATAGATTTGCCCTTTCTGGGTGGTTCATGGTTAAATGTGTGGAAACAATGTATCATTTCATGTCGGCTTCTGTGATTTCACAAAACCCGGCAATTGAATTAGCGGCTATTACAGTATGTAGAAGTCTAGGAACTATAAATATATGTATATATACATGTCACAATGACATGTATATATATATATATGTATATATATATATATATATATATATGTGTTCTATGTGTATATATCTATTCTTTTTTTTGTGATTGAAATACTATTCTTTTAGATCCATTATATGTCAGTTTTGCAAGCCTGCGAGAAAATCTCGCAAGTCGGATGAAAATCGGATGTTACAAGGTACACACACATGCGATTAAATCGCATCTTTGAAGGAAAATCGGATGCCAGAAGGATGTGTGATGTTTTTATTTTGATCCGATTGTCGACCGTCTAAAACGGACCGATTTTTTGTGGTTGTGTGTGACTCCAGCCTTAGGCCGGGATCACACATGCTAGGAAATCGTCTGACACTCGCATGTGAAATCCCAGCTCTGGCGCCGGCATTCGGGAGTGGAGCGAGTGGCTGCATATAAATACATGCAGCCGCGCACTCCACTCCCGAGTGTCATCATGGCAATGATCAGGACCCCACGATAAAGTTGCGAGGTCTCGAATCGAAGGGCAGAGAAGCTTTCTTCCCTCTGCTTGCTCCTGAACTCAATCTCAGCATTTTAGGGGTTAGGCTGGAGTCACACTAGCGACAAAATCGGACGACTGCAATGCGATGAAATATCGCATTGCAGTCGGACCAATGTTAATCTATGGAGCAGCTCCCACCATCAGATTTTTTGTGGTCCGTTTTAAACGTCCGAGTGCAATCGCAGCATGCTGCGATTGTCACCGATTGTGGGTCGACTATCGCCAATGCAAGTCAATGGGAGCGATGAAAAATCTGATTACAAACGGACCGCATGTGTGACTTGCGATTAAATCGCACCGGTGTCCTTTAGAAAAGCCGGCAATTCATCCCCGGCTATACTGTAAAATCACACTGACAGCTTTATTAAAGAATAGAATCAATACATATACACACATAGAATACATATATATATATATATATATATATGTCATTGTGACATATATATATATATATACATATATTTATAGTTGCTAGACTTCTACATACTGTAATAGCCGCTAATTCAATTGCCGGCTTTTGTGAAATCACAGAAGCCGACATGAAATGATACATTGTTTAGACACAGTTAACCATGTAATTTCCTGTATTTTGATATATGGTTTGAACTTACAATTACATAAGTGTATGTGTACAAAATTTCAGACATGTAGGGGTTAATTAAAGGTGTAAATTCGTTGTAAAAAAAAAGCGTGGGCTCCCGCTGTATTTTCTCCACCAGACAGACAAAGCAAGCGAGTGGGGGCAGATAATAATAGCCTAGGGAGGGTACATTTTTTTGTGCACCCCTGGCTACTGACATCTGCCCCCAGACACCCCAGAAAGGGCAAATCTAATTAGAGATTTGACACATTTTTTTACAACGAATTTACACCTTTAATTAACCCCTACATGTCTGAAATTTTGTACACATACACTTATGTAATTGTAAGTTCAAACCATATATCAAAATACAGGAAATTACATGGTTAACTGTGTCTAAACAATGTATCATTTCATGTCGGCTTCTGTGATTTCACAAAAGCCGGTAATTGAATTAGCGGCTATTACAGTATGTAGAAGTCTAGCAACTATAAATATATATATATACACATGTCACAATGACATGTGTATATATATATATGTGTTCTATGTGTATATATCTATTCTTTCTATTGTGATTTAAATACTATTCTTTTGGATCCATTATATGTCAGTTTTGCAAGCCTGCGAGAAATTCTCGCAAGTCGGATGTAAATCGGATGTGACAACTACGGTCAGATGCGACTAAATCGCATCAACTACAAAAAATCGGATGCTAGTCGCATCAATGTTCATGAAATTTTAATCCGATTATCGACCGACTAAAACGGTCAGAACTTTTACTCGGTGTGTGTGACTCCAGCCTTAAAGTGCCTGGAGCAGTGCAGGACTGCTCCTGGCACTTATTGCCAGGTGTCAGCTGTCAGAATCTGTCCATACGTCCCAGGTAAATACTCACCAGATCACAGAGACGCATGGATAAATCTCAGGTGCGAAAGGGGTTAAAGCCACATGCACAAGTCAAGTATTTGGTGAGATTTTAATCTAAATATTTGTAAGCCAAAACCAAGAGTGGGTGATAAATAAAGAAGTGGTGATGTGTTTCTATTATACTGTATCTCTGACTGTTCCATTTCTGGCTTTGGCTTACAAATACTGATGTAAAATACTGACTAAAAACTGATAGTGTGAACGTGGCCTAAAGGGAACCACTCAGTACAGAGCCAGCTGTAAGTCAGTGTTGGGGAGTGATTACAGCTGACGCTCACTATATACAGAGCATTGACAGGAAGCCATGTTAATATTCTCCTGGCAGCTAGGTTTTCAGTGCGGTGGCCGCATTTAATATAAGCATCTGGAAGCCTTTATTGGCTTTTTTGGAGGATAAGGGTGCAATATGCCAGTAGTTCTGCTTTTTTTTTTAGGTTTAACCCCTTCACCCCCAAGGGTGGTTTGCACGTTAATGACCGGGCCAATTTTTACAATTCTGACCACTGTCTCTTTATGAGGTTATAACTCTGGAACGCTTCAACGGATCTTCGCGATTCTGAGTTTGTTTTCTCGTGACATATTGTACTTCACGTTAGAAGTAAAATTTCTTCGATATAACTTGCGTTTATTTTTGAAAAAAACGCAAATATGGCGAAAATTTTAAAAATTTTGCAATTTTCAAACTTTGAATTTTGATTCCCTTAAAACAGAGAAATATATCACACACAATAGTTAAGAAATAACATTTCCCACATGTCTACTTTACATCAGCACATTTTTGGAACAAATAATTTTTTTTTTTAGGAAGTTATAAGGGTTAAAAGTTTACTAGCGATTTCTCATTTTTACAACAAAATTTACAAAGCCATTTTTTTTAGTGACCACCTCATATTTGAAGTCACTTTGAGAGGTCTATATGGCAGAAATACCCAAAAGTGACACCATTCTAAAAACTGCACCCCTCAAGGTACTCAAAACCACATTCAAGAAGTTTATTAACCCTTCAGGTGCTTCACAGGAGCTGAAGCAACGTGGAAGGAAAAAATTAATATTTAACTTTTTAGCAACAAAAATGATCTTTTACAAACTTTTTTTTATTTTCACAAGGGTAAAAGGAGAAAATGGACAGATAAGGTTGTTGTGCAATTTCTCCTGAGTACGCCAATACCCAATATGTGGGGGAAAACCACTGTTTGGGCACACGGCAGAGTTCGTAAGGGAAGGAGCGCCGTTTGACTTTTTCAAACTTAAATTGGCTGGAATTGAGATTGGACGCCATGTCGCGTTTGGAGAACCTCTGATGCGCCTAAACAGTGGAAACCCCCCACAAGTGACACCATTTTGGAAACTAGACCCCCTAAGGTACTTATCTAGATCTGTTGTGAGCACTTTGAACCCCCAAGTGTTTCACAAAAGTTTATAATGCCTGGGTGTGAAAAAAAAATAAAAATTTTCCACAAAAATGATTTTTTAGTTCCAAATTTTTGAATTTTCCCAAGGAAATTGGACCCCAAAAGGTGTTGTTCAATTTGTCCTGAGTACGCTGATACCCCATATGTGGGGGGGGAACTGCTTGGGCGCACGGCAGGGCTTGGAAAGGAACTAGTAACGTTTTGGAATGCAGACGTTGATGGGGGTCATGTTCCGTTTGCAGTGCCCCAGATAAGCCTAAACAGTGGAAACCCCCCACAAGTGACCCCATTTTGGAAAATAGACCCCACAAGGAACTTATCTAGATCTTTGGTGAGCACTTTGAACCCCCAAGTGCTTCACACAAGTTTATAATGCCCGGGCATGAAAATAAAAAATCCTATTTTTTTCCCACAAAAATTATATTTTAGTCACTAATTTTTTATTTTCCCAAGGGTAACAGGAGAAATTGGACCACAAAAGTTGTTTTCCAATTTGTCCTGAGTACGCTGATACCCCATATGTGGGGGGGAACCACTGTTTGGGCACACGGCAGAGCTCGGAATGGAAGGAGCACCATTTGACTTATTCCAACCAAAATTGGCTGGAATTGAAATTGGACTCCATGTTGCATTTGGAGAGCCCCTGATGTAACTAAACAGTGGAAACCCCCCACAATGACCCAATTTGGGAAACTAGACCCCCTAAGGAACTTATCTAGATCTTTGGTGAGCAATTTGAACCCCCAAGTGCTTCACACAAGTTTATAACGTAGAGCCGTAAAATTAAAAAATCATATTTTTTCCACAAAAATGATCTTTTCACCCCAATTTTCATTTTCCCAAGGGTAACAAGACTCAAAAAGTTATTGTGCAATTTGTCCTGAGTGCGCTGATACCCCATATGTGTGGGTGCATGGCAAAGTTTGGAAGGGAAGGAGCGCCATTTGACTTTTTCAACGCAGAAATGGGTGGACGCCATGTCGTGTTTGGAGAGCTCCTGATATGCCTAAACAGTGGAAACCCCCACACATGACACCATTTTGGAAACTAGACCCCTCAAGGAACTTATCTAGATGTGTGGTGAGAACTTTGAACCCCCAGGTGTTTCACTAAAGTTTATAACGTACAGCCGTAAAATAAAAAATCTTTTTTTTTTTTTACAAAAATGATTTTTTCGCCCCCAATATTTTATTTTCACAAGGGTAACAGGAGAAATTGGACCCCAAAAGTTGTTGTCCAATTTGTCCTGAGTACGCTGATACCCAATATGTGGGAGAAAACTACTGTATGGGCGCACGTCATTGCTCAGAAGGGAAGTAGTGACGTTTTGGATTGCAGACTTTGATGGAATGGTCTGGGGCATCATGTCGCATTTGGAGAGCCCCTGATGCGCCTAAACAGTGGAAACCCCCACAAGTGACCCCATTTTGGAAAATAGACCCCACAAGGAACTTATCTAGATGTGTGGTGAGCACTTTGAACCCCGAAGTGCTTCAGAGAAGTTTATAACGCACAGCCGTAAAAATAAAAAAAATCTTTTTTTTTTTTTTTTACAAAAATGATTTTTTTCGCCCCCAATATTTTATTTTCACAAGGGTAACAGGAGAAATTGGACCCCAAAAGTTGTTGTCCAATTTGTCCTGAGTACGCTGATACCCAATATGTGGGAGAAAACTACTGTATGGGCGCACGTCAGAGCTCGGAAGGGAAGTAGTGACGTTTTGGATTGCAGACTTTGATGGAATGGTCTGGGGGCGTCATGTCGCATTTGGAGAGCCCCTGATGCGCCTAAACAGTGGAAACCCCCCACAAGTGACCCCATTTTGGAAAATAGACCCCACAAGGAACTTATCTAGATGTGTGGTGAGCACTTTGAACCCCGAACTGCTTCACAGAAGTTTATAACGCACAGCCGTAAAAATAAAAAATCCTTTTTTTTTTACAAAAATGATTTTTTCGCCCCCAAAATTTTATTTTCACAAGGATAACAGGAGAAATAGGACAAATTGCACAATAACTCTTGGGGTCTAGAGTACGCTGAAAGCCCATATGTGGGGGTAAACTACTGTTTGGGCGCATGGCAGAGCTCAGAAGTGAAGGAGCACCGTTTGACTTTTTCAACGCAGAATTGGCTGGAATTGAGATCAGAAGCCATGTCACATTTGGAGAGCCCCTGATGTGCCTAAACAGCGGAAACCCCCCAATTCTAACTCCAACCCTAACCCCAACACACCCCTAACCCTAGTCCCAACCCTAACCACAAACCTAACCCTAACACACCCCTAACCCTAATCCCAACCCTAACCCTAATCCTAACTTTAGCGCCAACCCTAACCCTAACTTTAGCCGCAACCCTAACCCTAATGGGAAAATGGAAATAAATACATTTTTTTAATTTTATTATTTTTCCCTAACTAAGGGGGTGATAAAGGGGGGTTTGATTTACTATTTATAGCGGGTTTTTATGATTGGCAGCTGTCACGCTAAAAGAGACGCTTTTTATTGCAAAAATAGTTTTTTGCATCGCCACATTTTGAGAGCTATAATTTTTGCATATTTTGGCCCACTGAGTCATGTGAGGTCTTATTTTTTGCGGTACGAGTTGATGTTTTTATTGGTACCATTTTTGAGCACGTGACATTTTTTGATCGCTTTTTATATCGATTTTTGGGAGGTTAGAATGAACAAAAATCAGCAATTCATGAATTTCTTTTGGGGGAGGCGTTTATACCGTTCCGCGTGTGGTAAAATTGATAAAGAAGTTTTATTCTTCGGGTCAGTACGATTACAGCGATACCTCATTTATATCATTTTTTTATGTTTTGGCGCTTTTATAGAATAAAAACAATTTTAATAAAAAATAATTATTTTTGCATTGCTTTATGCTGCGAGCTATAACTTTTTTATTTTTTCGCTGATGATGCTGTATTGCGGCTCATTTTTTGCGGGACAAGATGACGTTTTCAGCGGTACCATGTTTATTTATATCGGTCTTTTTGATCACGTGTTATTCCACTTTTTGTTCGGCGGTATGATGATAAAGCATTGATTTTTTGCTTTGTTTTTTTTTTTAAGGGGTTCACTAAAGGGGTTAACTAGTGGAACAGTTTTATAGGGGGGTCGTTACGGACGCGACGATATGAAATATGTGCACTTTTATTGTTTTGTTTTTGTTATTTACAGGAAGAAATGAATTTATTGGGGAATATTTTTTTTTTTTTTTTTTTTTCTGGAATTTTTTTTAAAACATGTTTATTTTTATTTTTTTAACTTTTTTACTTTGTCCCAGGGTGGGACATCACTGTATTTTATCAGATCGCTGGTGTGACAGTGTGCACAGCACTCTGTCACACCAGCGATCTCACAGGCATAGCTGCAGGCTTCTCAGTGCCTGCTCTCAGCAGGCACTGAGGAAGCCGCCTCCCTGCAGGACCCAGCGGCCATCTTGGATCCGGGTCCTGGGAGGGAGGAAGCCCTCAGAACAGCGCGATCACATCGCGCTGGTCTGAGGGTCTCAGGGGGGCGCGCAGGGAGCCCCCTCCCTGCGCGATGCTCCCCTGTGCCCCCGGTACACCGCGATCATGTTTGATTGCGGTGTGACAGGGGTTAATGTGCCAGGAGCGGTCTGTGACCGCTCCTGACACACAGTCACGGGTGTCAGCTGTGATAATCACACCCGGCGGCGATTAGCTGCGCTCCCCCTGGGAGCGCAGCTGATCGCCTATGACGTACTATCCCGTCCATGGTCAGATTGGCACGGGTTTCATGGACGGGATAGTACGTCTGATGTCAGAGAGGGGTTAATGTATTTGCTGATTTTTGCCAATAAAATGGAAAATCTCTTCAAGGAGATATTTATGAGAATATGGATAATTTCACACATTGTTTATCTGGTGTATATCTTCATGCACAAAATACACAGAGTAATAGAATAACAAGTATGAAGTGAAAAGTTCAACAAACCTCATCTACAATTTGCTGAAAAATTCAGCACAGAAATTCACTTTAGGTGTAAATTTTAAAATTGGCAGCGTGTCAATTCTTTTTGTGGAATTCAGTATAAATTTCACCATGCTACCAAATCTGCACCAAATTCACGATACATGAATTTACCCTTAGGCCGGCGTCACACTGGCGACAGAATCGGACGACTGCAATGCGATGAAAAATCGTATTGCAGTCGGACCTATGTTAATCTATGGAGCAGCTCCCAGTATCAGATTTTTTGTGGTCCGTTTTAAACGTCCGTGTGCAATCGCAGCATGCTGCGATTGTCACCGATTGTCGGTCGACTATCGCCAATGCAAGTCTATGGGAGCGATGAAAAATCGGATTACAAACGGACCGCACTGTGTGACTTGCGATGAAATCGCATCGGTGTCCTTTAGAAAAGCCGGCAATTCATCCCTGCCTATACTGTAAAAGCACACTGACAGCTTTAATAAAGAATCGAATCAATACATATACACACATAGAATACATATATATATATATATATGTCATTGTGACATGTAATATATAATATATATATATTTATAGTTTCTACACTTCTACATACTGTATTAGCCGCTCATTCAATTGCCGGCTTCTGTGAAATCACAGAAGCCGACATGAAATGATACATTGTTTCCACACAGTTAACCATATAATTTCATGTATTTTGATATATGGTATTAAGTTACAATTACATAAGTATATGTGTGTAAAATTTCAGACATGTAGGGGTTAATTAAAAGTGTAAATTCGTTGTAAAAAATTAAAAAATTTTTACAACGAATTTACACCTTTAATTAACCCCTACATGTCTGAAATTTTACACACATATACTTATGTAATTGTAACTTAATACCATATATCAAAATACATGAAATTATATGGTTAACTGTGTGGAAACAATGTATCATTTCATGTCGGCTTCTGTGATTTCACAGAAGCCGGCAATTGAATTAGCGGCTATTACAGTATGTAGAAGTGTAAGAACTATAAATATATATATATATACATGTCACAATGACATGTATATATATATATATGTGTTCTATGTGTATATATCTATTCTTTCTTTTGTGATTTTAATACTATTCTTTTGGATCCATTATATGTCAGTTTTGCAAGCCTGCGAGAAATTCTCGCAAGTGGGATGAAAATCGGATGTTACAAGGTACACACATGCGACTAAATCGCATCTTTGAAGGAAAATCGGATGCCAGAAGGATGTGTGATGTTTGCATTTTGATCCGACAATCGACCGTCTAAAACGGACCGATTTTTTGTCGTTGTGTGTGACGCTGGCCTTAAGGGTAAATCCTTAAGGGTAAATCCTATCCTTATGATAGAACCTATCATAAGGATTTATCCCTAGAAGGTATTAAAAGAGCTTTATAAGCCTCCTAATATCCTCTCTAATGATGGCTGTATTATCCCTAAATGTTAAATGTAGGTGTTTAAAAAATAATTTTATCACTTTCTCCTATTACTAATTAAAATTTTGAGGCGAAAGTAAAATTTTAGAGAAAAACCCCTAAGCTTTTCATTTTCACGGCCAAAACTTATACAATACTGTGATGTAGTTTGTGGGTTAAAATTTCTCACCACACCCAGGCCGTATTTGGCCTTCACTTTTCGTGGTCACGTCCCTTACTGACGTCACACACTAAGTCTGTGCACACGACATATATTTAAGGCAGATTTACTCTGTAAAACGCTTTAAAAAGCTCTAATTAAACACTAAAACAATGAACGTCTGCACTTGCTGCGCACAGGTTCAGTCTTTTGAGCATTTTTTTTAACACCTTGAGCTTTTTAAAGTCATCAAGAGATTAAAATAGGTGACCTAACCATTGCTTCAGTGAGGAGAGGCCTAGTGATATAGAGACATGCTGTCTGCTCATTTTGCCCCCTCCTCTTTACTGAAGGTGTTCAAAGGGTAGCCAAGGTAGCAGGCGTCAGAGCAAGCCTGCAGCCACATTGTGGGCACCCACACTGACACTTGGAGCACTCTGCTGCACTCATCCAGTGTTGCTGGTTTCACACTTGCGTTTTTTTTTCAAATCAGGTAAAATCTGATTTTTCAGCCAAATCCTGATCCTTTCAGGATCCAGTTTTTGCCCATTCACTTTAATGGTGTCAGGTAGAATCCAGTTACTTCAGGTTGCTTCCTGACACCATTAAAGTGAATTGACAAAAAACTGGATCCAGAAAGGATCAGGATTTGACTGAAAAACCTGATTTTGCCTGACTTGAAAAAAACACATTTCAAACCAGTCTCAGTGAGTAAGCGCAGACTTGCAGGCTGATTTTAGACATCACTCATTTTACTAACGGAGCGCTGACAATTAAAACAAGCTTTAGTATACAAATACGAGAGTGCTGCGAAACACCCTCATTTGCATATTAAATAAAGTAGATTATACTTTTTAGCGCCAATAAAAACTATTCTGTAGGAATATGCCCCCTCATCCCCATTCTAAAGCTTCAGCCTCCCCCAAATCCCCTGCCTGCATAGCACCAGACTCCCCTGTTCACCAGTATATATCAGCACAGCCTCCCCTGTTCCTCAGTATACAGCAGCACGAGCCTCCTCTGTTCACCAGTATACAGCAGCACCAGCCTCCTCTGTTCACAAGTATATATCACCAGTATACAGCACAGCCTCTCCTGTTCACCACTATACAGCACAGCCTCCCATCACCAGCCTCCCATGTTCACCAGTATACAGCACAGCCTCCCATCACAGCCTCCCTTGTTCACCACTATACAGCACAGCCTCCCATCACCAGCCTCCCCTGTTCACCAGTATACTGCACAGCCTCCCCTGTTCACCAGTATACAGCACAGCCTCCCCTTTCACCAGCCTTCCCTGGTCACCAGTATACAGCACAGCCTCCCATCACCAGCCTCCCATGTTCACCAGTATATAGCACAGCCTCCCTTGTCACCAGCCTCCCCTGTTCACCAGTGCACGGCACAGCCTCCCTGTTCACCAGTATATAGCACAGCCTCCCGTCACCAGCCTCCCCTGTTCACCAGTATACAGCACAGCCTCCCTGTTCACCAGTAGACAGCACAGCCTCCCCGATTCACCAGTATACAGCACAGCCTCCCCTGTCACCAGCCTCCCATGTTCACGAGTATATAGCACAGCCTCCCTTGTCACCAGCTGTTAGGGTCTGTGGAATGCACCAGATAAATATAAATAGTGGGTGTGTTCGCAGCCCGGGGTCCACCGTGCAGGCAGAGCCTGCTGCTAGTAAGATGGCGGTATAGGCGAACTTTGTTACTTCACAGAGTCACAAATATAGATACTGTGGCACTATATGGCAGTATAAGCGAACTATCTTACACCACAGAGTCGCTGAGGTAGATACGCAGAGATAAGGACTGTGTCCTGTTAACTTCACAGGGATACACAGATAACTACTGTGCGGATAGCAGTCCGTGGTCATGCAGTCAGCAACGCAATCAAGCAACTCCTCACCGGAGAAGCCGGTATTCTAGGGGCTTATTTCAGCCAAGCCCTAAACACGTGTATACAAATATCCTCACCGGAGGTGCCAGTATTTTAGGGGCTTATTTCAGCCGAGCCCTAACCACATGCGTGCATGATCACACTGGCGCAAAGCACATAATGAAGGGACCCAAGAAGCGAGGTGCAAACTTAGTGGAGTCTACTCGCAGCCTGATGTTACGGGTGGAGAGCCACACTAAGTCGCCAGGGGCAAAAGTCGGAGCGGGGCGCCGATGTAACATAGTAACATAGTTATTAAGGTTGAAGGAAGACTTTAAGTCCATCTAGTTCAACCCATATCCTATCCTAACCTGCCCTAACATGTTGATCCAGAGGAAGGCAAAAAAAAACCCAAGTGGCAAACAGTAAGCTTCACATTGGGGAAAAAAATTCCTTCCCGACTCCACATACGGCAATCAGACTAGCTCCCTGGATCAACGCAGTATCTAGGAAACTAGTGAATATAGCCTGTAATATTATATTTTTCAAGAAAGGCATCCAGTCCCTTCTTAAATTTTAGTAAGGAATCACTCATTACAACATTAGACGGCAGAGAGTTCCATAGTCTCACTGCTCTTACAGTAAAGAATCTGCGTCTGTGATTATGGCTAAACCTTCTTTCCTCCAGACGTAGAGGATGCCCCCTTGTCCCCGTCACAGGTCTAAGAG
The DNA here is from genome assembly GCA_033576555.1 of Oophaga sylvatica. Lineage (NCBI taxonomy): Eukaryota > Metazoa > Chordata > Amphibia > Anura > Dendrobatidae > Oophaga > Oophaga sylvatica. Next base: position 421,485,409 of record JARQOD010000002.1, read on the forward strand.
TAAAAAGATCATTAAAAAAGGTCTTTGTACTGTCCCCTCATATATTTATACATTGTAATAAGATCACCCCTAAGCCTTCGTTTTTCCAAACTAAATAACTCCAAGTGTAATAACCTGTCTTGGTATTGTAGACCCCCCAGTTCTCTAATAACCTTGGTCGCTCTTCTCTGCACCCGCTCCAGTTCAGCTATGTCTTTTTTATACACCGGAGACCAGAACTGCACACAGTATTCTAAGTGTGGTCGCACCAGTGACTTGTATAGAGGTAAAATTATGTTCTCCTTATGAGCATCTATGCCTCTTTTAATGCATCCCATTATTTTATTTGCCTTGGCAGCAGCTGCCTGACATTGGCCACTAAATGTGAGTTTGTCGTCCACCCATACACCCAGGTCTTTTTCAGTGACAGTTTTGCCCAGTGTTTTACAATTAAGCACATAATTATACATCTTATTTGTTCTACCCAAGTGCATGACCTTACATTTATCCACATTAAAGCTCATTTGCCATTTATCAGCCCAAGCTTCTAGTTTACATAAATCTTCCTGTAATATAAAATTATCCTCCTCTGTATTTATTACCCTGCAGAGTTTAGTGTCATCTGCAAATATTGAAATACTACTCTGTATGCCCCCTACAAGGTCATTAATAAATATGTTAAAGAGAAGCGGCCCCAATACTGACTCCTGTGGTACCCCACTGCTAACCGTGACCCAGTCCGAGTGTGCTCCATTAATAACCACCCTTTGTTTTCTATCCATGAGCCAGTTCTTAACCCACTTACACATATTTTCCCCTATCCCCATTGTTCTCATTTTATGTATCAACCTTTGTGTGGCACTGTATCAAAAGCTTTTGAGAAGTCCATGAACACCACGTCCACTGCATTCCCTTGGTCCAGTCCTGAACTTACCACTTCATAAAAGCTTATCAGATTAGTCTGACAAGAACGGTCCCTCGTAAACCCATGCTCATACTGTGTCATGAGGTTATTCAGCCTCAGATACTCCAATATAGTATCCCTTAAAAAACCCTCCAGGATTTTACCCACAGTCGGCGGTGGACCTCATCCTCTCCTTGGAGGCCAGAATGGCATCCTGAGTGCGGTCCCAAATGTCCCATGCCTCCACAGCCCAGTCTGCCACCCTGGAGTCGGTGGAAGACACGGGCATAGGTACAGGAACCCGCGGATGCTGACCGTAATTAAGGAGGAACGGAGTTTGTCCAGTGGAATCAGCCACGGCGTTGTTTAATGCAAACTCTGCCCACGGTAGCAAGGATGCCCAGTCATCCTGCCTGACTGAAACAAACTGACGCAGATATGTGACCAAGGTCTGGTTGGCCCTCTCTACCAACCCATTTGTCTCGGGATGATAGGCAGAAGAGAGATTTAATTCTATACTGAGAAGGCGACAAAGCTCTCTCCAGAACCGAGACGCAAACTGGGGACCCCGGTCACTGACGATTTTGTCCGGCATACCGTGTAAGCGGAAGATGTTTCTAATAAACAGTGCCGCCAAGGCCCGTGCAGAAGGTAACTGGGGTAGCGGTACCAAGTGCACCATTTTAGAGAAGTGGTCGGTGATAACCCATATGATGGTGCAACCACGAGACTTGGGTAGGCCTACCACAAAGTCCATCTCCCAGGGCCTGTCTGCCACCGGCAATGGATAAAGTAACCCAGCTGGCCGTTGAAGAGGGGACTTATTTTTGGCACAGGAGACACATGCCCGAATATAGTCTCCAACGTCCCAGACCATATGCGGCCACCAGTACATACTCGCCAGAAGCTCGGATGTCCTTTTTTTCCCAAAATGTCCACCCACCCTGGACGAATGGGCCCAAGAGAGAACCTCCGGTCGCAAATTAGATGGTACAAAAGTCTTGCCGGGCGGCACAGACTCTAGCGACACCGGAGCTACAGTTCTCAGGCTATCAGAGGGGACAATAAGTCGCGGCTCCCCCTCCTCGGAAGACACAACGGAGCGAGAGAGAGCGTCAGCCCGGATATTCTTCTCTCCCGAAAGAAAATGGAGGGTGAAGTGAAAGCGAGAGAAAAATAAGGACCATCTGGCCTGACGGGAATTTAGCCGCTGGGCAGTTTGTAAATAAACCAGATTTTTGTGATCGGTGAAAACTTGGAAGGGAAAGCGGGCCCCCTCCAACAGATGTCTCCACTCAGAGAAGGCCAACTTCATTGCTAGCAACTCCCTGTCCCTGATGGAATAATTCCTCTCCGCTGGTGTGAAGGTCTTGGAAAAGAAGAAGCAAGGATGTTTCCGACCTTGAGCATCCTTCTGAAAGAGGACTGCTCCAGCACCAACGGACGAGGCATCCACCTCCAAAATAAAGGGCTTATCAACATTGGGGCGATGTAGGATGGGAGCACTAGCAAAATGGGACTTAATAGAAGTGAAGGCCTTGGAGACCTCTTCTGACCACAATTTGGGATTTGCTCCCTTCTTGGTGAGGGCTACCAAGGGAGCTTTCAAAGTTGAGAAGTGGGGAATAAACTGACGATAGTAATTAATGAACCCCATAAAGCGCTGCACCGCTTTCAGAGAATGGGGTTCTTGCCAGTGCATCACCGCCTGTAGTTTGGCAGGATCCCTAGCCAGTCCCTGGGCAGAGATGATAGAGCCCAGGAACGGTAAGGACTCCTGCGCAAACATACATTTCTCCAACTTAGCGTAGAGAGAATTTGCTCGTAAGAGGTCGAAGACTCTGTAGACATCTTTCCGGTGGGAGTCAATATCTGGGGAGAAGATGAGAATATCATCCAGATAGACTGTGACTGAGGTGGAAAGCATATCCCGGAAGACGTCATTAACAAAGTCTTGGAAGACGGCTGGGGCATTACAGAGCCCGAAGGGCATCAACAGATATTCATAGTGCCCATCTCTGGTATTGAAAGCCATCTTCCATTCGTCCCCCTCACGGATGCGAATCAGGTTATAAGCACCCCGCAGATCTAATTTAGTAAATACCCTTGCTCCCCGTAGCCTATCAAAGAGCTCCAAAATCAGGGTCAACGGGTATTTATTCTTAATGGTAATGGCATTAAGACCCCTGTAATCGATGCATGGACGTAATTCTCCGTTCTTCTTCTGGACGAAGAAGAACCCTGCCCCTGCAGGTGACACTGACTTCCTAATGAATCCTCTTGCCAGATTTTCCTGAATGTATTGAGACATAGCCTCCGTCTCCGGGAGAGAAAGGGGATAGACTCGTCCCCGAGGAGGTTCTGCTCCGGGCAAGAGGTCAATAGGACAGTCATAGGAACAGTGAGGCGGAAGGATCTCCGCAGCTTTCTTGGAGAACACGTCTGCATAGGCCCAATAGTATTTGGGAAGGGAAGTAAGATCTGCGGGCATCTCTGTAGTAGCCACCTGAATGCATTCCCTCATACATCTGCCTTTACACGACTCGCTCCAACCCAATATCTTCCCAGAGATCCACTCAATATGTGGGGAATGGAAACTGAGCCAGGGCATCCCCAGCAATATCTCGTCTATTCCCTCGGGAATGACAAGGAGTGAGATAATCTCCTGATGGGAAGGGGACATAGATAACGTGAAAGGGATGGTCTGATGTGTGATTTGTGAAGGCAGTGTCGACCCATTCACTACTCGAACAGTCACGAGTTTGGCGAGCATCACCAGAGGTATAGAGTGGCGGAGAGCGAAGGTAGAGGACATGAAATTTCCTTCGGCTCCAGAGTCCACACAAAGTGTAACTGTTGTAGTGGATGAGCCTAAATTGATTGTCCCCTTAAAGGACAACTTGGAGGCGTGTACTGCTGTGTCTAGTGAACCCCCTCCAATGGTTACTAGACGCGGTCGTTTCCCGACCGCTGTGCACATTTATTAGCATAATGTCCTAACTGTTGGCAAACATTACAAATCACAGGTACTCGAGCAGCCAGAGATTTAGGTCTCTGTTGTGAATACTCTGGAGGCGACTTCTGAACTGGGGCTCCCTCCGGTGGTTGCTGAGGGTAATGAACCAATTGCTGAATGGCCTTCTGCTGGCTCTGAATGGTCTGATATAAGTGACCTGAACTCCCTTTAGCCTTGCCGGTAATCAATTGTTCTTCCTGGTCTTGCTTGGAGCTCAGCTTGCATTCCTGCTCTCATTCAGATAAGTGATTTGCTGTTTTTTTCCTCTGGTTGGATTTTCCTTGCTGGTTTGCTGCTTAGCTGTAGACTTCAGCCTTATCCCCTTTTGGGGCCTGGCGCTGCAATTGTGCTCAGTTTGTGTTTGCACTTTTGCTCTGTTCCTATGTCACTTTTTATTTGCTGAATTGCTGTGTGTTACACCAGAGATCTGATTTAGGTGGTAGAGATCGTGTGATCTCAGGTTTTTTGTTAAGCAGAAGTGTTGGTATTTTTGTCAGGGTTTTTTGGGTTGCAGTCAGAATTCTTTCCTATACTTTTCTATCCAGACAGATTGGGCCCCAGCGTTTGCTCATTCTATTTTCTGTCTGTGTTCGTATTTTCTTCTGGTCTAACCGCCATTACATGTTTGGGGGCTTCCTATTTCTTTGGGGATTCTGCTACGGGGCAGATAGCATTCATCTTTCTGCCTTTAGGTGTAGCTATCTCTCCGGCTGTGACGAGGCGTCTAGGATCACCGTAGGTACGCTCCACGGCTACTTCTAGTGTTGCGGTTAGTTTAGGGTCCTGCAATCCAATAGTTTTCAGCCTCTCTGGTGTATTGCTTCTTTGGCTATTTTTGCAATTTCTACTCAGCTACCGAAACATAACAGGTCTCGTTCGAGAAACCTCCATGGCCTAAGTGGAATCGGGCGCCTGAACGAAAGATTCAAGAGGCATGGTGAAGGTGGGCGCCAGCCGGAACCTCTGCCTACACTGGGTCCGCTCCAACCTCCGCTCATTAAAACGGAAGTCGATGCGGGTAGATATGGTAATGAGCTCCTCCAGTGTGGCGGGAATCTCCCTGGTGGACAAGGCATCCTTCACATGGTCTGCCAGACCCCTCCAGTACACTGGTATAAGGACTTTATCTGGCCACTCCAGCTCAGAGGCCAGAGTCCGAAATTGGCGGCGAACTGGCTGTCCATGGATGAACCCTGGGTGATTGCCAACAGTTGGAGAGCCATATCGTGGGTGACATGAGGTCCTAAAAAGACCTGTCTCAGAGTATCCAAGAAGAGAGGAGCACTCTGCACCACACGATCATCGCCCTCCCACAACGGCGTTGCCCACTCCAACGCCCTGCCCGACAAAAGGGATATGATAAAACCCACTTTTGCCCGATCCGTGGGAAAACGTGCAGCCAGAAGCTCTAAATGTATGGAGCACTGACTGACGAAACCCCGACATTGTTTACTGTCACTAGTAAACTTGTCTGGAAGTGGGAGGCGGGAAAAAGTCGGAGCAGGGGTAGCAGAGGACAAACTGGCTGCAGCCACACTAGCAGCCTGAACAGCGACTGCAGTAACATCCACAGCTGAGGTTGTGCGCTCTAGAGTCGCCAACCTATCCTCCAGCTGCTGGATATACCGCTGCAGACGCTGGTCGTCCACCATTTTACTAGCCAGACCCTGGCGCTAGTATGCTGTTGGGGTCTGCGGAACGCACCAGATAAATATAAATAGTGGGTGCATTTGCAGCCCAGGGTCCACCGTGCAGGCAGAGCCTGCTGCTAGTAAGGTGGCGGTATAGGCGAACTCTGTTACTTCACAGAGTCGCAAATATAGATACTGTGGCACTATATGGCGGTATAAGCGAACTCTGTTACACCACAGAGTCGCTGAGGTAGAGATGCAGAGATAGGGACTGTGTCCTGTTAACTCCACAAGGATACACAGATAACTGCTGTGCAGATAGCAGTCCGTGGTCATGCAGTCAGCAACGCAATCAAGCAACTCCTCACCGGAGAAGCCGGTATTTTAGGGGCTTATTTCAGCCAAGCCCTAAACACGTGCATACAAATCTCCTCACCGGAGGTGCCAGTATTCTAGGGGCTTATTTCAGCTGAACCCTAACCATATGCGTTCATGATCACACTGGCGCAAAGCACATAATGCAATTGATACTAGCGCATGGCCGCATGGCCATGCAACCCTTTTATAGTAGCAACTACAGGGCCTGCCAGAAAAGGACCAATGAGAAACTGTTCCAGAACACATGTAGTTTCAGGAACTTCCTGGTGGACCAATAGGTGCTGCTGCAATACCTGAGCATGTGACCCCTGATCTCCAATGAGAGATCTTAACCTGGGCATGCTCAGAAGGGGAAATGCAGGAATTAGTCCTAAAGACGTCTGCTTGCCGCTGACCAGTACTGGCTACAATAGCAGAGCCTGGAGAGGCATCAGTAAACCTCTGCATAGTACTAGGCTGTGCAAGATGCTGGGACCGACGTCTCTGCTGAGGAGACTCCACTGCGGCCGGAGACGGATGGGGGACCGCAGCGGGAATGGCTCAAGATTCCCCCTGTGCAGAAGCGGGAACTCGACCTCTAACACCAGCTGTTATGAATGTGCTAAAAATGGTTTCTGAGCAGAGACTCTCTCTGGTGGTTACTGACAGTACTGAACCTTTCAGCGAGGAATGGCAATCTGGGATCACGGACTGGTCTGATATAAGGGAGGTTGCCTCCCATGATGGTTGCCGGTGATCAATTGTTCTTGTCTCAATTGTGGTTCCTGGTTCATTTGGAAGCTTGCTGAGTCTTGCCTGCATCTTCTGCTATCAGATAAGATATTTTCTGCTTTTATTTTTGAGCTTGCTTTTTGCATTGTTCCCTGCACTTCTGTGGAGGTCAGCCAGGTCCCCTCCGGGGGGCTTGTGCTCCTCTCAGTTTATCTGGAGCCACTGTTGTTTGTTCATTTGCTTTTTCCTGTTTTTTCAGTGGCTGGGGCTTAGTTTTATTACACCAGAGAACTGATTTAGGTGGTAGAGGTTGTGTGATCTCAGGTGTTTTTGCAATCAGTAGAGTTGGTATTTTTTAGGGTTTTTTTTGGATTGCAGTGAGTATCCTTTCTTGTACTTTTCTGTCTAGACAGATTGGGCCCCAGCGTTTGCTCATTCTATTTTCTGTCTGTGTCCGTGCTTCTTCTTGTCTAACCGCCATTACATGTTTGGGGGCTTCCTATTTTCTTTGGGGATCTGCTCCGGGGCAGATAGCTTTCATCTTTCTGCCTTTAGGTGTAGTTATCTCTCAGGCTGTGACGAGGCGTCTAGGATCAACGTAGGAACGCTCCACGGCTACCTCTAGTTGTGTGGTTAGTTCAGGTTACTGCAATCCAATAGGTTCCAGCCTCTCTGGTATATTGCGGTTTTTGCTTACTCTCCTCAGCTACCAAAACATAACAGTATCACCGGCCAAAACTGAAAATTATATGGTACTCACAGAAGGGAAAAATAGTGTGGAAAGAAAAAAGATTGTCAGAGTTGACAGAGATTTTTTTTTCCTTTTCCCTGTTTGTTGCATTTTTTTTCCCCTCTGTTTCTCTGGGTGCTGAGGAGGATTTTTTTTTTCTCTCAATGGAGCTTGCACAGTTGTCTGGCCGTGTGGATCAGCTTGCCACTGAGGTTCGGAGTATTGCTGCCTATCTTGCTGGGTTGCCGGTTGTGGAACCTAGGATTCCCATGCCAGATTTGTTTTTGGGGGATCGGGCTAAATTTCTGAATTTCAAAAATAACTAAGTTGTTTTTTGCCTTAAAGCCTAAGTCCTCAGGGAACGCAGCACAGCAGGTTCAAATTGTCATCTCTCTCCTGCGCGGCGATCTTCAGGATTGGGCTTTTTCCCTGACACCTGGGGATTCTGTTTTGAATGATATTGATGCATTTTTTCTGGCTCTGGGGTTATTGTACGATGAACCTAATGTCACTGATCAAGCTGAAAAAACCTTGTTGGCATTAAATCAGGGTCTTGAATACGCTGAGTTGTACTGTCAGAAATTCCGAAAGTGGGCAGTCCTGACCAAATGGAATGATGATGCTTTGGCTGTCAGAGAATGTAAAGGATGTTATGGTGGGATTCCCTGCTCCCTCTGGTCTCAATGATTCTATGTCATTGGCTATTCAAATTGACAGACGTTTGCGTGAGCGCAGAGGTATGCGTGAGATAGTGTTGCCTTGTGAGTCAGCTCCTGAGCCCATGCAGTGTGATAAAGTGACTTCTGGGGCACAGCGTCATGAGTTTCGAAAGCGCAATGGGTTATGTTTCTATTGTGGTGACGCCTCTCATGCTATTTCAGTCTGCCCTACACGGGGAAGACTTTTTGCACGCTCAGTTGTCTTGGGTAGTGTTCAGACTAAATTTCTGTTGACTGTTACCCTGATTTGCTCCCTGTCCACATTTTCTGCTCAGGCTTTTGTTGATTCAGGAGCAGCTATTAACCTGATGGATTTTGATTTTGCCAAACGTTGTGGGTTTCCCTTGATACCCCTGCGGAAGTCTATTCCCCTACTGGGCATTGATTCTACCCCTTTGGCGGAGAATAAACCCCAGTTTTCTATTCAGGTGATAATGAGGGTTGAACCAGATCATCAGGAGAGTTGCAAATTTCTGGTGCTGTATAATCTGCATGACATTATTGTACTAGGTTTCCCTTGGTTACAGTCTCATAATCCTGTTTTGGATTGGAAATCTGTGTCTGTGACCAGTTGGGGCTGCCAATGTGTTAATGCCGACACTCCTTTTTTTACTGCCTCTCCCCAGTCTCAGGATGTTCCTGACTTTTTGACTGATTTTTCAGATGTATTTAGTGAAAGTAAATCTGCATCCTTGCCCCCTCATAGGAGCTATGATTGCACTATTGAATTAGTGCCTGGTGGTAAATTTCCTAAAAGTCGCCTTTTTAACTTGTCTGTACCTGAACACGATGCTATGCGATCTTATATCAAGGAGTCATTGGAGAAGGGTCATATCAGAGCATCCTCTTCACCCTTGGGTGCCGATTTTTTCTTTGTGGCCAAAAACGGGTGGTTCATTGAGGCCGTGTATTGATTATCGTCTCTTGAATAAGATCACTGTGAAGTATCAATATCCGTTACCCTTGATTTCTGACCTGTTTTCCAGGGTGAAAAGTGCTAGTTGGTTTACCAAGCTTGACCTCAGGGGACCGTATAACCTTATTCGCATTAAGCACGCGGATGAATGGAAGATGGCGTTTAATACCCCAGAGGGGCATTTTGAGTACCTAGTGATGCCCTTTGGGTTCACTAATGCTCCTTCCGTCTTCCAATCCTTCATGAATGATATTTTCAGGGATTTTGTGGATAAATTTCTGATTGTTTATTTGGATGATATCTTGATTTTTTCCAATGACTGGGACTCTCATGTGAAACATGTTCGGACTGTGTTCCAGATTTTGAGAGCGAATGCACTGTATGTGAAGGGATCAAAGTGTCTTTTTGGCGTACAGAAGGTCTCATTTCTGGGATTCATTTTGTCTCCGTCTGTTATTGAAATGGACCCGGTCAAGATTCAGGCCATCTGTGATTGGGTCCAACCTACTTCATTAAAGGCTCTTCAGAGATTTTTGGGTTTTGCCAATTTTTATCGTAAATTTATTGGTAATTTCTCCAGTATTGTTAAACCATTGACTGATTTGACTAAAAAGGGTTCTGATGTGGTGAATTGGCCTCCTGAGGCAGTCTCTACGTTTCAGGAACTTAAGCGGAGATTCATTTCTACTCCTGTTCTACGGCAGCCTGATGTTTCTTCTTCTTGTCTAACCGCCATTACATGTTTGGGGGCTTCCTATTTTCTTTGGGGATCTGCTCTGGGGCAGATAGCTTTCATCTTTCTGCCTTTAGGTGTAGTTATCTCTCAGGCTGTGACGAGGCGTCTAGGATCAATGTAGGAACGCTCCACGGCTACCTCTAGTTGTGTGGTTAGTTCAGGTTACTTCAATCCAATAGGTTCCAGCCTCTCTGGTGTATTGCCGTTTTTGATTACTCTCCTCAGCTACCAAAACATAACAACCAGCCTCCCCTGTTCACCAGTATATAGCACAGCCTCCCGTCATCAGCCTCCTCTGTTCACCACTATACAGCACAGCTTCCCCTGTTCACCAGTATACAGCACAGCCTCCCCAGTTCACCAGTATACAGCACAGCCTCTCTGGTTCACCAGTATACAGCACAGCATCCCCTGTCACCAGCCTCCCCTGTTCACCAGTATAGAAAACAGCCTCCCATCACCAGCCTCCCCTGTTCACCAGTATACAGCACGGCCTCCCCTGTCACCAGCCTCCCCTGTTCACCAGTACACAGCACAGCCTCCCCTGTTCACAAGTATACAGCACAGCCTCCCCGGTTCACCAGTATACCGCACAGCCTCCCCTGTCACTAGCCTCCCCTGTCACAAGCCTCCACTCTTCACCAGTATACAGCTCAACCTCCCCTTTCACCAGTCTGCCCCCATCTTCAGCTCTATGAGTGCTCACCTGCTACTGTGTCCTCCCTATATCATCTTTCTCCTCCTCTGCTGTGATATCTGTAGTGAGAGATGATCTCATCCTCCTCACATGCAGACGCTTCAGCACCTCGGATGCAGGGACTTCTCTGACCCCGGAAGTTGTGGCGCCACTACTTCCTGGGTCAGTCAGCTCCCTGCATTAAGGTGAATATGAAGTTGCGCCCCCTGCAGCCCAGCGCCCTAGGCACGTGCCCTCCAGTGCCTAGTTGCAAATACGGCCCTGACCACACCCATAAATGAATTTACTATGGAGTATAGTTTGCCAAATGGGGTCACTTATGGGTCTTTCTGCTTTTTTGGCATCTCAAAGGCTTTCAAATGCATCATGGTGTCCATATTTGCATTCTAAAAATCAAATAGCTCACTTTTGCTTTCCAGATTTTAGCCATGAGCCCAAACATTACATAGTAACATAGTAACATAGTTTTTAAGGTTGAAGGAAGACTCTAAGTCCATCTAGTCCAACCCATAGCCTAACATGTTGATCCAGAGGAAGCCAAACAGTAAGCTCCACATTGGGGAAAAAAATTCCTTCCCGATTCCACATATGGCAATCAGACTAGTTCCCTGGATCAACACCCCATCAAGGAATCTCGTATAAATAACCTGTAATATTATACTTTTCAAGAAAGGCATCCAGGCCCTTCCTAAATTTTAGTAGAGAATCACTCATTACAACATCATACGGCAGAGAGTTCCATAGTCTCACTGCTCTAACAGTAAAGAATCTGCGTCTGTGATTATGCGCCACCTGCTAGGGACGTGGAGTACTCTGGCTGTGTTGGACGAGTCTTAAAGGGATGGTCACGGCTGCAGTGACCCGGTCCGTGGCCTTTGGGCGTGCAATTAAAAGGGATGAGGGAATGTTTGAAGAGGATTGTTCGTGACTCCACCTGTGGTATTCGGCTATAGATGGCCGACGCTACTTAGAGGGACCACTGGTGCCGATGGTAATGCAGCCAAGATGGTTCTGCTCCCCACTGGTAGAGCGGGACCTCAGGGCTACCGGAACAGTCTATGAGGCGTTGTGAACGTTGGGGGCAGGAATGATTGGAGGACACAAGGGCTGTAGTTTCTTTACCTTTAATTATAGGTACAGTCTGGAACGCTGGTACAGGTGGTGTTGGAGAATCGGGCAGCCTGGAAGCAGTTCAGAATCCCTCTAGCCAGGTGGGGCAGAAGCCTCCATACTGTGCTGTTCTTTAGGTTCTTGATGCCTTAGCTCTCTTCAAGTCCCTCTCTCTCAGTCTGTCCTTTAAGTGGAACACAACCTGCAATCTCCTGTTCTCCATATTCAGTTGTTGGGCATGCAGTTCCCACAAACCAAGGACTCCGGTGTCCGGTCTGTTGCGCTCAGTCCTGGGGTGATCTCAGTCACAGCTCTGGTCCCCAGATTTTCCTCACTTGCTTCCTCTTCCTTCACTGTCTCACACTCACTAATTAACTCCTCCTCCAGACCAGAACTTATAGGGAATCTCCCCTGAAACTAGGTTTAGAGCTCCCCCTTCTGGCCTGGAGTTAGGAAAGGTGTTGTATGTCAGTGTTACCTGTTAAGGGCATCCCTTCTTGCTTCCAGGCATGACATCACCCCCTGTGAGGTAGGCTTTGCCACTGTGGCATCCGGACTCCTGGAGTGCCACAATTAAACCTTCTTTCCTCCAGACGTAGAGGATGCCCCTTGTCCCCGTCTCAGGTCTAAGAGTAAAAAGATCATTAGAAACGTCTTTGTACCGTCCCCCATATATTTATACATTATAATATGATCACCCCTTAGTCTTTGTTTTTCTAAACTAAATAACCCCAAGTGTAATAACCTGTCTTGATATTGCAGACCCACCCAGTTCTCTAATAACCTTGGTCGCTATTCTCTGCACCCACTGTTGTTCAGCTATGTCTTTCTTATACACCGGAGACCAGAACTGTACACAGTATTCTAAGTGTGGTCACACTTGTATAGAGGTAGAATTATGTTTTCCTCATGATCATCTATGCCTCTTTTAATGCATCCCATTATTTTATTTGCCTTTGCAGCAGCTGCCTGACACTGGCCACTAAATGTGAGTTTGTCATAGACCCAGGTCTTTTTCAGTGAAAGTTTTGCCCAGTGTTTTACATAATTATACATCTTACTTTCTCTGCCCAAGTGCATGAACTTACATTTATCCCCATTATTGCTCATTTGCCATTTCTCAGCCCAAGTTTCTAGTTTATATAAATCCTCCTGTAATATAAAATTGTCCTCTTTGATATTGATTACCCTGCACAGTTTAGTGTCATCTGCAAATATTGAAATTCTACTCTGCATGCCCCCTACAAGGTCATTAATCAATATGTTAAAAAAGCGGGCCCAATACTGACCCCTGCGGTACCCCACTGTTAAATGTGACCTAGTCCGAGTGTGCTCCATTAATAATCACCCTTTGTTTCCTATCCCTGAGCCAGCTCCTAACCCACTTACTCATATTTTCCCCTATTCCCATTGTTCTCATTTTATGTATCAACCTATTGTGTAGCACCATATCAAAAGCTTTTGAAAAATCCATATACACCACGCCCACTGCGTTTCCTTGGTCCAGTCCGGAACTTACCTCTTGACCATGTATGGGTTATCATTTTGTTTGAGAGAAATTGCATAGCAATTTATGGGTTAATATTCTCTTCTATTACTCGACATGGAATATATAAATGTGGTGTTAAAACGGTATTTTTGTGTAAAAAATTTTTTTTTTTTGTTTCATATCTAAATATTGTAGTGCAGCTGGGTTGGTGCAGTGCGACAGATAGGCAGTGACCAGCAAATGTCTTTAATGTCCAAAAGAAACTTACACATGGAAAACAACAGTATCTTCTGCACCACCATGTCATGCTGAGGGTGCCAGGCCTTTTGGCTTTGCTTGGCTCTGTGTTACTTCACACAATACAGATGTGCAGAGCCACCTGCTCTGCAGTTTGCAAACCAAGAATGACACACCCAACCCTTTGCTGCAGGGTTTTTAAATCGAATCTGTTGCCATGGGCCACTTGAAAGACCCGGCCTGAAGGAAGCGAACGGCCCCACTACCATCCTGTAGTTCGCTCAAAAAATAAAACCCTTAACAGGTTTTCCTAAACATTGCCTTGGTCAAATAACTTGAACAGGTCCACGTTTACTTTTATTTTGCACTGCAGCCACAGCTATGCTTGTGACTGCAATGCACTCCAGCGGGTTTAAAATGCTTCTATGCGCATCCAGGGGGATACATAGAGACCCTCACATATAATATCTGTCACTGCCTGACATACTCCCCCTTTGTTCAAACTTTTGAGGTTGAACATTTGTCATCAAACAGGGTGCCCAGGACACGGCATCTGCATTCCCTTGCGCCTTCCTTGCTCAATGTTCCACAGTGAAATTGAAATTTTGCAAGGACAGGAACCATCTGGTGATCTGAGCATTCCTCTCCTTGGCACTTCTTATCCAGACCAAGGGTCAATGATCTGTCACCAAGTGAAACGGTTGACCGAGCAAATAATAACACGTGGACTCCAAGGCCCACTTAATGACCACTACGCTATAAGTTTTCTTGGCCGGGGTGAGTTTTCTAGTTAGGTAGGTAACCGAATGTTCTTCTCGGTTCTTCTTCTGCTACAGGACCACTCCTAGGCCAAGGTTAGATGCATCCGTCTTTACGATGAAGTCTCTCCTGAAGTTGGGGCTGATGAGGACGGGCTATCCACACAGCGCCACCTGCATAGATTGGTTTGCTTCCTCCGCTTGAGGATACCACTGCACCATGACCTTTTTTTTTCCATTTAAGAGATCGGTTAGGGGTGTTGTCCTCCCTGAGAAATTAGGTATAAACCTTCTGTAATACCCGATGATGCCAAAAACAGCTCTCACCTGTTTGGTCGTAACAGGTCTGGGCCAGTTTTGTATGGACTCGATTTTACTTATTTGGGGCTTAATAACCCCATGGCCAATCACGTACCCAAAGTACTGGGCTTCCTTAAGCCCTATCGCACAGTTCTTGGGATTCACTGTTAAGCCCGCGGCTCCGAGTTAATCTACTACCGCTTATACCCGGGAAAAGTGGGTATGCCAGTCAGTACTAAAGATGATGATGTCATCCAAGTACGCTGATGCATACGTCCAATGGGGTTATGGCACTATGTCCATCAGCCTCTGGAATGTGGCTGGTGCCCCATGTAGTCCAAACGGCAAGACAACATAGTGGTATAGACCCTCCGGTGTTATGAAGGCAGTCTTTTCTTTCGCCGACTCCGTAAGAGGCACCTGCCAATAACTCTTGGTCAGATCGAGCGTGGTAAAATACTGGGCCTGACCCAGTCACTCGATCTGCTCATCCACCCAGGGTATTGGATAAAGATTGCATTTTGACACCTTGTTCAACTTATGGAAATCATTACAGAACTGTAATGATCTGTCTGGCTTCTGGATCAGTACAATGAGACTGGCCCACTCACTACGGGACTTCTCAATTACTCTCAGCCGGAGCATCTGTTTTACCTCACTCGTGATGGCTTGTCTATGGGCCTCGGGCATGCGATATGGTTTCATTCGTATCCTTATGTGAGACTCGGTGACAATGTCATGCTGAATGAGAGAGGTGCGACCGGGTAATTCCGAGAATATGTCCGTATTTTCTTGAACTAAATTCTGTGCCTCTACGCTGGTGCTTCGAGAGAGTGTCTCCTATCTTTACCTCTCTCTCAGCCATCATCCGGTCTGATATCGGAAGGTTACCAGATGAAATGTCTGGAGTTGCATCCGTCAGCATACACTCCCAGTCCTTCCACGCTTTCAACAGATTAACGTGATACAACTGTTCAGGTTTTCTTTTCACGGGTTGGTAAACTCAGTAGTTTACTTCCCCCACTTTTTCCTGAACTTCATATGGCCCTTTCCACTTGGCCATAAGCTTGCTTTCGGTGGTGGTCACCAGAACCAAAATCCGATCTCCTGCTTTAAAGGAGAGGACCGTGGCCTTTTTGTTATATACACGGCCCTGCACTGCCTGAACGTCCACCAAATGTTCTTTTACTATAGGTATGACCGCTGCTATTCCATCCTGCATATTGGCCACATGCTCAATGACACTCTTATGTGCCTTAGGTTCCTGCTCCCGCGTCTCTGGCTACATCCAGCAGACCCCTAGGATGCCTGCCATACAGTAGCTCAAAGGGTGAAAATCCCGTGGAAGTCTGCGGTAACTCTCGAATGGCAAACATCAAGTAAGGCAACAACATGTCCCAATCGCTTCCATCCTTGGAAATTACCTTCTTCAACATGGATTTGAGGGTTTTGTTGAAGCGCTCGACTAGTCTGTCGGTCTGAGGGTGATAAACCAATGTGTGCAATTGTTTTATTTTGAAAAGCTTGCACAGTTCCTTAATCACCTTGGACATGAAAGGAGTCCCCTGATCAGTGAGGATCTCCTTTGGTAGCCCAAGGCGGCAGAACATGACAAACAACTCCCGGGCGATAAGCTTAGCCTAGGTGTGTCGAAGTGGAATAGCCTCCGGGTACCAGATGGTGTAGTCTACGACCACTGATATTGTTGGTGGCCCCGGATGGATTTTACTTTTGGCCCTACCGGATCCATCACAATCCGTTCGAAAGGTTCCTCGAATGGTATAGGTACCAACGGATGCAGGTAGTTTGCAGTGGGTGAAGTTAGCTGGCACTCAGGACATGTTTCGCAGAACTTCTGCACCTCAGCATAGACCCCAGGCCAAGAAAACCCACCGCAATATGCACGCCTGCATCTTTTTGGCCCCCAAGTTCCCTCCCAGCATATGGGTGTGAGCCATTTCGAGCACAGCCCGAAGGTAGGATTGGGGCACTGCCAGTTGTTCTACCACCTAAGTCCGGATTTTATCAACCCCATATATTAACTCCTGTTTGATTGCCATATGTGGGAACACCGTCTCTGCACCTGGTTGTTGACCCACCCCATTTGCCTAAATTACTCTTTCCCGTGCCTGGGTCAGAGTGGGATCCTGGAGCTGAGCTGTTCCAAATGTACCAGGGGACGCTTCCAACTTGGGGATCAATGGGATCTTCTCAACCTCTCCTGCCAATACCTCTAGGGGAAACCTATTGGGGTTACACTCTGTCCCTAGGTTGGCGACCCCTACAGCAGGTATCCCCAACTAGTGATCTTAGGGTTCTGTTCCCAGAATAACATTTACCCTGGGAGGGTTCATTTTATTTTTCCATAGAGACAAGAAGAGGGGAAAATCCCTTTACAAGACAGCCCCATAAGGATGGGTCTTCACTACCGCCACCACATGTTTAATTTACCTGCAGGGCACAACAAATGAGACCTCCACTGTTGGGGACTCACGGAATTCACCATGAATGCATACAACACCAACATTTTTCCCCGTGAGTTCTAAGCCCGAGATTAATGACCCATGCACAAGTGTAACTAGGCTTCTTGAGTCCAGGAGGTCCTTGGCCTGGTGTCCATTGACACGCACCTGGCACAGATGCGGTTCACCTGTTGAGACGAACAAGTACACGGTGAAATTGGCCTGGGCGAACATCAACATATGTAGAGTATACCTACAGTTCATGGGTTCAACTGTCAGGGAGCAGTTGGCAGCCACATGTCCTGGCCCTTGGCACCCCCAACACTTGATAGCTGTGGCATGGCTGGACCTTGGGGACATTTAGGGGAACCAGGTCTCTTGTCATTCTCACTCCGGGGCACGCCTTCAGTACAGGCTCTGTCCTGATTGGCCCCAGCAGAGGGTTGTGGACCTTTCCCTGGCTCCTCGGCTGGCGGGGCCAGACGTGATAACCGTAATGGAGCAGAGTCCCATATAAAGTACTGAGTGGCCGTATACCGCTCAATAAGACTGCCCACCTGGTCTAGAGTACTGGGGTCCCCTTGGCCCACCCAACACTGAATATCGGCTGGCAGAGTTCGCACTAGCCGGTCGACCACTACTCTCTTCACCATCTGGTAAGGGGTTAAGGTCTCAGGCTGAAGCCATTTTTTTACCAGTTGTAATAAATCATATGCCTGAGCCCTGGCAGGGCGAGACTCCACAAACGACTACTGAAACACTCGTTGGGCCCGCACATATGTATTAACCCCCAGTTAGGCAAAGATCTCATCTCTAAGCTTCTCATAGTCCAGGGCATCATCCCGGCTGAGATCCAGGTAGGCCTTCTGGGCATCTCCCGTCAGGAAAGGGGCCACCATTTTAGCCCACTGGAATATCGACGATCTTTCCCGCTCCGCTGTGCGCTCAATCACGGTGAGGAAAGCCTCCAAATCATCCTCAGGACTAGAGATGAGCAGTGTTCGACCAGAACTGTTCGCCAATTTCAAATTCGAGCTGTTTTGGGCAGTGTTCGAGTCGTTCGACGAACCCGAACGATTTGGAAAAAATCCGGCTGTTCGAGATTATGTTCGATAACTGTTCGTGCACCTAAATCGTCACTGGATTTTTTAACAGTTATGCTGAGAATCACTGTTAATACACATTTTGAGTGTCCAGCGTGGCGGGGGGAGGGGCATAGCATGGATCTCTGCAGAGATAATGAAGATCTCAATTTTTTTTCTCTTTTTTGCGTCTTCCTGGACAGAGACGTAGTACTGGAAGCACGTCACCAACTGCATCCTCAACCACAACTCTGCCTCTGACCACAAGTCAAGGTGGCTCTTCAGGTCGCATGGGTTCTAAGCCATGCATAGCCTGGGCATTTTTTAACATCGATAAGGATGACCCAACTCGTGTTATCTGTAACATTTGTGACCAAAAGCTAAGTAGAGGCCAAAAAATCCATAGTTTGAGTACTTCATGCATGAACCGTCACATGGATATGAAGCATAAGTTACAGTGGCAAGCTCACCGTGCTACAATGCGGCCTAGCGGGCCGGCCCAACCATCGTCTGCCCCATCTTGTGCATCCGCGACCGTGGCCTCTTCATCCTCTGTGACTGGGGGGACAGCAGTCACACCTGTTTTGAGACTCAGACCTGGCACCTCTTTACCAGCAACAGCCAGTCAGATTGGCAGGTCATCAGTTCATTTGGAAGTGGAAACACCAGCTGGTGTTGAGTGCTCTCCGACATCGAGAGCACCACCTTTGGATCAAGGCAACCTAACTTTTGCGCCTGCATATTCCTCACAGACCGTCAGTTGTCCGGGGACACCCTACTCAACCCCGTCTACGCACAACAGCCAGCCCTCGGTCACTCAGATGTGGACAAGTAAAAGACCATTTCCTCCTAGCCATGAGAAAGCTAAGAGGTTGAATTTCACCATCTGCAAGCTCTTGGCTGCCTTTCCGCCTTGTTGACACAGAGTATTTTCGAGCCCTTATGTCCGTCGCAGTGCCCCAGTACCAAATGCCCAGTCGGCACTACTTCTCAAAGAAAGGGGTGCCTGCGCTCCACCAGCATGTCGCACACAACATCACCGCTTCTTTGAGAAACTCAGTGTGTGACAGAGTGCATTTCACCACAGACACTTGGACGAGTAGGCATGGACAGGGGCGTTACATGTCGCTGACTGGGCACTGGGTAACTATGGTGACAGCAGGACAAGGGGCTGCTGTCCAAGTCTTGCCGTCCCCACGAGTTGTGCATCAATCCTCTTTATCTCGAAGTTCCTCCACTACTTCTGCCTCCTCAACCTCCTCTCGGTCCTCCACCTGCACCCAAAGCCTGCCTGGTCATGCCACGGGCTTTCTAACTGCGCAGAAGGGATCCTGCAGCACACCTCCTTGCTATGCTGGCAGAAGGGCTCAACGTAATCAGGCGGTTTTTACGTAGAAATGTCTGGGAAATGTGAGTCACACAGCTGAGGAGTTGTCGTCAGCTCTGGAGAACCAGTTTCATGAATGGTTGTCTCCACTAGACCTGCAACCAGGGAAGGCCGTGTGCGACAATGCCGCAAACCTGGGTGCGGCCCTTCGCCGGGGCAATGTCACACACGTGCCTTGTATGGCTCACGTGTTGAACCTGGTTGTCCAGCAATTTTTAGCCCACTATCCCGGATTACATGGCCTTCTGCAGAGGGCACGGTCGCTGTGTGCTCACTTCCGCCGTTCGCATCCCGCAGCTCAGCGACTTACATCTCTACAGAAGTCAGTGGGCCTGCCACTTCACCGGCTAAAATGCGATGTGCCAACACGGTGGAATTCAACTCTGCACATGTTTCAGCGACTGTGGCAGCACCGACAAGCCCTGGTGCAATACGTTCTGAATTATAGCCTGGGCCAACGAGATCCAGAGGTGGGGCAAATCACTCTGGAGGAATGGCCACGAAGATGGCCACGAAGATGTTTAGTGATGACGATGCAATTATCAGCATGACTATTCCGGTGATTTACATGCTGGAGCAGATGTTAAACAGAATTCTGAGTCAGGTGGTGGAACAAGAGGAGGTGGAGGAAGTAGAGGAGGAGGAGTTGTATGCGGAAGGGCTAACATCTGCAAGGTCCAGACGGTCGGCAGCACCAAGGCGGCTGGCATGGGAGGGTGGGGGAGAGGGATTAACCAGGGCGCATGGTAGCAGCCAAACTAGTGAGGAAGGTGCAGGAGCCCAGGAAGAAGTGGATGACGAACTGGCGATGAGCATGAAAGACTCATCAGATGAGGGAGACCTTGATCACATTTCTGTTGTGCGAGATTGGGGGGAGAGAGCAGAGGAAGGAAGCATGAGTCGTACTTCGCCACCAACACAACAGGGACTTGGTGCTCCCGGATGCGCAAGACACATGAGTGCCTTCTTGCTGCACTACCTGCAACATGACCCTCGAATTGTCAGAATTCGAAATAATCCTGACTACTGGGTAGCCACACTGTTAGATCCCCGGTACAAAAGTAAATTTGCTGAAATAATTCCAGCCATAGAAAGGGATTCACGCATGCAGGAGTATCAGCAGAGACTGTTGCAGAATCTTACATGTGCTTTTCCACAAAACACCAGTGGTGCACGTAGTGAATCTCACAGTTCTAACTTGCCAACCGTGGGACTGTCGAGTGTTCAGCACTCAAACCGTAACAGAAACACAGTATCTGCTGGTGTTCACAGCAATTTTGCGGTATCCTTTCACCAGTTTTTTAGCCCATCCTTTGCAAGGCCACAGGAGACAAGAAGTCAGACACATAGTCAACGCCTAGAGATGATGGTACAGGAGTATCTCCAACTGAACATCGAAGCCATGACTGTGTCACTGGACCCTTGCTCTTTTTGGGCTTCCAATCTGGATAAATGGCCGGAGCTCGCCACTCACGCCTTGGAGATCTTGTCATGCCCCGCAGCCAGCGTTCTCTGTGAACGTGTGTTCATCGCTGCTGGTGGTGTGCTGTCCAATGAGAATGTAAACACACTCACGTTCATAAAGATGAACAAATCATGGATCCGCAAGGACTTTTCTACCCCTGTGTCATCCTGGGGAGAGTAAAAGCTTGAGGATTTGGTAAAATCACCTCACCAAACGTTTTAAGCTTTAAAATTGCTAATAATTTGTATTTTGCATCTAGGCCGGAAAATAATTTTGGGCCTGTAGCAGTGTGTGTTACTCATTGTAATAGGCCATCTATACTAAGCTCCACCAGCTTTCAAATTAATAATTATTTTAAACTGCATCTTGGCTGTAGAATAATTTTGGGCCTGTAGCAGTGTGTGGTACTCATTCTAATAGACCATCTATACTAAGCTCTACCAGCTTTCAAATTAATACTAATTTTTAGCTGCATCTTGCCTGTAGAATAATTTTGGGCCTGTAGCAGTGTGTGGTACTCATTCTAATAGGCCATCTATACTAAGCTCCACCAGCTTTCAAATTAATAATAATTTTTGTTCTCCCTGAACGTGTGTTCAGTGCTGCTGGTGGTGTGCTGAGTCTGACAGATAAGCGCACGCGGCTGTCCACTGAGAATGTAGACAGACTCACGTTCATAAAGATGAACAAATCTTGTATCCGCAAGGACTTTTCTACCCTGTGTCATCCTGGGGAGAGTTAAAGCTTGAGGATTTGTTCAAATCACCTCACCAACCGTTTTAAGCAACTCTGGGGCAATTGATGCTACTTAAGTGGTGTCTGTGCCCCAAATTTTTGGAAAAAATGGAGACTCTTTTTGGAGTTCCCTTGCTGTGTTTTACGTGACGTTGGCATTGTCAATTACAGGTGGGTTGGGTCTTTCCCCACCCCCCTTTTAACCGTAAGAAACTACATACACTATGGCTTGGGGTAACACAGATGGTTGAGTGTGAAGACTAGAACTGTTTACTCATACTATAGCCTGGGATTCAGAGGTCTGCTCCAAAGCTTGAGTGTCTGCTAGTCAGTGGAGTAGCCACCGGCTGTAGATATAATTACAAATTTTTTACTGCATCTAACTTAGACAATAATTTTGGGCCTAGTAGCAGTGTCTGCTAGTCAGCGGAGTAGCCACCGGCTGTAGATATAATTACAAATTTTTAACTGCATCTTGTCTGGACAATAATTTTGGGCCTAGTAGCAGTGTCTGCTAGTCAGCGGATTAACACAGCTGTTAAGCAAGCTACACCACCTGTACTTTGGACACTTAATTTTTTCAAAGGAAATGCTTCAGGCCCCCGGGAAAATCAGTGAAGAGCATCGGGGAGGCACCCCAAGGCACAGGGGCTGTGAGTGGCGGTAGGATGCCTTGCGGTGGACCGCCAAGCTCAATCCTTATAAAAGCTTTTTAACTGCAGCAGCTTTACTGGACGCTACTGGACCTGGCATTACCGCAGCTGCTGGCATGATACTTGCCCTCCAGTAGATCCTTGTAAAAGGATTTAAAGTGTACTCATTCAAATTAGAGAGACAATTTAAATAAAAATACTTAGACCTGCCTCCACCGCAGGGGGGCTCGCTTGACCCACCAGCGGACAGGCACCAGTATTGGGAGAGGGGGGCTGGCCTTCAGGGTCCACCGCAGCTCTGGCACAAACCCGGCGACACTCAGGTCGCACGAGCAGGAACGGACTGGCCGTGTCGGCTTGGCACTTTTTTGGTTTTAGAAGGGCATGACATGCCTATATCTGTGTCTCCCCCTCCTTTTACTCCTCCACCTCTTTTCTTTTCGCATGACTATATGTACTTGTCACTTTTCCATGTGTTAGTTGTGTCTTGTGAGCAATTTGTCAGCTTTTGGACACCTTTGAAGTTTTTCTATGTGTTTTCTTTGTGTTTTGGTTTGCCTGCCATTGGTTTTAACGTGTCGACGGTGTTCGACGAACAGTTCGTCGAACACACGGCTGTTCGGCGAACCGAACCGAACTCGAACACTACGGAGGTGGCTCATCACTACTCAGGACTCATCTTCTTCAGCACTGACCAGACTTTGTACCAGGCCTCCGAATGGATTGGGGTCGGTTGTGATGGCGCCTTTCGCAGAGCCGCAATCTGTTGCAGAATCAGCTCATTCGTCTTCTGCTGCTGCTGATACAGCAACTGCTGCTGGTGATTATGCTGCTGCAATTGGTGCTGTTCCTGCTGCCGTTGCTGCTGCTCCTTCTGCCGTTGCTTTTGTTGTTGGCAAGGAAACTGCAGCTGCAGTTCCTGCTGTTGCCGCTGGAATTGTAGCTGCTGCTGCGTGAGGGCCAACTACTTGAGTATTTCCTCCATCTTGTCAGCATTCTTAAGCTGTAGAGTTGCAGGCTTAATTACTGACATGCAATGGGCTTTGGGTATGTCTCAGATCTCACTGCCCGCATTCTCCAACCATATGTAGTGCAGCGGGGTTGGTGCAGTGCGACAGATAGGCAGTGACCACAGAAAAGTTCGAAGAAAATGTCTTTAATGTCCAAAAGAAACATAAAAATGCAAAACAATGGTATCCTCCGGATCGCAGCCACGGCATCAAAACAGTCCGTATCTGAGACCGGTTGCCATGGACACCTTCACCACCGTATCTCACTGAGGGGTGCCAGGCCTTTTGGCTTCGCTTGGTTCTGTGTAACTTCACACAAGCCGGATGTGCAGAGTCACCTGCTCTGCAGTTTGACACACTCAACCCTCAGTTGCAGGGTTTTTAAATGGAATCTGGACCATGGGCCACTTCGAAGACTTGGCCAGGAGGAAGCCAACGGCTCCACTATCATCCTGTAGTTCGCTTAAAAATAAAAGGCCTTAACGGGTTTTCCTAAACATTGCCTTGGGCAAATAACTTGACCAGGTCCACACTTACTTTTATTTTGCCTGTGACTGCAATGCACTCCAGCGGTTTTATGCACATCCTGGAAGTTACATAGAAACCTTCGCAAATAATACCTGTCGCTGCCTCACAATATTATAAAGTTTTGTGACTCACCTGTAGGTTAAAAATGGTCAGTACACCACTGTATGAATTCCTTGAAGGGTCTAGTTTCAAAAATCCGGTCACTTGTGTGGGGTCTCTGCTGTTTTGGCATGTCATGAGCTCTGCAAATGTGAAATGGCATTCACAATATATTCCAGACAAATTTATTTACCAAAAATCAAATAGCACTCTTTCCTTTCTGAGCTCTGTCATGTGCCCAAACAGCATTGTTTGACCACATATGGGTTTAGTACGTTTGGGAAAAATTGCGTCACAAATTATGGGGTCAATTTTCTCCTATTATCTATTGTTAAAATTACAAATATTGGGCGAAAACAAACATTTTAGAGTAAAAAAGTTCTGTGAAACATATTTGTTAAAAATTCTTAGCAAAACCCTAGATGACTTACTTACACACGTGGTCAAAATTGTAGGTACCCCTCGTTTAATGACAGAAGAACCCACAATGGTGACAGAAATAACTTAAATCTGACAAAAGTAATAATAAATCAAAAATCTATGAAAATGAACAAGTGAAAGTCTGACATTGCTTTTCAACCATGCTTCCATAAAATTTTAAAAAAATAAAACTCAAGAAATAGGCCTGGACAGAAATGATGGTAACCCTGAAAATAATGTGACAAAACGGACTTGTTAAATCAAGGTGTGTCCACTAATTAGCATCACAGGGGTCTACAATCTTGGAATCAGTGAATGGGCCTGTATAGAAACTCACTGTGCTGTTTGGTGACATGGTGTGTATCACACTCAACATGGACCAGAGGAAACGAAGGAAAGAGTTGTGTCAGGAGATTAGAAAGAAAATTGTAGACAAACATGTGAAAAGTAAAAGTTATAAGACCATCTCCAAGAAGCTTGATGTTCCTGTGACTACAGTTGGACATATTATTCAGAAATTTAATCTCCATGGGACTGTAGCCAACCTCCCTGGGAGTGGCCACAGGATGAAAATTGATGACAAATCAAAGAGATAGCTAATATGAATGGTGACAAAAGAGCCCAGAAAAACTTCTAAAACAGATTAAAGGTGAACTTCAAGCTCAAAAACATCAGTGTCAGATCGCACCATCCATCGTTGTATGAGCCAAAGTGGACTTCATGGGACACCATGTTAAAAAAAAATTATCAAAAACCAGACAGCAATTTGCCAAACTACATGTTGACAAGCCTCAAAGCTTCTGGGAGAATGTCCTATGGACAGATGAGACAAAAATGGAACTTTTTGGCAAGGAACATCAGATCTAAGTGCACAGACGGAAAAATGAAGCATATCAAGAAAAGAACACTGTCCCTACTGTGAAACATGGGGGAGGCTCTGTTATGTTCTGGGGCTGCTTTGCTGCATTTTCACAGGATGTCTAGAATCTGTGCAGGGTACAATGAAATCTCAAGACTATCAAGGGACTCTAGAGAGAAATGTGCTGCCCAGTGTCAGAAAGCTTGGTCTCAATCGCAGGTCATGGGTCTTGCAACAGGATAATGACCCAAACACAGAGCTAAAAACACCCAAGAATGGCTAAGAGGAAAACATTGGACTATCTGAAGTGGCCTTCTATGAGCCCTGACCTAAATCCTATTGAACATCTTTGAAAATAGATGAAACATGCCATCTGGAAAAGGCAACCTTCAAACATGAGACAACTGGAGCAGTTTGCTCTTGAGGAGTGGGCCAAAATACCTGTCGAGAGGTGCAGAAGTCTCATTGACAGTTACAGGAATTGTTTGATTGCAGTGATTGCCTCAAAAGGTTGTGCAACAAAATATTAACCCCTTTACCCCGAGGGTGGTTTGCAAGTTAATGAATGGGCTAATTTTTACAATTCTGACCAGTATCCCTTTATGAGGTTATAACTCTGGAACGCTTCAAAGGATCTTGGCAATTCTGAGAATGTTTTCCGTGACATATTATACTTCATGTCAGTCATAAAATTTATTTAATATAACTTGCGTTTTTTTATTAAAAATACGGAAATATGGCGAAAGTTTTGATAATTATCCAATTTTCAAACTTTGAATTTTTATGCCCTTAAAACAGAGAACTATGTCACACAATATAGTTAATAAATAACATTTCCAACATGTCTACTTTACATCAGCACAATTTTGTAAAAAAAAAATTTTTTTGTTACAAAGTTATAAGGATTAAAATTTGACCAGCGATTTCTCATTTTTACAACAAAATTTACAAAAGCATTTTTTTAGGGACCACTTCACATTTGAAGTCAATTTGAGGGGTCTATATAGCAGAAAATACCCAAAAGTGACATCATTCTAAAAACTGCATCCCTCAAGGTACTCAAAACCACATTCAAAAAGTTTATTAACCCTTCAGGTGCTTCACAGGAGCTGAAGCAACGTGGAAGGAAAAAATGAACATTTAACTTTTTAGTCACAAAAATTATATTTTTCAAACAATTTTTTTATTTTCACAAGTGTAAAAGGAGAAAATGGACAAGCAAAGGTGTTGTGCAATTTCTCTTGAGTAAGCCAATACCCATATGTGGTGGAAAAACACTGTTTGGGCGCATGGAAGGGCTCAGAAGAGAAGGAGCACTGTTTGAACTAAATTGGCTGGAATTGAGATTGGACGCCATGTCGCTTTTGAAGAGCCCCTGATGTGCCTAAACAGTAGAAATCCCAACAAGTGACACCATTTTGGAAACTAGACCCCTAAGGAACTTATCTAGGTGTGTGGTGAGCACTTTGAACCCCCAAGTGCTTCACTAAAGTTTACAATGCCCGGATGTAAAAAAAAAAAATTAAAAAATTTCCACAAAAGTGATTTTCAGTCCCCAATTTTTTATTTTCCCAACGGTAAGAGGAGAAATTAGACCCCAAAAGTTGTTATCCAATTTGTTCTGAGTACAAAGATACCCCATATGTGGGGGGAACCACTGTTTGGGCGCACGGCAGAGCTCGGAAGGGAAGTAGTGATGTTTTGGAATGCAGACATTGATGGAATGGTCTGCGGGTGTCATGTTCCATTTGCAGAACCCCTGATGTGCCTAAACTGTAGAACCCCCCTACAACTGACCCTATTTTGGAAACTAGTCCCCCTAAAGAACTTATCTAGATGTGTGGTGAGAACTTTGAACCCCCAAGTGTTTCACTAAAGTTTAGAATGCCGTGAAAATAAAAAATCCAAAAAATATCTTTTAGTCCCCAATTTTTTGTTTTCCCAAGTGTAACAAGAGAAATTGGACTCCAAAAGTTGTTGTCCAATTTGTCCTGAGTACGCTTGTACCCCATATGTGTGAAAAAACTGTTTGGGCACACGTCTAAGCTCGGAAGGGAAGTAGTGACGTTTTGGAATGCAGACTTTGATGGAATGGTCTGCGGGCGTCATGTTCCATTTGCAAAGCTCCTGATGTGCCTAAACAGTAAAAAAAACACAAGTGACATCATTTTGGAAACTAGACCCAAGGAACTTCTCTAGATGTGCCCCTTTCTGGAACTAATCTACTGTTTCCTGTAAATCTAAGTAAATTAGTAGTGCATGGAGGTGTGGTGTTATGATTGGGTAACCGAGGAGGATAACAGGAAAAATAGGCTAGGTAGCACAACACCAGAAAGGTTGGTAGCTTAGCAGATTGCAGACCCCTGAACTGACAACACAACTAGAATTAGCCGTGGGACATGCCTACGATGACCTAGACGCCTCGTCACAGCCGAAGAGTTAACTAAGCCTAAAGAGTGAAAGGGGAAAGCTAACTGCCCCGGAGTAGAGCCCCAAAGGAATAGATAGCCCCCAAACATACAGTACAGACCAAAAGTTTGGATACACCTTCTCATTCAAAGATTTTTCTGTATTTTCATGACTATGAAAATTGTGGAATCACACTGAAGGCATCCAAACTATGAATTAATACATGTGGAATTATACATTACACTTTACAAAAAAGTGTGAAACAACTGAAAATATGTCTTATATTCTAGGTTCTTCAAAGTAGCGACCTTTTGCTTTGATTACTGCTTTGCACGCAGAAAAGGTGAACGGATGGTCTCTACATGCCTGGTTCCCACCGTGAAGCATGGAGGAGGAGGTGTGATGGTGTGGGGGTGCTTTGCTGGTGATACTGTTGGGGATTTATTCAAAATTGAAAGCATACTTAACCAGCATGGCTACCACAGCATCTTGCAGCAGCATGCTATTCCATCCGGTTTGCGTTTAGTTGGACCATCATTTATTTTTCAACAGGACAATGACCCCAAACACACCTCTAGACTGTGTAAGGGCTATTTGACCATGAAGGAGAGTGTTGAGGTGCTACGCCAGATGACCTGGCCTCCACAGTCACCAGACCTGAACCCAATCGAGATAGTTTGGGGTAAGCTGGACTGCTCACCGCTTCAATTTTGAATAAATCCCCAACAGTGTCACCAGCAAAGCACCCCCACACCATCACACCACCTCCTCCATTCTTCACGGTGGGAACTAGGCATGTAGAGTCCATCCGTTCATCTTTTCTGCGTGCAAAGCAGTAATCAAAGCAAAAGGTGGCTACTTTGAAGAACCTAGAATATAAGACATATTTTCAGTTGTTTCACACTTTTTTGTAAAGTGTAATATATAATTCCACATGTGTTAATTAATAGTTTTGATGCCTTCAGTGTGATTCTACAATTTTCATAGTCATGAAAATACAGAAAAATCTTTGAATGAGAAGGTGTGTCCAAACTTTTGGTCTGTACTGTATATTGACGGTGAGTAAGATGAATCACAAACACAGACAGAAAATAGTGTAAGCAAATGCTGGGGCCCAACCTGTCTAGATATAACAGGACAGGAAAGATACTGTCTGCAATCCAGCAAAAACCCTAAGAAAAATTCCAACACGTTTGATATACAAAAATACTGAGGCTGCACAATCTCTCCCCACTAGATCAGAACTCTGGTGTGAATTGGCTGCAAGCAATAGATACTGAAATAACGGAACTAGAAATGCATAAGCTGTGGCGAATGAGAACAGAGTCCTGTACAGGCCCCCGCAGGGGACCTGGCTGAACTGACTCCAAAGAGACCGAAAACTGAGCAAGGCAAAAGGGAAAACAAATGTCACAGAAATAAACAGCAAAATAACTTATCTGAAAGTTGCAGGACACATCAGGGAGCAAGCAGACTTCCAAATTGCTCAGGAAGAAAGACAAATCACCGGCAAGCATTATGGTAAGGCTGCTCACTTATATTTCCCCAGTCAGCAACACCTGACTGCCACCAGTCCCGGTCAGGTGGGAGACTTCTGTTAGCCAGGGCCTCTTTACTACCAGAAACACCCACCAGAGGGAGCCCAAACTCAGAAGTCAGATTAAAGGTGTTCACAACAGTACCCCCCTTGAGGAGGGGTCACCGAACCCTCACCTGAGCCACCAGGCCGATCAGGATGGGCCCGGTGAAAGGCGCGAACCAATCTCTCGGCATAAATGCCAGAAGCAAACACTCAAGAGTTATCTTCCTGACCATAACCTTTCCACTTGACCAAGTACTGGAGTCTTCGTCTAGCCAGACGAGAATCCAATACCTTTTCTACTTCATACTCCAGATTGCCCTCAACCAATATATGATCAGGGGGAGCAGCCATAGGAACCACTGGCTCAACAAACCTTTTCAACAAAGACTTATGAAAAACGTTGTGAATCTTAAAAGTTCCAGGAAAAGCCAAACGAAAAGAAACGGGATTAAGGATTTCCAAAATCTTATAAGGTCCATTGAACCTTGGCTTAAATTTTGGAGACACAACCTTCATAGGATTATTTTTTGAGGACAACCAAACCATGTCACCTACTTTAAACCAGGGACTATCAGTTCTATGCCAGTTGGCAAACCGTTGGGCCCTCTACTGAGAGAGAGAGACAACTTATCCACTACTTGATTTCAAATCTGCTGCATTCTCTCTACTAAGGAATCAACACCTGGACAGGCAGAAGCCTCCACTTGCCCTGAAGAAAACCGAGGATGAAACCCGAAGTTGCAGAAAAAAGGGGACATCAAAGTGGCAGAGCTAGCCCTATTGGCAAATTCAGCCAAGGGTAAAAAAGAGACCCAATCATCCTGATCAGCAGACACAAAGCATTTCAGATAAGTCTCCAAAGTCTGGTTTGTTCTCTCAGTCTGCCCATTAGTCTGAGGGTGAAACGCAGAGGAGAAGGACAACTGAATTCCCAGTTTAGAACAAAAGGCTCTCCAAAATCTGGAAACAAACTGGACTCCTCTGTCAGATACAATGTTCTCCGGAATGCCGTGCAAACTAACCACCTGCTGAAAAAACAAGGGCACCAACTCGGAAGAGGATGGCAACTTTGGCAGTGGTACAAGATGGACCATCTTGTGAAATCTATCACAGATCACCCAGATACCAGTCATTCTCTGAGAAACAGGGAGGTCGGAAATAAAATCCATTGAGATATGGGTCCACGGCCTCCTAGGCACCGGCAGTGGCACCAACAATCCACTAGAGCGAGAACAGGGTTTGGACCGAGAACAAGTCCCACAGGACTGCACAAAATTCCTACAAGAAAAAAAGGTAGCACACTGTAGCGCTATAGCTTGCAAACACGAAATATGAAAAATATGAAAAATGAATTGCATCATTACCTTAGAAATATGAAAAATTGAGAAGTCTTAGCGCATAAGATGGCCAAATTATGCAAGCCTGATAGCCACGTCAAGGCTCCTCTCGTATATCAGGTCCTAACTAATGCCTATCCTCGCTTTAGAAAAGTCTGTCTGCATGGGAACATATGAGTCCTCTCTTTAGACTAAAATCTACATCTCTGTGGAGGGGTGATGAACCTGTTGTAATTAAAAAGCCTGTGACCACCAGGTGGAGTGCTCAGGTAGAAGGTAAATGAATACATATCAAAAAACTGACCGGCACATCCAAACATAGATTCAGTGTGAACAGGTGCTAAACCTAGAGTCACCAACTCATATACATACAAGAAAAAAAGGTAGCACACTGTAGCGCTATAGCTTGCAAACACGAAATATGAAAAATATGAAAAATGAATTGCATCATTACCTTAGAAATATGAAAAATTGAGAAGTCTTAGCGCATAAGATGGCCAAATTATGCAAGCCTGATAGCCACATCAAGGCTCCTCTCGTATATCAGGTCCTAACTAATGCCTATCCTCGCTTTAGAAAAGTCTGTCTGCATGGGAACATATGAGTCCTCTCTTCAGACTAAAATCTACATCTCTGTGGAGGGGTGATGAACCTGTTGTAATTAAAAAGCCTGTGACCACCAGGTGGAGTGCTCAGGTAGAAGGTAAATGAATACATATCAAAAAACTGACCGGCACATCCAAACATAGATTCAGTGTGAACAGGTGCTAAACCTAGAGTCACCAACTCATATACATACAAGAAAAAAAGGTAGCACACTGTAGCGCTATAGCTTACAAACACGAAATATGAAAAATATGAAAAATGAATTGCATCATTACCTTAGAAATATGAAAAATTGAGAAGTCTTAGCGCATAAGATGGCCAAATTATGCGAGCCTGATAGCCACGTCAAGGCTCCTCTCATATATCAGGTCCTAACTAATGCCTATCCTCGCTTTAGAAAAGTCTGTCTGCATGGGAACATATGAATCCTCTCTTCAGACTAAAATCTACATCTCTGTGGAGGGGTGATGAACCTGTTGTAATTAAAAAGCCTGTGACCACCAGGTGGAGTGCTCAGGTAGAAGGTAAATGAATACATATCAAAAAACTGACCGGCACATCCAAACATAGATTCACTGTGAACAGGTGCTAAACCTAGAGTCACCAACTCATATACATACAAGAAAAAAAGGTAGCACACTGTAGCGCTATAGCTTGCAAACACGAAATATGAAAAATATGAAAAATGAATTGCATCATTACCTTAGAAATATGAAAAATTGAGAAGTCTTAGCGCATAAGATGGCCAAATTATGCGAGCCTGATAGCCACGTCAAGGCTCCTCTCGTATATCAGGTCCTAACTAATGGCTATCCTCGCTTTAGAAAAGTCTGTCTGCATGGGAACATATGAGTCCTCTCTTCAGACTAAAATCTACATCTCTGTGGAGGGGTGATGAACCTGTTGTAATTAAAAAGCCTGTGATCACCAAATCTATGTTTGGATGTGCCGGTCAGTTTTTTGATATGCACAAAATTCCTGACATCACGAGATAAAGTAGGCCACCAAAAAGACAGACTCATCAAATTTCTGGTACCAAAAATACCGGGATGCCCAGCCAACGCGGAGCAATGAATTTCAGACATTACTTTCCTCCTCAATTGGTCTGGGACATACAATTTCCCCACAGGGCACCGTTCAGATTTATCCCCCTGAAATTCCTCCGGGGCAAGTCTCAAATCTGGTAGATAGCGGAATGTACCACACCCTCCTTCAGAATGGAAGTAGGCTCAGTCACATCAAGAGAATCCGCAAGGAAACTCCTCGAGAGGGCATCCGCCTTAACATTCTTAGTGCCCAGAAGAAAGGAGACCACAAAATTAAAACGCGAGAAAAACAAGGCCCACCTAGCCTGTCTAGGATTTAATCGCTTGGCTGATTCGAAATAGATCAAGTTCTTGTGGTCGGTAAGGACCACAACTTGATGTTTGGCTCCCTCCAACCAATGTCTCCAATCTTCAAACGCCCACTTAATATGCCAATAATTCCCGATTCCCCACATCATAATTACGTTCAGCTGGGGAAAATTTTCGAGAGAAGAAGGCACAAAGGTTAATCTTGGAGGTTACAGAGTCCCTTTGGGACAAAACGGCTCCTGCACCAATCTCAGAAGCATCTATCTCCACCTGAAATGAGAGAAAAACATCAGGTTGCCGTACAACAGGAGCAGAAGTGAATGTCTGCTTAAGCTCCTGAAACGCCGAAACTGCCTCTCGAGACCAATTCACCACATCAGAGCCCTTTTAAGTCAAATCAGTCAGTGGTTTCACAATACCAGAAAAATTACTTATAAATTTACAATAAAAATTAGCAAAACCCAAAAACTTCTGAAGAGCCTTCAAGGAAGTGGGCTGAAACCAATCATGAATGGCCTGAACCTTGACTGGGTCCATTTCAATGGCAGACAGAGACAAAATGAATCCCAAAAAACGAAACCTTCTGTACGCAAAAGAGACATTTTGATCCCTTAACATACAAAGCATTTTCTCTCAAAATACGGAATACCATCCGAACATGTTCCACATGAGAATCCCCATCATTGGAAAAAATCAAAACATTGTCCAAATAAATGATCAAAAACTTTCCACAAAATCCCGGAAAATATAGTTCATGAAAGATTGGAAGACGGAAGGGGCATTAGTGAACCCAAAAGAGTTGACCCTTGGGAAATTTACAACTCAATCGCGCAATCATAACTCCTGTGAGGAGGCAAGGGCGCAGCTTTACTCTCACTAAACAGATCAGAAAAATCAGCCAAATAGGGACATCCTGAGACTGGGGAGAGGTAGAGAAAACAGGAGTGTCACTATGAACACATTGACAACCCTAACTAACCACAGATACAGTCTTCCAATCCAAAACAGGATTATGGGTCTGCAGCCAAGGAAAACCCAGTACAATAATGTCATGTAAATTATCTAACACCAAAAATGTACAATTCTCTTGGTGGTCCGGGGCTACCCGCATTATCACCTGGGTCCAAAACTGGGATTTATTCTCCGAAAAAGGGATAGCATCAATACTCTGCAAAGGAATAGGAGTCCGCAGGGGTACCATGGGAAAACCACAACGTCTGGCAAAGTCAAAATCCATCAGGTTCAAGGGTGCTCCTGAATCAACAAAAGCCTTAGCAGAAAATGAAGATAAGGAGCAGATCAAGGTAACAGTTAAGAGGAATTTAGGCTGTACATTGCCCAAAACACAGGAGTGAGCCAAAAGTCTTCCCCGCTTAGGGCAGACGGAAATAATATGAGAGGCGTCCCTACAAAAGAACACAACTTATTACACCTTCTAAACTCTTGATGCTGAGCCCTAGAAACAACCCTATCACACTGCATGGGCTTAGAGGCCTGTCCGAAAGGCAACACCACCTCTCGCATAGTTTTACGTTCACGCAAGCCTCTGTCAATTTGAATGACTAATGACATAGAATCGTTTTACGGTCTCTGCCAGCCCTTTCCGAAAAAGAGCCGCTAGGGTATCATCGTTTCATTTTGTAAGGACTGCCCACTTTCGGAATTTCTGACAATATAACTCTGCCGCTTCTTGACCCTGGTTCAATGCCAAGAAGGTTTTCTCAGCTTGATCAATAACATTAGGTTCATCATACAACAACCCCAGAGCCTGAAAAAATGTATCAACATTAGCCAAAACAGGATCCCCAGGTGTCAGCAAAAACACCCAATCCTAAGGGTCGCCGTGCAACAGGGAGATGACAATTTTAACCTGCTGCACCGGGTTCCCTGAGGAATTGGGTTTCAAGGCAAAAACAATTTACAATTATTCTTAAAGTTCAAAAATTTAGACCGATCCCCTGAGTGAGATAGGCAGAAATATTCCGAACTTCAGCAGCGAGCTGCTCAACATGATCAGACAAATGCTTAGCCTCCATTGAAGAAAAAAAATCCTCCTACGGCCCCCAGAGAAAAAGAGGAAAAAATATACAAGAAATTCTGACACCTTTTTTTTTTCTTTAACAATTGTTTCTTTCTTTAGAGTACCCTAGAATCTACAGTCAAGCCGGTGATTGTGTTATGATTGGGTAACCGAGGAGGATAACAGGAAAAACACCAGATAGGTTGGTAGCTTAGCGGATTGCAGACCCCTGAACTGACAACACAACTAGAATTAGCCGTGGGAAGTACCTACGATGACCTAGATGCCTCGTCATAGCCGAAGAGTTAACTAAGCCTAAAGAGTGAAAGGGGAAAGCTAACGGCCCCGGAGTAGAGCCCCAAAGGAATAGATAGCCCCCAAACATATATTGATGATGAGTAAGATGAAGCACAAACACAGACAGAAAATAGTGTAAGAAAATGCTGGGGCCCAAACTGTCTAGATAGAACAGGACAGGAAAGATACTGTCTGCAATCCAGCAAAAACCCTAAGAAAAATTCTAACACGTCTGATATACAAAAATACTGAGGCCGCACGACCTCTCCCCCACTAGATCAGAACTCTGGTGTGAATTGGCTTCAAGCAATAGATACTGAAATAACAGGGAACTAGAAATGCATAAGCTGTGGCGAATGAGAACAGAGTCCTGCACAGGCCCCCGCAGGGGACCTGGCTGAACTTACTCCAAAGAGACCGAAAACTGAGCAAGGCAAAAGGGAAAACAAATGCCACAGAAATAAACAGCAAAATAACTTATCTGAAAGTTGCAGGACATATCAGGGAGCAAGCAGACTTCCAAATGGCTCAGGAAGAAAGACAAATCACCGGCAAGCATTAAGGGAAGGCTGCTCACTTATATTTGCACAGTCAGCAACACCTGACTGCCACTCATCCCCGTCAGGTGGGAGACTTCTGTTAGCCAGGGCCGCTTCACTACCAGCAACACCCACCAGAGGGAGCCCAAACTCAGAAGTCAGATAAAGGTGTTCACAACAGTGTGGTACAATTTGAAGCAATTTTTCATACACAGGCCAGGTTTGTTGGAGCAGGTGTCGCTTTGCTAAATAGTGTCCTTGCGTATTTCCCTTTTGTAACACACTTGGCACCTTTTTTGCGGCTTACCTTTTCATCCAGTTGGCGGGACCAACCCCGGGAAATGCTGACCTGGAATGATATGAGCATCTTCAGTTCCGGAAGTACTGGGGCCCGCTCATTCCTGAGTGCCAAACATCAGGGCCTTAACCACTACCTCCTGGAACTGAAGGTACGACGTATCAGTGTGACATGCACATCGTGACATCAGGAAAGCGTTGAGCATTGCCATTTGTATGATGTGCACGGACAGCTTTTTGTACCACTGGAAAGGGTGGGCCCGGACTGTAGTCATGACCTGGATTACCGTAACATTCATGTCCGGCCCGTCCCCTACATGAAACGGTGTTCTTCCCTCTGGTATACCTTTATTCCAGATTCCACTTCCCCTAGGTGCTTCCCAGGTACCGACGGTTCCTTTTCCAGGTGACCCCCAGTAATGGAGACACAGTCCAGAACAACTTGAACACTCTCCTTACTGAATTCTTCACATGTTACATCCACAGTTGGCACAATAGGTATTACATTCTTTTCCTTTGCTCTCCCTGCCTTGCTGTCACTTCTGTGCAGTACACGCCCGGACCGGACCGTCCCAGACTGCTCCCCAGTTCCTTCCAGGCCTGACCTCGCCATAATGACATCTCCTCCAGCCTGCTTCGCCTCAGAGCTGAATTCATCAATCACTAGGTTGAGTGGCCCACAGTGAAGCATCCGGCCCGTCCGCACTGAACTCGTCGAAGCTCCAGTTTCCCTCAGTTCCTTAACTCAACTTCTGCCCTAAAAGCTTTGGCCTAGGTGGTAAGGTGTCACATCTTTCCTCTTCTGTCTAGGCCCACTGCGATACTATGCAGCGGCCGTGGATAACATGGGCTGCTATACTTGGAACGTTACGCGGCTGCCGGTGGTCCGGGCCTAAGCCCTTGTGGACACTTGGGCACTCTGGCCCCATCTGAGCTAACTTCCTAAAAGACCTTATACTACTACCCGGCAGCCCCTCCTACACTTAACACTATGAGAACCAACTAGAAACTCTACCTAACTAGGCACACTAGTATGCCCCCACCTAGTGGCCCGTGACAGTACTACACTTACCCGAATCACTATACTATATACTAAAGTGCCCTCCTCTAATGCCTCAACAGGATGCACTTAACTTTCCCAAACTATGCACATGTACAATACAGCAGAACACATTAACGTATGCAATAAACAGATATTCATATATATACACACACACAATGGTAACACATAAGAATGTGGCAGTACCATAAATATTAGTAGTAATTATACGCTGCAACATTATATACACTTAAGGGGTGGGGCGAAACAGAAACACTCTTTCACCATCTTACACTCCCCCTTTCCTTACACTTGGTTGTCTTTGACCAATGCATGCAAGAGACCAACAGTCATTTGGCTTAGCGTAAGCCTCATAAGTATGCACCACCGTCCAAGGTGCAGAAATAACATTCCTGCCTCCCAGCCCTCCAGGGGTTAAAAAACATAATTTACATTTCTTGATAATAATTCAGCAGTCCTAGTCGATGGACTCCTCTTTCCTTTGAGGGGAGTACAGCCCTCCAATGATTCCCTGGAAGTGAAGACAGTCTCTCCTCTTTCCAGCAGAAGGGGCGAAACAGGCGCAACAAAAGAACAGCAGAGCCCATAGGCACCCTAAATTTTCTGCCTAGCTCGCAGTCCGCTACGCCAGCTTGGAATAAACAGAATGGCAACGCTTCTCCTCAACGCTGCAAATCTTTTATCCGCTTTCCATGAGCAGAAATTCTTTAAGGGCTACAGTGCACACAGGGACGTGTAACAGTCCCGACATTCAGTAGAGGGCGCAAGACGCAGGGCCGTATTTAGAGTTTATGCTGCCCTAGGCACTTTTGATTCTGCCTCCCCCATTGGTGAGTATGACTAATGCAGACACTGTCGTCAGTGACTTAGGCTACTTGCACGTCAGCGATTTTTGCCATTCGCGGCAGATCCAGCAGTTTTTCCGCATCTGCCACGTAACGGATCACTTATGGCAACACTGCATTCGGCCTCAATCATTCCCTATGCGACTTGCAGACATGTGCGACACTTGCAGTTTTGACGCGATCCCGCAAATCCGATACTTGCAGCAACGGAAAAAAAAACGCTACTAGCAGTGTTTTTTTGTCTCACGGCAAGTGCCGCACACTCCCATAGGGAATGAATGAGGCTGAATCTATGTGTGTGTCCATGTAGCTCTTTCAAAGACAGTGGTTTCCTACCACACTCGAAAGACATACAAATAGGATGTTTAGATTGTGAGCCCTAATGGGGAGAGTGTTGATGATGTATGTAAAGTGCTGTGGAGCTAATAGCACAATATCGATGAATAAATATTATTCTTAATATTAGGTTACAATACCAGGATCTGAGGATTTTCTGTAGCTCTCAGATGTGATGTTGCTGCCTGTCTCGATGTCTTCCTCTTTTGACACTGCAGTGTGGTGGACAAGAAAACTTTATCTGGTTAACAGCAAGAAGTCTGGTGTCTGTGTACTAACTGAACTAGAAACTCTCCCCACACCATGTCCAGCAGACATTGGAGGATTACTAGATGGAACTTATTATTCTATTACTGCCCAGTCTCTGACTAAGGCCTCTTTCACACATCCGTTTTGCGCCTGACGGGGCGCTCCGGCCTTTTTTCGTGAAACCGCATCCGGCGAAATGTAATGCCAGATCCGTTTTTTTTTTCCATTGAGTAACATTATGGCCGGATTTTTGCCGGATCCGATGTCTGGTCGCAGTCCGGCGTCTGGGAAAAACGTCTACTGTAGCGTCTACTTCATCCCTGTGATGAAGTTGGTCCCCCTGGTACTGTATCAAATGTGCATGTTTTCACTGTGATGGAGTGTATCCCCTGGTAATGTTTATAATGTGCATGTTTTGCAAGTGATAATGTGCGTCACCATGGTTTCCCTGTGATGAAGTTGGTCCCCCTGGTACTGTATCAAATGTGCATGTTTTCACTGTGATGAAGTGGATCCCCTTGTAATGTTTATAATGTGCATGTTTTCACTGTGATGGAGTGTATCCCCTGGTAATGTTTATAATGTGCATGTTTTGCAAGTGATAATGTGCGTCACCATGGTTTCCCTGTGATGAAGTTGGTCCCCCTGGTACTGTATCAAATGTGCATGTTTTCACTGTGATGAAGTGGATCCCCTGGTAATGTTTATAATGTGCATGTTTTGCAAGTGATAATGTGCGTCACCATGGTTTTCCTGTGATGAAGTTGGTCCCCCGGTACTGTATCAAATGTGCATGTTTTCACTGTGATGGAGTGTATCCCCTGGTAATGTTTATAATGTGCATGTTTTGCAAGTAATAATGTGCGTCACCATGGTTTCCCTGTGATGAAGTTGGTTCCCCTGGTACTGTATCAAATGTGCATGTTTTCAATTGATAATGTGGATCTCCTGGTACTGTAAAATTTTTAATTTTTTTGGCTGTGATGGGATTGGTCCCCCTGGTACTGTATCAAGTGTGCATTTTTTTCCAGTGATAGGGTGGGTCCCCCTGGTACTGTTTATGGGTCCAATTCATGACGGGATGTGCTATTCCGTACACCATAAAGCTCACTCCAGTCCATGTTTGACTTTTATTTTTTTCAGCCAGGGCCAAGGAATATACATATATTCACTGGCCCTTTTTGTCTGTTTATTCCACAGCAGAAGAATAGAAAGAGAGGCGGCAGCAGCAGCAGCGAGGAGAGAGAAGGATATAGTTGAAGCCAGGAGGACAGCCAGCAGAAAGTAAATCTGACATCCACCATTTCCCAAAAAATTTAATCATTTTTTTTCTCTTTCAGCCAGGGCCAAGGAATATACATATATTCACTGGCCCCTTTTGTCTGTTTATTCCACAGCAGAAGAATAGAAAGAGAGGCGGTAGCAGCAGCAGCAAGGAGAGAGGAGGATATAGTTGAAACCAGGAGGACAGCCAGCAGAAAGTAAATCTGACATCCACCATTTCCCAAAAAATGTAATCATTTTTTTCTCTTTCAGCCAGGGCCAAGGAATATACATATATTCACTGGCCCTTTTTGTCTGTTTATTCCACAGCAGAAAAATAGAAAGAGAGGCGGCAGCAGCAGCAAGGGGAGAGGAGGATATAGTTGAAGCCAGGAGGACAGCCAGCAGAAAGTAAATCTGACATCCACCATTTCCCAAAAAATGTTATAATTTTTTTTCTCTTTCAGCCAGGGCCAAGGAATATACATATATTCACTATCCCTTTTTGTGTCCTTACTCAACAGCAGAAGATGTCAAAGAGAGGCGGCGGCGGCAGCAGCAGCAAGGGGAGAGGAGGAGATACATGCAGAGAGGACAGCCAGCAGAAAGTAAATATGACATCCCCCATTTCCCTAAAAATTCAATGTTTGTTTTTCTCTTTCAGCCAGGGCCAATGAATATACATATATTCACTGTCCCTTTTTGTGTCCTTACTCAACAGCAGAAGACGTCAAAGAGAGGCGGCGGCAGCAGCAGCAAGGGGAGAGGAGGAGATACATGCAGAGAGGACAGCCAGCAGAAAGTAAATATGACATCCCCCATTTCCCTAAAAATTCAATCTTTGTTTTTCTCTTTCAGCTAGGGCCAAGGAATATACATATATTCACTGGCCCTTTTTGTGTCTTTATTCCACAGCAGAGACCGGCAAACAGCAGCAGCAGCACTGGCGGCTTTAGCCGAGGAAGCGGCAGCAGCAGCAGCTCCCACCGAGTCAGTTCTTCTGGGAGCCCTCCTTCCCATCGTCAGCATTTGGCAGTAAAAATATAATTTTTTTTTGTTCTCCACAATCCATCTGTGGGTTATATGTATTGATTATCTTTTTTTAATAACAGGAATCGCAAGATGAAGAGGAGCTCCCAGAGGAAGAAGGACGGGGTGGAGAGATACCCGGAGTGGGCTCACAATTCGTAAGTATCCTGCATCAATCGCTGAAACACAACATCACACTACAAACAACA
The DNA here is from genome assembly GCA_033576555.1 of Oophaga sylvatica. NCBI lineage: Eukaryota > Metazoa > Chordata > Amphibia > Anura > Dendrobatidae > Oophaga > Oophaga sylvatica. Next base: position 421,525,853 of record JARQOD010000002.1, read on the forward strand.
CATAGAAAACCATTTAGTACATACTTCACACAGCGGGCAACACATGCCTATATCACAAACTTTTAATTTTTCTTTTTAGTCTCTCGGATCTGGTAGCCAACAAAGGGGTCCTCACAGCGCCTCCCCGAGTCGTCGTTGTGAGAGCGGCGGCGGTTCCCACTGTGTAAGTTCCTTTTTTTTATTCCAATTTAATTGTTAGGTAAAAAATTTACATTTTTCATTTTTTTTTTTAATCCTTTTTTTTTTTATTTTAAATTTGGAATTTTTTGATTTGATTTAAACTTTTTTAGTCTTTTTACATTATTTTTTAAATATATTTTGTCTTTTTTTCAATTTTTTTTTAATTTTGGTATATATATATTTTTTTCTTAATTGGATTTTGTTTAGCATTTTTCCTTTTTTCTTTTTCACTTGCTAGTGTGGAGGGTAATGTATTGTTTTTTCTCTTTTTATTTCACAGGCTTCACAGCGTGCTCCTGATTCGGACGGTGAGGAGGGGATAGACGTCGACCTCCTCATTGATCTGGTCAGAGAAAGGGAGCCGCTGTGGAACATGGGGGACCGCCGCCATTCTGATCAAGTAGTGACCCGACGGCTCTGGGAGGAAGTGGCATCGGCAATGGTGGACCGCTGGGAGGACCTCGATGTTCGGTCCCAGACTAAACACCGTAAGTATAGTTCAGGTTGCTGACTGTAAAGCTGTGTTTCCCAAACTTCAGTCCTCGTGTCCCCACGGTTCATGTTTTCAGGATTGCCTTTTGTGAAACACTATGGAAATACTGAAAACATTACCTCTGGGAGACACGAGGATTGAAGTTTGGGAAACACTGATGTTGTATAGTAACCAATGTGTGCTTTCTCATTTCAGGGAGAGAATTGTGAAGCGGTGGCGGTCTGTGAGGGATCGCTTTAAAAAGGAGTTCAATAAGGAGATGCTGGCCCCGAGTGGTTCTGCAGGACACCAGAGCAAATATAAGTACACACGAGCCCTGGCGTTCCTGCGGGAAACTATGGTCACCCGAAGGTAAATATTACCATAAATTGTTAACATCTATCCAGGGGCGGAACTATCGTGGAAGCAGGGGAAGCAGCTGCCACAGGGCCCGGGCTAGAAGGGGGCCCGTCCCTGCTGCAGCTGCTTCACCTACCACCACGGTAGTTCCGGGGCCCACCGCCACCACCGGCGCCGCTATGCAGGGCCGCCATCAGGGCATTATTAGCGTAGCTACCAGGGAGGGCAGAGGGGGCCCACCCGGAGCTACGCTACTGTAACTGTATCGGCGTGCACAGCGCGCCGACACAGTTACTTTCTGCGGCAGAGCAGGGAGAATCAATCCTCCTGCTCTGCCTCCCGGCCGCTATGGGGCCTGAGCAGGCAGTGGGGGGCCCGGTGCCAGCAGTGGGCCCCCCGCCCATCATTGCAGGGTCAGCTGTATCGGCATCCAGCCGATACAGCTGACCGCATTGAGAGAGAAGGAGCGAGCGCTCCTCCTCTCCCATAATCCCCCTCTCAGCGTTTGACAGCGGGCGCGATGACGTCACTGCCCGGCGCCGGCAGTCAGACGCTGAGAGGGAGAGCAGTGAGCAGCGCAGGAGCCGGGAGCAAGAGAGGTGAGTACTGGATTTATTATTTTTGTTAAGGGGGTGCATTATAAGTACGGCTGCATATGGGGAGTACATTATAAGTACGGCTGCATATGGGGGAGTGCATTATAAGTAAGGCTGCATATGGGGGAGTACATTATAAGTACGGCTGCATATGGGGGAGTGCATTATAAGTACGGCTGCATATGGGGTGCATTATAAGTACGGCTGCATATGGGGGAGTACATTATAAGTACAGCTACATATGGGGGTGCATTATAAGTAAGGCTGCATATGGGGGAGTACATTATAAGTAAGGCTGCATATGGGGGAGTGCATTATAAGTAAGGCTGCATGTGGGGGAGTACATTATAAGTACGGCTGCATATGGGGGAGTGCATTATAAGTACGGCTACATATGGAGTACATTATAAGTACGGCTGCATATGGGGGAGTGCATTATAAGTACGGCTGCATATGGGGGAGTGCATTATAAGTACGGCTGCATATGGGGGAGTGCATTATAAGTACGGCTGCATATGGGGGTGCATTATAAGTACGGCTGCATATGGGGGTGCATTATAAGTACGGCTGCATATGGGGGTGCATTATAAATAAGACTGCATATGGGGTGCATTATAAATAAGACTGCCTATGGGGTGTATTATAAATAAGAATGCATATGGGGTACATTTCAAGTAAGGCTGCATATGGGGTGCATTATAAGTAAGGCTGCATATGGGGGAGTGCATTATAAGTACGGCTGCATATGGGGTGCATTATAAGTAAGGCTGCCTGTGGGGTGCATTATAAGTAAGGCTGCCTATGGGGTGCATTATAAATAAGACTGCCTATGGGGAGTGCATTACAATATAGAGGCTGTCTGTTGGGGTGCATTATAATACAGAGGCTGCCTATAGGGGTGCATTACAATACATAGGCTGTCTATGGGGGTGCATTATACTATATTGAGGACTATCTGGTGTATTATGCTATATGGAGGCTATCTAGGGGGCCATCATACAGTGTGGGGATTATAGTGGCAGGGCCATCATACAGTGTTGGAGCCATTAAATAGTTTGGGGATATTAAGGGGTCAGTATATATCCAGTGAGGGGGCATCATACTGTGTATAGGGGAGCTTATTGTTATAGGGGAACTCTGGTTACTGTGACTGTCAAAGGGGCACACACAGGGCATTATTACATTCTAGGGGACAACATGTGGGCACTGTTTTCTAGGGCCCATGCACCTGGCATTACTATATTATAGAGGGTGCTTTAGAATTTAGAGGTCACACAGAACCACACAGTAGGTGCAGTAATAGGGACACATAGGGCAGCAGCGGTTCAGTATTGGGGTACCAGGTGTAGTAATAGGGGCACATACTGCAGCAGCGTATCAGTATTGGAGTATCAGGTGTAGTAATAGGGACACATACGGCAGCAGCGGCTCAGTATTGGAGTACCAGGTGTAGTAATAGGGGCACATACTGCAGCAGCGGCTCAGTATTGGAGTATCAGGTGTAGTAATAGGGGCACATACTGCAGCAGCGGCTCAGTATTGGAGTATCAGGTGTAGTAATAGGGCACATACTGCAGCAGCTGCTCAGTATTGGGGTATCAGGTGTAGTAATAGGGACACATAGGACAGCATCGGCTCAGTATTAGGGTATCAGGTGTAGTAATAGGGACACATATGGCAGCAGCGGCTCAGTATTGGGGTATCAGGTGTAGTAATAGGGACACATACGACAGCAGCGGCTCAGTATTGGGGTATCAGCAGGATGAGGAGTTTGTGCAGGTTGAGAATAGTCCAATCGGTGACCGTGACGGTGCTGACAATATGAGAAGTGAAACGTTTCTTTGTTGTATTCTCTGCAGTCGAGTCCTGGCTGGAGGAGTCCTCATGTCGGTCTGGGCCAGATGGAAAAGACATGAAAAGTGAACGATTCCATCAGAAAGAACGTCAGCGGTAAGTCATTATCTGTAACTCTGCTATGATCTCTTATATGTTCTGTAGGACTGGTGTTATTTACCGCTGACCATATGGCGGTGATATCAATATTGGTCTTTTTATATATAGATTAATTTTGGCAACAGCGCGGTCATTTGCTGAGGTTCTCTGGTTAGGGGCCCACTCAGATGTTTCGCCCCCCCTAAACCGAAACCCTAGCTACGCCTCTGATTATTACCCTTACTGGTGTAAGGGGCACGGGAGTTGGAGGGGCCCGCAGTGAGCGTGTGTGTGGAGGAGCAGGAGTCACTGTGACAGACAGCTGGGAGAGGCAGCCAGTGCTGAGCAACAGGAGGGCGGGACTTTCCAGCATCCAATCCCTGCTAAGCGCGGGCTTAGTGCAGTACAGTATTCTCCCCTGTCACACAGTCAGGAGTGAGTCACTGAGCAGCAGGAGCAGCGCAGCCCTCAGCCCCAAACCCCCGGTGAGTGTCTGAGCCTGTTTTAATAGACGGTGTCCGGCCAGGCTCCAGTCCAGTCCCTACAGCCGACGCCTCCTCAGTGAGCCTGCTACTGTGCTCAGTGACAGCGTCAGTCATACTATCAGCACAGCAGCCGGCTCACCAAGGACGCTGCTATGTCCTGAGTCTGACCCCTGTCTGTATCAGCTATAGCTCATGAAAAGAGCAGAGCTGAGTGCCCCCCCAGATCTGAGTGCCCCCCCAGACCCGAGTGCCCACCCCCAGACCCGAGTGCCCCCCCAGACCCGAGTGCCCCCCCAGACCCGAGTGCCCCCCAGACCCGAGTGCCCCTCCATACCTGAGTGCCCCTTCCCCCCTTCACCTCCTGCAAGGAAGCATAGACTGCTGAGCCCAACCAGCCCTCTGACAGGACACAGCCCCCTCTCAAGATTCCCTGCATTTACTCTCTGTCAGGGGGCAGATGGGGCTCAGAAGCTTTAGGCCATGTTCACACGTTGCACAAATGCTCCGAAATTTTGCGGAGCATTTCCACAACTCCCCGTCACGGGTAAAACACATACGTAATTAGTATGCATTTTCCCGCAAAACACAAGCATTTTGCAGCGTTTTTAGCTTGCAGAATGCTCGCGCTTTTCCAAGCGATTTGAAGCATCGCTTGGAAAAGTGATTGACAGGTTTGGTCTCACTAGTCACGCATAGTGCTTGACAAGGAAACTTGCCCCAGAAAACTGCAGGCCCTATCAGGGCGCTATGGGCCCCGAAAACAGCAGGCCTCATTACAGTGCTGCAGATGGCGACCAAAATGGTCGCCAAAGCGGCTGGAAATTTTCAAATGGCGACTGGATTATTCAATCCATTCGCCGTTTGCGTTTAGTGATTTTTAAAAAAATATATATATTTTTTAAAATGGTGGCCGGGGGGGGGCCCATTCTGAAGTTTGCTGTGGGGCCCTGCCGTTCCTAGTTACGCCCCTGCATCTATCCAATGTTTTTTTGCAGCCAGGGCCATTCCACATCTGTATATTAATTGTATGTTTTCTCTTTATTCCACAGCACGGTGACCAGCACTCGGGCGCCTGCAGAGTTGGCACCTTCTGGGGCGATCCCTCAAGAGACCGACACCGAGGGACACTTCGACCGCCCCGGTACATCTGCACCTTCCCAGCCTTCCCTCACATTCGATCCCGCAGTCTCATCCACCAGCGCTGGAGCATCGTGGCCGCCTGCATTTCATGAATCTGCTGGTGAGGAGATAGCATTCCCTTTACCCCACCCTTCTGTCACTGCCACCTCTAGTACAGCTGTGGGTACTAGGCGGCAGCGGCAGAGGGGTCAGGAAAGGAGCTATGCGCTCGAGTTCTTGCATTTGAATGCATCTTTCCAGAACTGTCTTAAAGTATTATCCGAACAACTTGCCGCAGGCATTAATCAGATAACCTAACCTCCGCAGTTTTGGAGGTAAAGACACTTCTGCAAACCATGCAGTCGGAAGCAAGAGCATCTCCTAATCACAACTTTTTTAGGTCTGTGGCGGAGCGCATAGATACGCTATCTGCTGACCAGCAGATGTATGTAATGTATACGTGCCACGCTGCTCTAGTGCAGGTTACCACCCTACCTCCTCCATCCACCCCAGTTGTTCCTCCACCTCCCCCCCTCCAGCCGCCATCCCTCCTCCCCCTCCTATTCAATACCAGCCACCTACCCAGCTCCAGCAACCTCCCCCATTCCAGCAACCTCCCCAGTACCAGCCACCTTCCCAACTGCAGTCACCTCCCCAGTACCAGCAACCTCCCCACTACCAGCCACCTACCCTGTACCACACTCCTACCTCTTACCGATCTCCTTCCCCCTTCCAATTTCCTACCATGTCACCTGCTCCTCCTGCCCAACCCTCCACTCCACCACCCACCTGTTCTGCCTTGTCTTCCCATTCTCTCACTCTTTCCACCCCTTCACCTCTTCCTGTTCCTTCACCACCACCATCCCAGTCGTCCCTCCACACTCCCACGGTCGAAGTGTCCCGCAGCACCTCCAGCACTATTTCCACCCCACACTACACACAACTGTAGATAGTTAATTTTTTTGGTTGCTTCAATAAAAAAAACTTTATTTTAATAAAAAATTAATTTTATTACAATTTCAACATTTTGCCAAAATGCAACTTTTTCCACAAATTATATAAAAAATTTTTTTTAATAAACGTTAGCGGTTTACAAATGTTGTCTGTCATTTCTTTATAGGATGTTAAGTAACAAATGTATTAAACCAGGTAAACATATGTGGGTATACAAACACCAACATCTGTTAGTGTAATATGACAAAAATATCTACATAACTTTGAGGAACATAAATTTTACCTTTTTGCCACAATTTTGTCCCGGGTTGTGGAGTATAGAAAGTATCTGACCTTTTTCCAAAACTTGTGTACTTTATGAGGTTATCCCCTAGCAGATACATATTTTTTGTAAAAAGGTGAAATACTGTGGTTTATTTAAAAAAAAAGACAGGGACACAACTATGGCCAAAAGGTAACATACAGTACAAAACACACAAGAAGGTAGAAAACTTTCCTTATTGTGGGTACAGAAAGATTTTCAAAAGAAATAATCAATTGATCACACTCTGTCATCCTGCCAGTCTACTCTACCTTCTGGTGACACAAAGTATTGGGCAAAATGGTCCCTCATTCTTGAAACCGCCAGTGTACTCCGAGTGGTAATGTTGCTGTAGTCGTGCAAGGTTGTTTCTTGATTGTGGTCCTCAATAGAAATCGGTTCCTTGGTGATCACAAAATTATGTAGGACCACGCACGCTTTAACAACATCCTCCACAGTCTCTGTCTTCAAGTTTATCGCAGTCAAAAGGACACGCCATTTGGCTGTCATAATCCCAAACGCACACTCCACCATCCGTCTGGCTCTTGTGAGGCGGTAGTTGAAAATTCTCTTTGTATGGGTCAATCCTCTGCTGGCGTACGGCTTCAAGAGGTGTTCGGACTGCTGGAATGCCTCATCACCTACACACATGAAAGGCATAGGTGGGCAAGAGGTTTGAGGCAGTGGCCTAGGGGGTGGAAACTGAAAAGTGTTTCCGTACAGTCTCCGCCCCATAGCAGAAAGTTTAAACACTTGAGAGTCATTGGACCGTCCATAAGACCCAATGTCCACAGCTATAAATTTGTACTCCGCATCAGCAATAGCCATCAGGACGACCGAAAAATATTTCTTGTAGTTAAGGAATTTTGATCCGGTTCCTGAAGGCTTTTGAATGCGGATGTGTTTGCTATCAACAGCGCCCAGGCAATTTGGAAGCTGGCAGATGCGGAGAAACTGTTCCGCTATTTCAAGCCACCGGTCTGTAGTTGGCTCTGGAAGAAATTCTCCAACCAAACAGTCCCACAGAGCACGACAAGTGTACTCGATGATGCCTGATAGCGTAGAAATTCCAAGGCGATACTGGAAATGGAGCGATGCAGCGTTTCTCCAGTTGCCAGAAATCTGTAAACAAAATAGAAAAAATAAATTAGTTCACAATCACAGCATTACATAGCAGAACTCAGCTATAACTATTGGAGATACCAAAAATAATAAAATAAAGGAAAAACACTGTTTTTGACCATGTTTTATTGTACTGATATGGTTCCCTTGTTGTCCTGTGATGTTAAAAAAATTAGAACAATACAAGTGTGCTCAAGCAAACACATCCAATACATATAGCTTACCTTATAGTGACCATGAGACGCTCCGCCGGAGAAATCGAGAAGCGACAATAGGTGTCGGATCTTCGGATTTGTTCTCCAACACACTCCAGCAAACAGTCAAAATTCTCTTTTTTCATCCGAAGATAGGCAAAAAATTTCTAAGGGTTTTCTCTCAGCTCCATTTTGAGTGTAGAATACACACCACGGGTTAGTCTCTGTGCTGTGATGGGGTGGATCCACATACGGCGTCGTCGTTGGCGCTGACGCATAATGCGCTGCTCTATCTTTCTCTCATTCTCCATAACGATTTTCTTCAAGCGATTCGCCTCCGCAGTAAAATCCACCAGATTCTTGAAGATATTGCCAATAATCACATCCATGTTCGCCAGTCACTTGCTACTTGCTCTTCTCTCCAACTTGCACTTGCTCCTCTACAACCTGTCAAAGATGGGCTGTAGGAACAGTGTATATATAGGATTACGGTAGCCAATCATGTTTGGAACCCCAAAAAGGGCGTTTTTAAAAACCGGATCCGGCGTAATCCGTCGAAAACGGCTAAAAAACCGGATACACCGGATGAGACGGATATGTTTTTTGTTCGGATGCCCGAGACAGATCCGGCGAAAAACCGGATGCGTCTCATCCGGTTTTACATACTAGTTGCCGGATGCGGTGATCCGGCAAAACTACGGTGGCACCGTCAGGCGCAAAACGGATGTGTGAAAGAGGCCTAAGGCCTTATTCATATGTCTGGGTTTAAACAGATACTTACATATAAATCTGGACAATTTATCTTATAGATCTCCCGGGATATTATTTATTATAGATCTATAATATATAATGTACAAGGAGACCTATAGTATAAAATGTCCAGAATTATCTGTAATATATGACGTACAATCTATTATATATAATGTCCAGGGTGATCTATAATATATAATGCTCAGGTAGTAGATTTATAATAATGTACAGTCCAGGCAAATCTATACTGTATAATGTCCAGAGGCAGAGATATATTTAGAGTAAGTTTCCACATTCAGGAAACGCTGCGGGTTGGACGCTGAGAACAGCAGCAGAGTCCAATCCGCAGCGTCCTAATGTTACAGCATAGTGGAGGGGATTTTATGAAATCCCAGCTCCACTATGCGTACAAAGATGCAGGTGGCAGACCTGCGTATATGGACATGCGGCGAGTCTTTCTAGACCTCAGAATGTCAATTTATCTCACGGAGAGGCTCAGTCTACGCAAGATAAATAACACCGTCCTAAATTATAGGATGCGGTGATTCCACACGGTTCAACGACACATGTGGAATCACCGCACGTACAAAAGCCGGCAAAGCTTTGGACGGAGCTGTGTCCTCTCTGCAGCGTTTCCTGAATGTGGAAACATAGCCTTAGGGTATGTGCACACGTTGCAGATTTGTCTGCAGAAGTTTCCGTACATAATCCGCATCTCTTGGCAGAAAACGCAGGTGCGTATTTGATGCGTTTTTTACATGCAGATTTGTATGCCTTTTTGTAAGCTAAATAAAGATGTTATTTATCAAAAAAAGATTTGTGATGTCATTTCTGTCCAACCGCCTCTTTTACATTAGCCCAGCGCTCATTCTCCCCAGCGCTCATTCCCCACCTCAGTGCTCATTCCCCACCTCAGAGCTCATTCCCCACCTCAGCACTCATTCTCCCCAGCGCTCATTCCTCCCCAGCGCTCATCCCCCAGCGCTCATTCTCCCCAGTGCTCATCCCCCAGCGCTCATTCTCCCCAGTGCTCAACCCCACCAGCGCTCATTCTCCACCTCAGCCCTCATTCTCCCCAGCACTCATTCCCCACCTCAGCGCTCATTCCCCACCTCAGCACTCATTCTCCCCAGCGCTCATTCCCCACCAGCGCTCATTCTCCACCTCAGCACTCATTCTCCACCTCAGCACTCATTCCCCACCTCAGAGCTCATTCCCCACCTCAGCACTCATTCTCTCCAGTGCTCATTCCCCACCAGCGCTCATTCCCCACCTCAGCGCTCATTCTCCCCAGAGCTCATTCCCCACCTCAGCGCTCATTCCCCTCCAGCGCTCCTTCCCCACCTTAGCGCTCATTCCCCACCCCAGCGCTCATTCCCCACCTCAGCGCTCATTCCCCATCTCAGTGCTCATTCCCCACCCCAGCGCTCATTCCCCACCACCCGCGCTCATTCCCCACCTCAGCGCTCCTTCCCCACCTCAGCACTCATTCTCCCCAGCACTCATTCCACCAGTGCTCTTTCCCCCAGTGCTCATTCCTCCCCAGCGCTCATTCTCCCCAGTGCTCATCCCCCCAGCGCTCATTCCCCACCTCAGCCCTCATTCTCTCCAGCGCTCATTCCCCACCTCAGCTCTCATTCCCCACCTCAGCAATCATTCTCCCCAGCGCTCATTCCCCACCAGCGCTCATTCTCCACCTCAGCACTCATTCCCCACCTCAGAGCTCATTCCCCACCTCAGCACTCATTCTCCCCAGTGCTCATTCACCACCAGTGCTCATTCCCCACCTCAGCACTCATTCTCCCCAGCGCTCATTCCCCACCTCATTACTCATTCCCCTCCAGCGCTCCTTCCCCACCTCAGCGCTCATTCCCCACCCCAGCGCTCATTCCCCACCACAGCGCTCATTCCCCATCTCAGTGCTCATTCCCCACCCCAGTGCTCATTCCCCACCCCAGCGCTCATTCCCCACCTCAGCGCTCCTTCCCCACCTCAGTGCTCATTCCTCACCCAGCGCTCATTCCCCACCTCAGCGCTCATTCCCCACCCCAGCGCTCATTCCCATCCCAGCGCTCATTCCCCACCTCAGCGCTCATTCTCCCCTGCGCTCATCTCCCTGCGCTCATTTCCCCCCCAGAGCTCATTCCCCACCGCTCATTCCCCTCCAGCTCTCATCACTCCCCAGCGCTCATTCCCCCCAGAGCGCTCATTCCCCCAGCGCTCATTCCTCCCCGGCCCCCAGCACTCATTCCTCCCCACTGCCCCAGCGCTCACTCCCCCACTGCCCAGCGCTCATTCCTCCCCACTGCCCCAGCGCACACTCCCCTCCACTGCCCAGCGCTCACTCCCCCCACTGCCCCAGTGCTCACTCCCCCCACTACCCAGCGCTCATTCCTCCCCACTGCCCCAGCGCTCACTCCCCTCCCCTGCCCCAGCGCTCACTCCCCCCCACTGCCCAGCGCTCATTCCTCCCCACTGCCCAGCGCTCATTCCTCCCCACTGCCCCAGCGCTCACTTCCCTCCACTGCCCCAGCGCTCACTCCCCTTCACTGCCCAGCGCTCATTCCTCCACACTGTCCAGTGCTCATTCCTCCCCACTGCACCAGCGCTCACTTCCCTCCACTGCCCCAGCGCTCACTCCCCTTCACTGCCCCAGTGCTCATTCCTCTACACAGCCCCAGCGCTCACTCACCTCCACTGCCCCAGCGCTCATTCTCCCCACTGCCCCAGCGCTCACTCCCCTCCACTGCCCCAGCACTCATTCCTCCACACTGCCCCAGCGCTCCCCCCCACTGCCCCAGCGCTCATTCCTCCACACTGCCCTACTGCTCATTCCTCTACACTGCCCCAGTGCTCCCCCCACTGCCCCAGCGCTCATTCCTCCCCACTGCCCCAGCGCTCATTCCTCCCCACTGCCCCAGCGCTCACTCCCCTCCACTGCCCCAGTGCTCACTCCCCTCCACTGCCCCAGTACTCATTCCTCCACACTGCCCAGCGCTCATTCCTCCCCACTGCCCCAGCACTCACTTCCCTCCACTGCCCCAGCGCTCATTCCTCCCCACTGCCCCAGTGCTCATTCCTCCACACTGCCCCAGCGCTCACTCCCCTCCACTGCCCCAGCACTCATTCCTCCACACTGCCCTAGTGCTCATTCCTCTACACTGCCCCAGCACTCCCCCCACTGCCCCAGCGCTCATTCCTCCCCACTGCCCCAGCACTCACTCCCCTCCACTGCCCCAGCGCTCATTCCTCCACACTGCCCCAGCGCTCCCTCCACTGCCCCAGTGCTCATTCCTCCACACTGCCCCAGCGCTCATTCCTCCGCACTGCCCCAGCGCTCCCCCCCACTGCCCCCAGCACTCATTTCTCCCCACTGCCCCAGTGCTCACTCCCCTCCACTGCCCCAGCGCTCATTCCTCCACACTGCCCCAGCGCTCCCCCACACTGCCCCAGTGCTCATTCCTCCTCACTGCCCCAGCGCTCCCCCCACTGCCCCAGCACTCATTCCTCCCCACTGCCCCAGTGCTCATCCCCCCACTGCCCCAGCGCTCATTCCTCCCCACTGCCCCAGCGCTCACTCCCCTCCACTGCCCCAGCACTCACTCCCCCCACTGCCCCAGTGCTCACTCCCCTCACTACCCCAGCGCTCATTCCTCCCCACTGCCCCAGCGCTCCCCCCACTGCTCATTCCTCCTCACTGCCCCAGCGCTCACTCCCCTCCACTGCCCCAGCGCTCACTCCCCCCACTGCCCCAGCGCTCATTCCTCCCCACTGCCCCAGCGCTCATTCCTCCCCACTGCCCCAGCGCTCACTTCCCTCCACTGCCCCACACTCACTCCCCTTCACTGCCCCAGCGCTCATTCCTCCACACTGCCCCAGTGCTCATTCCTCCCCACTGCACCAGTGCTCACTTCCCTCCACTGCCCCAGCGCTCACTCCCCTTCACTGCCCCAGTGCTCATTCCTCTACACAGCGCCAGCGCTCACTCACCTCCACTGCCCCAGCGCTCATACCTCCCCACTGCCCCAGCGCGCACTCCCCTCCACTGCCCCAGCACTCATTCCTCCACACTGCCCCAGCGCTCCCCCCCACTGCCCCAGCGCTCATTCCTCCCCACTGCCCCAGCGCTCATTCCTCCCCACTGCCCCAGCGCTCACTCCCCTCCACTGCCCCAGCGCACACTCCCCTCCACTGCCCCAGTACTCATTCCTCCACACTGCCCCAGCGCTCATTCCTCCCCACTGCCCCAGCACTCACTTCCCTCCACTGCCCCAGCGCTCATTCCTCCCCACTGCCCCAGTGCTCATTCCTCCACACTGCCCCAGCGCTCACTCCCCTCCACTGCCCCAGCCTCATTCCTCCACACTGCCCAGCGCTCATCCTCCACTGCCCCAGCGCTCATTCCTCCACTGCCCAGGCTCATCCCCTCACTCCAGCTCTCCTCCACACTGCCCCAGCGCTCCTCCCCACTGCCCCAGCGCTCATTCCTCCCCACTGCCCCAGCGCTCACTCCCCTCCACTGCCCCAGCGCTCATTCCTCCACACTGCCTCAGCGCTCCCCCCACTGCCCCAGCGCTCATTCCTCCTCACTGCCCCAGCGCTCCCCCCACTGCCCCAGCGCTCATTCCTCCCCACTGCCCCAGCGCTCACTCCCCTCCACTGCCCCAGCGCTCATTCCTCCACACTGCCCCAGCGCTCCCCTCCACTGCCCCAGCGCTCATTCCTCCACACTGCCCCAGCGCTCATTCCTCCACACTGCCCCAGCGCTCCTCCCCACTGCCCCAGCGCTCATTCCTCCCCACTGCCCCAGCGCTCACTCCCCTCCACTGCCCCAGCGCTCATTCCTCCACACTGCCTCAGCGCTCCCCCCACTGCCCCAGCGCTCATTCCTCCTCACTGCCCCAGCGCTCCCCCCACTGCCCCAGCGCTCATTCCTCCCCACTGCCCCAGTGCTCATCCCCCCACTGCCTCAGCGCTCATTCCTCCACACTGCCCCAGCGCTCCCCCACTGCCCCAGCGCTCATTCCTCCCCACTGCCCCAGCGCTCACTCCCCTCCACTGCCCCAGCGCTCATTCCTCCACACTGCCCCAGCGCTCCCCTCCACTGCCCCAGCGCTCATTCCTCCACACTGCCCCAGCGCTCATTCCTCCACACTGCCCCAGCGCTCCTCCCCACTGCCCCAGCGCTCATTCCTCCCCACTGCCCCAGCGCTCACTCCCCTCCACTGCCCCAGCGCTCATTCCTCCACACTGCCTCAGCGCTCCCCCCACTGCCCCAGCGCTCATTCCTCCTCACTGCCCCAGCGCTCCCCCCACTGCCCCAGCGCTCATTCCTCCCCACTGCCCCAGTGCTCATCCCCCCACTGCCTCAGCGCTCATTCCTCCACACTGCCCCAGCGCTCCCCCCACTGCCCCAGTGCTCACCCCCCCACTGCCCCCAGCGCTCACTCCACACCACTTCCCCAGCGCTCACCCCCCACTGCCCCAGCGCTCACTCCCCCCCACTGCCCCAACGCTCATTCCCCATCATTATTCTCAGCTCCTCCGGCTCCTGCTGCAGCTCCGAAGGTCCAGAGTCGAGTGGCAACCATATTCATGAGCTTAATGAGAGGTACTATGTGTGACCGCTCGCTCAGTACAGGAAGGAGATATCGGCGCTGGACCATCAGAGCTGCAGCAGGACGAGGTGAGTATGATGATGGGGGGGTGAGGGAAGCAGGGGGAGGGCCGACCCCCAGACCGAGGGAAAAAAAAAAGTCTTGCTCAGGTGCTGCCCCCCCGCAGAGTCCCGCCCTAGGCACGTGCCCACGAGTGCCTAGTGGCAAATACAGCCCTGGCGAGACGTGCAACATCCTCACGTAAACAAAAAAGAAAATGCAGTTCAACGGCACGCACCGCATGTGAGTCCGTACTCCTCAACTTCCTCCTCATATTCCTATGCTGGGTAGTGAGCGGAGGCCATATCTGCAGCCGCTGAGGATTTAGATGGTGCCACTGCAGCACCGTCGGACCCCCAGAGACCGGACGATGAGGGGCCTGCACCGTTTCCGGGAAGGGGCACACGTCACCTTTTCTCCCTCCTGGTTTCCACGCCCTGGTTCAGGCCAAAGATGTTGCTGCAGCTGCAGACTCCGGGGCCTGCCGGAGCAGGGCGGCAGCATCAGCACCAAGCTGGAACAGAAGCAGTGGTACTCTGGCACGAACAGAACAGGAAATGCCCACTTGCATATTTGTGTCAGCCCCGGTTATGGTCTCCGGCGACCGAGCGGCACATACTGGGGAGCACTTCCACAAGTAGAAGAGGAAGGGACGGACCGGACCCTGCGGGGTCATAACTGGGGTGCACTCACCACTTCTTTGTAGTACATTTTGTACACCCCGGTCTCGCTGCTGTGACCTTCAACCGCGAAGGTGGCAGTGTGCCACTGTTAGAATTTTTTTTCCCTGGTGCTGGGCTTGTCGTTTGTCAGGTGACTGTATCACCCTTTATTACCCTGCACCTGCCTCCCAGTCCTTGCTGGACATCAGTGTTAATCCGCTAGAGTTCTGGCTAGGTGCTTTGATAGCTTTTTGTGCTTAACTTTGTGCAGTTCTGGGAACTCTAGTTCTGCTTGATTAGTCTTTTGTTTTTCCTTTCTTTTCTGCAGCTTTCTCTATTTCCCTGCTATGAGGTTACCTGTGTTTTGTTCCCAGTCCCTAGATCTTTCAGGGATACCCTTCCCCCCCACCTTTAGGTCTTCGCTCGAGTCTGGACTAGGAAACATTGGTGGGTCTTTCAAAAGGAATAGGTCGCCCGCCCCATAGTAGGGATTCAGTCTAGTCCTAGTGCAGGGTCAGCTTCTTCCCCTCCTGTCCTATTCCTGAGTTGCAGATACGTAACAGCCACGACTCCAGAAGGCACAATACTGTAGCTTGTGATTCTGGGACTTGAGGGCACATGGATTCTGCTGGGGCGAGTTCCTCACTCCACTGGCAGGCTGACTCCCGCTTCTCTATCGCATCAGCTCTCTGCAGCCAATCCCGACAGGCACAGGCATGCAGGATTGACTCCTCCCATCGCCACCTATTTCCAGGTGGGACCGCCTCCAGCTGTCCCTCCCCTTCATCGTTGGTTAGTAGAGGGGGCAAGGCTTTCTCCTTCTCAGCCACACCCACCAGGGGCTGACCTGGGCATATTGGCAGACAAGATTTGGCGCCAGGGCATGACGGCAACGCCCACAAAGGATGCGTTTTTTGTGGTTGTTCGTTTCTTCTCCTTCTCCATCTCTCGACATTCTCACCACCGCAATCTTTTTAACAATAAAGGGGTCAAACTCTTTTGCCACATGGGCCAAGTCCAACTCAGTAGTTAAGTCCGGTGTTGTCAGAAAATCAGTAGCAGACATATCCAGTGTTTTACTCACAACTTCTTCTCCAGTTACAGCAGCTACTGGCTCTTTCTCTCGGTCATCTTTCCGGGGCACAGCAGTTGCACACTCATCTTTTTCAGCAGATTCTCCCCATGGCAAGGCAATGGCATCCTGCCAAACTTCCTCTATCTCCAGCTCTTTGCTGGCAGCATTCCCTTGCTGCACGGTTTCGGCATCCTGCCGACTACGCCAAGTGTAAGGCCTGGACTGAAGTCGTGACCTCAATTACCATAACATCCATGTCTGGCCCATCCCGTACATGAAACGGTGTTCTTCCCTTGGGCATACCTGTATCTCCAGATTCCACTTCCCTGGGCGCTTCCCAGGTACCGATGGTCCCTCTTCCAGGCGACCCCCAGTAATGGAGACACAGTCCAGAACAACTTGGATACTCTCCTCACTGAATTCTTCACACGTTACATCCACAGTTGGCACAACAGGTATTACATTAGTTTCCTTTGCTCTCCCTGCCTTGCTGTCACTTCTGTGCAGTACAGGCCTGGACCGGACCATCCCAGACTGCTCCCCAGTTCCTTCCAGGCCTGACCTCGCCATAATGACATCTTCTCCAGCCTGCTTCCCCTCAGAGCTGAATTCATCAATCACTAGGTTGAGTGGCCCCCGGTGAAGCATCCGGCCCGTCCGCACTGAACTTGTTGAAGCTCCAGCTCCCCTCAGTTCCTTAACTCAACTTCTGCCCTAAAAGCATTGGCCCAGGCGATAAGGAGCCACATCTTTCCTCTTCAGTCTAGGCCCACTGGATAACGTGGGCTGCTATACTTGGAACGTTACGTGGCTGCCGGTTGTCCAGGCCCAAGCCCTTGTGGACACTTGGGGACTCTGGCCCCGTCTGAGCTAACTTCCTAAAAGACCTAACACTACTACCCGGCAGCACCTCTTACACTTAACCCTATGAGAACTAACTAGAAACTCTACTTAACTAGGCTCACTAGTATTCCCCCATCTAGTGGGCCATGACACTTACCCGAATCGCTATACTATATACTAAAGTGCCCTCCTCTAATGCCCCAAAAGGATGCACTTAACTTTCGCTAAACAATGCACATGTACAATGCAGCAGAACACATTAACGTGTGCAAGAAACAGATATTCATATATACACACACAATGGTAACACATAAGAATGTGGCAGTACCATAAAAATTAGTAGTAGTACATAGCATTATGTAGCGATACCACCAAAAGTTACACAATAAATATTTACATGCTGCAACATTATATACACTTAAGGGGTGGGGCGAAACAGAATCACTCTTTCACCCCCTTACACCACACCTTGGGCTTTCTCAAAGCACTGTACGATTGGAGGAGCAAATCGGAGAGATCAACGCCCCCCCATGTTTTTGTTGTACCCCAGTACACAGTCCGGTTTGCTGACCTGTGTAGAGGTACCTCGTACAGTGCTGAGGTCGCTGCCATCACCGTGTATGGTGGTCAAGAGAAGGACATCCATCTTGTCCTTGTACTTGACTGCCAGCAGGTGGTCGCTATATTAAGCTGCGCTGTCACCCCTTCTGAGCATAAGCCCAAGTAGCGTTTTTGGGAGACCTCTCTGAATTTTGCGGACAGTACCTCAGGCTGCGGTACCTTGCGCAGAGAGGGATTTGAAGAGTGGGAAGCTGGAATAAAAGTTATCGGTGTAGAGGTGATAACCTTTATCTAGCAGTGGGTGCACCAAATCCCACACAATTTTCCCACTCACTCCCAGGACAGGAGGACACTCAGTGGGTTCAATCCTGGTGTCCTTTCCTTCATATACTCTAAAGCTGAAGGTGTAGCCTGAGTTACTCTCACACAGCTTATAGAGTTTGATTCCGTACCTGGCCCTCTTGCTGGGCAGGTACTCAAGGAATCTGAGCCTTCCCTTAAAATGAACCAAGGACTCATCCACACAGATGTCCCTTTGGGGCACATACACTTCAGCAAACTTTTCGCTGAAGTGTTCGATGACCGGCCGAACTTTGAACAGATCGTCAAAGTTGGGGTCAACTCGTGGGGGACATTGTGTATTATCATAATAATGCAAGAATTTGTGGATGGCCTCAAAAAGCGTCCGGGCCATGACCATACGGAACACTGGAGTGTTGTATAAAATATCAACGCTCCAATATTGCCGAAGTTCTGGCTTCTTCAGGATCCCCAAATGAAGGACCAAGCCCCAAAACTGCATCATTTCAACTGCATCTACAGGAGACCAGTTAGAAAATGATGAACCGGGTTTTGCGCCAAAAATTGCCGAGCATTTAAATTAGATTGCTCCACCATGAGGTTAATAAAATCCTCAGAGAAAAAGACTTTGAAAAAGTGGATGGATAAAGAGAGATCGGGCGGTGATCAGGGATCAACACATATGGTTGTAGTCTCTCTTCCTCTGTCTTTCTTCTGTCTTCTTTCTTCAGCAGGAATTGTCACAATGTGGCACCACAAGGCACAGCACAGGAAGAGCTCTGGCACTGTGACCGCTCTGCAGGAATCCTCAGCTTGTGTGAGGATTCCTGCAGAGCAGTCAGACAGGTCACACACAGGTGAGAGATAGGTCACAGAGCGGTGATACCGCTGTTGTGACCTGTCATTGGTGGGATCGATGATCACATCGATCCCACCAAACAGAGGTGGCCCTGGTGACGCCAGTGTTGCTAGGCACCAGCCTAGGATTGGAGCTCACAGATCCTATCCTAGGCAGGTCACCGGCAGGTCACAAGCAGGGCAGAGCGCGGTCACACCACGGCTGTGCCCTGTGATTGGTGCGATCGACGGTAACATTGATCGTGCCAATCAGCAGCTGCAGGCCTTGCTAGGCCTGTTCTAGGCACCGGCCTAGGATCGGTGCTATTACAGCACAGATCAAGGCAGGTACTGGCAAGGTACAGTGCGGTAACACCGCGGCTGTGCCCTGCAATTGCAGCGATCTATGTGATCGTCGATCGTGCCAATCTGAGCAGTTTTGGCTGATGCCTGACATTGCCAGGCACCGGCCTAGGATTGAGTACATCCATACTCAATCCTAGCCTGCGCCCTCACTGTTTCAGCCAATCTGAACAATGAGAAAGGCTGCGATTGGCTGTTCCAAATTGAACAGCCAATCACAGCGATCTGAAGGCCGGGTGGGCGGGGAGAAGCCCTGCGATGCCGACACCATCTTCCTCCAGGTAAGATGGCGTCGGAATTTTAATGCGATCACAGCGACTTAAGTCGCAGTGTCGTATTAAAGGGCATGATGTACTATCCCGTCCATGGTCATATGGGCCCGGATCACATGGATGGGATAGTACGTCGGATGTCAGAAAGGGGTTAAGATAAGGGTACCATCATTTCTGTCCAGGACTATTTCATGAGTAATTTTTTATAAAATTCTGTGAAAGCATGGTTGAAAAGCGATGTCTGACTTTAATTTGTTCATTTTCATAAAATTTTGATTTATAATTTGTCAGGTTCAAGTTATTTCTGTCACCATTGTGGGTTATTCTGTCATTAAACGAGGGGTACCAACAATTTTGACCACGTGTGTATGGGGTGTAGTTTCCAAAACAGGGTCACTTGTTTTAGTACTTCAGGTGTTCTGAAAATTAGACATGTTGTCTGCACTCTATCCAGCCAAATTTACACTCTAAATACAAAATATCGCTTCCTAATTTGCAACTTACGAGCTCTTCCATTGGTCCAAACAGAACTTTTTGGTTACATGTGGGGTATCGCTGCGCTCAGAAGAAAGTGAGTAACAAACTGTAGGGTCCACATTTTCATGTTATCTCTTGCAAAAGTGAAAATTTGGAACTAAAGTAACATTTTTCTGGAAAAAAGAAAAAACTTTTCAACATGAGGACTTAATGTTATTAAATTCTGGGCAGTGCCTGTATGTTCACAATGCTCACTATACCCATGGATTAAATCCTTAAGGTGTATAGTTTCTAAAATGAGGTCAGTTGTGAAGGGGGAGGTGGTTCTGTTGTTTTAGTATCTTAGGGTCCCTTCAAATATGACATGGTGCCCGCAATCTATTTTAGCCAAATATGTGTTCCAAAAATTAATTGGTGCTTCTTATCTTCTGGGCCCTGCCGTTTGTCCAAACAGAAGTTTTTTGAGCACATGTGGGGTATCAACACACTCAAAATGAACTGGGTAACAAATTGTGTATGTTTTCTTATCCTATCCCTTGTAAAAGTGAAAAATTGGTGGTTAAAGTAACATTTTAGAGGAAAAATTAACATTTTTATTTTTTTCACATGGCACATGACGGGTGAAAAAAATGTCCTGACAGCAGTTTTGAAGTATTTGAGGGATACGGTTTTTAAAATGGTATCAATTTTGGGGAGTTTTCAATATACAGGGCCCTCAAAGTCCATTTAAATATGAACAGGTCCCTTAAGAAACAAGTTTTGTTTTAAATTTCTTGAAAAAAATGAAAAATTGTTGCTAAACTTTTAACCCTTCTAACAGCTTAACAAAATAAAATGACTTTTGGTAAATGATTCACATGTAAAGTAGACATGTGGAAAATGTTATTTGTTAGTTATTTTGAACAGCATGTATGGCGCCATGCGTCTTATTCGCCACAAAAGTGTTAAAAATGTACTGTTCTGTATGTGTTTTCTGAGCAATGGGAGTTATGCCTTCTCTGCTGGACATACACACATAATTTGCCTCACTCCCTTACTTGTCCGAAGCTGAGAGCTTTGCAGACATACCCTAACTGGGAGGGGGGAGGAGCGTAGTTGTTGTTCTCGGTGTGGGTGGAAGAAGGAGAATGCTGGGACGCCATGATGACATGTGGCTGATCCCAGAGTGATAGCTAAAAGGCAGGGAGCCAGCCCCTAGATCACCTATGCTTTCAGGGCTGGTGATAAGCTGAGAGACTGCTTGGGATTACACAACCAGCAGAAAGGTGTTTTTCCCTCAGAATTACAGCAGTGACCAGGAGTCAGTGAAGGACAGTGCAAGTTGTGTCACAAAGGACTCAAACTGCAAGTTGCTGAAGGCGAAAGGCAAGGTGAGTAGAAGCAATAGTGGAAGTTCTAAACTCCAGAAAGCCTCGGTCCCAGAAGGGATTAGATTAGCAGGAGGATGCACTGAGTCCTGGCAGGGAAAGATAACTCCCATTGTCCAGAGCGGTCTGTAACCGGTGAGCGTTGTAATATCTCCTCTGAACTGCACCAGAACTTCACTAAATACGAAAGTGACTTTCCTTGACTCCTGCCTCATTACTCTGCGCCTACTATCTGTTTCACCATCTGTGGGGAACCTGCTCTGGATGGAGAGGGTTTTAAAATCTGCACTGCCATCACCATCTACTTCCCCAGGGATCCTCTGTAGTGCCGGCTATACTACGGTCGAACACTCCAACTGGCGTCACGAACCACTTCATAAACTTTACTCCCATTCAATTCTACCCCTTTTAATTGACCGCCTGGGACCACGGACCAGGTCGTTGCTGCCGTGACATCTCCCATTGAAGTTAATGGGCCCGGTACCGAGATCACATGGCCCCTCGGGCGCGACAATTCTGGCGTCACGAACAGGATCCGGACAGGATTAACGTGTGTGCCTAAAGTCCTACAGGAGCAATGACCTTCAGCAACTGAAGCGGTGAGTCGCACCCCTGCAAAGGTTAACTAGGGGGAAGATGTCTAATCCAGGCGATGCTCAGGGTGCAGCGGCTGCTGCTCCTATATTGCCTCTCACCATGCCTTATATACCGGGTGCAACATGGCTGCCACAGTACAATGGTGAATCGCACACTTTAAGTGACTTTAAGGGAAGCTGCGCAGCATGTTTGATATTTACCCTATGTCAGAGGAGCAGAAAGTCAGTATACTTATAAGTCAGCTCAGTGGCGCTGCCCAGAGAGAAGTTAAATCTTGGCCAGCTACTGATAAAAAGACAGTAAAAGACACTTTTGCTAAGCTAAAGGAAACTTTTGACACCCATACTGCTTCAAAAATAAAGATGCGATTTTTCAGCTGCAGACAGAAACCACAGGACACTGTCAGAGACTATGCCCTTAACCTGCAGGAGGCGCTGCAGGCCATTAAACAAATTGATCCAGACAGTGTAACAGATGGGACAAAATGCTGAAAGAACAGTTTATTGAAGGTCTTCTGTCTGACTCTAGTAAGGCACAACTGCGTATGATGTCATTACAGAACCCTGACATGGACTTTGTTCAGTTTAAGGACAGATCCATCCGTATCTTAAGAGAATCTACCTATGTCTGCAGTGAACCAGTTAAACATCCAGCAGTTACATACCACCAGGGGGCAGTATCCTCACCCCGGGTGCCGGCAGTACAGCACATGTAGACTCCAGTTGAAGATTCTATTGCAGATTTACGGCTGCAAGTACAGGAGCTGACTAAAAATATGGCTGGTCTATGTAAAACTGTTCAGACTCTCCAGACTTGTACCCCCACAGATAGGAACCAACTAGCATCAAGTCCGGATGATCTCCCATGGCGACGGCCAAAGAGGAGGCCACACCATCAGCGACGACTGACTCACACCGGCGGGAGAACAGCAGACCGATTTGATTCTTCGGGAAGATCCATCTGCAGATGTTGCAATAAGATGGATCACATCGAAAGAGAATGTCCTTTAAATGGGCGACCCCTGGGGCCGAGGACCGATCCCCAGGAGTAAGACAATCTTGTCCAACTATCTGGAAAGACAGGTATGTTGGAGGACGTCCGCTTATACCCGTGGTAGTGGATGGTATCCCCTTCACCGCCCTCCTGGACACCGGATCACAGGTAACCACAATGCCTCACACACTGTACCAAAGATACTGGACTGAGACTGATTTCACCCAACTTCCTGATGGTAACTTGTCTTTAATAGCAAGTAATAGTCAACCTCTGACACAGGTAGGGTACAAAGAGGTTTTCATTAAAGTGGGGAAGGTGGAGCTCAAAGCTGAAGGTCTTGTGGTGGTAGAGGTGGAAAGAGGAGAGTGTCAACCTATCATAACATTGGGTACAAATGTGAATGAAAATTGTTTAAGTGAGGTCATAACCATTTTGAAAGACATAGCCGAATCGGCCCCGTACAAAGAAAAACATGCACTCAAAAAAGATATTAAGGCCCTTGTGCAGCAACAGCAGGTGGTGTTAACTGGTGGAGAGATTGGTAGCGTAAGAGTAAGTGATCCCTACTCCATTATGCTCCCTCCTAGGAGTGAGACCCTCATCTGGTGCAGAGCAGCCATAGGCATCAGAGGACAGGACTACCAAGCTCTCCTTGAACCCGTCTATTCAGATAGCAGACCTACTGTGCTGACAGCCAGGGGAATTGTTGATGTTAAAAGGGGCCGGGTTCCAGTACGTGTTCTGAACTGTGGAGAGGAGGAAGCTTGCTTGCCCCATTATGCAACCGTAGCCAAACTGTTCACAGTCAGTAACAATGATATACAGGCTGCAGAACCCTTGGCTCCGTCAGGAGCGACGGATGGCAACGACTCTTCTGTTCAGATGGAGGAATGTTCCAAAAGATACATGTTGGCACCGACTCCACTCCTGTACATCAGAAAAACGGAGTGCAGCGGGTGATGCAAGAATACAAGAGGGTTTTCAGTAAGCATCCTTTGGATTTTGGTCAGGTAAAAGGGTGTCAACATAACATCCCCTCAGGAGATCACCCACCTATCAAAGAAAGGTATCGTCCTGTACCTCCAGCTCAGTATCAGTGTGCAAAAGGTATGGTAAAAGAAATGAAACAAGCAGGGTTAATCAGAGATATCTACAGTCCTTGGGCAGCTCCCCTGGTGTTAGTCAAAAAGAAAGACGGTACAATGCGCATGTGTGTCGATTACAGACAACTCAACAAAATTACTCACAAAGATGCATACCCATTACCGCGCGAAGAGGAGTCTCTAGCAGCATTAAAATCAGCTAGGTACTTCTCCACTTTGGACTTAACCAGTGGGTACTGGCAGGTTCCTGCTGCTGAGGCAGACAAAGAAAAAACTGCGTTTACTACTCCTATGGGGTTATGTGAATTTAACTACATGCCATTCGGATTGAGCACTGCTCCTGGAACCTTTCAGAGAATCATGGACTGTTGCCTGGTACACATGAACTTTGAGACTGTGCTATTGTACTTGGATGATGTGATTATATATTCCAGGACCTATGAGGAACATCTGCAACACCTAGCAGAAGTCTTGAAGGCGTTATCCAACTTTGGCTTAAAGGTGAAACCCTCTAAGTGTCATTTCCTAAAGCCCAAAGTACAGTATTTAGGCCACGTCGTGAGTTCAGAAGGAGTAGCACCCGACCCAGACAAGGTGACTGTCATCAGGAACTGGCAAGTACCCACCAACATCCAAGAGGTCAGACAATTCCTAGGCCTAGTGGGGTACTACAGACGTTTTATCAAAGACTTTACTAAATTGCCAGCCCCTCTTCAAGATCTCCTAGTTGGCCAATCCAAAAAGGCCAGAGGCAAGAGTCCCCTGGTCGAATGGAATGCTAGGGTGGATGAGTCATTCAACAGCCTTATGCAAGCACTTACTGGAGAAGAGATCTTAGCATATCCCGACTATGATCAGCCATTTATCCTGCACACTGATGCCAGCAATGTGGGGTTAGGAGCTGTCCTATCTTAAGTGCAGCAGAGTAAGGAGAAAGTCATTGCTTATGCCAGTCGGAAGCTTCGTCCTACTGAGAGGAACCCTACCAACTATAGTTCCTTCAAGCTAGAATTCTTGGCTTTCATTTGGGCAGTAACCGAAAGGTTCAATCACTATTTGGCCTCATCGAAATTTACCATCTATACGGACAACAATCTGTTAACCCATCTGGAAACCGCAAGGCTGGTCGCCTTGGAACAAAGATGGATGGCTCGGTTGTCCAATTATGAGTTCAACATTAAATACTGAGCTGGCACTAAAAATGCCAATGCCGATGCTTTGTCACATATGCCAAATGCTCCTGATCCAGCAGAAGATCAAGAAGACCTGGAAGAAATAGAAATGCCAGCATTCCATCGCCAAGGTGCCTCCCAAGACTCTAACCACGTGACAGGAAAAAGTCTTGCCGTTCATGAAGTTTCCCTTAATCCACAACCTCATCATGGTTGGGCAGAGACGCAGAGCAGTGACCAGCTATAGGTATGGTCAAAGAACTCCTTGGAGAAGCAGATTCATCTCCAGCTCCTGATGCGCCTGCAGAGGTCCAGCAGTTGTGGAAAGAGAGGAAGAGGCTGTTCCTTTACGAAGGCAAGTTGATCCGAAGAGCTATTAACCCACATACACATGAACTGGTATGGCAGATCGTGGTCCCCAGAAAGGACGTGCCCATGGTCTTAGAAGCTTACCACAATCAAGCGGGATACTTTGGTTGGAAAAAACTGGAAGTAGTCGTCCGTGACCGCTTCTTCTGGACAGGTATGAGACAGTTCATTGAACAGTGGTGTAGAGAATGCGGCCCCTGTAATCTCAGAAGAAAGAATTCTGCCAATCAAAGGGCCCCCTTGAAGCCCATCATCACTAAACAACCTTTGGAACTGGTGGCCTTAGACCATGTGCAACTAACCCCAAGCTGAGCAGGGTACACCTATGCCTTAACAATAGTGGATCACTATTCCCATTTCCTAGTGGTCGTTCCGGTGAAAGACCAAACAGCAAGAACAGCCGCAAAGGCATTCCAAGAATATTTCTGCAGACCCCATGGCTACCCAGATCAAGTGCTGACAGACAGAGGTCCAGCCTTCGAAGCAAAAGTCTTTCAAGAATTTTGCTCCCTCTATGGATGAAAAAAGATCAGAACTACACCTTACCATCCACAAGGCAATGGTCTTTGCGAAAAACTAAATCATCTAGTGATCAATTTATTGCAGATCCTACCACTAGAAGAAAGGAACCAATGGCCTGAGAAATTGCTTGATTTGATTGAAATGTACAACCATATCCCAACCAGTGCAACAGGATATGCCCCAGCATACTTGATGCGTGCACGGCCAAGGTAAACTCCCTATCGACTTGGAAATGGGAGTCCTAACTCTTGAAACCATCTCCAGCGAAATGGACACCGATTGGAAAACTGAAAGACAACTGCAGTATCAAAAAGTTCAACAATGTGTGGGGAAAGTCTTGCGCAAGCTAGGCAAAAACATGAAGGAAACTTTAACAGACATGCTGTGGCAACCCCCTTACCAACAGGTGAACAAGTGCTGAAGAAAAAGAGAAGAACCCACAAGTTAGATGACCAATGGGAGGCTCAGTCTTACAATATTCAACCATCTAGCTATGACAACAGCAAAGTGTGTACCATCTCCAAAGACAGGGGAAAAATGTGTACCACAGTATCCAGAGACAATCTGAAAGTATGTCCAGCACAATTGCCTGAAAGAGTTGAGAAGAAGGAAGACTCTCAGCAAAAAGAAAAGGCTGATACCAATATTCACACCGTTCTTGGTGAATTCCCTAGTTCTTGGCTTCAAGTTAACAACGCAGTGGTAATTCCAGTGATGGTGTTCCCACAAAGGTCTTTACCAGAGACACCAAATTGTTTTGGAAGCAATGAGTCGCTAATGCCAACCACTAACACTGAGTATGGGGAAGAATCAGAAAACTTGCCCACAGTCAGCAGTGAACCTATTGTACCCATGGTAGATTCAAAGAGTTGTAGCAAGCCATCAAGTATTCCTAGCGTGCGAAGATCATAGCGTAGCACACAGGGTCAAACCCCTTCTCGTTACAGAAATAATTTGTAACAATACTTTGAATTATGCTAACATTGAACTTTGCCTTAGGTAACGTAAAAAAAAAAAATGTTAAAGATATTGTGCACACATGGACTAATGTGAGATTTTAGTGGTTAATATGTTATTTTTGCTGCTATAAGAACTCTTATAAAGTCTTTTAAACTCAGAAAAAAAGGGAAAAGACTGTTCATAGTGCCTTGGCAGGAAGCCATCTAAAACAGCCAGTGCAGTAAATTTTCTATTATGGTCTGTGAGCCCTGCAGCTGCACTCAGGGACGATCCAAACATTCAGGAGTGGTTTGGGGCTGTAATCCACGACTTCAACTCAGTTACTAGGCCTGTTTACTTATACTCAAGTTCACTGTTGTTACTAGTTAGATGCTTTTGTTCCTGGTGTAGCCCGAGGACGTGCTACCTTTAACTAGGGGTAAATGTGGCGCCAGGCGTCTTATTCGCCACAAAAGGGTTAAAAAATGTACTGTTCTGTATGTGTTTTGTGAGCAATGGGAGTTATGTGTTATGAATGTGCTGGAGATGGTTTCTGAGCAGACGGATCTGGTGGTTGCAGACAGTACTGAACCTTACAGCGAGGAATGGCAATCTGGGATCACAGACTGGACTGATATAAGGGAGGTTCCCTCCCATGATGGTCGCCGGTGATCAATTGTTCTTGTCTCAATTCTGGTTCCTGGTTCATTTTGAAGTGTGCTGGAGTCTTGCATGCATCTTCTGCTTTCAGATAAGATAAGATATTTTCTGCTTTTATTTTTGTGCTTGCTTTTTGCATAATTTTCTGCACTTTTGTGGAGGTCGGCCGGGTCCCCTCCTGGGGCCTGTGCTCCTCTCAGTTTATCTGTAGCCACTGTTATTTGTTCATTTGCTTTCTTCTGTTTTTTCATTGGCTGCGGCTTAGTTTTGTTACACCAGAGATCTGATTTAGGTGGTGGAGATCGTGTGATCTCAGGTGTTTTTGCAATCAGAAGTGTTGGTATTTTTTAGGGTTTTTTGTTGGATTGCCATCAGAATTCTTTCCTGTACTTTTCTGTCTAGACAGATTGGGCCCCAGCGTTTGCTCATTCTATTTTCTGTCTGTGTCCGTGCTTCTTCTTGTCTAACAGTCATTACATGTTTGGGGGCTTCCTATTTTCTTTGGGGATCTGCTCCGGGGCAGATACCTTTCATCTTTCTGCCTTTAGGTGTAGTTATCTCTCAGGCTGTGACGAGGCGTCCAGGATCAACGTAGGAACGCTCCACGGCTACCTCTAGTTGTGTGGTTAGTTCAGGTTACTGCAATCCAATAGGTTCCAGCCTCTCTGGTGTATTGTCGTTTTTGATTTTTCTCCTCAGCTACCGAAACATAACAGTATCACCGGCCCAAACTGAAAATTATATGGTACTCACAGAAGGGAAAAATAGTGTGGAAAAAAAAAAAAACAAACAAAATGTCAGAGTTGTCAGAGATTTTTTTTTTTCTGTTTGTTGCATTTTTTCCCTCTTTTTCTCTGAGTGCTGAGGATGATTTTTTTTCTCTCAATAATGTTTGCACAGTTGTCTGGCCGTGTGGATCAGCTTGCCACTGAGGTTCGGAGTATTGCTACCTATCTTGCTGGGTTTCCGGTTGTGGAACCTAGGATTCCCATGCCAGATTTGTTTTTGGGGGATCGGGCTAAATTTCTGAATTTCAAAAATAACTGTAAGTTGTTCTTTGCCTTAAAACCTAAGTCCTCGGGGAGCGCAGCACAGCAGGTTCAAATTGTCATCTCTCTCCTGCGCGGCTACCCTCAGGATTGGGCTTTTTCCCTGACACCTGGGGATCCTGTTTTGAATGATATTGATCTATTTTTTATGGCTCTGGGATTATTGTACGATGAACCTAATATCATTGATCAAGCTGAAAAAACCTTGTTGGCATTAAATCAGGGTCTTGAAGACGTTGAGTTGGAAATGTCAGAAATTCCGAAAGTGGGCAGTCCTGACCAAATGGAATGATGATGCTTTGGCAGCCCTTTTTCGGAAGGGGCTGTCAGAGAATGTAAAGGATGTTATGGTGGGATTCCCTGCTCCTTCTGGTCTCAATGATTCTATGTCATTGGCTATTCAAATTGACAGACGTTTGCGTGAGCGCAGAGGTATGAGTGAGATGGTGTTGCCTTGTGAGCCAGCTCCTGGGCCTATGCAGTGTGATGGAGTGACTTCTGGGGCTCAGCGTCTTGAGTTTCGAAAGCGCAATGGGTTATGTTTCTACTGTGGTGACGCCTCTCATGCTCTTTCCGTCTGCCCTAAGCAGGGAAGACGTTTTGCACGCTCAGTTGTCTTGGGTAGTGTTCAGACTAAATTTCTGTTGACTGTTACCCTGATTTGTCCCTGTCCACATTTTCTGCTCAGGCTTTTGTTGATTCAGGAGCAGCTATTAACCTGATGGATTTTGACTTTACCAAACGTTGTGGGTTTCCCATGATACCCCTGCGGAAGTCTATTCCCCTACTGAGCATTGATTCTACCCCTTTGGTGGAGAATAAACCCCAGTTTTCTACTCAGGTGATATTGAGGGTTGAACCAGATCATCAGGAGAGTTGCAAATATCTGGTGCTGCATAATCTGCATGACATTATTGTACTAGGTTTCCCTTGGTTACAGTCTCATAATCCTGTTTTGTATTGGAAATCTGTGTCTGTAACCAGTTGGGGCTGCCAATGTGTTAATACTGACACTCCTGTTTTTTCTGCCTCTCCCCAGTCTCAGGATGTTCCTGACTTTTTCACCAATTTTTCGGATGTATTTAGTGAAAGTAAATCTGCATCCTTGCCCCTCACAGGAGCTATGATTGCGCTATTGAATTAGTGCCTGGTGGTAAATTTCCTAAAGGTCGCCTTTTTAACTTGTCTGTACCTGAACACGATGCTATGCGAACTTATATCAAGGAGTCATTGGAGAAGGGTCATATCAGACCATCCTCTTCACCCTTGGGCGCCGGTTTTTTCTTTGCAGACAAAAAGGATGGTTCATTGAGGCCGTGTATTGATTATCATCTCTTGAATAAGATACTGTGAAGTATCAATATCCGTTACCCTTGATTTCTGACCTGTTTCCCAGAGTGAAAAGTGCTAGTTGGTTTACCAAGCTTGACCTCAGGGGGGCGTATAACCTTATTCGCATTAAGCATGGGGATGAATGGAAGATGACGTTTAATACCCCAGAGGGGCATTTTGAGTACCTAGTGATGCCCTTTGGGCTCACTAATGCTCCTTCCATCTTCCAATTCTTCATGAATGATATTTTCAGGGATTTTGTGGATAAATTTCTGATTGTTTATTTGGATGATATCTTGATTTTTTTCCAATGACTGGGACTCTCATGTGAAACATGTTCGGACTGTGTTCCAGATTTTGAGAGAGAATGCACTGTATGTGAAGGGATCAAAGTGTCTTTTTGGCGTACAGAAGGTCTCATTTCTGGGATTCATTTTGTCTCCATCTGTTACTGAAATGGACCCGGTCAAGGTTCAGGCCATCTGTGATTGGGTCCAACCTGCTTCATTGAAGGCTCTTCAGAGATTTTGGGGTTTTGCCAATTTTTATTGTAAATTTATTGGTAATTTCTCCGTTATTGTTAAACCATTGACTGAATTGACCAAAAAGGGTTCCGATGTGGTGAATTGGCCTCCTGAGGCAGTTTCTGCGTTTCAGGAACTTAAGCAGAGATTCACTTCTGCTCCTGTTCTACGGCAGCCTGATGTTTCTCTACCGTTTCAGGTGGAGGTTGATGCTTCTGAAATTGGGGCAGGTGCCGTTTTGTCCCAAAGAGATCCAGAGACCTCTAAGAGTAACCCTTATGCCTTTTTCTCTCCAAAATTTTCTCCAACTGAACGTAATTATGACGTGGGTAATCGGGAGTTATTGGCCATGAAGTGGGCCTTTGAAGAGTGGAGACATTGGCTGGAAGGAGCCAAACATCAGGTGGTGGTCCTCACGGAGCATAAGAACTTTGTTTATCTCGAATCAGCCAAGCGACTTAATCCTAGACAGGCCAGGTGGGCCTTGTTTTTCACACGTTTTAATTTTGTGGTTTCTTTTCTTCCTGGCACTAAGAATGTTAAGGCGGATGCTCTCTCGAGGAGTTTCTTTGCGGCCTCTCCTGAGTTATCAGATCCTGCTGTTATTTTGAAAGATGGTTTAGTACTTTCCACCATCTCGCCCAATTTGAGACTGGCTCTGGAAGGGTGTCAGGAGGATAAACCTGAGTGCTGCCCTATTGGAAATTGTTTGTCCCAGACCAGTGGAAAGAAGAGTGTGATGTCTGAGATTCATTGTTCCGCGTTGGCTGGTCATCCCAGGATTTTTTTTACTGCAATTCTGGGTTTCACCCTCGATTTTCTTTGGGACAGGCGGAGGCTTCTGTCTGTCCGGGTGTTGACTCTGTTGTGGAGCGTATGCAGCAGATTTGGGACCAGGTAGTGGAGAGGTTGTCTCTCTCTCAGGAGAAGGCCAACGGTTTGCCTACCGGCATAGGACTGATAGTCCTCGGTTTAAAGTGGGGGACTTGGTTTGGTTGTCCTCAAGAAATATCCCTTTGAGGGTTGCATCTCCAAAGTTTAAGCCTAAGTTCATTGGACCTTATAAGATCATGGAGATTCTTAATCCTGTTTCCTTCCGTTTGCTTCTTCCAGGGACATTTAAGATCCATAACGTGTTCCACAAGTCCTTATTGAAGAGGTTTGTCGAGCCAGTGGTGTTATGATCTGCTACAAGCACTAAGGAAAGATGGGAATTCTGTCCCTACAATAGAACTAAGCTGGATCCCTACGATGTAACGGGGAACCTGATCCTGCGACCAGACCCGCTAAAGTCCTCAGCTAGTCTGAACGAAGACCTATAGTTGCGAGGGAGGAATCCCTACAAGATCTAGGGACTGGGAGAAAAGGTGGACACCTCCTAACAGAAACTGTAGCAGGGATAATTAAACAGAAAACAAATTACTTAGAGATCCTAAGATCAAGCAAAACTGACTGAGTAAGGCACCTAAGCACCCAGCTAGCTTAAGAGTAGATAATACAATGAAGTCCAGCAAAGCCAGAAGGGCGGAGCCAGACTAAATAGGGAAAAAAGGTCATGTGACCAGCAAACTGAAACAAAACCTAACAAGAGGGTTCTAACAAGTGGTTCCCATGTCTGCGCCTCCTGACCCTGTTTTGGTTGAAGGCAATCTGGAGTATGTGGTTGAGAAAATATTGGATTCTCATTTTTCTAGACAGAAACTCCAGTATTTGGTTAAGTGGAGAGGTTATGGTCAGGAGGACAATTCTTGGGTGTTTACTTCGGACATCCATGCTTGGAGACTGATCCGTGCCTATCACCGAGCTCATCCTGATCGGCCTGGTTGCACAAGTGAGGGTTCGGTGACCCCTCCTCAAGGGGGGTACTGTTATGAATGTGCTGGAGATGGTTTCTGAGCAGAGGCTCTCTCTGGTGGTTGCAGACAGTACTGAACCTTACAGCGAGGAATGGCAATCTGGGATCACGGACTGGACTGATATAAGGGAGGTTCCCTCCCATGATGGTCGCCGGTGATCAATTGTTCTTGTCTCAATTGTGCTTCCTGGTTCATTTTGAAGTCTGCTGGAGTCTTGCATGCATATTCTGCTTTCAGATAAGATATTTTCTGCTTTTCTTTTTGTGCTTGCTTTTTGCATAATTTTCTGCACTTTTGTGGAGGTCGGCCGGATCCCCTCCTGGGGCCTGTGCTCCTCTCAGTTTATCTGTAGCCACTGTTATTTGTTCATTTGCTTTTTCCTGTTTTTTCAGTGGCTGCGGCTTAGTTTTGTTACACCAGAGATCTGATTTAGGTGGTGGAGATTGTGTGATCTCAGGTGTTTTTGCAATCACAAGTGTTGGTATTTTTTAGGGTTTTTTGTTGGATTGCAGTCAGAATTCTTTCCTGTACTTTTCTGTCTAGACAGATTGGGCCCCAGCATTTGCTCATTCTATTTTCTGTCTGTGTCCGTGCTTCTTCTTGTCTAACCGCCATTACATGTTTGGGGGCTTCCTATTTTCTTCGGGGATCTGCTCCGGGGCAGATAGCTTTCATCTTTCTGCCTTTAGGTGTAGTTATCTCTCAGTCTGTGACGAGGCATCTATGATCAACGTAGGAACGCTCCACGGCTACCTCTAGTTGTGTGGTTAGTTCAGGTTACTGCAATCCAATAGGTTCCAGCCTCTCTGGTGTATTGCCGTTTTTGCTCTTTCTCCTCAGCTCCTGAAACATAACAGTTATGCCTTCTCTGCTGGACATACACACATAATTTGCCTCACTCCCTTACTTGTCCGAAGCTGAGAGCTTTGCAGACATACCCTAACTGGGAGGGGGGGGAGCGTAGTTGTTGTTCTCGGTGTGGGTGGAAGAAGGAGAATGCTGGGACGCCATGATGACATGTGGCTGATCCCAGAGTGATAGCTAAAAGGCAGGGAGCCAGCCCCTAGATCACCTATGCTTTCAGGGTTGGTGATAAGTTGAGAGACTGCTTGGGATTACACAACCAGCAGAAAGGTGTTTTTCCCTCAGAATTACAGCAGTGACCAGGAGTAAGTGAAGGACAGTGCAAGTTGTGTCACAAAGGACTCAAACTGCAAGTTGCTGAAGGCGAAAGGCAAGGTGAGTAGAAGCAATAGTGGAAGTTCTAAACTCCAGAAAGCCTCGGTCCCAGAAGGGATTAGATTAGCAGGAGGATTCACTGAGTCCTGGCAGGGAAAGATAACTCCCATTTTCCAGAGCGGACTGTAACCAGTGAGCGTTGTAATATCTCCTCTGAACTGCACCAGAACTTCACTAAATACGAAAGTGACTTTCCTTGACTCCTGCCTCATTACTCTGTGCCTACTATCTGTTTCACCATCTCTGGGGAACCTGCTCTGGATGGAGAGGGTTTTAAAATCTGCACTGCCATCACCATCTACTTCCCCAGGGATCCTCTGCAGTGCCGGCTATACTACGGTCGAACACTCCAACTGGCGTCACGAACCACTTCGTAAACTTTACTCTCATTCAATTCTACCCCTTTTAATTGACCGCCTGGGGCCACGGACCAGGTTGTTGCCGCCGTAACATCTCCCATTGAAGTTAACGGGCCCAGTACCGAGATCACACGGCCCCTCCGGCGCGACACATGACTTACTGGTTTAAGGATATAAAAATTTAAATTTTGAAAACGGGTAATTTTTCAAAATTTTAAACAAAGTTCAGATATTTTCACAAATGAACGCAAAATCCTAAATTTACAGTGAAGGAAATAATTATTCGATCCCTGGATGATTTTTTAAGTTTGCCCACTGGCAAAGACATGAATAGTCTATAATTTTAAGGGTAGAACTCTAGCGGATTAACCCTTTTGTCCAGCAACGACTGGGAGGCAGGTGCTGGGTAATAAAGGGTGATATGATCACCTGACCTTAGACAAACCCAGCACCAGGGGAAAAAAAACAGGAGCCAGAAAACCACAACAAGATGGCGGATGGTCACAACGAAATAGATTCTAACAGTACCTCCCCTTTTAAGAGGATACTCTGGATCCTCTTGGCCGAGCCTTATTCGGAAATCTCCTGTGAAAAGCCTTAATCAGCCTTGAGGCCGAGACATCCTTAGCTTTCACCCAGGAATTGTCCTCGGGACCGAAACACTTCCAGGACACAAGATACTGCGACCTTCCTCTGTGCCACCTGAAATCTAAAATGCTTGAAATCTCAAATTCGCCGTCCTCATCACCCGGACGAACAATCGGCATTGCCTCTTTATCTGGCGTGTCAGCTTTCTTCAGTAAAGATACATGAAAAACGGAATTAATTCTCCAGGACGAGGGGATGTCTAATCTCACCGCTGCCGAGTTGACAATCTGAACCACTTTGAAGGGTCCTACAAACTTAGGCCCCAGTTTTTTAGAAGGGATCTGCAAACACAGATTCCTAGACGACAACCAGACCATGTTCTCAACTGCAAACAACGCCTCCCTTCTTTTCTTGTCAAAATATTTCTTTGACCTCCTATTCGCCTCTTTCAGATTATGGCGTACATTGGTCCAAACCCTTTCAACTTTCCAGAAAAACTCTCCTCCTCAGGCACCACCGCCCCAATCTTTGAAAATGGACCGAAAGATGGATGCCTACCTGTACAGCAAAAAAAAAACACATATGATTATTAAGTGCAAACTCAGCTAATGGTGGATATTCCGACCGCATCTCCTGATTGTCTGCTACAAAACATCTCAAAAACTGCTTGACGTCCCGGTTCTTCCTTTCGGTCTGTCCATTGAACTCCGGATGATAACCTGACGAAAATGACAAATGAACCTTTAATCTGTCACAAAAAGCACACCAAAAGCGAGCCACAAACAGTGGTCCTCTATCGGAAACAATGTCCGTGGGAACACCATGGAGCCTGACAATCTCTTTCACCAAAGCCTTAGCTAGAGTCTAAGCGCACGGTAATTTATTGAACGGGACCAGATGACACATCTTACCAAACCAGTCCACAATAACCCAGATGACAGAAAACCCTCAGAGACCAGCAGATCGGTGATAAAATCCATAGCAAGATGCGTCCTTGGTGAACTAGGAACCTCCAAAGGGCACAACAACCCTGCAGCCGGGGCATGTGAGGCCTTCGACCTAGCGCACACAGTACACTGACGCACCCACTTGATGATTTTTCTATGCCACCGTGGCCACCAGAAACTTGGACCGAACTACTATCTAGTTTCCGAAATCCCTGGATGACCCGCCAACCGAGACTCATGACATTCAGCAAACAAAACTCTCCTCAAGGCTCTAGGCACAAATAATTTACCATACGGAGTGTTTGTTGGTACAGCATTCTGGGCCTCTAGGATGCTATTATCCAACTCAGAACCCAATGCTGCCACCACCACCCCTCTATGCCTAAAATACATTCATCCTTCTCAGTATTAACTGCTGGAGAGAAACTACGAGACAAGGTGTTGTGAATGTCTTGGAGATGACTTCAGAGCTGAGGCTCCCTCTGGTGGTTGCTGAGGGTATTGAACCAATTAAGGAATGGGTGTCAGGTGAGATGACTGGCCTGATATAAGTGAGCTGAACTCCCATGATCCTCACCGGTAATCAATTGTTGCTTCCAGGTCTTTGTTGGAATTTCAGCTTGCTTTCCTGCTATCATTCAGATAAGTGACTTTCTGTTTTTTTCTGTGGTTGGATTTGACTTGCTTCTTGCAGTCTTGCCTTGGACTTCAGCAGAGTCCTGTTGTGAATGTGTTAGAAATGAATTCTGAGCAGAAGCTCCCTCTGGTGGTTACAAACAGTACTGAACCATTCAATGAGGATTGGCAATCAGGAGTTACAGACTGGTCTTATATAAGGGAGGCTCCCTCCCATCATGGTTGCCGGTGATCAATTGTTCTTGTCTCAACTGTGGTTCCTGGTTCACTTGGAAGCTTGCTGAGTCTTGCCTCTTCTCCTGCTCTCAGATAAGATATTTTCTGTTTTTTGATTTTGTGCTTACCATTTGCATATTTCTCTGCATTTCTGTGAGGTTAGCTAGGTCTCCCCCCCCCCCCCGGGGGGCTTGGGCTCCTCTCAGTTCTTCTGGAGCCACTGTTATTTGTTCATTTGCCTTTTCCAGTTTTTTCAGTGGCTGCGGCTTTGTTTTCTTACACCAGAGAACTAATTTAGGTGGTAGAGGTCGTGTGTAGTGTTGAGCGATACGATAATGCAAATATCGGCTATCGGCCGATATTAGCTCTATCGGCCTTTCGATAATTCGTTTCGATATTTTCGTCTTATCGAATACCGGAATCGGATTTGTCACTGTCACTGTGAGTGTCCGTCGGTCGGGTCTGTCAGGAGTCAGCGGCACTTACCTGGCAGAAGATCTCCGGCGGTCACGTCCTGGACTGCTTGATGGCCGCCATTATCTTCTCCCTGGCGGTCACATGCAGTTTTTCGCGATAACTGCAGTGACTGCAGGGTAATCCCGGCCGTAAAGCAGTCAGTCCGATGACGTCACCGCCGGGGAAGCAGGTAATCAGCTGTGCTGCGCCGGGATGACAGGCTCTGCCTGTCATTCTGATGTAGCAGAGCTGGATCGTCGTGGGACACTCGTTACTATGGACTGCGTCGGTCAGGTGGTATACTTTTTTTTTTTTTTTTTTCATTTTTTTACAGGAGATCGATGGCGTCGCAGCAGGATGAGACAGTAATAAAAGAAATGAAAACTGTGTTTTTTTATTTTTTATTAAATTAAAAAAATTTTTTTGGAACATTCACCCGTCCGGGTACATAAACAATTTAACTATTTATTTACATACAGGGACCCTGTCCGGGTTATTTAGACTTCTTTGGCAGGGGTGTTCCAGGTACCACCTGGTACTCTTCTGGTGCTTGCCAAACATCCGAGACACCAAGGACCACCAGGACCTGATGACGTCGTTTGGCCTGTACAGTCAAGTCGTGACCCGCTATCTGGGTCTGTGTGGCCACCTCTTTCATCTCTCTCCGGGTCTGGAGCCCTATGTCATGGACTGTACGAACCCCAGGGGGCCTAACAGGCGCCGGGTACGGGCCAGCTATACTTATCATGTCCATAGCTGGGGCTGCTGAGGAGACCACTGAGGGAGGCTGGGGAGATTTACGGCGTGGGGTGGGCACTTTTGCAGAGGCCTGGATGTGGGAGGCTGAAGGCTTCGAGGGTCTCACAGGTTTCTGACACACTGGGGAGTAGGGGTCGCACCTGGTAACATTTAGGGCGTACCACCCATTGTAACCCCAGTGTCGGGTGTAAGTCACCAAGTCTCCTGGCAACAGGTCCCTCCCGGGTGTCCTTCTGGGAGGTGAGCCTCCACGTCCCGCCGGGTCACAAAGACTTCTAAATAAAGTCCAGGCTCCTTGATGAAGCCCCACCCACCTTTCAATTTAAAGCTCCGTACTGCACCCTTACGCCGCGGCTCACTCAGGGTTCTTTTATCCTTTCTCATCCGGTCCTTATCTGCCCGGTCCTTCTCCAGGTGACGTTGGCGAAGTTTTAGGGTTTCTCGCTGCTCCCTTTGTCGCTCTGCTTCCCGCTCCAAACGTCTCCACTCTTCCTCCTGACGCCGGTTGTAATTCTCCTCCACCAGTTGCTCCATGTCTCCACCACTCCACTGCAGCTTACAGTGTCCGGTTTGCGGCAGCTCTCCTGTCGCCCCCCAGTCCTGGCGGCGCTCCCCTGCGGAGGAAGCAGACGGCTCTAAATCAGATGACAGTCGGGGCTCCGGTACAGGCAGGTAGTGCTCTGGTGCCTGCGCGGCCTCCTCCATGAGGACGGGTGTCGCTTCTTCTGTCTCAGTGACCGGGGCAGACAGCGGGATCTGGGGTGCTGCTGACGGTGCTGCGGTTTTTGCAGGAACGGGTGCCTCCACTGCGACAACGTCAACCGGATCACATTGCAAGGGCTCCTCTACTATAACGGGTGCCTCACCTTCCGGTACAGACACTTCAGGTAAGAGGGATTGGCGCCGCTCCAAGTTTATTTTTAGGGCACGCCAGCTGGCTTCCATCCTGGCGACCTCCTCCCGGTGCCGGGCCAGGCCTCTCAGGGTATCCTCCGCTTCTTGCAGCGTAGGAGGGTTTACAGGCCGGGTGCCCAACGGTGATTCCGTGGCGATCGGGTCGCTTCCGTGGGGGGAGAGCTCTGACTGCTCCATCCCTTCCCACTTCTGCTCGTCGTGTCCATTAGCCATCTCTGCCAAGTCACATGTGTCATATCTGGAGAGGGCCCTCTTTTGTAGGGAGGCGGGACCTCCTCACACTGAGGAGGATGAGGAGGCGGAACTCCAGAGCTGTGGGGCACGATGTTACATTGCAGTACCATTTACAGTGGGCGGCCATCGTTTTCACGCCACTGAGTGAGTGACACCCACGAAGAGCACGCCCTTCTTCTTCACCAGTGCCTCGTCGTGACGCAGATATGGCGGAAAAATGGCAAATACATTCTCTGATGATTTTAGCAATTCTCAAGCACAAAACCAGTGCAATTCAGGCACACAGGACTCGCTTATAGCGAGCTACAGAATCCTGTTCGTGACGCCCAAGTTGAGTCGCACAGAGCCAGAGGTTTTCGGGGTACTCGGCACCGAGCCCGTCGACTTCTATGGGGTATGTCACGTCTTTACCCGGCAATTGAATTAGAGTCGATTTTACTATGTAGAAGTGTATAAACTATAAATATATGTATATATATATGTCACAATGACATGTATATATATATATATATATATGTATTCTATGTGTGTATATTTTGTGTTTACAACGAAAGAAAGGGTTTTTTTTGTTGCGATATTTTGTTCCCATAGACTTACATGGGACTTCCGGTATCGAAATCGGATATCGACGATATTTAGTGCTATCGGCGATACAATTTCGATACGATATTTTTAGATATCGAGCAATATCGCTCAACACTAGTCGTGTGATCTCAGGTGTTTTTGCAATTAGAAGAGTTGGTATTTTTTAGGTTTTTTTGGATTGCAGTAAGTGTCCTTCCTATCCTTTTCTGTCTAGGAAGATTGGGCCCCAACGTTTGCTCATACTATTTTCTGTCTGTGTCTGTATTGCCTCTTGTCTAACCGCCATTACATGTTTGGGGGCTTCCTATGTTCTTTGGGGTTCTGCTCCGGGGCAGATAGCTTTCCTCTTTCTATCTTTAGTTGTAGTTAACCTCTCAGGCTGTGACGAGGTGTCAAGGACCAACGTAGGAACGCTCCACGGCTGCCTTTAGTTGTGGTGGTTAGTCAGGGTACTGCAATCCAGTAGATTGCAACCTCTCTGGTGTATTGCCGTTTTTGCCTGCTCTCCTCAGCCACCAAATCATAACAGTATCACCGGCCAAACTGAATTTATATGGTACTCAACAGAAGGGAAAAATAGTAAAAGGAAAAAGAAAAGAGAAAGTTGTCAGAATTATTATTTTTTTTTCTCTGTTTGTTGCATTTTTTCCCTCTTTCTCTCTGGGTGCTGAAGAGGATTTTTTTTTCTCAATGGAGTTTGCACAGTTGTCTGGCCGTGTGGATCAGCTTGCCACTGAAGTTCGGAGTATTGCTACCTATCTTGCAGGGTTGCCGGTTGTGGAACCTAGGATCCCCATGTCAGATTTATTTTTGGGGGATCGAGCTAAATTTCTGAATTTCAAAAATAACTGTAAGTTGTTTTTTGCCTTAAAACCTAAGTCCTCAGGGAACGCAGCACAGCAGGTTCAAATTGTCATCTCTCTCCTGTGCGGCGATCCTCAGGATTGGGCTTTTTCCCTGACACCTGGGGACCCTGTTTTGAGTAATGTTGATGCATTTTTTCTGGCTCTGGGGTTATTGTACGATGAACCTAATGTCACCGATCAAGCTGAAAAAACCTTGTTGGCATTAAATCAGGGGCTTGAGGATACTGAGTTGTACTGTCAGAAATTCCGAAAGTGGGCAGTCCTGACCAAATGGAATGATGATGCTTTGGCAGCCCTTTTTCGGAAGGGTCTGTCAGAGAAAGTAAAAGATGTTATGGTGGGTTTCCCTGCTCCCTCTGGTCTCAATGATTCTATGTCATTAGCGATTCAAATTGACAGACGTTTGCGTGAGCGTATAGGTATGCGTGGAATAGTTTTGCCTTGTGAACCAGCTTCCGAACCCATGCAGTGTGATAGAGTGGCTTCTGGGGCACAGCGTCATGAGTTTCGAAAACGCAATGGATTATGTTTCTACTGTGGTGACGCCTCTCATGCTATTTCAGTCTGCCCTAAGCGGGGAAGACCTTTTGCACGCTCATTTGTCTTGGGTAGTGTTCAGACTAAATTTCTGTTGACTGTTACCCTGATTTGCTCCCTGTCCACATTTTCTGCTCAGGCTTTTGTTGATTCGGGAGCAGCTATTAACCTGATGGATTTTGATTTTGCTAAACGTTGTGGGTTTCCCTTGATACCCCTACGGAAGTCTAT
Organism: Oophaga sylvatica; assembly: GCA_033576555.1. Taxonomy (NCBI): domain Eukaryota; kingdom Metazoa; phylum Chordata; class Amphibia; order Anura; family Dendrobatidae; genus Oophaga; species Oophaga sylvatica. Next base: position 421,566,419 of record JARQOD010000002.1, read on the forward strand.
TCCCCTACTGGGGATTGATTCTACCCCTTTGGCTGAGAATAAACCCCAGTTCTCTACTCAGGTGATAATGAGGTTGAACCTGATCATCAGGAGAGTTGCAAATTTTTAGTGCTGTATAATCAGCATGACATTATTCTACAAAGTTTCCCTTGGTTACAGTCTCATAATCCTGTTTTGTATTGGAAATCTGTGTCTGTAACTAGTTGGGGCTGCCAATGTGTTAATGCCAACACTCCTGTTTTTTCTGCCTCTCCCCAGGCTCAGGATGTTCCTGACTTTTTGACAGATTTTTCTGATGTGTTTAGTGTTGTGAATGGGTTTGAGATGAGTTCTGAGCAGAGGCTCCCTCTGGTGGTTACAAGCGGTGCTAGTCTGTCCAGTGAAGATTGTGAGGACTGGGAATCAGGTGTTACTGATTGGTCTTATATAAGGGAGTCACCTTCCCATCAGGGTTGCCGGTGATCAATTGTTCTGGTCTGGATCCTTTATTCCTGTTTCCCTTGTAGCCTGCTGTGTCGTGTCTGCATCTCCTGCTAACAGATAAGACATTTTCTTCTTTTGTGTTTGTGCTATATTTTTGCATTTTATCCTGCACTTCTGTGGGGGCCTTCAGGGTCCCCTCTGGGGGCTTCTGCCCTCTCAGTTTTGTTCAGCCACTGATGTTTGTACTTTTGCTTTTTCCAGTTTTTTCAGTGGCTGCTGTTTTGATTTTGTTACACCAGAGAACTAATTTAGGTGGAAGAGGTCGTGTGATCTCAGGTGTTTTTTGAAATTAGTAGAGTTGGTGCCTTTAAGGGTTTTCTGGGATTGCAGTAAGTACCCTTCCTATCCTTTTCTATTTAGTTAGTTTGGGCCCCAGCGTTTGCTCATACTATTTTCTTTCTGTGTCAGTATTTCATCTTGTCTAACCGCCATTACATGTTTGGGGGCTTTCTATTATCTTTGGGGTTCTGCTCCGGGGCAGATAGCTTTCCTATTTCTATCTTTAGGTGTAGTTAGTTTCTCAGGCTGTGACGAGGCGTCTAGGACCAACGTAGGAACGCTCCACGGCTGCCTCTAGTTGTGGTTGTTAGTCAGGGTACTGCAATCTCATAGATTCCAACTGCTCTGGTGTATTGCCTTTTTTACCTGCACTCCTCAGCTACCGAAACATAACAGTATCACCGGCCTAAAAATTGAAAATTGTATGGTACTCACAGAAGCGAAAAATTATTGTGAAAGAAAAAAGGTTGTCAGAGTTGTCAGAGATATTTTTCTGTTTGTTGCATTTTTTTTTTTCCCTCTGTTTCTCTGGGTGCTGGGGAGGATCTTTTCTCTCAATGGAGTTTGCACAGTTGTCTGGCCGTGTGGATCAGCTTGCCACTGAGGTTCGGAGTATTGCTATCTATCTTGCTGGGTTGCCTGTTGTGGAACCTAGGATTCCCATGCCAGATTTGTTTTTAGGGGATCGAGCTAAGTTTCAGAATTTCAAAAATAATTGTAAATTGTTTTTTGCCTTAAAACCTAAGTCCTCAGGGAACGCAGCGCAGCAGGTTCAAATTGGCATCTCTCTCCTGCGCGGCGATCCTCAGGATTGGGCTTTTTTTTCTGATACCTGGGGATCCTGTTTTGAGTGATGTTGATGCGTTTTTTCAGGCCTTGGGGTTATTGTACGATGAGTCTAATGTCACTGATCAAGCTGAAAAAGCCTTGTTGGCATTAAATCAGGGGCTTGATGACGCTGAGTTATACTGTCAGAGATTCCGTAGGTGGGCAGTCCTGACCAAATGGAATGACGACGCTTTGGCAGCCCTTTTCCGGAAGGGTCTGTCTGATAATGTAAAGGATGTTATGGTGGGATTCCCTGTCCCCTCTGGTCTCAATGATTCTATGTCATTAGCGATTCAAATTGACAGACGTTTGCGTGAGCGGAGAAGTATGCGTGGAATGGTGTTGCCTTGTGAACCAGCTTCTGAACCCATGCAATGTGATAGAGTGGTGTCTGGGGCACAGCGTCATGAGTTTCGAAAGCGCAATGGGTTATGTTTCTACTGTGGTGATGCCTCTCATGCTATTTCAGTCTGCCCTAAGTGGGGAAGACGTTTTGCACGCTCAGTTGTCTTGGGTAGTGTTCAGACTAAGTTTTTATTAACTGTCACTCTGATATGCTCTCTGTCCTCATTTTCTGCTCAGGCTTTTGTTGATTCTGGAGCAGCTATTAACCTGATGGATTATGATTTTGCTAAACGTTGTGGATTTCCCTTGATACCCCTACAGAAGTCTATTCCCCTACTGGGGATCGATTCTACCCCTTTGGCTGAGAATAAACCCCAGTTTTCTACTCAGGTGATAATGAGGGTTGAACCTGATCACCAGGAGTGCTGCAAATTTTTGGTTCTGTATAATCTGCATGACATTATCGTGCTGGGTTTTCCTTGGTTACAGTCTCATAATCCTGTTTTGGATTGGAAATCTGTGTCTGTAACCAGTTGGGGCTGCCAATGTGTTAATACCAACACTCCTGTTTTTTCTGCCTCCCCCAGGCTCAGGATGTTCCTGACTTTTTGATTGATTTTTCTGATGTGTTTAGCGAAAGTAAATCTGCATCCTTGCCTCCCCATAGGAGCTATGACTGCGCTATTGAATTAGTGCCGGGTAGTAAATTCCCTAAAGGTCGCCTTTTTAACTTGTCTGTACCTGAACATGACGCTATGCGGTCTTATATCAAGGAATCATTGGAGAAGGGTCATATCAGACCATCCTCTTCACCCTTAGGTGCCGGTTTTTTCTTTGTGGCCAAAAAGGATGGTTCATTAAGGCCGTGTATTGATTATCGTCTCTTGAACAATATTACTGTGAAATATCAATACCGTTACCCTTGATTTCTGACCTGTTTTCCAGGGTGAAAAACGCTACTTGGTTTACCAAGCTTGACCTCAGGGGGGCGTATAACCTTATTCGCATTAAGCACAGGGATGAATGGAAGACGGCATTCAATACCCCTGAAGGGCATTTTGAGTACCTAGTGATGCCCTTTGGGCTCACTAATGCTCCTTCCATCTTCCAGTCCTTCATGAATGACATTTTCAGGGATTTTGTGGACAAATTTCTGATTGTTTATTTGGATGATATCTTGATTTTTTCTAATGACTGGGACTCTCATGTGAAACATGTTCGAACTGTATTCCAGATTTTGAGAGAGAATGCTCTGTATGTGAAGGGATCAAAGTGTCTTTTTGGCGTACAGAGGATCTCATTTCTGGGATTCATTTTGTCCCCATCTGTTATTGAAATGGACCCGGTCAAGGTTCAGGCCATCTGTGATTGGGTCCAACCTTCTTCATTAAAGGCTCTTCAGAGATTTTTGGGTTTTGCCAATTTTTATCGTAAATTTATTGGTAATTTCTCGGTTATTGTTAAACCATTAACTGATTTGACCAGAAAGGGTTCTGATGTGGTGATTTGGCCTCCTGAGGCAGTCTCTGCATTTCAGGAACTTAAGCAGAGATTCACTTCTGCTCCTGTTCTACGGCAGCCTGATGTTTCTCTGCCATTTCAGGTGGAGGTTGATGCCTCTGAAATTGGGGCAGGTGCCGTTTTGTCCCAAAAAGATCCAGAGACCTCTAAAAGTAACCCTTGTGCCTTTTTCTCTCGAAAATTTTCTCCTACTGAACGTAATTATGACGTGGGTAATCGGGAGTTATTGGCCATGAAGTGGGCTTTTGAAGAGTGGAGACATTGGCTGGAGGGAGCCAAACATCAGGTGGTGGTCCTTACGGACCATAAGAATCTGGTCTATCTGGAATCTGCCAAGCGACTCAATCCTAGACAGGCCAGGTGGGCCTTGTTTTTCACACGTTTTAATTTTGTGGTTTCCTTTCTTCCTGGCACTAAGAATGTTAAGGCGGATGCCCTCTCGAGGAGTTTCCTTGCGGACTCTCCTGAGTTATCTGATCCTTCTGTTATTTTGAAAGAGGGTGTAGTTCTTTCCGCCATCTCGCCCAATTTGAGACTTGCTCTGGAGGGGTGTCAGGAGGATAGGCCCGAGCGCTGCCCTGTTGGAAAATTGTTTGTCCCGGACCAGTGGAAAAAGAGTGTGATGTCTGAGATTCATTGTTCCGCATTGGCTGGGCATCCCGGAATTTTTGGTACCAGAGACTTGGTTAGTCGGTCCTTTTGGTGGCCTACCTTGTCTCGTGATGTCAGGGAATTTGTGCAGTCCTGCAGGACTTGCTCTCGCTCCAAGCCTTGCTCTCGCTCTAGTGGTTTGTTGATGCCATTGCCTGTGCCCAAGAGACCATGGACCCATATCTCTATGGATTTCATTTCCGACCTTCCTGTTTCTCAGAGAATGACCACCATCTGGGTAATTTGTGATAGGTTTTCCAAAATGATACATCTTGTGCCATTACCTAAGTTGCCTTCCTCCTCTGAATTGGTGCCGTTGTTCCTTCAGCACGTGGTTCGTTTACACGGCATTCCTGAGAACATTGTGTCTGACAGAGGAGTCCAGTATGTTTCCAGATTTTGGAGGACTTTTTGTTCTAAACTGGGTGTTCAATTGTCTTTCTCCTCGGCATTTCATCCTCAGACCAATGGTCAAACTGAGAGAACAAACCAGACATTGGAGACTTATCTAAGATGCTTTGTGTCTGCTGATCAGGATGACTGGGTCTCTTTTTTGCCTTTGGCTGAGTTTGCTCTTAATAATAGGGCTAGCTCTGCCACTTTGATGTCTCCATTTTTTTGTAATTCTGGATTTCACCCTCGATTTTCTTCAGGACAGACGGAGGCTTCTGTCTGTCCAGGTGTTGACTCTGTTGTGGAGCGTATGCAACAGATTTGGGACCAGGTAGTGGAGAGGTTGTCCCTCTCTCAGGAGAGGGCCCAGCGGTTTGCTAACCGGCATAGGACTGATGGTCCTCGGTTTAAAGTGGGGGACTTGGTCTGGTTGTCCTCAAAGAATATTCCTATGAGAGTAGCATCTCCTAAATTTAAGCCTAGGTTCATTGGACCTTATAAGATCATGGAGATTATTAATCCTGTTTCTTTTCGTTTGCTTCTTCCAGGGACATTTAAGATCCATAACGTGTTCCACAAGTCCTTGTTGAAGAGGTTTGTTGAGCCAGTGGTTCCTGCTGCTGTGCCTCCTGACCCTGTTTTGGTTGAGGGCAATCTGGAGTATGTGGTTGAGAAAATATTAGATTCTCGTTTTTCTAGACGGAAACTCCAGTATTTGGTTAAATGGAAAGGTTATGGTCAGGAAGACAATTCTTGGGTGTTTGCTTCGGACATCCATGCTAGGAGACTTATCCGTGCGTATCACAGAGCTCATCCTGACCGACCTGGTTGCTCAAATGAGGGTTCGGTGACCCCTCCTCAAGGGGGGGTCCTGTTGTGAATGGGTTTGAGATGAGTTCTGAGCAGAGGCTCCCTCTGGTGGTTACAAGCGGTGCTAGTCTGTCCAGTGAAGATTGTGAGGACTGGGAATCAGGTGTTACTGATTGGTCTTTTATAAGGAGTCACCTTCCCATCAGGGTTGCCGGTGATCAATTGTTCTGGTCTGGATCCTTTATTCTTGTTTCCCTTGTAGCCTGCTGTGTCGTGTCTGCATCTCCTGCTAACAGATAAGACATTTTCTTCTTTTGTGTTTGTGCTATATTTTTGCATTTTGTCCTGCACTTCTGTGGGGGCCTTCAGGGTCCCCTCCGGGGGCTTCTGCCCTCTCAGTTTTGTTCAGCCACTGATGTTTGTACTTTTGCTTTTTCCAGTTTTTTCAGTGGCTGCTGTTTTGATTTTGTTACACCAGAGAACTAATTTAGGTGGAAGAGGTCGTGTGATCTCAGGTGTTTTTGAAATTAGTAGAGTTTTCTGGGATTGCAGTAAGTACCCTTCCTATCCTTTTCTATTTAGTTAGTTTGGGCCCCAGCGTTTGCTCATACTATTTTCTTTCTGTGTCAGTATTTCATCTTGTCTAACCGCCATTACATGTTTGGGGGCTTTCTATTATCTTTGGGGTTCTGCTCCGGGGCAGATAGCTTTCCTATTTCTATCTTTAGGTGTAGTTAGTTTCTCAGGCTGTGACGAGGCGTCTAGGACCAACGTAGGAACGCTCCA
>JARQOD010000002.1:421572614-421693130 GCA_033576555.1 Oophaga sylvatica
ACACAAGTTTATAACGTGGAGCCGTAATATTAAAAAATCATATTTTTTCCACAAAAATGATCTTTCACCCCAATTTTTATTTTCCCAAGGGTAACAAGACTCCTAAAGGTATTGTGTAATTTGTCCTGAGTACGCTGATACCCCATATGTGGGGTAAACCACTGTTTGGGTGCATGGTAGAGTTTGGAAGGGAAGGAGCGCCGTTTGACTTTTTCAAAGCAGAATTGGTTGGATGCCATGTCGTGTTTGGAGAGCTCCTGATCTGCCTAAACAGTGGAAACCCCCGACAAATGACACCATTTTGGAAACTTGACCCTCAAGGAACTTATCTAGATGTGTGGTGAGCACTTTGAACCCCGAAGTGCTTCACAGAAGTTTATAACGTACAGCCGTAAAATAAAAATTCCTTTTTTTTTTTTTCCAAAAATAATTTTTTCACCCCCAATATTTTATTTTCACAAGGGTAACAGGAGAAACTGGACCACAAAAGTTGTTGTCCAATTTGTTCTGAGTACGCTGATACCCAATATGTGGGAGAAAACTACTGTATTTGCACATGTTGGGGCTCGGAAGGGAAGTAGTGACGTTTTGGATTGCAGACTTTGATGGAATGGTCAGGGGGCGTCATGTCGCATTTGGAGAGCCCCTGATGCGCCTAAACAGTGGAAACTCCCCACAAGTGACCCCATTTTGGAAAATAGACCCCACAAGGAACTTATCTAGATGTGTGGTGAGCGCTATGAAGCCCCAAGTGCTTCACAGAAGTTTATAATGTACAGCCGTAAAAACAAAAAAATCATTTTTTTTTACAAAAATGATTTTTTCGCCCCCAGTTTTTTATTTTCCCAAGGGTAACAGAAGAAATAGGACAAATTGCACAATAACTCTTGGGGTCCAGAGTACGCTGATACCCCATATGTGGGGGTAAACTGCTGTTTGGGCGCATGGCAGAGCTCAGAAGTGAAGGAGCACCGTTTGACTTTTTCAACGCAGAATTGGCTGGAATTGAGATCAGACGCCATGTCACATTTGGAGAGCCCCTGATGTGCCTAAACAGCGGAAACCCCCAATTCTAACTCCAACCCTAACCCCAACACACCCCTAACCCTAGTTCCAACCCTAACCACAAACCTAACCCTAACACACCCCTAACCCTAATCCAAACCCTAACCCTGATCCTAACTTTAGCGCCAACCCTAAACCTAACTTTAGCCGCAACACTAACCCTAATAGGAAAATGGAAATAAATACATTTTTTAATTTTATTATTTTTCCCTAACTAAGGGGGTGATAAAGGGGGGTTTGATTTACTATTTATAGCGGGTTTTTATGACTGGCAGCTGTCACGCTAAAAGACGCTTTTTATTGCAAAAAATAGTTTTTGCATCACCACATTTTGAGAGCTATAATTTTTGCATATTTTGGCCCACAGAGTCATGTGAGGTCTTATTTTTTGCGCTACGAGTTGACGTTTTTATTGGTACCATTTTTGAGCTCGTGACATTTTTGATCGCTTCTTATTTCGATTTTTGGGAGGTTAGAATGAACAAAAATCAGCAATTCATGAATTTCTTTTGGGGGAGGCGTTTATACCGTTCCGCGTGTGGTAAAATTGATAAAGCAGTTTTATTCTTCGGGTCAGTACGATTACGGCGATACCTCATTTATATCATTTTTTTATGTTTTGGTGCTTTTATAGAATAAAAACAATTTTATATAAAAAATTATTCTGCGAGCTATAACTTTTTTATTTTTTCGCTGATGATGCTGAGTGGTGGCTCGTTTTTTGGGGGACAAGATGACGTTTTCAGCGGACCATGTTTATTTATATCGGTCTTTTTAATCGCGTGTTATTCCACTTTTTGTTCGGCAGCATGATAATAAAGCATTGATTTTTTTTTTTTTTTTTTTTTTAAGGGGTTCACTAAAGGAGTTAACTAGTGGGACAGTTTTATGGGGGGGGTCGTTATGGACGTGGCGATACCAAATATGTGTACATTTATTGTTTTGGTTTTTTTTTTTTACAGGAAAAAATTAATTTTTTGGGGAATATTTTTTTTTCTTTATTTTGGAATTTTTTTTAAAACATGTTTATTTTTATTTTTTTCACTTTTTTACTTTGTCCCAGGGTGGGACATCACTGTAAAATGTCAGATCGCTGGTGTGACAGCTGTGCACACTGTCACACCAGCGATCGCTCTGGCACTGCTGCAGGATCTCGGTGCCTGCTCTCAGCAGGCACTGAGGAAGCCGCCTCCTTGCAGGACCCGGCGGCCATCTTGGATCTGTGTACTTGGAGGGAGGAAGGCCTCAGAACAGCGCGATCACATCGCGCTGTTCTGAGGGTCTCAGGGGAGCGTGCAGGGAGCGCCCTCCCTGTGCGATGCTCCCCTATGCCCCTGGTACACCGCGATCATGTTTGATCATGTTTGATCATGTTTGCACCTTCATGTAAAATAGTGACTTCCCGTTCATTGCCAGTGGAACGCAAGCGTGGAACGCTTGCTGTCCCTCTAGTAGCGAGACAGGAAGTCACGGGGTTGCTGTGACCAGCGCATGTGCTCTAACCGCCCGCCGGACTTGATGTATTTCAGTGCATAGCCGCAACCGAAGGGAGAAATGCTGCTGGGACTTGATGTATTTCAGCGCATAACCGCAACCGAAGGGAAAAATGCTGCTAAACTAAATGTGACTAAGGGGATAGAATAAATACAATTACTGATTGGTAACACCATTATCCGGATAGATGTATAATGTTAATGCCATAATATGAGATAAGGTGATTAATACAGAATAGTATATGACCCTATTAGTAAAAAGGAACATTAAGATCACATCTCCCTATATCGCCATCACAGTGACCATATACAATCATCAAATGCACAAAAAGTTATTAATCATATACTCAATTATATTGATTTCAAAGGGTTAAACTTAACATAACCCAGTCGATATATTCAAAAATATGGGCAATGAATCTCTACTGTCCTGAACCATTTCTTATAAATATATGAATATATACACATGGATGAAAAATTTACCATACAAATAAAATTCAATATATGTACTGTATATATATCTCATAACAAAAATTAGGGGACGTCTTCTTTTATTCTTCTCAAAGTTGCCTCATGCCGATTATCCATTTGCTTCGTTTCAAGGTAAGTATCTGATTTTCCTCCAAATTAAAACGTACAAATAAATATCGTTACCAATCAATAACTAAAGAAGAAGTAGTAAATAAAATAATTAAAATCCACAAGTAAAAGCACACACAAGGTCGTAACAGTGACAAAAAGATAAATCAAATTAGGTTTATCACTAGTTAGAACAAACAATGGCCAGAATTGACGGAAATTATTCGTAGGAATTGGGCCATTTTAAAGTCCGACCCCATTCTAAAAAAGGTTCTACCTGAGAGTAGAGACTAGACGGTCCAAGAATCTCAAAGATTTACTGGTGCATAGTCACTACTCGCTCCCTTCAAGCCATATCCCTTCAACTGGGTTGAATGGATTTTTTCCTTGTTATTCATGCAAAGCATGTAGTAACCATGTTAAGAGCAAAAACTTTGAAAATCATGATGGATCGAGGCTTTTCGATATTCGCAAAAGACTTACTTGTAGCTCCAAAGGAGTAATCTACCATGCCCGCTGCCCTTGTGGTAAAGTCTACATAGGACTTACCACTCGGGAGATGAAGATCAGGACCAGAGAGCATGTGCGGGATATTGAAAAAGCGGCAGTTATTGAGGACATGAAGAGACTAAAATCCATCCCGAGGCATTTTAAACTATATCATCATTGTGATCCCTCCGGTTTGAAAATCAAGGCCATCGATCAAATTCAGTTAGGTTGCAGAGGTGGCAATTTGGGCAAAATATTAGCATAAAAAGAAAGTCGATGGATTTTCCTTCTGGGGACTATGGCCCCCCAAGGCCTTAATGAAACTCTAGGTCTTGATGCCTTTTTATAGTTGATTAGACTTTCTTTTTCTTTTATTTTCCCTTCTCTTGCATTTCAATTCTGATTTCTTCTTCTCCTATTTTTTCCATTATTTTTTCCATCGTTTTGTTTTGTTTTTGTTTGTTGTGTGTGTTTTTATTTGTGGATTTTAATTATTTTATTTACTCCTTCTTCTTTAGTTATTGATTGGTAACGATATTTATTTGTACGTTTTGATTTGGAGGAAAATCAGATACTTACCTTGAAACGAAGCAAATCCGGACAATGTATAATCGGCATGAGGCAATTTTGAGAAGAATAAAAGAAGACGTTCCCTAATTTGTTATGAGATATATATACAGTATATATATTGAATTTTATCTGTATGGTAAATTTTTCATCCATGTATATATATATTCATATATATATAAGAAATGGTTCAGGACAGTAGAGATTCATTGCCCATATTTTTGGATGTATCGACTGGGTTATGTTAAGTTTAACCCTTTGAAATCAATATAATTGAGTATATGATTAATAACTTTTTGTGCATTTGATGATTGTATATGGTCACTGTGATGGCGATATAGGGAGATGCGATCTTAATGTTCCTTTTTATTAATAGGGTCATATACTATTCTGTATTAATCACCTTATCTCATATTATGGCATTAACATCTTACATCTATCTGGATAATGGTGTTACCAATCAGTAATTGTATTTATTCTATCCCTTTAGTCACATTTAGTTTAGCAGCATTTCTCCCTTCGGTTGCGGTTATGCACTGAAATACATCAAGTCCCGGCGGGCGGTTAGAGCACTTGCGCTGGTTACAGCAACCCCGTGACTTCCTCTCTCGCTACTAGAAGAATGGCAAGCGTTCCACGCTTGCGTTCCACTGGCGATGAATGGGAAGTCACTATTTTACATGAAGGGGGAGCTTGAGGATTGACGCATGCACCGCTTTACACCGAATTTGCTGAGATCTCATACAGCTGCGGAGCGGGCTATTTAAAGCTGCTTTTTACCTTCACACACTAGCCCCTGTTTGAAGAAGCCTGGTGGCGAAACGGCGCTGTTGGGGTAGCTGTGGGTCACGCCTAGATTTGTGGATACACTTGTAAGTATACTATGGAGGTCCATATCATGCATTTATGTAGTGGCAGGTTCATGGCAACATTGTAATCAATGCATAGTCTTTTGCAGCAATTTGTATTGTGGGTTACATTCATCATCATGGCAAGCGTTAGGAAGCAATGAGATGTTTGTTGTAAACTTAACTAGCAGGATTAACCCTTGCCACTCCTTTTAATAAAGGACAGTACAGCATGAATATATGACACTCTTTATTTTATGCTGTTATAATCTAGAGAAATTGACCTAAATTTGTTTACATCGCACAAAGCACTTTATACTGACAGATTGTTACTTATAACATTAAATTGTGCATTGCACTAAGTTTGGTCTATAATACTATGCATTGCATTATGAGGCGACTTTTGATGACCTGTTAGCCTTAAACTTCTATTCATTATTTGAATTGGCTATGTATTTTTTACATATGTAATATACATTTTAGCATATTTTTTTTCTTGAAATTTTGTATATTTGCATGTTTTGGATAGTCTCTGTTCCGGTCGGTGTTTATCTCACATTGCTATGTATTTTCCTTGTTTTTACATTTTTTGATTATTAATAAAATATATTCTTTTACTAATTTTTGATACAGTATATGCCTCTTTTTTCTGCCACATATATGTGTTAGATAGTTTAAGATGTTAATTTTTGAGGTGGTGTTTTTGTGTGTACTTTTGGACTTTTTTTGATATGTATAAGTTTGCATTTCTGTTTATTAACAGATTGTCCTTTTTCTTGAGGATGGACCAGAAAGCCAGGGAATCTACTTGGCGGTCCAAGGCATCCGATCTATTTAAACAAGGAAATACTTCAGGATTACAGGATTTTACGGTGGAAAATAAGGATCTTTCAATTTGATATAGAATGCTATTCACAGAAAGACTAAGTTGTGGTGGAACAAGGCCACTTTAGAAAACTATTCTTCTCAGAACATTGTCCCTAGAGGTCTTAGGGTACAGGTATACCCATCTTTTGAATTGGAGGATTCAGATTTGATACAGAGATGGATGAGAGCAGCCATTTCATGTTCATTTGAATTTATTAAAATCATTATTGAAAAAAACACAGCGAGCATGAATGTGCTGGATGTAGAAATAGATGAATTGCATAAGACCCTAAAAAAACAATTAGCAGCAGACAAAATGGAGAATTTTTTGAAAGCACTTGAAAAAGATATTGATAATTGGGAACAAGAGATTAGTGATTTGAAATGTAAGAAATTTATGAGAGATGTAGGGATTTTGAGACAGATAAAATTTTCAGATGGCAACTTCCTAAGAAAAAAGCTCCAGGACCGACAGCCAGACCCACTAGTTCCAGACAGGAACAATCACTTTATACTGACTGCAGTGCCTCATGCAGTGAGGCAGAAAGCACAAGTGATTATAGAGTCAACAATAGGAAAAATATGCGTGACAACAGAAAATATCCAGATATCTTCAATCAGAGGAAAATCACTAAGCGTAGTAATGACAAGTCTAAGGTAATCAATTTATCGGATTATGTTTTATCTGAAGCGCAAATTAGTGTACTTGAAAAGGGCCTGACTTTCTCCCCTTCCTCATCCCTAGATAAATTCGAAGCAGTGAAAGATCTGCATCTTTTCGCCCGCAAAATTATTTTACAAAAATTGCATTATGGCAGTGGACCGGATTCTCTATTCGCTACCATAAAAGAAAAAGAGGCGTTACGGGATTTGGAGGAACTTTTGGAAGAGAGTGAGGTCAATAATGATGGTAAGTTTCCCACCCACCTTATTGGTAAATCTAAAACATTTCCAAGCTTAAATACATGTTCGACTGTGGAAATTTTTACTAAGGTAGTATCCAGAGAGATTGAAAATCTACCTTTAATCCATATTTGGAACTCCAATTTAAATACTCAGGAAAGGAAAGCGCTAAAAGATTTACAGGCGCTTGAAGGGATAGTGATAAAACAAGTCGATAAAGGTGGTAATATGGTTTTGTGGCCAAGTTCGCTGTGTGAGCGACAGGCCTACAAAATTTTGGGAAACATAGATTGTTATAAGAAATTACAACATGGGGGGCGTGTCCTACCGCCGAGAGAGACGGTCGCATGGTGGAGAGCTCCTCCACATTAAGCCTTCTACAGACTCCCGCAGGGGGCCCGAGACACAGACGGGGCCACAAACCTACTGTGAGGGTGCCGGAGGAGAGACCCCCACAGTTACAGGCTGCAGCGAGATGGAGCAAGGAGGAGGAATCAGGGAATTCCCGGGCTGCTTCCTCGTCGGCCATTAGAGCACATGCGGTCTCCCAGCGGTGCTGCTGGAGCAGCGCAGAAGCGCAGAAGCGCGCTGTAAAAGCCAGGGATCGGGGACCGAAGCGGAGTCTGCCGGCAGGTCAGAAGAGGACGCGGGACGCTGCTGGGAGATCCAGGTACCGGAGCTCCAAGGCAGAGTTACCCCCGCTGAGAGGAGGCCACGCTGGTCACCGGGCTCAGTCTGTGACACACAGGTACATCGGGAGCCGACTGTAGCCTGCCTGGGGGGCCGGACACAGGCAGACAGGTGCCGTGTGGGATCCCTGGGGAGGGGAGGAGGGAAACAGGACTGGCTGTAACGGGGCCATTACCACCATATATTTGAGATCTTTTCCCGCCACTGGGACCCCCGCCATCTTTGTTCTTAACACCCAAAGAGAGAGGAGTGCCAGCACTGTGACCACACAGGACGCTCTGGTAGTCTAGCGTCACAGCTTTCATATTCACATCAAGTAGTTTCAGTGACTTTTATTTCTATACACAGTAATCTATATTTCCATCTCAGTCATATCTCTGGAGTGATCAGAAGATTAACAGTCATAGGATCGCTGGATCACGCAGCTCCAGAGGCACACTGTTATTTGGTATCTAGCTTCTGCATATCGCTTGCACCATCTCAGGAGGGCTGCATTTGGTTGTGATAATTATAAAAGCGACTCTCTGGACTGGGTGGACATCCTTCCCAAGTCGTATAACATCATAGTTGCCCAGACTGGTAGGGGCTTGCAAATGACAGGTCCGGTCTGTTAGATTGGCCGGCCTGCCCCCCCACGCCTTCTCAAAAATTTTGAGTAGAATATACCGGGAGGCGAAGCCAAGGATTGGCCGCTTTATAGCAGAGCTCTCCGCTGATTTCCTTTTATCTGTGGATATCCCTCAATTTATGAGAGGAGAAACAGTTTTAATTAGCGGGGGAATACCTGGACGGGGGATTTGTTTGTCAGGTCTACCTCTCCAGGCTCCTCGGGAAGCTCCAGGCGCGGGGAACGACGCGCAGCGTGATACAGGCCGGGGACAGTTGGGCTATACATTTTATATAGGAACTACATGCTACATAGCAAATTCTAATGTAACCTTTCTTATCTGAGACATCACCGCCTTCTATCTTTTCACCAATGTCGCTGAGCATGGATAAATTTGTAGGCAAACAAACTAAAGGAGGCCGAGCTTCTACCCGAAACCAACAAGGATCATCATCGCCTAAATCCACCTCTGATACAAGTAGCGAGACCTCTCATTCAATAGCGGATGCCATCATGGATCGTCTTATGCCCGAAATAGACTCTAGATTTGCCACCCTTAAAACTTCAATAGATTCTATAATATCACAAGTTAACAGCCAGGGCACTTGTCTGGATGAGGCTGAACAACGCATTTCTGATCTGGAGGAGGTTACCAAGGAAATGGCAGAACGTCTAGAGGGAAAAGAGAAAGCAGTCACAGAGCTTCAATCCAAAGTGGACGACCTGGAGAATCGCTCCAGACGCAATAACTTGAAACTGATAGGAATACCTGAGTCCATACATCCCTCTGATCTGCTAAAATTAACATCTGAGTGGCTGCCGGGCGCCTTGGACATTCAACTTACATCTGGCTCAATGGTGGTTGAGAGAGCACACAGAATAGGCCCGCAGAGGGGAAAAGACAACGATAGACCTAGACCAGTGATATTCAAAGTCCTTGACTTTCAAGATAAAATTTGTTTACTTACTGCCTACAGGAAAAAAGCACACCTATCCTATGAAGGGCACAAAGTTCTGATGTTTCAGGACTATTCGGCCATGGTGACGACCAGACGTAGGGCCTTCAACCCGGTGTGTAAGTTGCTGGCTGACAAAAACATTAGGTTCAGCCTACAATATCCAGCAATACTATGCTTCAATCTATCTGGGAAAAACTGGGCTATCGACGACCTGGTGAAGGCTCTGGAGGTCGTCCGAGAATCTTCTCAGCCGCCATGAGCAAGACTCTGAATGGCTTACTGAGTGGCATTATTATGAATCTCATAAGGTGATGTCAATTGTCAATTGACATCTGTTTGTTATGTTGGTGTTTTTTGCTGTATCTTTTCCTCTGCATCTAATGTTGAGATGCAGGTTTTGGGGGAAATGTTGAATATGGCACACAGACACAAATTTTGTGGGAGGGGGTGGTTTATGGGGGAGAAGATCTCTGCATTCGACTTCAGATAATCAATGATACAGGGATCCTAATGCCTACTCGCTGGGATGGGCTGGGATCCTATTATTATGTAACAGTTATATCTTATCATTTTTCCCGCACTGGTGTGGGTTAATGGTTGATATTAACAGGCAAAAAATGTCCGCTATGACATCTCTTCTTTGGTGCTCTTGGAATGTCAATGGCCTAAATTCTCCGGTCAAGAGGAAAAAAATTCTACAGTATTTGCATCAAAAAAATTTTCATGTTGTACTTTTGCAGGAGACACACTGGGTGAAGGGCAGCCATCCGGGTTTGCTAGCAAAAAATTTACGGTATGTGCAGAAGCATCCTTTACCAAAAAACAGAGGGGTGTCGCTATCATGATAAACAGGAATGTTGACCATGAAATAGTGGATGTGTTAGAAGACCCTTTGGGGAGGTTTGTTTGCGTTAAGCTGGTTATAGAGGGACAACTTATAGTGTTATTAATATTTATGCGCCAAATTCGTCGGATCCATTCTTCCGGCTAATGTGCTAAAGAAAATCGCAGGATGGGACACCTCCCATATGATTGTAGGTGGAGACTTTAATGAGGTGCATGACATCGAGATGGACAGATCTAATTCTCAATCTCCTCATATATCTACGCAGGGGAGACTAATACAATCTTTTATAGATCACTTGGGATTGTTGGACATTTGGAGGGTGCAACATCCTGTTGAGAGAGATTACTCTCACTAATCACATGTTCATAATTCCCATGCTAGAATCGATTACTGGTTATTGCACCTCTCACTTATGCCAAGAATCACACATACAAAAATTTTGGACATACATATCCCAGATCACGCACCAATTACATTTAACCTAAAACTAACTAAACCAATCTGTTTTCTCAGGAAATGGAGGTTCCCGTCATACCTATATCATTCAGATGATTTCAAAAATTTATACAATCCTCATGGAATACGTACAAATCTGACAACCAAATACATTGTGAAACACCAATTCTTTTTGGGATACCTCTAAAGCATGTTGAGAGGGCAAATAATTGCGTATATATGTCATAAAAAAAAACAGTTGCAGGAGCGAACCTTGGCAGCACAGAAGGCTTTAACCTTAGCATATAAAAATTTTAAACTTAATAGTTCACCCCTCACGAAAAGACAATATCTCGAGGCAAAAGAATCGGCGGATACAATCGTCATGAATGGACCACACATAGTATTGATCTCCATAAACACAAATTCTTTAAATGGGCAATAAACCCGGCAAATTACTTGCATCTCTTACCAGACCATACAGAAAGGCCACAAGGATTCACAAAATTCGGTCTAAAGAAGGCAGAGTGTTGACAGAGAATCAGGAGATTGTAGAGGAATTTAGATCATTTTTTGGTTCCCTGTATAAAGCGGAGAAGAGAGAGGGAGACGATATACTTAACTTTATGTAAACAGAGGTGGCACCTTCACTAACAGAGGAATACAGGGAAATCCTTAATATTCCTATATCCCCCTCAGAAGTCATCCAAACTATCAGCTCCTTGAAGCTCTCTAAATCTCCTGGCCCTGATGGGTACAGTAATGAATTTTATAAAATATTGGGAGGCAGTATAGGGACACATCTTTGCGATGTCTTTAATCAGTTAGTGCGTTCAGGACAGCTCCTGGACCGTTTCAATGAAGCAGATATAATAGTGCTCCCTAAGCCCGGCAAAGACCCTTCATTAGTGGAAGGTTACAGACCAATCTCGCTTTAAATTCAGACTTTAAAATTTTCACAAAAATTTTAGCAAACAGAGTGCAAAAAATAATTCCTAATCTGATATTGCCTCAACAGATTGGATTTGTCCACGGGACGTCCATAACGTACAACGTACGGACGGCTTTGGGAGCTATCTCTTACGGAAAATCTCATGGCTGCTTAGAGTCTATTGTGGTCAGCCTGGACGCCGACAAAGCGTTTGACAGGGTTGCATGGGATTATCTCCTAGACATACTGGAGTATAGAAACTTTGGTCCGTGGTTTTGCGAGGCGATAAAGTTGATATACAAGAATCCGGTGTCCAGGTTGGCCATAAATGGTATACTCTCTTCCACATTTGAAATCCAGAGAGGAACGCGTCAGGGCTGCCCCTTGTCGCCCTTACTTTTTAACATTGCCTTAGATTCTTTACTTAGAACTCTCCAAAATTCTTTAATATTCAGGGGCATAGAGGTAGGCTCCACCTCACTCAAAATTGCGGCATTTGCCGACGATATACTCCTATTTATCTCCAACCCCTGTGCGGCAATTCCAGCTATCATGGAGGCCCTAAATCACTTTGGCAAATGTTCAGGCTTTAAAATAAATTATAATAAATCAGAGGCCCTGGCTCTGTTTGAGCAAGGGAAAGTAAATAACGTGACATTTCCTTTCCAATGGAGTACATCATCTATCAAATATTTGGGTGTCCACATTCCGGCAGACTTGGCTTCCTTATACCACATTAATATTAGACCCCTAATTTCGTCTATATTAAACATTCTAAATTCCTGGAAACATTTTACTTTGTATTTTTCTGGAAAATGCCATTTAATCAAGATGATAATATTTCCAAAACTATTGTATATTTTCCAAACACTACCTATTTTATTGTCATGTGCTGACGTTAAAACTCTAAACACTGCTTTTAGGAATTTTATATGGGAGAAAAAAAACGTACACGTATTGGTCTAATCAAACTACAAGCCCCAAAGGAGGAGGGTGGCATCATTTCCCTGACATTGCAAAATCAATCTAGCAGCAAATTTCAGATACATCATTGATTGGTTAAGAGGTAGCTCACATTTCACAAACGTACTTTTAGACCAACAATTAAGTCCCCATGTCTCTTTACCAGCATTACTTCATATGACTAACGAGGACTTTATTGCAGAAATAAGAAACCATCCCACCTTATGGCAGACTATACATGTTATAACCCTCTTGTTAGGTTTTGTTTCAGTTTGCTGGTCACATGACCTTTTTACCCTATTTAGTCTGGCTCCGCCCTTCTGGCTTTGCTGGACTTCATTGTATTATCTACTCTTAAGCTAGCCGGGTGCTTAGGTGCCTTACTATGTCAGTTTTGCTTGATCTTAGGATCTCTTAGTAATTTGTTCTCTGTTTTATTTTTCTCTGCTACAATTTCGTTAGGAGGTGTCCACCTTTTCACCCAGTCCCTAGATCTTGTAGGGATTCCTCCCTCGCAACTATAGGTCTTCGTTCAGACTAGCTGAGGACTTTAGCGGGTCTGGTCGCAGGATCAGGTTCCCCGTTACATCGTAGGGATCCAGCTTAGTCCTATTGTAGGGACAGAATTCCCACCTTTCCTTAGTGCTTTGTTATGTTGCGGCAGCTGAGGAGTGCAGGCAAAAAAGGCAATACACCAGAGCAGTTGGAATCTATGAGATTGCAGTATCCTGACTAACCACCACAACTAGAGGCAGCCGTGGAGCGCTCCCACGCTGGTCCCAGACGCCTCGTCACAGCCCGAGAAACTAACTACACCTAAAGATAGAAATAGGAAAGCTATCTGCCCCGGAGCAGAAACCCCAAAGATAATAGAAAGCCCCCAAACATGTAATGGCGGTTAGACAAGATGAAATACTGACACAGAAAGAAAATAGTATGAGCAAACGCTGGGGCCCAAACTAACTAAATAGAAAAGGATAGGAAGGGCACTTACTGCAATCCCAGAAAACCCTGAAAAGCACCAACTTTACTAATTTCAAAAACGCCTGAGATCACACGACCTCTTCCACCTAAATTAGTTCTCTGGTGTAACAAAATCAAAACAGCAGCCACTGAAAAAACTGGAGAAAGCAAAAGTACAAACATCAGTGGCTGAACTAAACTGAGAGGGCAAAAGCCCCCGGAGGGGACCCTGAAGGCCCCCACAGAAGTGCAGGACAAAATGCAAAAATATAGCACAAAAAACAAAAAGAAGAAAATGTCTTATCTGTTAGCAGGAGATGCAGACACGACACAGCAGGCTACAAGGGAAACAGGAATGAAGGATTCAGACCAGAACAATTGATCACCGGCAACCCTGATGGGAAGGTGACTCCCTTATATAAGACCAGTCAGTAACACCTGATTCCCAGTCCTCACAATCTTCACTGGACAGACCAGCACCGCCAGTAACCACTAGAGGAAGCCTCTGCTCAGAACTCATCTCAAACCCATTCACAACAGTACCCCCCCCTTGAGGAGGGGTCACCGAACCCTCATTTGAGCAACCAGGTCGGTCAGGATGAGTTCTATGATACGCACGGATAAGTCTCCTAGCATGGATGTCCGAAGCAAACACCCAAGAATTGTCTTCCTGACCATAACCTCTCCATTTAACCAAATACTGGAGTTTCCGTCTAGAAAAACAAGAATCTAATATTTTCTCAACCACATACTCCAGATTGCCCTCAACCAAAACAGGGTCAGGAGGCACAGCAGCAGGAACCACTGGCTCAACAAACCTCTTCAACAAGGACTTGTGGAACACGTTATGGATCTTAAATGTCCCTGGAAGAAGCAAACGAAAAGAAACAGGATTAATATTCTCCATGATCTTATAAGGTCCAATGAACCTAGGCTTAAATTTAGGAGATGCTACTCTCATAGGAATATTCTTTGAGGACAACCAGACCAAGTCCCCCACTTTAAACCGAGGACCATCAGTCCTATGCCGGTTAGCAAACCGCTGGGCCTTCTCCTGAGAGAGGGACAACCTCTCCACTACCTGGTCCCAAATCTGCTGCATACGCTCCACAACAGAGTCAACACCTGGACAGACAGAAGCCTCCGTCTGTCCTGAAGAAAATCGAGGGTGAAACCCAGAATTACAGAAAAACGGAGACATCAAAGTGGCAGAGCTAGCCCTATTATTAAGAGCAAACTCAGCCAAAGGCAAAAAAGAGACCCAGTCATCCTGATCAGCAGACACAAAGCATCTTAGATAAGTCTCCAATGTCTGGTTTGTTCTCTCAGTTTGACCATGGTCTGAGGATGAAATGCCGAGGAGAAAGACAATTGAACACCCAGTTTAGAACAAAAAGTCCTCCAAAATCTGGAAACAAACTGGACTCCTCTGTCAGACACAATGTTCTCAGGAATGCCGTGTAAACGAACCACGTGCTGAAGGAACAACGGCACCAATTCAGAGGAGGAAGGCAACTTAGGTAATGGCACAAGATGTATCATTTTGGAAAACCTATCACAAATTACCCAGATGGTGGTCATTCTCTGAGAAACAGGAAGGTCGGAAATGAAATCCATAGAGATATGGGTCCATGGTCTCTTGGGCACAGGCAATGGCATCAACAAACCACTAGAGCGAGAGCAAGGCCACCAAAAGGACCGACTAACCAAGTCTCTGGTACCAAAAATTCCGGGATGCCCAGCCAATGCGGAACAATGAATCTCAGACATCACACTCTTCTTCCACTGGTCCGGGACAAACAATTTTCCAACAGGGCAGCACTCGGGCCTATCCTCCTGACACCCCTCCAGAGCAAGTCTCAAATTGGGCGAGATGGCGGAAAGAACTACACCCTCTTTCAAAATAACAGAAGGATCAGATAACTCAGGAGAGTCCGCAAGGAAACTCCTCGAGAGGGCATCCGCCTTAACATTCTTAGTGCCAGGAAGAAAGGAAACCACAAAATTAACCCCTTCCCGACCCATGACGCCACGTAGGCGTCATGAAAACCTGTGCCAATCCGACCCATGACGCCTATTGTGCGTCATGAAAGGATCTCGTCCCTGCGGGCCGGGAGACCGGGGTCACTCAAAGGTCACCCGACCCGCCGGCACAGGACCCTTTGTACTTCACCACAGGGGGGTTGGCTTAACCCCCCCGTGGCCACGATCGCTCTGATTGGCTGTTAAAAGTGAAACAGCCAATCAGAGCAATGTGTAATATTTCACCAATTTAATTGGTGAAATATTACAATCCAGCCATGGCCGATGCTGCAATAGCATCTGCCATGGCTGGAGACCGAGCCCTGACCCCCCCCACACCGAGTCACGGCGGTGATCGGCCGCCGCCACCGAAAGATGGCAGCGATCGGTCACCGCCGTCACTTACAGCTCCCCTCCTCTTTTGGTCCACTGCCCCCACTTCCTATCCCCCCCCAGCCTTCCGACCCCCCTACTCACCTCTCCCGATCCACCGATGTCCCACGATCGGGCCCGGCGTCCGCCCGGGCCTCTTCATGGGCGCCGCCATATTGGAAAATGGCGGGCGCATGCGCAGTGCGCCCCCCAGTGTTCAAAAATGTATTTTGATCACTGTGATAAACTGTCACAGTGATCAAAATAAAAAAAAGTAAATGAACCCCCCCTTTATCATAGGTAGGGACAAATAAAAAAAAAAGAATTTTTTTTTTTTTTCCTAGCGGATTTTGCTGCTGATCCGCAGCTGATTTTGCTGCGGATCCGCGGCGGATATCGCTGCTGATCCGCGGCGGATTTCGCTGCGATCCGCGGCGGATTTCGCTGCTGATCCGCGGCGGATTTCGCTGCTGATCCCGCGGATTCGCGCGACGCGCGATTTTACCGCTGCTGGATCGGTGCGGCGGATTTCGCTGCTGATCCCGGCGGATTTCGCTGCGGATCGGCGGCGGATTTCGCTGCTGATCCGCTGCGGATTTCGCTGCTGATCGGCAGCGGATTTCGCTGCTGATCCGCGGCGGATTTCGCTGCTGATCGGCGGCGGATTTCGCTGCTGATCCGCAGCGGATTTCGCTGCTGATCGGCGGCGGATTTCGCTGCTGATCCGCGGCGGATTTCGCTGCGGATCCGCGACTGATTTCGCTGCGGATCCGCGACTGATTTCGCTGCGGATCCGCGGCGGATTTCGCTGCTGATCCGCGGCGGATTTCGCTGCTGATCCGCGGCGGATTTCGCTGCGGATCCGCGACTGATTTTGCTGCTGATCCGCGGCTGATTATCTGCTGATTCATCTGCGCTAGCGGGTATAGCATAACGCGATCGCGTTATGCTATACCGTTACCAGCCGGTCAACGCTACGTGTTGAACGGCTGGTAAAACGCAATATGAACCCAGCCTTAGGGTTAGAACTAGGGTTAGGGTTAGCATTAGGGCTAAGGTTAGAATTACGGTTAGGGTTGGAATTTGGGTTAGGGTTGGAATTAGGGTTAGGTTTGTAGTTAGGTTTATGGTTAGAGTTGGGATTAGGGTTAGGGGTGTGTTGGGGTTAGGGTTATGATTAGGGTTTGTATTAGGGTTAGGTGTGTGTAGGCGTTAGGGGTGTGTTGGGGTTAGGGTTGGAGTTAGAATTGAGGGGTTTCCACTATTTAGGCACATCAGGGGTCTCCATACCCGACATGGCGCCACCATTGATTCCTGCAAATTTGCGTTCAAAAAGTCAAACAGTGCTCCCTTTATTCCAAGCCCCGACGTATGCCCAAACAGTGGTTTATCCCCACATATGAGGTATCAGCATACTCGGGAAAAATTGCACAACAACTTTGGGGGTTCTAATTTCTCCTGTTAACATTGGGAAAAAAAATTGGGGACTAAAAATTATTTTTGTGGAAAAAAAATGATTTTATATTTTCACGGCTCTGCGTTATAAACTTCTGTGAAGGACTTGGAGATTCAAAGTGCTCACCACACATCTAGAGGAGTTCCTTGGGGGATCTAGTTTCCAAAATGGGGTCACTTGTGGGGAGTTTCTACTGTTTAGGCACATCAGGGACTCTGCAAACGTAACATGACGCCCGAAGACCATTCCATCAAGTGGGCATTTCAAAAGGTCACTACTTCCCATCCGAGCCCCGACGTGTGCCCATACAGTAGTTTTCTCCCACATATGGGATATCAGCATACTCAGACAAATTGGACAACAACTTTTGGGGTCTAATTTCTCATGTTACCCTTGCGAAAATAAAAAAATTGGGGACTAAAAGATCCTGATTGTGGAAAAAATATGATTTTTTTATTTTCATGCCCGGGCGTTATAAACTTCTGTGTAGCCCTTGGGGGTTCAAAGTGCTCACCACACATCTAGATAAGTTCTTTTCCGGGTCTAGTTTCCAAAATGGGGTCACTTGTGGGGAGTTTCTACTGTTTAGGCGCATCAGGGGCTCTGCAAACGTAACAAGATGCCCGCAGACCATTCCATCAAGTTGGCATTTCAAAGCGTCACTACATCCCTTCCGAGCCCTGACGTGTGCCCAAACAGTGGTTCCCCCCCACATATGGGGTACTAGCGTACTCAGGACAAACTGGACAACAACTTTCGGGTCCAATTTCTCCTGTAACCATTGTGAAAATAAAAAATAGTGGGCTAAAAAATCATTTTTTGAGAAAAAAAAATGATATTTTATTTTCACGGCTCTGCGTTATAAACTTCTGTAAAGCACCTGGGGGGTTCAAAGTGCTCACTATGCATCTAGATAAGTTCCTTAGGGCGTCTAGTTTCCAAAATGGGGTCACTTGTGGGGAGCTCCAATGTTTAGGCACACAGGAACTCTCCAAATGCGACATGGCAACCGCTAAATATTCCAGCATATTTTCCATTCAAAAAGTCAAATGGCGCTCCTTCCCTTCTGAGCCCTGCCGTGCGCCCAAACAGTGGTTTATGACCACATATGAGGTATCTGTGTACTCAGGAGAAATTTCCCAACAAATTTTAGGATCCAATTTATACTGTTGCCCATGTGAAAATGAAAAAAACTGAGGCTAAAAGAAAATTTTTGTGAAAAAAAAGTACTTTCTTTTTTTTTAACGGATCAATTTGTGAAGCACCTGGGGGTTCAAAGTGCTCACTATGCATCTAGATAAGTTCCTTAGGGGTCTAGTTTCCAAAATGGGGTCACTTGTGGGGAGCTCCAATGTTTAGGCACACAGGGACTCTCCAAATGCGACATGGCAACCGCTAAATATTCCAGCATATTTTCCATTCAAAAAGTCAAATGGCGCTGCTTCCCTTCTGAGCCCTGCCATGCGCCCAAACAGTGGTTTATGACCACATATGAAGTATCTGTGTACTCAGGAGAAATTGCCCAACAAATTTTAGGATCCAATTTATACTGTTGCCCATGTGAAAATGAAAAAACTGAGGCTAAAAGAAAATTTTTGTGAAAAAAAAGTACTTTCTTTTTTTACAGATCAATTTGTGAAGCACCTGGGGGTTCAAAATGATCACTATGCATCTAGATAAGTTCCTTAGGGGTCTAGTTTCCAAAATGGGGTCACTTGTGGGGGAGCTCCAATGTTTAGGCACACAGGGACTCTCCAAATGTGACATGGCAACCGCTAAATATTCCAGCATATTTTCCATTCAAAAAGTCAAATGGCGCTCCTTCCCTTCTGAGCCCTGCCGTGCGCCCATACAGTGGTTTATGACCACATATGAGGTATCTGTGTACTCAAGAGAAATTGCCCAACAAATTTTAGGATCCATTTTATCCTGATGCCCATGTAAAAATGAAAAAATTGATGCTAAAGAAAATTTTTTGTTGGAAAAATTAAAATGTCCATTTTTTCCTTACACGTTGCTTTAGTTCCTGTGAAGCACCTGAAGGGTTAATAATCTTCTTGAATGTAGTTTTGAGTAGCTTGAGGGGTGCAGTTTTTATAAAGGTGTCACTTTTGGGTATTTTCTGCCATATAGACCCCTCAAAGTGACTTCAAATATGAGGTGGTCCCTAAAAAAAAATGGTTTTGTAAATTTTGCTGTAAAAATGAGAAATCGCTGGTCAACTTTTAACCCTTATAACTTCCAAACAAAAAAAAAATGTTGTTCCCAAAATTGTGCTGATGTAAAGTAGACATGTGGGAAATGTTATTTATTAACTATTTTGTGTCACATAACTCTCTAGTTTAACAGAATAAAAATTAAAAATTTGAAAATTACAAAATTTTCAAAATTTTCGCCAAATTTCCATTTTTTTCACAAATAAACGCAAAAATTATCAACTTAAATTTACCACTAACATGAAGCCCAATATGTCACGAAAAAACAATCTCAGAATCGCTAGGATCCGTTGAAGCGTTCCTGAGTTATTACCTCATAAAGGGACACTGGTCAGAATTGCAAAAAATGGCAAGGTCTTTAAGGTCAAAATAGGCTGGTCATGAAGGGGTTAAAACATGTGAAAAACAAGGCCCACCTGGCCTGTCTAGGATTGAGTCGCTTGCAGATTCCAGATAGACCAGATTCTTATGGTCCGTAAGGACCACCACCTGATGTTTGGCTCCCTCCAGCCAATGTCTCCACTCTTCAAAAGCCCACTTCATGGCCAATAACTCCCGATTACCCACGTCATATTACGTTCAGTAGGAGAAAATTTTCGAGAGAAAAAGGCACAAGGGTTACTTTAGAGGTATCTGGATCTTTTTGGACAAAACGGCACCTGCCCCAATTTCAGAGCATCAACCTCCACCTGAAACGGTAGAGAAACATCAGGCTGCCGTAAACAGGAGCAGAAGTGAATCTCTGCTTAAGTTCCTGAAATGCAGAGACTGCCTCAGGAGGCCAATTCACCACATCAGAACCCTTTCTGGTCAAATCAGTTAATGTTTAACAATAACCGAGAAATTACCAATAAATTTACGTAAAAATTGCAAAACCCAAATCTCTGAAGAGCCTTTAATGAAGTAGGTTGGACCCAATCACAAATGGCCTGAACCTTGACCGGGTCCATTTCAATAACAGATGGGACAAAATAAATCCCAGAAATGAGATCCTCTGTACGCCAAAAAGACACTTTGATCCCTTCACATACAGAGCATTCTCTCTCAAATCTGGAACACAGTTCGAACATGTTTCACATGAGAGTCCCAGTCATTAGAAAAAATCAAGATATCATCCAAATAAACAATCAGAAATTTGTCCACAAAATCCCTGAAAATGTCATTCATGAAGGACTGGAAGACGGAAGGAGCATTAGTGAGCCCAAAGGGCATCACTAGGTACTCAAAATGCCCTTCAGGGTATTGAATGCCGTCTTCCATTCATCCCCGTGCTTAATGCGAATAAGGTTATACGCCCCCCTGAGGTCAAGCTTGGTAAACCAAGTAGCGTTTTTCACCCTGGAAAACAGGTCAGAAATCAAGGGTAACGGGTATTGATATTTCACAGTAATATTGTTCAAGAGACGATAATCAATACACGGCCTTAATGAACCATCCTTTTTGGCCACAAAGAAAAAACCGGCACCTAAGGGTGAAGAGGATGGTCTGATATGACCCTTCTCCAATGATTCCTTGATATAAGACCGCATAGCGTCATGTTCAGGTACAGACAAGTTAAAAAGGCGACCTTTAGGGAATTTACTACCCGGCACCAATTCAATAGCGCAGTCATAGCTCCTATGGAGAGGCAAGGATGCAGATTTACTTTCGCTAAACACATCAGAAAAATCAATCAAAAAGTCAGGAACATCCTGAGTTTGGGGGGAGGCAGAAAAAACAGGAGTGTTGGTATTAACACATTGGCAGCCCCAACTGGTTACAGACACAGATTTCCAATCCAAAACAGGATTATGAGACTGTAACCAAGGGAAACCCAGCACGATAATGTCATGCAGATTATACAGAACCAAAAATTTGCAGCACTCCTGGTGATCAGGTTCAACCCTCATTATCACCTGAGTAGAAAACTGGGGTTTATTCTCAGCCAAAGGGTAGAATCGATCCCCAGTAGGGGAATAGACTTTTGTAGGGGTATCAAGGGAAACCCACAACGTTTAGCAAAATCATAATCCATCAGGTTAATAGCTGCTCCAGAATCAACGAAAGCCTGAGCAGAAAATGAGGACAGAGAGCATATCAGAGTGACAGTTAATAAAAACTTAGTCTGAATACTACCCAAGACAACTGAGCGTGCAAAACGTCTTCCCCGCTTAGGGCAGACTGAAATAGCATGAGAGGCATCACCACAGTAGAAACATAACCCATTGCGCTTTCGAAACTCAAGACGCTGTGCCCCAGACACCACTCCATCACACTGCATGGGTTCAGAAGCTGGTTCACAAGGCAACACTATTCCACGCATACTTCTCTGCTCACGCAAACGTCTGTCAATTTGAATCGCTAATGACATAGAATCATTGAGACCAGAGGGGACAGGGAATCCCACCATAACATCCTTTACATTATCTGACAAACCCTTCCGGAAAAGGGCTGTCAAAGCGTCGTCATTCCACTTGGTCAGGACTGCCCACCTACGGAATCTCTGACAGTATAACTCAGCGTCATAAAGCCCCTGATTCAATGCCAACAAGGCTTTTTCAACTTGATCAGTGACATTAGGCTCATCGTACAATAACCCCAAAGCCTGAAAAAATGCATCAACATCACTCAAAACAGGATCCCCAGGTGTCAGGGAAAAAGCCCAATCCTGAGGATCGCCGCGCAGGAGAGAGATGATAATTTGAACCTGCTGCACTGCGTTCCCTGAGGACTTAGATTTTAAGGCAAAAAACAATTTACAATTATTTTTGAAATTCTGAAACTTAGCTCGATCCCCTAAAAACAAATCTGGCATGGGAATCCTAGGTTCCACAACAGGCAACCCAGCAAGAAAGATAGCAATACTCCGAACCTCAGCGGCAAGCTGATCCACACGGCCAGACAACTGTGCAAACTCCATTGAGAGAAAAGATCCTCCCCAGCACCCAGAGATACAGAGGGAAAAAAAAAAAAAAAAACACAAACAGAAAAATATCTCTGACAACTCTGACAACCTTTTTTCTTTCACAATATTTTTTCCCTTCTGTGAGTACCATACAATTTTCAACTTTTAGGCCGGTGATACTGTTATGTTGCGGCAGCTGAGGAGTGCAGGCAAAAAAAGCAATACACCAGAGCAGTTGGAATCTATGAGATTGCAGTACCCTGACTAACCACCACAACTAGAGGCAGCCGTGGAGTGCTCCCACGCTGGTCCCAGACGCCTCGTTACAGCCCGAGAAACTAACTACACCTAAAGATAGAAATAGGAAAGCTATGTGCCCCGGAGCAGAACCCCAAAGATAATAGAAAGCCCCCAAACATGTAATGGCGGTTAGACAAGATGAAATACTGACACAGAAAGAAAATAGTATGAGCAAACGCTGGGGCCCAAACTAACTAAATAGAAAAGGATAGGAAGGGCACTTACTGCAATCCCAGAAAACCCTGAAAAGCACCAACTTTACTAATTTCAAAAACGCCTGAGATCACACGACCTCTTCCACCTAAATTAGTTCTCTGGTGTAACAAAATCAAAACAGCAGCCACTGAAAAAACTGGAGAAAGCAAAAGTACAAACATCAGTGGCTGAACTAAACTGAGAGGGCAAAAGCCCCCGGAGGGGACCCTGAAGGCCCCCACAGAAGTGCAGGACAAAATGCAAAAATATAGCACAAAAAACAAAAAGAAGAAAATGTCTTATCTGTTAGCAGGAGATGCAGACACGACACAGCAGGCTACAAGGGAAACAGGAATGAAGGATTCAGACCAGAACAATTGATCACCGGCAACCCTGATGGGAAGGTGACTCCCTTATATAAGACCAGTCAGTAACACCTGATTCCCAGTCCTCACAATCTTCACTGGACAGACCAGCACCGCCAGTAACCACTAGAGGAAGCCTCTGCTCAGAACTCATCTCAAACCCATTCACAACAGTGCTTGTAGCAGATCATAACAGTAAGTCCAGCCAAGAAAAAAAAAAAAAAAATCTGTAAGGAAAGATTTTCTTTTTCTATCATGGTGTCGATTCAGGATTTAGTTCAACGCCTGCAGGGACTCTCTCTGGAGGTAGCTGAGATAAAGCAACACGTGAGTAGTTGTTCTGGAGCACATTTCGTGGAGTCAAAGGTACGTTTGCCTGATTTATTTTTTGGTGAACAACAAGATTTTTTTCTTTTAAAAATGCTTGCTTGTTGTATTTCCGTTTGAGACCCAGATCCTCTGGTGATGACGCACAGCGCATAGGGTTAATAATGTCACTTTTGCGCATAGAACCTCAGGAATGGGCCTTTTCTCTGCAGCCTAGTGATCCATGCTTTAGATCAGTGGATAGTTTTTTTTCTGCTTTGGGGTTATTGTATGACGATCCGGATCGTGTTTCATCAGCTGAGACAGAATTGAGACGTTTGAGACAGGGATCAGGTGGTGTGGAAAAGTATTGTACTCACTTCCGTAGATGGTCCACTCAGGTAGGATGGAACGATTCAGCTTTGAAAAGTTTATTTCTTGCAGGGTTAAGTGAAAGGGTTAAAGATTTGCTGATTGCTTATCCCATACCTGGTAACTTGCAAGAGGCTATGCAATTAGCCATACGGGTGGATAGGAGACTGCGTGCTAGGGTTAATGAGAGTAAATCTGCCTTGTCAGCTCCAAGTTTGGAGAAGGAATGTACTTACATTGGAGAGCCGATGGAAATTGGAGCAATGACACCTCACTCTCGTGAAAAAGAACGCAGATTTGCTAAGGGCTTGTGTTTCTACTGTGGCAAATCTGACCATTTCATTAAGAACTGTGCGCTTCGTATGAATAAAGAGAAAAAAAAATGAGGTCAGTTTCGCCCGCATAGCTTGTTTAAACAATAAAGGTGTCTTTCTTTCTGCTACCACTGCTGGTGAGGAGGAATTAATGGAGTTTCGGGTATTTGTGGATTGTGGTTCAACTCTCAATGTGATTGATGGGAAATTTTTGGAAAAACTAAAATTAAAACCCAAACTTCTGTCTTCCCCTATTAATGTGGTGTCTGTGGATGGTTCTCCCTTGAAAAATGTTACTCACCATATCTGTGAATTTCCTCTTACTATTAATGGTGTTCATCAAGAGAATTTGGATTTGGTAGTTTTGAACAATTTGCCCTCACCGGTGATTTTGGGGTTACCTTGGTTAAAATTGCACAATCCGGTACTGGATTGGTCTACCAATGAAATTAAGTCCTGGAGTCCTAATTGTTATGACAAGTGTTGTAACGGGCGTATTGCTGCTATAGTTAAGGGGGAGTTACCTGTACCTATTCAGGATTTTTGGAAAGTTTTTTCTGATAAGGAATCGCAGGTATTGCCTCCTCATAGAGAATATGATTGTGCAATTGAATTTGTCCCTGGAGCGACTCTTCCTAAAAGTCGCTTATTTAATTTGACTATTCCTGAGAGAAAGGCTTTGGAGGAATACATACAGACAAGCTTGGCCGCCGGTCACATTAGGCCTTCCAAGTCTCCTGTGGCGGTTGGATTTTTTTTGTTAAAAAAAAGGACGGCGGTTTACGGCCTTGTCTGGATTTTCGTGAGATTAATAAGATTACTGTACGCAATCCTTACCCACTGCCATTGATTCCTGATTTGTTTAATCAGTTAGTGGGGGCCAAGTGGTTCTCGAAAATTGATCTTCGAGGGGCATACAATTTGTTGCGCATGAAGGAGGGGGATGAATGGAAGACTGCGTTTAACACTCCACTGGGTCATTTTGAGAATCTGGTTATGCCTTTTGGGCTTTCCAGTGCTCCGGCATTTTTTCAGAATCTTGTCAATGACATCCTTAGACCTTTGATCGGCAGAAGTGTGGTTGTTTGGATGACATTTTGATTTATTCACCGGATTTGGAGTCTCATTGGAGGAGTGTGCGTGAAGTATTACAGTTACTGAGTGTATCTTCGTACCGTGTTAGCCAGTAGATAGAAAAATATCTAAAGTCTAAATAAAAATATCAAGTCTAAATAAGTTACTGAGTGATAATTCACTTTTTGCCAAACTAGAAAAATGTGAGTTCGCTGTACAGAGACGTAGTTTTTTGGGCTACATTGTCTCCAGTGAAGGTTTTGAGATGGATCCTGTGAAAGTGCAAGCTGTGCAGGATTGGCCTAGACCTATTGGTGTGAAATCAATACAGAGGTTTTTGGGGTTCGCCAATTATTATAGAAAATTCATAAAAAAATTTTCTGTGATTGCCAAACCTCTGACCGATCTCACCAGGAAAGGTGCTGATGCGGTTCAGTGGACTACTGAGGCCATTGAGGCTTTTGTGTTGCTAAAGTAGAAGTTCAGCTCTGCTCCCATCCTTACCAGCCTGATGTGACTAAACCATTTTTGGTTGAGGTTGATGCTTCTTCTGTGGGGGTCGGCGCGGTGTTGTCTCAGGCAAAGACGGATGGAGTACATCCCTGTGCTTTTTTTTCAAAGAAATTTTCTGAGTCTGAACTAAATTATGATATCGGTAATCGGGAGTTGTTGGCAATTAAACTCGCATTTGAACACTGGCGTCATTTTTTGGAGGGAGCGGAATTTCCCGTTCAAGTCTTCACCGATCATAAAAATCTGATCTACCTTGATGCTGCCAAGCGCTTGAATGCCCGTCAGGCTAGGTGGGCACTGTTTTTCTCACGGTTTAATTTTACCGTTACTTACATCCCAGGTACTAAAAATGTTAAAGCTGATGCTTTGTCTCGCAGCTTTTCTCCTATGGTGGGTACTGAGGAGGAGGAAAACATTTTACAAGAGGGGGTTGTTATTGCTGTCTTGGACTCCGTGTTGGAAGATGAGATTCTTAAAGCACAGGAGAATGCCCCATCTAACACGCCGCATGGGAGGTTGTTTGTGCCTGGTACCCTGAGGAGAGATTTGTTTGTTGAATGTCATAACTCTCGGTTGGCAGGTCATCCTGGAATCTCTGAGACCAAGAGACTTGTGGGTCGCAGTTTTTGGTGGCCAGGATGGCAGAAGGAAGTCATTAAGTGGGTGCGTCAATGCACTGTGTGTGCTAGATCTAAGTCTTCTCATACTCCTGCTGCGGGGTTGCTTTGCCCTCTGGAGGTCCCTAGTGCACCTTGGACACATTTGGCTATGGACTTTATTACTGACCTTCCCCCCTCTGAGGGTTTCACTGTCATCTGGGTGGTCGTGGACCGTTTTAGCAAGATGTGTCACTTGGTTCCTTTCACCAAACTGCCCTGCGCTAAGACTCTCGCTAAGGCCTTTGTTAAGGAAATTCTTAGACTACATGGCGTTCCCATTGACATTGTTTCTGATAGGGGACCTCAGTTTGTGGCTCGTTTTTGGCGCGCTTTTTGTGACAGGTTGGGAGTTCATTTGTCGTTTTCGTCCGGATATCATCCTGAGTCTAATGGCCAGACAGAAAGGAGAAACCAGGATGTTGAGCAGTTCTTGCGTTGTTTTGTGACTGATAATCAAGAGGGGTGGTCTGAGTTTCTGCCACTTGCTGAGTTTGCTCTTAACAACCATACATCCGCTTCTGCTGGTTGTTCGCCTTTTTTTTGTTGTTCTGGGAGACATCCGTCATTTGGGTCATTTTCCAAGTTGGGATCGGCTGTACCTGAAGAGGAGAATTTTTCTGGTGTTTTGGAGAGAGTTTGGACTGATGTGCGTGGTAATCTTCAGGAGGCTAACAAAAGATCCAAAGTGTATTTTGATAGAAAACGACAAGAGGTTTTGTTTACTATTGGTGACATGGTTTGGTTGTCCTCTAAGAATCTGCGCTTGAGGATTCCGTCTAAGAAATTGGGTCCCAAGTTTGTAGGGCCCTTTAAGGTGCTTCAGGTTATTAACCAATCTGCTGTTAGGTTGGAGCGTCCTACCTCCTGGAAGATTAATCCGGTGTTTCATGTTTCTCTCTTGAAAAAAGCTGAGGCCTCAGATGGAGACATCTCGGCCACTGTTCCCCTGGTGGTGGAGGACGGGCAATATGAGATTTCCCGCATCCTAAATTCTAGACGGTATAGAGGGAGTTTACAGTACCTCGTCGCTTGGAAGGGTTATGGACCCGAGGATAACTCATGGGTGAGGGCGGATGATGTTTCTGCGTCTAGACTTGTCAGAGCGTTTCACAAGAGATTTCCGGATAAGCCTAAGTCATAGGGGATCCGGAGGATCCTCTTAGAAGGGAGGGTACTGTTATAACCCTCTTGTTAGGTTTTGTTTCAGTTTGCTGGTCACATGACCTTTTTACCCTATTTAGTCTGGCTCCGCCCTTCTGGCTTTGCTGGACTTCATTGTATTATCTACTCTTAAGCTAGCCGGGTGCTTAGGTGCCTTACTCTGTCAGTTTTGCTTGATCTTAGGATCTCTTAGTAATTTGTTTTCTGTTTTATTTTTCTCTGCTACAATTTCTGTTAGGAGGTGTCCACCTTTTCACCCAGTCCCTAGATCTTGTAGGGATTCCTCCCTCGCAACTATAGGTCTTCGTTCAGACTAGCTGAGGACTTTAGCGGGTCTGGTCGCAGGATCAGGTTCCCCGTTAAATCGTAGGGATCCAGCTTAGTCCTATTGTAGGGACAGAATTCTCACCTTTCCTTAGTGCTTGTAGCAGATCATAACAATACAGACGTGGAGGAAATGCCGGAGACTTTGTCACTTGAGGAGCGATGTCTCTCCTTTTGTGCCCTTTCTGGGTAACCCGGGCTTTATGGGAGGTAAACCACCTTCATCATACATTGAGCTAGCTGGGCAGGGTTGCATTTTGGCAACTGACCTATTAGATGATAGATTCTCTATGCTCACATTTTGACACAGCAGCACAACGTTTCCCAACATTTGTAAACAAGCCCTTCCTTTTTCTTCAAGCAAGGAGCTTAACTTTGAAAGGCATGGCTGCTGGGGGTGGAGAAAGAGGGAGGAACGCTTTGGATAGCTTCCTTAGGACCGCCAGGGTTCAGATAGCCTCAACAAGCAGTATTTACACACTGTTGTGTAAGCAATGGTCAAGGGAGGGCAAAAAGACAGGTCCAGTACGATGGGTAAATGATATACAGAACATTACAGTCGGGAAATCTTAGATGCCACTCTGATGCAACGGAAGGTGATCCCCTCCATCAGTTATACAGACATGTCTTTATTACTCCTTCACAGAGCTTATATTACCCCACACATTAAGTCTAGGATGTCTCCAGGGGGCACTTTCTCCTGTTCCAAATGTGGGACAGGAAACACAGATATATTTCATCATATGTGGGGATGCCCCAAAGTGCAAAAATTATGGCAGTCTATTCATGCCGAACTACAGAATCTTGGTGGGATGGTGTTCCCTCTGACTCCGCAATGGGCAATATTTAATATGCTAGATAGCTCTCAACATAAACTCCCCAAACATATTAAAGCCATGTTGATAATATGGGCCTCAGCTGTCAGGAAAAGTCTATTGCAACACTGGCTGGATCCGTTGCCACCACCCAAATCTCTCATATATTCCAAAATAATGTATATTTTTCGAATGGACTGGCTAGACACCCTAACAAATAAAGAGAAATTGACTGGGAAATTTTTAACCACATGGTCATTATTCATTCCATCTCTGACTCAAGACACCAGAGATAAATTAAGGGCACACTTTGAAAATACTCAGTGGTATCTTCTTCAGAAAATTAGTGGACATGATCCTATTCCTTAAATTTTGTTGGTTGTCAGTTGAATGCAGAGACGTTATAGGGGTTTACATGTTGGGGGGATGGGAGGGTGGAGGGTAGTGGGGGGACATTTTGTGAGTATTATACTTGTAAGATATATTTGATATCTTTAAATCTGTATGACTTACTTGGTGATAATGCTTCTTAATTCATCACATTGAGCTTTAAGTATGTCGGTTCAGATGTCACCTCATGACTTGTATGTTTAAAATTTACTGTAATACTTTTTAAAATCAATAAAACATGTTGGAAAAAAAAAAAGAAATTACAACATAATCCTTTAGTTGATTTCCAGACTGAGTTGATACATATACTGGAGACTGCATACCAAGATGGAATTATTCCATTAAGAATGGTGGAGACAGTAAAGAAATTGCAACCTAAATTGGCCACTTTCTACCTGTTGCCAAAGCTACAAAAGAATGCTTTGGACCCACCTGGGAGGCCAATAGTTTCTGGTCTGGGGAGTCTGTGTGAAGTAGTCTGCACTGTAATTGATTTTTGCTTACAGCTGCTGGTACTGACGCTGCCCTCCTACATCAAGGACACTACCATGATGTTACAGAGATTTGATGCTTTACATTTGGAAGAAGGGGCAGTGTTGGTTACAGCGGACGTGGAAGCATTATATTTTTCCATCAGACATGAAGATGGTCTGGTGGCTGTCTCCCACTTCCTCTATGAAAGTAATCTGGATCCTCCAATGAACGAAATGATTCTTGCCCTTTTAAAATTTGTGTTGGAACACAATGTGTTCACATTCAACGGGTAAATTTTTTTACAGCAACAGGGAACTGCGATGGGGGCCAAATGTGCCCCATCATACACAAACCTATTCATGGGCTATTGGGAGAGAAAGAATTTTCAGGAGGAAGGTTTTTGTGAGATAGAAGCCATACATGGCTGGAGTCGATATATCGATGATGTGATCTGTTAGGGGTTGAGTTCCCGCTTCTGCACAAGGGGAATCTCGAGCGGTCCCTGCTGCGGTCTCCCATCCATCTCCAGCCGCAGTGGACTCTGCTCAGCTTAGACGTCGGTCCCAGCGTCTCGCCCAGCCTAACATTGTGCAGAGGATTACTGCTGCTCTTCCAGGCTCTGCTATTGTAGACAGTTCTGGTTAGGGGCGAGCAGATGTCTTTAGGACAAAGTCCTTGCTTTCCCCTTCTGAGCATGCCCAGAGTAAGATCTCTCATTGGAAATCAGGGGTCACATGCTCAGGTACTGCAGCAGCTCCTATTGGTCCGCCAGGAAGGTCCTGAAACCACTTGTGTTCTGGAGCAGTTTCCTATTGGTCCTTATCTGGCAGGTCCTGTAGCTGCTACTATAAAAGGGTGGCATGGTCGTGCCACCATGCGCTAGTATCAATCACATTATGTGCTTTGCGCCAGGGTGATCTTGCACGCATGTGTTAGGGCTCGGCTGAAATAAGCCCCTAGAATACCGGCACCTCCGGTGAGGAGATTGTATGCACGTGTTTAGGGCTCGGCTGAAATAAGCCCCTAGAATACCGGCTTGTCCGGTGAGTAGATTGTCTGATTGCGTTGCTGATTGCGTTGCTACGGACTGCTGTCCACACAGCAGTTGTCTGTGCATACCTGTGAAGTTAACAGGACACAGTCCAAATTTCTGCGTTTATACCGTAACGACTCTGTGGCGTAACAGAGTTCGCTTATTCCGCCATATAGGGCCACAGTGTCCATAGTTGCGACTCTG
Source organism: Oophaga sylvatica (assembly GCA_033576555.1). Lineage (NCBI taxonomy): Eukaryota > Metazoa > Chordata > Amphibia > Anura > Dendrobatidae > Oophaga > Oophaga sylvatica. Next base: position 421,603,270 of record JARQOD010000002.1, read on the forward strand.
TGAAGTAACTGAGTTCGCCATTCCGCCATCCTACTAGCAGCAGGCTCTGCCTGCACGGTGGACCCCGGGCTGTGAACGCACTTATTAGTTATATTTATTTTGTGCGTTCCGCCAGCCTTAACATAATACTAGCGCCAGGGTCTGGCTAGTAAAATGGCGGATGACTAGCATCTACAGCGGTACATCCAGCAGCTGGAGGGTAGGTTGGCGGCTCTAGAGCGCACAACCTTAGCTGTGGATGTTACCGCTGTTGCTGTTCAGGCTGCTAGCGTGGCTGCAGCCAGTTTGTCCTCTGCCACCTGTGCTCCGACTTTATCCTGTCTCCCGCTTCCAGACAAGTTTGCTGGTGACAGCAAGCAATGTCGGGGATTCGTGAGTCAGTGCTCCATTCATCTTGAGCTTTTGGCTGCACGTTTTCCCACGGAACGGGCGAAGGTGGGTTTTGTCTTATCCCTTCTGTCGGGCAGGCGTTGGAGTGGGCAACGCCACTGTGGGAGCGCGACGATCGTGTGGTACAGAGTGCTCCTCTCTTCTTGGAGGCTCTGAGACAGGTCTTCTTAGGACCTCATGTCACCCACGATACGGCGCTCCAACTGCTGGCAATATCACAGGGTTCATCCATGGTCAGCCAGTTCGTCGTCCAATTTCGGACTCTGGTCTCTGAGCTAGAGTGGCCGGATAAAGTCCTCATTCCGGTGTACTGGAGAGGACTGGCGGATCATGTGAAGGATGCCTTAGCCACCAGGGAGATTCCCGCCACACTGGAGGAGCTCATTTCCTTATCTACCCGCATTGATCTCCGTTTTAACGAGTGGAGGTTAGAGCGGACCCAGTGCAGGCAGAGGTTTCGGTTGGCTCCCACCTTCGCCAAACCTCTGGAATCTTCCGTTGAAGCGTCCGACTCCTCCGAAGCCATGGAGGTTCCTTGAGCAGGACCTAAGTCCCGGACCGCTCGAGTAACGGTGGTCTGTAATTTTTGCCAACAGGCAGGACACTATACTAACAGATGTCCACAGCGTTCGCAGAGGCGATCACGTCTAGTGACACTGGGAGGAGGCTCACTAGAGACAGCGGCATTTTCCTCCAAGATGACTCTTAAAGGAACAATCACTGTAGGCACTTCCACTCTCACAGTCGACCTTTGCGTGGACTCAGGAACAGAGGGGAACTTCATGTCCTCTAACTTTGCTCGCCGTCACGCAATACCCCTGGTGGCGCTTGACAAATCAGTGACTGTCCGGGTAGTGAATGGGTCGACATTGCCCTCACAAATTACACACCAGACTGTACCTCTTGCATTGTTTGTATCCCCTTCCCATCAGGAGCTTATTTCCCTACTCGTCCTTCCCGAGGGAATAGACGAGATCCTACTAGGAATACCTTGGCTCTGTTTCCACTCCCCACATATAGAGTGGACTTCGGGTAGGATACTGGGTTGGAGTGATGCATGTAGAGGCAGATGTGTCAGGAGTTGCGTTCAGGTTACCACTACTGAGTTACCCGCAGATCTTACTTCACTTCCCAAGTGCTATTGGTCATATGCAGACGTGTTCTCCAAGAAGGCTGCGGAGACTCTTCCGCCTCATCGCCCCTATGACTGTCCTATTGACTTCTTGCCTGGAGCAGAACCTCCTCGGGGAAGGGTCTATCCCCTCTCTCTTCCTGAGACAGAGGCTATGTCGCAATATATCCAGGAGAACCTGGCAAGAGGGTTCATTAGGAAGTCGGTATCACCGGCAGGGGCGGGATTCTTCTTCGTGCAGAAGAAGAACAGGGAATTACATCCATGCATTGATTACAGGGGTCTTAACGCCATCACCGTTAAGAACAAGTACCCGTTGCCCCTGATTTGTGAGCTCTTTGATAGGCTCCGGGGAGCGAGGGTATTTACTAAACTAGATTTGAGGTGCTTATAACCTGATTCGCATCCGTGAGGGGGACGAATGGAAGATGGCTTTTAATACCAGGGATGGGCATTACGAATATCTGGTGATGCCCTTTGGGCTCTGTAATGCCCCAGCCGTTTTCCAAGACTTTGTCAATGACATCTTCCGGGATATGCTCTCCACCTCGGTCGTAGTCAATCTGGATGATATACTCATCTTCTCTCCAGATATTGACTCCCATCGGAGAGATGTCTGCAGAGTCTTCGACCTCTTTCGGACAAATTCCCTTTATGCTAAGTTGGAGAAATGTATGTTTGAGCTGGAGTCTTTACCTTTCCTTGGCTATATCATCTCAACCCAGGGATTGGCTATGGATCCTGCTAAACTACAGGCTGTCATGAACTGGCAAGAACCCCACTCCCTTAAAGCGGTGCAGCGCTTTATGGGGTTCATTAACTACTATCGCCAGTTCATTCCCCATTTCTCTACCTTGGTAGCTCCTTTGGTAGCCCTCACCAAGAAGGGAGCAAATCCCAAATTGTGGTCGGAAGAGGTTTCCAAGGCTTTCACTTCTATTTTATTGGAGGTGGATGCCTCATCCGTTGGTGCTGGAGCAGTCCTCTTCCAAAAGGATGCTCAGGGTCGTAAGCATCCTTGCTTCTTCTTCTCTAAGACCGTCACATCAGCGGAGAGGAATTATTCCATCGGGGATAGGGAGTTGCTAGCAATCAAGTTGGCCTTCTCTGAGTGGAGACATCTGTTGGAGGGGCCCGCTTTCCCTTCCAAGTCTTCACTGACCACAAGAATTTGGTGTATCTTTAGACAGCCCAGCGGCTTAATTCTCGCCAGGCCAGATGGTCCTTGTTCTTCTCCCGGTTTCATTTCACCCTACATTTTCTCTCGGCAGAGAAGAACATCCGTGCCGACGCTCTCTCTCACTCTGTGGTGTCCACAGAGGAGGAAGAGGAGGAGCCTCGTCTTATTGTCCCCACAGAGAGCCTGAGAACTGTGGCCCCGGTTTCGCTAGAGTCTGTGCCTCCGGGCAAGACTTTTGTGCCTACCAATTTGCGACCGGAGGTACTCTCTTGGACACACTTGTCCAGGGTGGGTGGACACTTTGGGTTAAAGAGGACATCTGAATTGCTGGCGAGGACATACTGGTGGCCGCATATGGTCCGTGACGTTGGGACTATGTTCGGGCGTGTGTCTCCTGCGCCAAGAATAAGTCTATTCGACAATGACCAGCAGGGTTACTTCACCCTTTGCCGGTGGCAGACAGGCCCTGGGAGATGGTCGGGATGGACTTTGTGATGGGCTTACCCAAGTCTCGGGGCTGCACCATCATTTGGGTAATCACCGATCATTTTTCCAAAATGGTGCACCTGGTGCCACTACCACGGTTACCTTCTGCACGGGCCCTGGCAGCATTGTTTATTAGGCACATCTTCCATCTACACGGCTTGCCGGACAAAATTGTCAGTGACCGAGGGCCCCAGTTTGCGTCTCGGTTCTGGAGAGAGCTTTGTAGTCTACTCAATATTGAGTTAAATCTCTCTTCAGCATACCATCCCAAGACGAATGGGTTAGTAGAGAGGGCCAACCAGACCTTGGTCACCTATCTATGACATTTTGTCTCATCCAGGCAGGATGACTGGGCATCCTTGCTACCGTGGGCTGAGTTTGCACTGAACAATGCTGTGGCTGACTCCACCGGACAGACTCCATTCCTCCTAAACTACGGTCAGCATCCGCGGGTTCTGGTGCCCATGCCCGTGTCTTCTGCTGACTTCAGGGTGGCAGACTGGGCTGTGGAGGCACGGGACATTTGGGACCGTACCCAGGATGCCATTCAGGCGTCCAAGGAGAGGATGAGGTCCTCCGCCGACGCACATTGGCACCCCGCTCCGACATTTGCTCCTGGGGACTTGGTGTGGCTCTCCGCTCATAACATCAGGCTGCGAGTTGAGTCCACTAAGTTGGCACCCCACTACCTGGGTCCTTTCAAAGTCCTCGAGCAGGTTAACCCTGTGGTATACCATTTGGCTCTTCCACCACGCCTGGGTATCTCCGACACCTTTCACGTATCCCTCCTGAAACCCGTGCAAATGTCCCGGTTTTCCGAGTCATCTGCCGGGACATCAGGTTCGTCTACGGACGACCATGAGGTGAACGCCATCGTAGGGTGTAAGGTGGTACGGGGCAAAAGATTTTATTTGGTGGATTGGAGGGGTTATGGGCCTGAGGATAGGTCCTGGGAGCCTGCCGAGCACGTTCACACTCCGCAGCTCATCGCTGCCTTTGAACGCAGCAAGGCCCAAAGAAGGGGGGCCCTAGGAGGGGGGGTAATGTTAGGGATCGAGTTCCCGCTTCTGCACAAGGGGAATCTCGAGCCGTCCCTGCTGCGGTCTCCCATCCGTCTCCGGCCGCAGTGGACTCTGCTCAGCTTAGATGTCGGTCCCAGCGTCTCGCCCAGTCTAACATTGTGCAGAGGATTACTCATGCTCCTCCAGGCTCTGCTATTGTAGCCAGTTCTGGTTAGCGGCGAGCAGACGTCTTTAGGACAAAGTCCTTGCTTTCCCCTTCTGAGCATGCCCAGAGTAAGATCTCTCATTGGAGATCAGGGGTCACATGCTCAGGTACTGCAGCAGCTCCTATTGGTCCTGCAGGAAGGTCCTGAAACCGCTTGTGTTCTGGAGCAGTTTCCTGTTGGTCCTTATCTGGCAGGTCCTGTAGCTGCTACTATAAAAGGGTGGCATGGTCGTGCCACCATGCGCTAGTATCTATCACATTATGTGCTTTGCGCCATGGTTATCTTGCATGCATGTGTTAGGGCTCGGCTGAAATAAGCTCCTAGAATACCGGCACCTCCGGTGAGGAGATTGTATGCACATGTTTAGGGCTCGGCTGAAATAAGCCCCTAGAATACCGGCTTCTCCGGTGAGGAGATTGTCTGATTGCGTTTACGACTGCGTCCGCACAGCAGTTGTCTGTGCATACCTGTGAAGTTAACAGGACACAGTCCATATTTCTGCGTTTATACCGTAGCGACTCTGTGGCATAACAGAGTTCTCTTATACCGCCATATAGGGCCACAGTGTCCATAGTTGCGACTCTGTGAAGTAACTGAGTTCGCCATTCCGCCATCCTACTAGCAGCAGGCTCTGCTTGCATGGTGGACCCCGGGCTGCGAATGCACTTATTAGTTATATTTATTTTGTGCGTTCCGCCAGCCTTAACATGATCTTTATCTGGGAAGATGATACAAATGGACTACCATCTTTGATGGATAAACTTAATGCAAATCCCTATAACATTAAGTTGACATATAATTTTGGTAGGGAAGTGGATTTTTTGGATTTGAAGATTAAAGCCCTACCGGATAGTAAAATAATCAAAGATGTTTTTAGAAAACCAACGGCAACAAATACCTTGTTGCACGCGTCCTCAGCCCACTATAAATCTACAATTAATGATATCCCCACAGGCCAATTTATGAGGGTAAAAAGAATTTGTACACTCAATAAAGACTATGAAGAGCAGGTGGTTGATTTGGCCCGCCGTTTTAGGGAGAGGGGCTACAGTAAGAGGCACATCAGAAGGGGTTTTCGTAAAGCAGAGAGTAGAACTAGGGATGAGCTATTATATAGCCAAGGTTGTAACAGCCACAAAAAGATAAATCAAATTAGGTTTATCACTAGTTACAACAAACAATGGCCAGAATTGACGGAAATTATTAGAAGGAATTGGGCCATTTTGAAGTCCGATCCCATTCTAAAAAAGGTTCTACCTGAGAGTCCGTCGATAGTACCTAGACGGTCCAAGAATCTCAAAGATTTACTGGTGCATAGTCACTACTCGCTCCCTTCAAGCCATATCCCTTCAACTGAGTTGAATGGATTTTTTCCTTGTTATTCATGCAAAGCATGTAGTAACCATGTTAAGAGCAAAAACTTTGAAAATCATGATGGATCGAGGCTTTTCGATATTCGCAAAAGACTTACTTGTAGCTCCAAATGAGTAATCTACCATGCCCGCTGCCCTTGTGGTAAAGTCTACATAGGACTTACCACTCGGGAGATGAAGATCAGGACCAGAGAGCATGTGCGAGATATTGAAAAAGCGGCAGTTATTGAGGACATGGAGAGTCTAAAATCCATCCCGAGGCATTTTAAACTATATCATCATTGTGATCCCTCTGGTTTGAAAATCAAGGCCATCGATCAAATTCAGTTAAATTCAGAGGTGGCAATTTGGGAAAAATATTGTCACAAATAGAAAGTCGATGGATTTTCCATCTGGGGACTATGGCCCCCCAAGGCCTTAATGAAACTCTAGGTCTTGATGCCTTTTTATAGTTGATTAGACTTTCTTTTTCTTTTATTTTCCCTTCCCTTGCATTTCAATTCTGATTTCTTCTTCTCCTATTTTTTCCATTATTTTTTTCCATCGTTTTGTTTTGTTTTTTTTTGTTGTGTGTGTTTTTATTTGTGGATTTTAATTATTTTATTTACTCCTTCTTCTTTAGTTATTGATTGGTAACGATATTTATTTGTACGTTTTGATTTGGAGGAAAATCAGATACTTACCTTGAAACGAAGCAAATCCGGACAATGGATAATCGGCATGAGGCAATTTTGAGAAGAATAAAAGAAAACGTCCCCTAATTTTTGTTATGAGATATATATACAGTACATATATTGAATTTTATCTGTTTGGTAAATTTTTCATCTGTATATATATTCATATATTTATAAGAAATGGTTCAGGTCAGTAGAGATTCATTGCCCATATTTTTGGATGTATCGACTGAGTTATGTTAAGTTTAACCCTTTGAAATCAATATAATTGAGTATATGATTAATAACTTTTTGTGCATTGGATGATTGTATATGGTCACTGTGATGGCGATATAGGGAGATGCGATCTTAATGTTCCTTTTTATTAATAGGGTCATATATTATTCTGTATTAATCATCTTATCTCATATTATGGCATTAACATTGTACATCTATCCGGATAATGGTGTTACCAATCAGTAATTGTATTTATTCTATCCCCTTAGTCACATTTAGTTTAGCAGCATTTTTCCCTTCGGTTGCGGTTATGCGCTGAAATACATCAAGTCCCAGCAGCATTTCTCCCTTCAGTTGCGGTTATGCACTGAAATACATCAAGTCCCGGCAGGCTTTTAGAGCGCATGCGCTGGTTACAGCGACCCCGTGACTTCCTCTCTCGCTACTAGAGGGACGGCAAGCGTTCCACGCTTGTGTTCCACTGGCGATGAACGGGAAGTCCCTATTTTACATGAAGGGGGAGCTTCAGGATTGACGCATGTGCCGCTTTACACCGAATTTGCCGAGATCTCATACAGCTGCGGAGCGGGCTATTAAAGCTGAAAATGGCTAGAAGGTTGGAGGAGTCTTTAAACTAGGGACTAGGGGGGAGGGTATTCATTTTATAGGAGGGGAAGGCAGTGCAGATAGAGACCTGGGCACAAATAATGAAATTGGGGGTGGCATGGGGGGTGGGGTTAGAACAGTTAATAATTTAAGAAAGAATAGAGGTTCAGAGAGATACATAAAGTGCATATATACTAATACTAGAAGCCTCACCAACAAAATGGCGGAATTAGAATTAATTTTGTTGGAACATAATTATGACATGGTGGGGATATCTGAGACTTGGCTGGATGATAGCCACGACTGGGCAGTTAATTTACAGGGCTATAGTCTGTTTAGGAATGACCGTAAAAATAAGCTAGGTGGCGGTGTGTGTTTATATGTAAAATCATCCTTAAAACCCATCCTGCGTGATATCTGTGAATCTAATGAAGATGTAGAGTCTCTGTGGGTGGAGATTAGGGGAGTGGGAAAAAATAATAAATTACTGATACGGGTTTGTTATAAGTCTCCTAAAATAATGGAAGCAACAGAGAATATCCTCGTAAAGCAAATAGATGAAGCAGCAACTCAAGGAGAAGTCATTATTATGGGGGACTTCAACTACCCTGAAATACATTGGGGAACAGAAACCTGTAGTTCCAGCAAAGGTAATAAGTTTTTGGCAACTATGAGAGACAATTACCTTTCACAACTAGTTCAGGACCCAACAAGAGGGGGGGCACTGCTAGACCTAATATTATCCAACAGGCCAGACCGCATATCAAATATAAGGGTTGGGGGTCACTTGGGTAATAGTGATCACAAAATAATAAGCTTTCATGTATCCTTTAATAGGATGTGTAGTCGAGGGGTTACAAGGACACTAAACTTCAGGAAGGCAAATTTCCAACGGATGAGAGATGATCTTGGTGCAATAAACTGGGACGATATCCTCAGACATAAAAATACACAAAGAAAATGGGAGACGTTTATTAACATCCTAAATAGGACCTGTGCACAGTATATACCCTATGGGAATAAACATGCTAGAATTAGGAGGAAACCACTATGGCTAAATAGAGCTGTAAGGGGCGCAATAAGGGACAAAAAGAAAGCATTTAAAGAATTAAAGCAAGTAGGTAGTGATGAGGCATTAAATAAATACAGAAGACTGAATAAATTCTGTAAAAAGCAAATCAAGACAGCAAAGATTGAGGCAGAGAGACTCATTGCCAGAGAAAGTAAAAATAATCCCAAAATATTCTTTAACTACATAAATAGTAAGAAACTAAAAAAGTGTAGGTCCCCTTAAAAATAGTCTGTGTGAAATGGTGGATGAGGATGAGGAAAAAGACAATATGCTAAATGACTTTTTTTCAACTGTATTTACACAAGAAAATCCCATGACAGATAACATGATCAGTGATAAAAAAATTTCTCCATTAAATGTCACCTGCTTAACCCAGCAGGAAGTACGGCGGCGTCTAAAAATCACTAAAATTGACAAATCCCTGGGCCCGGATGGGATACACCCCCGAATACTGCAGGAATTAAGTACAGTTATAGATAGACCATTATTTTTAATCTTTAAAGATTCCATAATAACGGGGTCTGTACCACAGGACTGGAGTATAGCAAATGTGGTGCCAATATTCAAAAAGGGGGCAAAAACTGAACCTGGAAATTATAGGCCAGTGAGCTTAACATCTACTGTGGGTAAAATCCTGGAGGGTTTTTTAAGGGATACTATATTGGAGTATCTGGGGCTGAATAACCTCATGACACAGTATCAGCATGGGTTTACGAGGGACCGTTCTTGTCAGACTAATCTGATAAGCTTTTATGAAGGGGTAAGTTCAGGACTGGACCAAGGGAATGCAGTGGACGTGGTGTTCATGGACTTCTCAAAAGCTTTTGATACAGTGCCACACAAAAGGTTGATACATAAAATGAGAACAATGGGGATAGGGGAAAATATGTGTAAGTGGGTTAAGAACTGGGTCATGGATAGAAAACAAAGGGTGGTTATTAATGGAGCACACTCGGACTGGGTCACGGTTAGAAGTGGGGTACCACAGGAGTCAGTATTGGGGCCGCTTTTCTATTACATATTTATTAACCCCTTCACCCCCAAGGGTGGTTTGCACGTTAATGACCAGGCCAATTTTTATAATTCTGACCACTGTCTCTTTATGAGGTTATAACTCTGGAACGCTTCAACGGATCTTCGCGATTCTGAGACTGTTTTCTCGTGACATATTGTACTTCACGTTAGAAGTATAATTTCTTTCGATATAACTTGCGTTTATTTTTGAAAAAAACACAAATATGGCGAAAATTTTGAAAATTTTGCAATTTTCAAACTTTGAATTTTTTTTCCCTTAAAACAGAGAAATATGTCACACAAAATAGTTAAGAAATAACATTTCCCACATGTCTACTTTACATCAGCACAATTTTGGAGCCAAAATTTTTTTTTGTTAGGAAATTATAAGGGTTAAAAGTTGACCAGTGATTTCTCATTTTTACAACAAAATTTACAAAGCCATTTTTTTAGGGACCACCTCACATTTGAAGTCACTTTAACGGGTCTATATAGCAGAAAATACCCAAAAGTGACACCATTCTAAAAACTGTACCCCTCAAGGTACTCAAAACCACATTCAAGAAGTTTATTAACCCTTCAGGTGCTTCACAGGAGCTGAAGCAACGTGGAAGGAAAAAATTTATATTTAACTTTTTAGCCACAAAAATGACCTTTTACAAACTTTTTTTATTTTCACAAGGGTAAAAGGAGAAAATGGGCAGATAAAATTGTTGTGCAATTTCTCCTGAGTAGCCAATACCCCATATGTGGGGGAAAACCACTGTTTGGGCACACGGCAGAGCTCGTAAGGTAAGGAGCGCCGTTTGACTTTTTCAAACTAAAATTGGCTGGAGTTGAGATTGGACGCCATGTCGTGTTTGGAGAGCCCCTGATACACCTAAACAGTGGAAACCCCCCACAAGTGACACCATTTTGGAAACTAGACCCCCTAAGGAACTTATCTAGATCTGTTGTGAGCACTTTGAACCCCAAAGTGTTTCACAAAAGTTTATAATGCCTGGGTGTGAAAAAAAAAAAAAAACAATTTTCCACAAAAATGATTTTTTTAGTCCCAAATTTTTGATTTTTCCCAAGGAAATTGGACCCCAAAAGTTGTTGTCCAATTTGTCCTGAGTACGCTGATACCCCATTTGTGGGGGGGAAACTGTTTGGGTGCACGGCAGGGCTTGGAAAGGAAGCAGTAACGTTTTGGAATGCAAACATTGATGGGGGTCATGTTCCGTTTGTAGTGCCCCAGATGAGCCTAAACAGTGGAAACCCCCACAAGTGACCCCATTTTGGAAGCTAGACCCCCTAAGGAACTTATCTAGATCTTTGGTGAGCACTTTGAACCCCCAAGTGCTTCACACAAGTTTATAATGCCCGGGCATGAAAATAAAAAATCCTATTTTTTTCCCACAAAAATTATCTCTTAGTCACTATTTTTTTATTTTCCCATAGGTAACAGGAGAAATTGGACCACAAAATTTGTTGTTCAATTTGTCCTGAGTACGCTGATACCCCATATGTGGGGGGGAACCACTGTTTGGGCGCATGGCAGAGCTCGGAATGGAAGGAGCACCATGTGACTTTTTCCAACAAAAATTGGCTGGAATTGAGATTGGAAGCCATGTTGCATTTGGAGAACCCCTGATGTGCCTAAACAGTGGAAACCCCCCACAAGTGACCCCATTTGGGAAACTAGACCCCCTAAGGAACTTATCTAGATCTTTGGTGAGCAATTTGAACCCCCAAGTGCTTCACACAAGTTTATAACGTAGAGCCGTAAAATTAAAAAATCATATTTTTTCCACAAAATTGATCTTTTCACCCCAATTTTTATTTTCCCAAGGGTAACAAGACTCCAAAAGTTATTGTGCAATTTGTCCTGAGTGCGCTGATACACCATATGTGGGAGTAAACCACTGTTTGGGTGCATGGCAGAGTTTGGAAGGGAAGGAGCGCCGTTTAACTTTTTCAACGCAGACTTGGCTGGATGCCATGTCGTGTTTGGAGAGCTCCTGATCTGCCTAAACAGTGGAAACCCCCGACAAATGACATCATTTTGGAAACTAGACCCCTCAAGGAACTTATCTAGATGTGTGGTGAGCACTTTGAACCCCAAAGTGCTTCACAGAAGTTTATAACGTACAGCCGCAAAATAAAAAAATCTCTTTTTTTTTTTACAAAAATGATTTTTTCGCCCCCAATATTTTATTTTCACAAGGGTAACAGGAGAAATTGGACCGCAAAAGTTGTTGTCCAATTTGTCCTGAGTATGCTGATACCCAATATGTGGGAGTAAACTACTGTATGGGCGCACGTCGGGGCTCGGAAGGGAAGTAGTGACGTTTTGGATTGCAGACTTTGATGGAATGGTCTGGGGACGTCATGTCGCATTTGGAGAGCCCCTGATGCGCCTAAACAGTGGAAACCCCCCACAAGTGACCCCATTTTGGAAAATAGACCCCACAAGGAACTTATCTAGAAGTGTGGTGAGCGCTATGAAGCCCCAAGTGCTTCACAGAAGTTTTATAACATACAGCCGTAAAAACAAAAAAATCATTTTTTTTTTTACAAAAATGATTTTGTCGCCCCCAGTTTTTTATTTTCCCAAGGGTAACAGGAGAAATAGGACAAATTGCACAATAACTCTTGGGGTCCAGAGTACGCTGATAACCCATATGCGGGGGTAAACTACTGTTTGGGCGCATGGCAGAGCTCAGAAGTGAAGGAGCACCGTTTGACTTTTTCAACGCAGAATTGGCTGGAATTGAGATCAGACGCCATGTCACATTTGGAGAGCCCCTGATGTGCCTAAACAGCAGAAACCCCCCAATTCTAACTCCAACCCTAACCCCAACACACCCCTAACCCTAGTCCTAACCCTAACCACAAACCTAACCCTAACACACCCCTAACCGTAATCCCAACCCTAACCCTAACCCTAACGTTAGCGCCAACCCTAACCCTAACGTTAGCGCCAACCCTAACCCTAACTTTAGCCGCAACCCTAACGGGAAAATGGAAATAAATACATTCTTTTAATTTTATTGTTTTTCCCTAACTAAGGGGTTGATAAAAGGGGGTTTGATTTACTATTTATAGCGGGTTTTTATGATTGGCAGCTGTCACGCTAAAAGACGCTTTTTATTGCAAAAAGTAGTTTTTTGCATCACCACATTTTGAGAGCTATAATTTTTGCATATTTTGGCCCACAGAGTCATGTGAGGTCTTATTTTTTGCGGTATAAGTTGATGTTTTTATTGGTACCATTTTTGAGCACGTGACATTTTTTGATCGCTTTTTATTTCGATTTTTGGGAGGTTAGAATGAACAAAAATCAGCAATTCATGAATTTCTTTTGGGGGAGGCGTTTATACCGTTCCGCGTGTGGTAAAATTGATAAAGCAGTTTTATTCTTCGGGTCAGTACGATTACGGCGATACCTCATTTATATCATTTTTTTTATGTTTTGGCGCTTTTATAGAATGAAAACAATTTTATATGAAAAATAATTATTTTTGCATCGCTTTATTCTGCGAGCTATAACTTTTTTATTTTTTCACTGATGGTGCTGTATGATGGCTCGTTTTTTGCGGGACAAGATGACGTTTTCAGCAGTACCATGATTATTTATATCGGTCTTTTTGATCGCGTGTTATTCCACTTTTTGTTCAGCGGTATGATGATAAAACATTGATTTTTTGCTTCGTTTTTTTTTTTTTTTTAACGGGTTCACTAAAGGGGTTAACTAGTGGGACAGTTTTATAGGGGGGGTCGTTACGGACGCGGCAATACCAAATATGTGTACTTTTATTGTTTTGTTTTTTTTATTTACAGGAAAAAATGAATTTATTGGGGAATATTTTTTTTTTTTTTATGATTTTTTTAACCATTTTTTATTTTTATTTTTTTTACTTTTTTACTTTGTCCCAGGGTGGGACATCACTGTATTTTAGCAGATCGCTGGTGTGACAGTGTGCACAGCACTCTGTCACACCAGCGATCGCTCTGGCATCGCTGCAGGCTTCCCCAGCGCCTGCTCTCAGCAGGCACTGAGGAAGCGCATCCCTGCAGGACCCCTGCGCCATCTTGGTTCCTGGGACCTGGAGGGAGGACGGACCCTTGGAACAGCGCGACACATCGCGCTGCTCTGAGGGACTCAGGGGAGCGCGCAGGGAGCCCCCAACCTGCGCGATCCTCCCCTGTGCCCCGGGTACACCGCGATCATGTTTGATCGTGGTGTGCCAGGGGTTAATGTGCCGGGAGCGGTCCGTGACCGCTCCTGACACACAGTCACGGGTGTCAGCTGTGATAATCAGCTGACACCCGGCGGCGATCAACTGCGCTCCCCCCGGGAGCGCAGCTGATCGCCCATGACGTACTATTCCGTCCATGGGAATTAGGTCCAGGGTCACATGGACGGAATAGTACATCTGATGGCAGAGAGGGGTTAATGACCTTGTAGGGGGCATACAGGGAGGTATTTCAATATTTGCAGATGACAATAAACTCTGCAGGGTAATAAATACAGAGGAGGATAATTTTATATTACAGGAGTATTTATGTAAACTAGAAGCTTGGGCTGATAAATGGCAAATGAGCTTTAATGGGGATAAATGTAAGGTCATGCACTTGGGTAGAACAAACAAGATGTATAATTATGTGCTTAATTGTAAAACACTGGGCAAAACTGTCACTGAAAAAGACCTGGGTGAATGGGTGGACGACAAACTCACATTTAGTGGCCAATGTCAGGCAGCTGCTGCCAAGGCAAATAAAATAATGGGATGCATTAAAAGAGGCATAGATGCTCATGAGGAGAACATAATTTTACCTCTATACAAGTCACTGGTGCGACCACACTTAGAATACTGTGTGCAGTTCTGGTCTCCGGTGTATAAGAAAGACATAGCTGAACTGGAGCGGGTGCAGAGAAGTGCGACCAAGGTTATTAGAGAGCTGGGGGGTCTGCAATACCAAGACAGGTTATTACACTTGTGGTTATTTAGTTTGGAAAAACGAAGGCTTAGTGGTGATCTTATTACAATGTATAAATATATGAGGGGACAGTACAAAGACCTTTCTAATGATCTTTTTACACTTAGACCTGTGACGGGGACAAGGGGGCATCCTCTACGTCTGGAGGAAAGAAGGTTTAGCCATAATCACAGACGCAGATTCTTTACTGTAAGAGCAGTGAGACTATGGAACTCTCTGCCGTCTAATGTTGTAATGAGTGATTCCTTACTAAAATTTAAGAAGGGACTGGATGCCTTTCTTGAAAAGTATAATATTACAGGCTATATTCACTAGTTTCCTAGATACTGCGTTGATCCAGGGAGCTAGTCTGATTGCCATATGTGGATATACAAAAAAAGGTTGCACTTTATCGTGCCAAAGCAAGTCAATGTGAAATATGAAACATGAATAGCAATATGGCTTTTGAATATTAGAAAAAAATGAATGAGACGCTTTGCACAAAATTTGGCCAAATAATGCCTGCCCATACACCAACGTCAAGGTGGTCTCAGAACGTATGGGTCCCTGCCTATGTGAACATACCTCTATTAGGCTGATATCTGAATTCCTGGGTGAATGTGGACACCTCTGTGTCCTCTGTGTGGACCCATACGGTCTGAGACCACCTTGACGTTGGTGTATGGGCAGGCATTATTTGGCCAAATTTTGTGCAAAGCGTCTCATTCATTTTTTTCTAATATTCAAAAGCCATATTGCTATTCATGTTTCATATTTCACATTGACTTGCTTTGGCACGATAGAGTGCAACCTTTTTTTGTATATTGTCTATGGAGGTAGCTGCTCCTGGTTTGCACCTAATTCACACTGGTTTGGATGTGCCAGTCAGTTTTCTTTTACTGCCATATGTGGAGTCGGGAAGGAATTTTTTTTCCCCAATGTGAAGCTTACTGTTTGCCACTTGGGTTTTTTTTTGCCTTCCTCTGGATCAACATGTTAGGGCAGGTTAGGATAGGATATGGGTTGAACTAGATGGACTTAAAGTCTTCCTTCAACCTTAATAACTATGTTACTATGTTTTATCTTCACACACTAGCCCCTGTTTGAAGAAGCCTGGTGGCGAAACAGCGCTGTTGGGGTAGCTGTGGGTCACATCTAGATTTGCAGATACGCTTGTAAGTATACTATGGAGGTCCATATCATGCATTTATGTAGTGGCAGGTTCATGGCAACATTGTAATCAATGCATAGTCTTTTGCAGCAATTTGTATTGTGGGTTACATTCATCATCATGGCAAGCGTTAGGAAGCAATGAGATGTTTGTTGTAAACTTAACTAGCAGGATTAACCCTTGCCACTCCATTTCATAAAGGAGATATTGCACTTTGCAGAGTGTAGTCTGTACTTTTTGTCCCTGAGGATTATTGGCTAGCATATGGTTTGCAGCTAGGAATGTTAAATAGGTGGCATTTTGTCTCTGTATCTGCATACATGATTATATATAGTACAGCATGAATATATGACACTCTTTATTTTATGCTGTTATAGTCTAGAGAAATTGACCTAAATTTGTTTACATCGCACAAAGCACTTTATACTGACAGATTGTTACTTATAACATTAAATTGTGCATTGCACTAAGTTTGGTCTATAATACTATGCATTGCATTATGAGGCAACTTTTGATGACCTGTTAGCCTTAAACTTCTATTCATTATTTGAATTGGCTATGTAATTTTTGCATATGTAACATATACATTTTAGCATATTTTTTGCTTGAAATTTTGTATATTTGCATGGTTTGGATATCCTCTGTTTCGGTCGGTGTCTATCTCACATTGCTATGTATTTTCCTTGTTTTCACATTTTTTGATTATTAATAAAATATATTCTTTTACTAATTATTTTTGATGCAGTATATGCCTCTTTTTTCTGCCACATATATGGGGTAGATCAACCCTCAGCTGTTGGCTTTCCCTCTGCTTGTTATGAAATTTATGTGGGAACCCACGCAATTTTTTTAAAACATTTTTTGAAAAATAAACAGATATTGCGTTTCACGCAGATTTCTGACAGTTGCTGTTTTGTTACAGTATATGTAGGTTAATTATGTTAATGCTCCTACATGGGCATGTGTGTGTTTGTGTATGTCTTTAGTTAACTCTTTATGTACTGTTTAATTAATAAGGGTATCTGGCTGACACCTGTTCATTTCTAAACCTCAAACTTGGTATTATATATATACAGCTCTGGCTAAAATTAAGAGACCACTGCAACATTTTCAGTTTGTCTGATTTTTCTCTTTATAGGTATATTTTTGAAAGCAAGAACTTGAAATATGCCGGCACAGCACAATGTATACAAATCAATTAAAAATTGTAAAATAATCAATCTGCCAGCAAAATTTGGACCATTGGAAATGGACAGTTGCATATACAAAAGAGCAACACCAGACAAAAAGAGAAACAGAAAATGACCATATGTCCACTAAAAATATATGTTTTATTAAATTAAATCATACACAGAATTCGGAGTTAAAAAAATATGCTACAATATACATAATCAATAATTAGCAGCAAGGGCAGTAACATAAGGGTTATGAACATGCAAAGATCCACAATGCTTTTCCAAGCAATAAATTTTGTATTTATTTTCAGAAAAAGATAAATGGTCAAAATAACAAAAAAATGCAGTGCTTGTAGACTTCAAATAATGCTAAGAAAACAAGTTAATAATCATTTAGAAACAACAATACTAATGATTTAACTCAGGAAGACTTCAGAAATCAATATTTTGTGGAATAACCATGATTTTTAATCACAGCTTTCATGGGTCTTGGCATACTTTCCACCAGTCTTTCACACTGCTTTTGGGTGACCTTATGCCACTCCTTGTACAAAAATTTAAGCAGTTCTTTGATTGATGGCTTGTGACTATCCATCTTCCTCTTGATTACATTCCAGAGGTTTTCAATGGGGTTCAGGTCTGGAGATTGGGCTGGCCATGACAGGGATTTGATATGGTGGTCCTTCATCCACACATTGATTGACCTAGCTGTGTGGCATGGCGCACTGTCTTGCTGGAAAAAAAACAGTCCTCTGAGTTGGGGAACATTTCCTGAGCAGAAGGAATCAACTGTTTTTCCAGGATAACCTTGTATGTGGCTTGATTCATATGTCCTTCGCAAAGAATAATCTGCCCAATTCCAGCCTTGCTGAAGCATCCCCAGATCATCACCGATCCTCCACCAAATTTCACAGTGGGTGCAAGACACTGTGGCTTGTGCGCCTCTCCAGGTCTCCGTCTAACCATTAGACGACCAGGTGTTGTTCATAACAGGCTCCTAGAGGCAGGGCTCAAGTCATGTAAAGCTAAAAAAAGCCTTTCATCAATGAGAAGCAAAGAAGAGCCAGGATGAAGCTTGCCAAAGACCATAAGGATTGGACCATAGAAGACTGGAGTAAGGTAGTCTTTGTCTGGTGAGTCTAATTTTCAGCTTTGCACAACACCTGGTTGTCTAATGGTTAGACGGAGACCTGGAGACTCCATTGAAAATCTCTGGAATGTAATCAAGAGGAAGATGGATAGTCACAAGCCATCAAACAAAGAAGAAGTGCTTAAATTTTTATACCAGGAGTGGCATAAGGTGAGGCCGTGGTGGAAGGGGAATTAGGCTTGGTGTTCAAGGTGTATGTGAGGTAGGTGGTAATGTTTGTGAAAGCACTAATGAAGCAACATCACGTCCTATTCAAAGACAACTGACAACTTATGTTACTGGACGGACTACACCACTACCTTTCTTTGGCAGACGCACAAAGAAAATGATCGATGTCGATGATGCCCAGAAAAAGCATGTACTTGAGTGGATGTCAAGTGCAGCTTGAAGTAGCCTCTCCTCCTCTTCCTCCACCTCAACATCACACCCAGTACAGTCCACAGATGTGGCACCCAAATTCCCGTTGCTTCCCCCGCGTCCCAACTATCCAACCTTTCAACTGACTGTACGGATCCACAAATGGGTGAGTCTGAAGAGCTGTTCACACATTCTATGCCATGGTCATCAGAAGTGTACTCAAAAGCTTTGCAGAATCAAGAGGAGGACATCTGCACCGATGCCCAACATTTTTTTAGCTTGGATCTGGGGCAGGAAGAAGTTTGGTCCGAACAGCATCCTGACCCTCATTATCAGACGTTAAGGGGAGGTGATCCTGATGAGACTCAGATATCTGAATGTGATAACACAAAGGTTGATGATGAGATGTTACATCCCAGTTTGTGTGAACATAGAGGAACACAGCTGAGTAGGTCATCTGAGAAGGAAGACAAGGTTACATTGTGCTGTCCATCACAGACACATAGTGATACAGTCATGACGAGCGATGCATTCTTAGCCACAACTGTGCCTCTGACCAGCAACGTCCGTGGGTCCGCAGCTCACAGGGGTGACAAGGGCTGCTTAGTCTGGGCCTTTTTTGACACTGCAAAGGATAAGCCAACTCATGTAATCTGCCAACTTTGCAAAAAAAACTGAGTAGAGGTAAAAAGTGCAATAATTTGACTACTACATGTATGAACCTTCACATGCGCAATCAACATGCTTTACTGTGGGAATCCACTGCGCAAAAATGCAGACCAGTGGACCTCAACAACCATCAGCCGCCTCATCATTCTAATCTGCTGCTTCTTTCTCCTCCTCTGTTACCGTGCCAACTATTGAGACGCAAGTCTTTGACCGCAGAACCTTGGGTTCTTTACCCGCTCGAGTCACGCTGATTGAGAAGCCGCCTTCAGCTGTAACTTAAGCTGACATGCCTGCTGTTTTTGACTGATCTCAGAGAACGATCATACCACAAGTTTCTCAATCCACAGTAACATCTTCGCCTGCACCTCTCTCACAGTCCAGCAGTTTGTCCAGTTCACCGTACTCTGCCCTCTCACAGCACTGCAGCTAGCTCACGGTTCCGCAGTTGTGGTCATGTAAAATATTGTTTCCTCCTACGCATGAGAAAGCTAAGAGATTGAACTCCACAATCTCCAATTTGTTGGGCATGGAAATGCTGTCTTTCCACCTGGTAGATACAGACAGTTTCTGAAAGCTGATGGCCGTCCCAGTCCTCCAGTACCAATAACTCAGTCGCCATTACTTTTCTAAGAAAGCTGTGCCTGTACTACCCAGCAAGTCACAGACAACATCACCCATTCCTTGACAAAATCTTTCTCTACCAGGGTGCATTTCACCACAAACACTTGGATGAGTAAGCATGGCCAAGGGTGTTACATCTCGCTGACTGGGCACTGGGTGACTCTGGTGGCTGTGGGGACAGGGGCTGCTCCTCAAGTCTTGAAATTCCCAAGGCTTGCAGGACAAACCTCTACATTTAAAACTTCCTCCACTGCTTCTGCCTCCTCTATCTCCTCTAGGGCTTCCACCTGTGCCCTCAACCTCTGCCTTCACAAGACACACGTTCCAACAGTGCAGAGCAAACCCTCACCACCTCTGTACTGCACAGCCAGGGCTCACCGCAAAAAGGCAGTCTTAAAATTGATATGCCTTGGAGATTGCAGCTGAAGAGTTATGGACAGCTCTCCAGGCTGAATTTGATCAATGGATGTCTCCGCTGAACCTGCATCCAGGGAACGCCATGTCCGATAACAGTGCGAACCTGATGTGGCCCTACGGCAAGGCAAGCTCACACACGTGCCTGGCATGGCTCACATCCTCAACCTAATGGTACAGAGTTTTCTCAGCCATTATCCTGGCCTGTGTGAGCTGCTCCAGAAAGCACGCAAGCTGTGTGCTCATTTCTGCCATTCGCACCCCTCTGCTCATTGACTTGCATCGATACAGAGGTCTTTGTCCATGCCAGTTAACAGGTTGATATGCGATGTGTCGACATGGTGGAATTCCACTCTGTACATGTTGCAGAGACTATGTCAGCAGCAATGAGCCCTGACGCAATATGTCATTTTGTATAGCCTGGACCAACGCAGTATGGATGTGATGCATATCATGTTGTAAGGATTCTGGATTTTCCATTGAGCCTGTTTGCCCTTGTCCAAGATGGAGTCTTGTACCTCGCCCTGTCCTGGAACTTCCATTCTGTCCGGCTATTTAACTCCTACTTGCCTGAGTATTTTGTCTGCTGCTGGCTTCTGAGCTTCTTCCTGGTATGCTTCTGGAGTTGCTGTTGCTGCTCGTTACTCGGTGCTCTTCTTCTCCTCTTACAGCTGCCTTCAGTCCTCTGTGTGGCTCCCTGATCCTGGCTGGTGTTACTTATTGTTCGGACTTCTAGTGTGGAGCTACTCATCTTTATAACTGCTGTGGTCAGTAAGAGATTTTGACATCGGTATCTCCTTCTTGGACGGTGTTCTGTGTGGGCTGCATTGCTGGACTTGAGCTGAACTTTTCAGCCCTTAAAGGTGCATTTAGTAACCTTATCATGTTAATGCTCCACCCGTGTATTGCTGGACTTCTACGTTAAGAGCTGTGCGCACTCTTGCTCATATTATTGCTGGACTTCTATATGAAATTCCTGTGCGCACTCTTGCTCATATATTTGCTGGACTTTTACATTAAGTGCCGTATGCACTCTTGCTCATATATTTGCTGGACCCCTACGTTAATTGCCGTACTTACTCTCGCTTCATATTACTGATGGACTTGTGCTTTTTAGCGGTCGCGCCGCGATATTCAGTTTGCCGATCATTTCTATATTGTGCTGAGCACTTCTTTACTATTGCAGGAAGATCTCTGTTAGATTTGGTTCAATGTCTTATTGTGTTCATTACACTTGTTTGCCTCAGCTTTGGTCTCAGTTTCGTTTTATCCCACACAATTAGATTCCATAGTACCCACATAATAGTTAGAGGATACTCAGGCCTTTAAGGAATCTGCTAAGATAATGTCGGCTGAGATAAAGTTGGATCAGTTATTTTCCATGAGATATGGAGGCATTGCAAAACAAGTTTGCTAACTGGGAGGCCCATTTCGGGCAGGTACTTCAGGATTTAAGCAATCAAATAACCGCATGGGCGCCTCCACCTCCGTGGCAGCTATTGCCAACTAGCCCTCCCAAGTTACCACCATTTAAGTTTAATGGAGACAGTTATAAATTTTGTGGGTTTATTAATCAATGCATTTTGTATTTTGATGTACATGATGCCCACTTCCTTACAGGTCGATCCAAAGACTTATGTATAATTATGTTACTTATCTCCCAAACTCTCGCGTGGGCGAATCCGCTAATTGAGACTCTTGACCCTTGTTTGAATAACCTTGACAATTTTCTTGCTGCAATGTCTAAGATGTTTGATGATCCTAATCATTGCACTACAGCTGAAACCACATTGTTATCATTACGTCAGGGTAGGCGTTCTGTCGTTGAATACACTACTGAATTTAGACGGCAGGCGGTGGATACGGTTTGGGACTGTTATGCCCAATTACCCATTTTTCAGAGGGGACTTTCTAGTATGATTAAGGACGAGTTAGCCCATGCAGATGCTCAGCAAGAGTTAGAAGCATTCATACGGCATTGCATGCACATTGACATACGAATTACGGAGCATAGACAGGAGAGATTTGCAGCCTCTAACTGTGTCATTAACTCTCCCATTTCTCCTAAAGAACCTGCAGGTAAATCCTCTTGGGATGTTGAAATAGTTCCCATGCAATTGGATGCCTTATAGCGGCATGAGAGTAATGAGCGCAGGGAGCATCGTTTTCAGGAAAGTTTGTGTTTTTACTGCGGTAAAAGAGAGCTAATTTCTCTCTTGTGAGGTACTGTACACGCTTTAAGACTCCTTATGTATTACCTACTGGATTGCTGCAACCACTGCCCGTCCCCTCTCACCTTTGGGGGTCTATTTCTATGGACTTTATAGTGGAATTACCCACCTCTGGAGGAAATAATTCTATCCTGGCCGTAATAGATCGATTTACTAAAGCTGCCCATTTCATTCCTTGTAGCCAAGAATACAGTAGATCTGGTTATTCAGAATGTGTTCTGGCTGCATGGATTTACGGATGAAATCATCTCTGATCGGGGAGTGCAGTTTAAGTCCAGATTCTCGAAGGGATTCTGTTCTGCGCTTGGTTTAAATGTTTGTCTGTCTTCTACATATCATCCTCAGGCTAATGGGCAGATGGAGCAGACTAATCAGACTCTGGAACAGTATCTTCGATGCTATATCAGTGATTCACAGGATGACTGGTTGGAGATGCTTCCTCTAGCAGAATTTTATTACAACAACTCAGAGTGCATCGACTAAGGTAACACCCTTCTTTGCCAACCTTGGTTATCATCCTAGTATTCTTGCCAGATCCCCGATTGATGCACCGGTGCCTCCAGTTCATGAGAGGTTGGTGGCTATGAAACAGAATCTGGAAAGTCTGAAGGAATCACTATCTACTGCGCAGGAGAGATATATAAGATCTGCCGATAGGTTCTGGAGGCCTGCACCTATGTTCAAGGTAGGGGACTCTGTGTGTTTATCCATGAAAAATTTGAAATTGATTGTTCTATCACAGAAGCTGGGACAAAAATTCATCAGCCCATTCAAGATCTCTGGGATCGTGAGTTCCGTTCCCTGTTGTCTTAAGTTACCAAGGACCATGAAGGTGAATCCTGTGTTCCATGACTCCCTAATAAAACCAGTGTCTTTGAATACTTTTCAGGGTCATATGGCGCCTCCTCCTCAGCCTGTGTTGGTGGATGGACAAGAACAATTTGTCGCGGAGAAGATTCTGGACTCCAGGATCTGCAGGAATCAGCTGCAGTACCTCATCAAGTGGCAAGGATATCCGTCTGAGGAGAACTCTTGGGAGCCAGTGAATAATATCTGTGCTCCTCAAAAGATTGCTCTGTTTCACCAGACAAATCCTGGAAAACCTGGTCCTGTATCGTCCTCATGCCGCTTCTAAGGTGGGAGTAATGTAAGGATTCCAGATTTTCCATTGAGCCTGTTTGCCCTTGTCCAAGATGGAGTCTTGTACCTCGCCCTGTCCTGGAACTTCCTGTCTGTCCTGCTATTTAACTCCGGCTCAGGAGATCCTCCTTGCCTGAGTATTTTGTCTGCTGCTGGCTTCTGAGCTTCCTCATGGTCTGCTTATGGAGTTGCTGTTGCTGCTGCTGCTCGTTACTCGGTGCTCTTCCTCTCCACTTACAGCTGCCTTCAGCCCTCTGTGCTGCTCCATGATCCTGTTTAGTGTTACTTATTGTCCAGACTTCTAGTGTGGAACTACTCATCTCTGGAACTGCTGTGGTCAGTAAGAGATTCTGACATCTCCTTCTTGGACGGTGTTCTGTGTGGGCTGCGTTGCTGGACTGGAGTGGGACTTTTCAGCCCTTAAAGGTACATTCAGTAACCTTTTCATGTTAATGATCCACCTGTGTATTGCTGGACTTCTACATTAAGTGCTGTGTGCACTCTTGCTCATATTATTGCTGGACTTATACGTTAAAGTGCTGTACGCACTCTTGCTCACATTATTGCTGGACTTCCACGTTAAAGTGCTGTACGCACTGTTGCTCATATATTTGCTGGACTTTTACATTAAGTGCCGTACTTACTCTCGCTTCATATTACAGCTGGACTTTGGCTTATTAGCGGCTGCGCCCCGCTATTCAGTTTGCTGTTCATTTCTATATTATGCTGAGCACTTCGTTACTATTGCAGGAAGATCTCTGTTATATTTGGTTCAATTTCTTATTTTATTCAATACACTTGTTTGCCTCAGCTTTGGTCTCAGTTTCTTTTATCCCACACAATTAGATTCCATAGTACTCACATGTTACACATGTTTACAGAGTGGGCACAGATTAAGGACCTCTGCACCCTTCTGCACAGTTTTAAAATGGCTACTAAGATGGTTAGCGGTGAAGACGCCGTCATCAGCATCACTATTCCGGTCATCTATATGCTGGAGCAGACTTTGAAAAGCCTGTAGGAGAAGATGGTGGTCCCAGAAGAAGAAGAGGAGGAAGCAGAGGAGGCTGCAGAAGGGATAACATTGTCTCTAAGTTCAAGACTGTTGTCACACAGGCGGGTACCAAGGTAGGGTGGATTACTGCGATCAAGGGGGCGGGTGATAAAAGACAAACTGTTATCAAAGGTGCAAGAGCCGAGGAACAAATGGATCTGGAACATGATCCCCGTATAGCTATGATTAGGAATAATGCTTACTATTGGGTTGCCACTTTATTAGATCCACGTTATAAAACCAAATTTTGCCAAATGATTCCTGCCCTAGAAAGGGACCCACGAATGCTGGAGTTTCGAAACATGCTTTTATGCAACCTTAAGGGAACTTTTCCCCAAGACAGCAGTGAAGCACACAGTTCGCTGTAGATTTCCAACCTCTGGCCCGTCAATTCATCAACGCCAAAATATTAGCAGCAGCAGCAGTGGTGGAAGAGGCAGAAGCAGTTTCTGTGAGTCTTTTGACACTTTTTTTAGACCAACTCATGCACCAGCACAACAGAGTCCAAATCTTACATGTTGGTAATCGAATGGAGGGGATGGTGCAGCAGTATCTATAACTAAACATCAATACCATGATGTTTTTGGACCCTTTCACATTTTGGTCTTCCAAAATGAATGAGTGGCCTGAGCTCACATGCCTTGGAGGTTTTATCGTGCCCAGTAGCAAGCGTTCTCTCAGAATGTGTCTTCAGTGCTGCTGCTGGTGTCTTGACGGATAGGCGCATCCGGCTGTCCCCTGAAAGTGTAGACCGCCTAACTTTCATTAAGATGAACAAGTCATGGATCTCCAAAGACTTTTGCACCCAAATTGCAGACTGTACAGAGTAGGTGATATTGCATTTTTTAATGTGATGCATTAATGTCACATAACTGCACTCTGTGATATCTATAGTGTGGTTTCTGTGGCTGCTGCTGCTGCTGCTAATTTGTGGATAATTGAACAGTCATAGTTTGTCTACATCTGCTGAGTTAGCTGTAGTGGAAGACATGTCAGTCCCAATTATACTATTTCTATTCTCGTGACAGTTATTCCACTTTGGTGGTGTCAGGCACTCATTTTTTTAAATGTGAACACTCCTGGTTGGATGTCCATCTGCTGGATTGGGTGTAGCGGAAGAACTGTCGGTCCCTATTATACTATTTCTTCTTTTTGTGATATTGATGCCAATTCTGTAGTGTAAGGCCCTCATTTCTTTAAATGGGAACACTCCTGGTTGGGTGTTCATCTGCTGGATTGAGTATAGTGCAAAAACTGTCGGTCCCTATTATACTATTTCTACTGTGGTGAGATTTCCTACTTCTGTGGTGTAATGCCCTCATTTATTTAAATGGGAACACTCCTGGTTGGATGTTCATCTGCTGGATTGGGTGTAGTGGAAGAACTGTCGGTCCCTATTATTCTATTTCTACTGTGGTGAAATTTATGCCAATTCTGTGGTGTAAGGCCCTCAGTTCTTTAAATGTGAACACTCATTGTAAGGTGCCCATCTGTTGTATTGGGTGTAGTGGAAGAACTGTCGGTCCATATTAAACTATTTCTACTGTAGTGAAATTGATGAAATTTTGGTGGTGTCTGCCAATAATTTTTGGAAATGTGAGCACTCCTGGTTGGGTGTTCATCTGCTGGATTGGGTGTAATGGAACACCTGTCAATCCCCATTTTACTATTTCTACTGTGCTGAAATTGATGCCACTTCTGTGGTGTGAGGCCGTCATTTATTTAAATGGGAACACTCCTGGTTGGATGTTCATCTGCTGGATTGGGTGTAGTGGAAGAACTGTCGGTCCCTATTATTCTATTTCTACTGTGGTGAAATTTATGCCAATTCTGTGGTGTAAGGCCCTCAGTTCTTTAAATGTGAACACTCATTGTAAGGTGCCCATCTGTTGTATTGGGTGTAGTGGAAGAACTGTCGGTCCATATTAAACTATTTCTACTGTAGTGAAATTGATGAAATTTTGGTGGTGTCTGCCAATAATTTTTGGAAATGTGAGCACTCCTGGTTGGGTGTTCATCTGCTGGATTGGGTGTAATGGAACACCTGTCAATCCCCATTTTACTATTTCTACTGTGCTGAAATTGATGCCACTTCTGTGGTGTGAGGCCGTCATTTCTTAAAATGTGAACACTCCTGGTTGGGTGTCCATCTGCTGGATTGGGTGTAGTGGAAGAACTATCGGCCCCTATTATGCTATTTCTACTGTGGTGAAATTGATGCCACTTTGGTGGTGTCTGCCAATAATTTTTGGAAATGGGAACACTCCTGGTTGGGTGTTCATCTGCTGGATTGGGTGTAGTGGAAGAACTGTCGGTCCCTATTATACTATTTCTACTGTGGTGTAAGGCCCTCATTTCTTTAAATGTGAACTCTCTTTGTATGGTGTCCATCATCTGGATTGGGTTAGTGAAAGACCTGTCGGTCCCTATTATACTATTTCTACTGTGGTAAAATTGATGCCACCTTGGTGGTGTCTGCCAATAATTTTTGGAAATGGGAACTCTCCTAGTTGGGTGTTCATCTGCTGGATTGGGTGTTGTGGAAGAACTGTCTGTCATGATCCAGACCGGATTTTGAGTCTAGCTTTACTTTTTTCCTGGTCATGTCAGGGGTTAACCTTTCTCAGTCTTGGGTTCAGGTTGGCTATTTATCGCTGCTGCTTACTGCAGGTGATGTCAGATATAGTTTTTACTTATGGCTGCTGTAGCTGACTCTGATTGCTCTGGTCCTGCTACGTTTGCTATCTGATACAGTGTCTCTTTACTCCTCTATTCGAGTCCTGACTTAGTTTTTCCCTTTAGTGTACTGACTCCCTGGTTGTGACTTAGCTTTTATCCTGACCTGCTTCTGTCTTTTGTCTTTGTCTTACCCGCTTCTGACCATTGCTGATTCCCTGGCGCTACAGTCTAGGATTTGACCTAGCTTGTCTGACTATTCTGCTGCCACCTGTGGTAGCCTTGCTGCTTCATTGCAGGCCAGCTCTTTTTAGGTACAGCCCATCTTCCACTCTACTGCCATCTTGTGGATCCTGCACCTACCTGCATCGCAGCAGCATGATAGTATAGCTGATCCAAAAACAGCTAGTTTTTTTCTCTGCTCTGCTTTCTATGGATCCTCCCCATACCTCAAATGGATAGTCTGATACAAATGATGCAGGATCTGTCTGTGGAACATATTGCCTTGACCTCCTCTCATAACCACCTGCAAAGGGAACTTTCTGACTTGGTAAAATCTTTGCAGGGATTTCTTCCCAGTCTGTCTGTAAGCACTCTAACATTGTTGATGTCTCATTGCACTCTCCTGAACCTACAGTCAGGCTCCCAGATACCTTCTCCGTGGAAAAGGAGAGGTTCTGTATGTTCAAGGAGAGTTGCAAGCTATTGCAAGCTATTGTTTTCTCTTATACCCCGATCTTCTGGAGGTGAGAGTCAGCAGGTGGGGATAATCATTTCCTTACTTCGGGAGGGACCTCAATTGTGGGCTTTCTCTTTACCTGCTTCTGCCCCTGAACATGTGTCTGCGGACAGGTTCTTTGAGGCCTTAGGACTTATCTTTGACAAGCCTGACCGGGTCAGAGTGGCAGAAGACACAATCATGAGTCTCTTTCAGGGGAAGCTCTCTGCTGAATGATATTGCTCCTTGTTCCGTCGATGGTCCACTGAGGTGTCTTGGGATGACTCTGCGCTGAGATGTCAGTTCAGGAGAGGACTGTCGGACACCTAAAGTACACTCTGGCTCTCCATCCACCATCCAGCTCATTGGAGGAGGGGAGGCTATGACTCAGGCTATCCGTATGATTCGGAGGCTACGGGAGAGAGAGAGTTACACAGCGAGAGGTTCTGTTACTCCCTGCTAATCCTGTTGTTTTGCCACCATCTGAACCTATGGAGGTAGGGGCCACCAACCTCAAGGAGAAGGAGAGGAGATGGCGACGTTAAGGAAAGCTGTGTTTTTACTGCGGAGGTCCAAGATATTGGAAAAAGGACTGCCCCTCCTGCCCACCGACTAACAAGCGGCTGAGTCTGTTTGATTGTCGTGGAGGTCACCCAGACTCTCAGGTACCTTTTTCCTCATTTTCAAAAGTATTGTTGGAAGTGGAATTTAACTGTGGGAGTTGCTGCATGCCCACTTCTACTTTCGTGGACTGTGGGTCGTCCATGAACTTTATTGACTCTAACTTGATGACAAAGTGTAAGTTAGGGACAGTTAGGCTGGAGGCTCCTATTCATGTTGTTGCCATTGACAAAACACCCTTGGCTAAGAATGTCATCAAATTTGTCTCAGAGGAGTTTCTCCTTAAAGTGGGTTCCTTGCACCAGGAATGTATTTCATGTTTTGTTCTGGGCAATCTGCCTGCGGAACTGGTGCTGTGGTTCCCTTGGTTACAGTTACATAATCCTGCGATAGACTGGGAATCTCTGGACATTGTTAAATGGGGTCCTACTTGTAGTAGAAGTTGCCTTACTACTGTACTTGTGTTATACGTTAATCTGGAAAGTATTCCAGAGTAGCTGAAGGATTTTGAAGATGTTTTTTCCCAAAAGGAGGCCGACGTCTTACCAACACTCTGCCATTTTGATTGTACTATCAATCTGATTCCGGGTGCTAAATTGCCCAAGGCTCGTCTGTACAACCTCTCTGGCCCGGAGAGAACCGCTATGAAAGAGTATATTTCTGAAAGCCTACGTAAAGGCCACATCCATCCCTCTGTCTTTCCTGTGGCGGCTGGATTCTTTTTTGTAAAAAAAAAAAATGGTGGTTTGTGCCCGTGCCTCGATATTCGAGAATTAAATAAGATCACAATGAGAAATACCTACCACCTCCCTCTCATCCCTGATTTATACAACCAATTGTCGGGGGCCAAATGGTTTTCTAAGTTGGACCTCGGTGAGGCATAAGATCTAATCCATATTCGGGAGGGAGGTGAGTGCAAAACGGCATTTCTCACTTCTGAAGGGTTATTTGAGAATTTGGTTATGCCCATTGGTCTTACCAATGCGCCAGCTGTTTTTCAGAATTTTATTAACCATGTATTTTCTGATTTTATTGGGTGCTTTATGGTGGTGCATTTAGATGATATCCTCGTGTTCTCATCTAACAAACAGGTTCACATGTATCATCTTCGTGTGGTTCTCCAGAGGTTACGGGAGAACTCGCTTTTTGAGCAACCTGAAAAATGCACATTTTTTGTCCTAGAATTGTCCTTTCTGGGGTTCATTCTGTCTGACAAGGGGTTTTGTATAGACCCTGGGAAGGAGTGGGACATTGTGAATTGGGTGCAACCCAGAGGCTTAAAGGGTCTTCAACATTTTTGGGGGTTTGCAAACTATTATAGGATATTTATTAAGGGGTTTTCACAGGTGTGAAGCCCCTCACTGATCTGACTCGTAAGGGGGCTGATCTCAAAAACTGGTCAGCTCCGGCTGTGGAGGCATTTGCTTTATTAAAGAAATGCTTTATTTCTGCACCTGTTTTGGTCCAGCCTGATCCATCTAAACCGTTTCATCTTTGAGGTGGACGCATCAGAGTTGTGGGTGGGGCCGATGTTGTCTCAAGGATCTGCCACTTTGGCTAACCTGAGGCCCTGTGCCTTCTTCTCGAAAAAATTCTCTCCTGCTGAGAGAAATTACGATGTTGGGAATTGGGAGCTTTTAGCTATTGAGTTGGCCTTTGAAGAATGGAGGAACTTTTTGGAGGGGGCTGTTCATGGTGATTACAGACCACAAGTATCTGACTTATTGAGTCGGCCAAACGTTTGACTCCCAGACAGGCGAGGTGGTCGCTTTTTTTTTCATGCTTTCATTTTTCTATCACCTTTCGGCCTGGTTCTAAGAATCTCACAGCTTGGATCCAATATCACCTCCTGAACCTCCTTCCTCCACTTTTCAGCCCGCGGTGTTCGTGGCAGTGGTGTCCTCAGAATTGGAGCATGAGATTCATGAGGCTCAGTCTCTTGCTCCTCCGTCATTGCCTGACAACAAGCTCATTGTCCCGGTTCAGTACCGGTGGAGGGTTCTCCGTGAGTTCCATGATTCTGCTCTCAGTAGACACCCGGGGATCTCGGCCACCCGTAAATCCATTGCTAGGCTGTTTTGGTGATCCTCCATGACCTCTGATGTCGCTAGGTTTGTGTCTACTTGTGATAGCTGTGCCCGTGCTAAGAGCTCTCATAACCGGCCGGCCGGGGAATTGGTGCCATTGCCAATTCCTGATAGACCTTAGACACATTTCTCCATGTACTTTATCACTACTTTCCCTCCTTCCAATGGCAAAACTGTAGTCTGGGTGGTGGTGGACAGATTCAGTAAACAGGCGCATTTTGTACCTTTGGCAGGACTGCCTAATGCTGAGACACGTTCTAGGCTGTTTGTTCAGCACGTGGTGCAATTGCATGGTGTGCCTTTGAATGTGGTGTCGGATAGAGGGGTACAATTTAGGTATTAGTTTGACCTTCTCCTAGGCCTATCATCCAGAAACCAATGGTCAGACGGAGAGGACCAATCAGTCTCTTGAATGTAACATGCTGCTATAGTGCAGTACAGTACAACCTCCGCCAGGGGGTGCTGGTGAGGGAAAAGAGGTTACACACACAAAAAGAGTGGTCAGACTAGCAGAAGTCAGCAACTGTCAGGAGCAGAAGTATCAAAGGAAAAAGCAAGTGCATAGTCAGGGACAAGCAAGAAGTCAGGGCCTACCGGGAACATGGTATCCAAAATGTAAGACGTAAGACATAGTCAGGGTACAAGCCAGAAGTCAGAGTCTACCGGGAACGTGGTATCAGAAACGGAAAACCAGAAGCAGAGTCCAGAGAACAAGCCGAGTCATACACAAGTACAGGTAGTCAGGGGCAGAAGGATCTCTAAAGGAATATAGGTCAGAGGCACTAGCTTGGAAGCTTGAAGTATAGCTGATGCTGGCCCGCAGGCTGCAGAGGACTAAAATAGCCAGCCAGCTTCAGAACGAGGCGGAGGGGATTAATCTGTGCATGACCAGTCCAGAGAGAAGACAGCAGAAAACAAACTCTGGACTGGATCATGACAGTACCCCCTCTCAATGGGGGCCACAGGACCCCAGGTTCCCTGGACAATGAGGTGAAAGGCCCAGACCAACCGATCCGCATGGACTGAACACACCGGCACCCACGACCGGTTCTCAGGACCATAACCTTTCCAATGGACAAAGTACTGAATTGAATGGCGGAGCATACGAGAATCCACCTCCCGTTCCACGTCATACTTGGTCTTACCATTTACTACAAAAGGCGGTGGGTGCGAGGGAGACCTACCTGAGGAAGTCACCGACGACTTCAGAAGCGCCTTATGGAATACATTGGGGATTCGCAATGACGGAGGCAAGCGCAGGCGAAAGGCACAGGATTAACCACCTCTAAAATTTCATAAGGGCCAATAAACTTGGGACCCAACCTAGCAGAAGGAATCCTCAATCTAATATTCTTGGTGGATAACCATACTTTATCCCCCACCTGGTAGGCAGGCCCCACAGAACGTTGTTTATCCGCAAAAAATTTATACTTACCCTGAGCCTCCCCAATGTTCCTCTGAACCTCCCTCCAGATCTCCCCCAACTGCAAAAAGGCGGAATCAGCCCCTGGACACACCGAATCCAGCCGGGAAAACTCACCAAAGTGAGGGTGAAACCCATAGTTGCGGGAAGTACCAGTGGACTGATTAACACGATTATTGAACGCAAACTCTGCCATGGGTACCGCGGAGCACCAATCGTCCTGTCTGGAAGTAGCAAGACACCACAATATCTGCTCCAAAGACTGATTAGTCCTTTCAGTCTGACCATTGGTTTCGGGATGGTAGGCCGATGAAATGTCAGACTGATACCCAACCTTTTACAAAAAGCCCTCCAGAATTTTGCCACAAATTGCACCCCTTTATCCGACACCACACTGACAGGCACACCATGCAATCGGACCACATGCTCAATGAACAGTTTAGATAGAGTCTCAGCATTAAGGAGGCCTGCCAAAGGTACAAAATGCACCTGTTTGCTGAACCTATCAACAACTACCCAGATCACGGTTTTGCCATTAGAGGGAGGAAGATCGGTGATAAAATCCATGGACAGATGAGTCCACGGTCTATCTGGAATTGGCAGTGGCACCAATTCCCCGGCAGTCCGGTTACAAGAGGACTTAGCACGAGCACACGTTTCACAGGAAGACACAAACCCAGTGACGTCAGCAGCCAAAAAAGGCCACCAAAACAGCCTAGTAATGGCTTTACGCATGGCTGAGATTCCAGGATGCCCACTCAGAGCTGAGTCATGGAAATCCCAAAGCACCCTTAACCGATACTAAACCGGCACAATGAGCTTAATATCAGGTATGGAAGAAGGAGCAAGAGATTGGGTCTCAAGAATCTCTTGTTCCAATGCCGAGGACACCACAGCCACCACCACTCCGCGCTGAAGAATGGAGGAAGGAGGTTCTGGAGGTGAAACTGGAGCTAGGCTACGAGATAAAACATCAACCTTCACATTCTTGGACCCTGGTCTTAAAGTAATAGAAAACTGAAATCAGGAAAAACAAGTGACCACCTTGCCTGTCTCGGAGTCAAACGTTTAGCGGACTCGATGTAAGACAGGTTCTTGTGATCTATAATGACAAGGATACGATGGACAGCCCCCTCCAAAAAATGCCTCTATTCTTCAAACGCCAATTTAATGGCAAATAGCTCCCGGTTACCCACATCATAATTTCTCTCAGCAGAGGAAAATTTTCTCAAAAAAAAAGCACAGATCCTTAAGTTAGTCAACAACACAGCCCCCACTCCCACCTCCTAAGCGTACACCTCTACAATAAATGGTTTAGACAAATCAGGTTGAACCAGTACAGTTTTTTAAAGAAAACGCTGCCACAGCTAGGGCTGACCAGTTTTTGAGATCAGCCCCATTATGAGTTAAATCCATGAGGGGTTTGACAACATGAGAAAACCCCTGTTAGGGTTGGTGGAATGCACCAAATGAAATATATATAACAATAATAATGAGGTGAGTTCTCAACCCGGGGTCCACCGTGCAGAGATGGAACCTGCTGCTAAGCAATGGCGGAACAAGGCGGAGGTTGAACGCCAACAACATGCGGGTTAGATGTCACCCGGTATGAAAAGTGGCGAACTCTGTTACTTCACAGAGCCGCCGCAACAAAGTAATAGAACGCTATTCCCTGTTACATGTCAAAGGACACAGCTGATATGGTGCGAGTGAAGTCTCTAGGCTCAACCCCTAAAATGCGGGGACTTGAGTCTGACCGGACCCACAATGCGCAAGGCGTCACACTACTTAAAGCTCAGTGGTTGCAAATACAGTTAACTAAAAAACAAGAGCAAAAAGGTAAACTGACTGCAGAGCGGTTCCAAAAACGTGTTTGCCAGAGCACGTGGATTGACTGTGCCCAGTAAACAGCCTGTGCTAAGCAGCACACGTGGCCGAGACAGGCACTAGGTCAAGCCGAGGAAAAATCTGCCTGACTAAGGAACACTAGGCGATCATACACGCCGACAGTGCGGCATGTTCTCGGCCCAGCGTATCCACTCACACACCACATGGTTTATGCCGTGCGATCGTTTTATAACTGCAGCC
Organism: Oophaga sylvatica; assembly: GCA_033576555.1. Taxonomy (NCBI): domain Eukaryota; kingdom Metazoa; phylum Chordata; class Amphibia; order Anura; family Dendrobatidae; genus Oophaga; species Oophaga sylvatica. Next base: position 421,637,201 of record JARQOD010000002.1, read on the forward strand.
CTCCAGGACCTTGCTGATGGCCCAATCCGAACTGCTTGAGGACCTGAGCATGTGACCTCCGACCGTTAATGAACGGTCATCTCACGGGCATGCTCAGATAGAGAAAAGCAGGACTTAGTCCCAGGAACGTCTGAAGGCTGCTGACTAATGCTGGTTGCTGTAGCAGAACCTGGGACGGCAGCAGCAACCAAACGCATAGCATTAGCCTGAGCAAGACGCTGGGACTGACGTCTCTGCTGAGCATGATCCTCTGCGGCTGAAGAAGAATGGGAGATTGCACAGGACATGGCTCGAGATTCCCCCTGTGCCGCGGCAGGATCTCGACGCCTAACGTTACCATTCCTTCTAGAGCCCCCCCCTTTGGGCCTTGCTACGCTCAAATGCTGCAATGAACTGAGGACCTCGAATGTGCTCAATAGGATTCCCAGGTCCTGTCCTCTGAGCCATGACCCTTACAGTCCACCAGATAGAACTTTTTGCCACGTACCACCTTGAACCAAACAATGGCGGTCACCTCATACTCGTCTGGCGGATGAACCTGATGTCCCGGCAGATTACTCAGAAAACCAGGACATGTGAACGGGTTTTAGGAAGGACACATGAAAGGTGTCAGTGATACCTAGGCGTGGAGGAAAGGCCAGACGATAGACCACTGGGTTGACCTGTCCCAGCACCTAGAAGGGACCTATATAGCGAGGAGCAAACTTAGTGGACTCAACTCGCAGCCTGGTGTTACGGGCGGAGAGCTATTAAAATTGCCAGGGGCAAAAGTCAGAGCGGGACGCTGATGCGCATCGGCGGAGACCCTCATTCTCTCCTCGGAGGCCCGGATGGCATCCTGTGTGCAGTCCCATATGTCACGTGTCTCCACTGCCCAGTCTGCCACCGTAGAGTCGGTGGATGACACGGGTATGGGCATAGGGACACGCAGATGCTGGCCGCAATTAAAGAGGAATAGGGTCTGCCCAGTTAAGTCGCCTACGGCGTTATTCAGAGCAAATTTCGCCCACGGAAGCAAGCATGCCCAGTCATCCTGCCTGACGGAAACAAAATGTCGCAGATATGTGACCAGGGTTTGGTTGACCCTCTCTACCAACCCGTTCGTCTCAGGATGGTAAGCTGAAGAGAGATTTAGCTCTATGCTGAGCAGACGACAAAGCTCTCTCCAGAACCAAGACTCGAACCGGGGACCACGGTCACTGACTATTTTGTCAGGCATGCCGTGTAGGCGAAAGACATATTTGATAAACAACGCCGCCAAAGTCCTGCAGAAGGTGCCCGCGTTAGAGGCTGCAAGTGCACCATTTTAGAGAAGTGGTCAGTGACTACCCAGATTACTGTGCAGTTACGAGACTTGGGTAAACCCAACACAAAATCCATCCCTACCATCTCCCAGGGCTTATCCGCCACCGGCAGGAGGTACAGTTAACCAGCTGGCCATTGCCGAGAAGATCGATTCTGGGTGCAGGAAACGCACGTCCGAATATAGTCTCCGACATCACGGGCCATATGCGGCCTCCAGTACGTCCTCGCAAGGAGCTCAGATGTCCTCTTGGTCCCAAAATGTCCACCCACCCTGGACGAATGAGCCCAAGAGAGAACCTCCGGTCGCAAATTAGGTGGAACAAAAGTCTTGCCCAGAGGCACAGACTCTAAGAGCCACAGTTCTTAGACTCTCTGAAGGGACAATAATCCGAGGTTCTTCTCCCTCCTCAGATGATACTATGGAACGGGAGAGAGCATTGGTATGAGCGTTCTTCTCCCAAGAGAAAAAATAGAGGGTGAAGTTGAAATGGGAGAAGAACAGGGACTATCTGGCCTGGCGAGAATTTATCCGCTGGGCTGTCTGCAAGTAGATAAGGTTTTTATGGTCGGTGAATACTTGGAATGGGTAACAGGCCCCCTCCAGGAGATGTCTTCACTCAGAAAAGGCCAATTTCATTGCTAGTAACTCCCTGTCCCTGATGGAATAATTTTTCTCCGCCAGTGAGAAGGTCTTGGAGAAAAAGAAGGAAGGATGCTTCTGACCGTGAGCATCCTTCTGAAAGAGGACGACTCCAGCACCGACGGAAGAAGCGTCCACCTCCATGATAAAGGGTTTATCGACATCGGGGCGATGTTAAATAGGAGCGCTAGCGAAATGTGACTTTATAGACAGAAAGGCCTTGGAGACCTCCTCCGACCATAATTTGGGGTTAACTCCCTTCATGGAGAGGGCAACCAGGGGAGGTACCAAAGTTGAGAAGTGGGGAATGAACTGGCGATAGTAATTGATGAACCCCATAAAGCGCTGCACCACTTTAAGAGAATGGAATTCTTGCCAGTCCATCACAGCCTGTAGCTTGGCAGGATCCATGGCTAATCCCTGGGCCGAGATGATATAGCCCAGGAAAGGCAAGGACTCATGCTCAAACACACACTTCTGCAACTTGGCATAGAGGGAGTTTTCCCGTAGGAGGTCGAAGACTTTGCAAACATCTCTCCGGTGGGAGTCTATATCTGGAGAGTAGATGAGAATATCATCCAGATAGACTATGACCGAGGTGGTTAGCATATCCCAGAAGATATCGTTCACAAAGTCTTGGAAAACGGCAAGGGGCATTACAGAGCTTGAAGGGCATCAACAGGTATTCATAGTGGCCATCTCAAATGCCGCCTTCCACTCGCCCCCCTCACAGTTGCGTATCAAGTTATAGGCGCCCCGCAGATCTAATTTTGTAAATACCCTTGCTCCCCGCAACCTATCAAAGAGTTCGGAGATAAGAAGCAAAGGGTATTTATTTTTGACGGTTTTTAGAATTGAGACCCCTGTAGTCTATGCATGGACGTAACTCCCTGTTCTTCTTCTGCACAAAGAAGAAACCAGCCCCTGCAGGTGACACTGACTTCCTAATGAATCCTCTTGCCAGATTCTCCTTGATGTACTGAGACATTGCCTCCATCTCCGGGAGAGATAACGGATAGACTCGACCCCGGGGAGGTTCAGCACCAGGCAAGAGATCAATAGCACAGTCATAGGGGCGGTGAGGCGGAAGGGTCTACGCAGTTCTCTTGGAGAATACATCCGCATATGAGTAATATTGTTTCGGTAGAGAGCATAGATCTGCGGGCACAGCTGTAGAAGCCACCTGAACACACTCCCTCTGACATCTATCCTCACTAGACTCACTCCATCCCAATATTCTCCCAGAGGACCACTCAATATGAGGAGAATGGTAGCGTAACCAAGGTACCCCTAAAAAGACTTCATCAATACCCTCGGGTATGACTAATAGGGAGATTATCTCCTGGTGGGCTGGAGACATTGTGAGAGTAAGTGGGATGGTTTGGTGTGTGATCTGTGAGGGCAGTGTTGACCCATTCACCACTCGGATAGTCACTGGCTTGGTGATCATCACCAGAGGTGCAGCGTGCCATTTGGCGAAGGCTGAAGACATGAAAATGCCCTCCACCCCGGAATCCACCCAAACCTCTACCGCATGAGTGGATGGGCCTATCGTGAGTGTCCCCTTGAAGGACAATTTGGAAGAAAAAGGCGCTGTGTCTAGTGAGCCTCCTCCTATGGCCACTAGACGCGGTCGTTTTCAAAACCGCTGGGGATATTTAGTGGCAAAATGTCCTGACTGTCGGCAGACATGACAGACCATGGGTCTTCCAACGATCCGGGACTTGGATCCCGCTCGAGAAACCTCCATGACCTCTTGGGACTCGGACGCCTGATCCGGAGATTCCAAAGGTCTGACGAAGTTAGGAGCCAGCCGAAGCCTCTGCTGACACTGGGCTCGCTCCAACCTTCGCTCAGAGAAACGAAGGTCGATGCGAGTAGAGATGGATATTAGCTCCTCCAGTGTGGCCGGAATCTCCCTAGTGGCCAGAGCGTTTTTCACATTGTCATCCAGCCCCCTCCAAAAGACCGGGATGAGGATTTCATCCGGCCCCTCCAGCTCAGAAGCTAAAGTCCTGAAGTGGATGGCAAATTGAGTGACCATGGACAAGCCCTGAGTCAATGCCAGCAGTTGGAGCGCCGTATCATGGGTGACTCGCGTTCGCAAGAAGACTGCACCACATGATCGTCACACTCCCACACCGGCGTAACCCACTCCAACGACCAGCAGGGAAATAATAAACCCTACTTTAGCCCACTCTGAGGGGAAAAGTGCAGCCAGTAGCTCCAGGTGTATCGCACACTGGTTCGCAAATCCCCTACACGACTTGCTATCACCTGAGAACCTCTCAGGCAGCGGGAGAATGGATAAGGTCAGAACAGGGATGGCAGCGGACATATGGGCTGCAGCCTTACTAGCTGCCTGAACAGCTACTGCAGTCACATCCACAGCTGAGGTTGTACACTCAGGAGCTGACAACCTGCCCTCCAGCTGCTGGATGTACTGCTGTAGTCGCTATTCGTTCGCCATTACTAGCCAGACCTTGGTGCTAGTATAATGTTAGGGTTGGTGGAACGCACCAAATGAAATATACTGTATATAATACTAAGGTGCGTTCAGAACCCGGGGTCCACTGTGAAGAGATGGAACCTGCTGCTAAGCAATGGCGGAACACCACAGTGTTCATCCCAACCCTAACCCATCTCTTCAACCTATCACTAACAACTGGTGTTTTCCCCTCAAGCTTTAAACATGCCTCAATCACACCTATCCTCAAAAAGCCCTCTCTTGACCCATCCTCTGTATCTAGCTATCGCCCTATATCACTTCTCCCCTATGCCTCAAAACTACTGGAACAACACATCTATCTTGAACTGTCCTCCCACCTCTCATCTTGCTCCCTCCTCGACCACCTACAACCTGGCTTCCGGCTACACCACTCCACTGAAACTGCCCTAACTAAGGTAATCAATGACCTACTATATGCCAAGGCCAAGCGACACTACTGTGTCCTCCTCCTCCTGGACCTGTCCTCTGCCTTTGACACAGTGGACCATTCCCTATTACTACAGATCCTCTCATCTCTTGGTATCACAGGCTTGGCCCTATCTTGGATCGCGTCATACCTATCAGACCGGACATTCAGCGTCTCCCACTCACACACCACCTCCTCACCGCACCCTCTATCTGTGGAAAGTCCCGCAAGGTTCAGTCCTAGGGCCCCTGCTCTTCTCCATCTACACCTTCGGCCTCGGACAGCTCATAGAATCTCACGGCTTTGAATATCACCTCTATGCTGATGACACACAGATCTACATCTCTGGACCAGATATCACCTCCCTACTAAACAGAATCCCTCAATGTCTGTCCGCTATTTCATCCTTTTTCTCCGCTAGATTCCTAAAGCTTAATATGGACAAAACAGAATTCATCATCTTTCCCCCATCTCACACAACCCCTCCAATGGACCTATCAATTAATGTAGACGACTGCCCACTCTCTCCAGTCCCACAAGCTTGCTGCCTCAGGGTTATCCTTGACACTGATCTCTCTTTTAAACCACATATCCAAGCCCTCTCCACCTACTGTTGACTTCAACTCAAAAATATCTCACGTATCCGTACATTCCTCAACCAAGAATCTGCAAAAACCCTAGTCCATGCCCTCATCATCTCCCGCCTCGACTACTGCAACCTCCTGCTCTGTGGCCTCCCCTCTAACACTCTTGCACCCCTCCAATCTATTCTAAACTCTGCTGCCCGACTAATCCACCTGTCCCCCTGCTATTCCCCGGCCTCTCCCCTCTGTCAATCCCTGCACTGGCTCCCCATTACACAAAGACTCCAGTTCAAAACCCTAATCATGACATACAAAGCCATCCACAACCTGTGTCCTCCATACATCTGTGATCTCGTCTCCCGGTACCTACCTGCACGCAACCTCCGATCCTCACAAGATCTCCTTCTCTACTCTCCTCTTATCTCCTCTTCCCACAATTGTATACAAGATTTCTCCCGCGCATCCCCCCTACTCTGGAATTCTCTACCACAACATATCAGACTCTCGCCTACCATGGAAACCTTCAAAAAGAACCTGAAGACCTACCACTTCCGACAAGCCTACAACCTGCAGTAACCACAGATCCACCAAACCGCTGCACAACCAGCTCTACCATCGCCTACCATCCCTTGTAGATTGTGAGCCTTCACGGGCAGGGTACTCTCTCCTACTGTACCAGTCGTAACTTGTATTGTCTATGATTACTGTACTTGTATTTATTATGTATACCCCACCTCACATGTAAAGCGCTATGGATTAAATGGTGCTATAATGGCACAAATGCAAAAAAAATCGTGCTACCCTGGAGAAAAGGCGCACTGCAACCACCAATGATCCTGAGACTTATAATCTAATTACAATGCAACGCTGTACTATACTATTATGCAAAATATCCATGTAATTCAATTTGTCTGCATACATAGATAATAATGAGCCAACAAAAATATTACAACATTATCACCATATAGCCAGATCACAGGATTAGCTCATACATCACGGCACTGGGCTGGTGGGGAAAGAAACAATGTTCTCTCATCATACAAATGTGATACTACAGATCTAAATACCCCAAGATAGACCCAGCCTAGTGCCAGATAAAGTCACCGCTGCTACCAATTCATTACATGAAACGTGCCCATAGCAATATAATATTAGCCCATAATAGTATATACCTGATGTAAACCTTCAAAGGGCACGCTCAGGAAGACTGGTGGCCCGTGCATCTGCCCCAACGCACGTTTCGGATCTCGTCTTTCGTCAGGGGGCGTGACTAAAATGGGAAGCCTGCGGCTTTAAAAAAACCCAGAACCGGAAATGAATGGTCACATGGCGGATGTGACGCATGCGGTGCCGTAGCAACAGAGGACGCCTAGCCGCGCCAACGTCACTCGACGGGAAGCTGGGGCACAGCGTCCCCTAGTAACCCGACGCTACAGACGCCGGGAGCGGCGCGACTCCCCTCAGTACAGCACGCATGCACTTGTGCCATCTGGTTCAGCATTACATTTTACCTGTGTGTATTGCATTTGCACTCTAAATAAAGTTTTCTACAATTGTTTAAATGGATCTGTGGTCGTGGTTTTGTGGTTCATCCACCATCCTCTGTCTAAAATGTTCACGATAGATCCGTATATACAAGTCCGTTATTACGACCTACATTATATTATATTATATTTGATACATGATGTATATATATTTTTGGTTGTCTATCATTAGTCTGCTATACAAAGTAATACACTGTGTGAGACAGTGAGAGTATATGTGTTGAATGGGGTGTACATTTCACCTAGATACTTTGCTGACTGGTATAAGGGAAATGTATGGCTTTGTAAACCTAGTGGTAGAGAAAGGTCACTACACCTTACATTCAGTACACACTTGCAGCTCAGGCCTGAAACCATTCAGCTGTTAATTAGGAGACCAGAAGTAGGTGTCTGCGAACACAGACAGAGAGCTCGCTTAGTCTGGACAAGGAGTCCAGGCACAAGAAGGAGTCTCCAGGAGTATGAGCTGTCTCAGTCTGGGTGCTCGATGTACCCCGGACACAGGAGTAGTCTCTGTGAGAATCCGTGCGGATAGCTGCTGAATAGGAGGGGAGCTCTCTCAAGTCTGGACGTTGGATATGCCTTTAGACACAAAGAGGAGCCTCTGCGAACCTCCATGCTGGTAACTACTGAACATATGTGTTGTTTTGGGGACAGGCTGTTAGAGTCTGGACCCGGATAGAGAGGGAAATCTATCTAAGTGTAGTAAGTGGCTGGACAAGCCCAGGGCTTATGTTTATGATTTGGTTTTGATTATGTTCTGTTTGCTGTGGACTTTAATAAAGCTGGTTGCGGCCAGTTTTTACCAGAACTGCTGTCTGTGAATGAGCTGTTTCCGTGCCACTCCGTCTACCCGATCCCAGAGCTATATCCCCTGAAAAGCTTACAATTGGTGCTAGAATGTGCGTGCAGCACAGTGGCGAGAGACAGCAATAAAGGTGAAGTCTGTTGAAGCAGCGCAGAGAGAAAAAAAAAAAAAAGTGTGTCAGAGAAAAAAAAAAAAGTGTCTGCACAGCAAAGCTGAACTTGTTGTGGAAAAGACTGTGGAGTGTGCAGCAGCAAAGGAAAAAGTCTGTTGGAGCAGTCTTAAAGAGACAGTAGCCCTAATAGACTTTGCAAAGAAAAAAAAAAAGTGTCTGCACAGCAAAGCTGAATTTTCTGTGGAAAAGACTGTGGAGTGTGTATGTCTTGAGTGAAGACTGCCGTTGTTGAGACAGAGAAGTCTGACAGCATGGATGACAGCATGGAGGCGCTGTTTGAACAAATGGCGCAAGTTAATGTGCAACATAAAACTGCCGTGGTTGAGACAGATAAGTCCGGCAGTATGGAGGAGCTCGTTGAGTACCTGGTCCAGGCCCAGCGGAGCATGCAGCTGAGCATGGAGCGGCAGCGCCTGCAGCACCAGCAGCGCATGCAGCAGGCCCAGCAGCAATTCCTGAAGCAGCAGCAGGAGAATAACCGGTTGTTTTTTGAGCAGGTTGCAGCACTACAAAAGACTTGCAGCGCATCGTCCCAAAGTAATGTTGCAAAGTCACCTGCATTGTCCGCTGTAAAGAAGGCGGTAAGACGGTCCCTGAAAAAGATGACACCTCGTGATGATGTGGAGGTATATCTCACTAGGTTTGAGGGGCAGAAGGAGAATCTGCCCCTATCTGAATGGGCCATGATGGTCGCACCCTATCTGATTGGAGAACCCCAAAGGGCCTATGCTGACCTGAGCGAGCAGGACAGCCAAGACTATGCCAAGCTGAAAGCGGAGATTCTTACCCGGCTGGGTGTTACGGTGACAGCCCGTGCCAGGGGAGTTCATGACTGGAGATGCAGTTGGGAGTCTGCAGTCAGCAAACCTGATTATGGAGTTGAAAAGGTGATAGTGGACCGCTACACCCAAGCACGTCCTCCTGAGGTACAGCCAGAGGTCGGACAACGAGACCACCAGGACGCCAATCGTCTGGTCAGCCTGATGGAGAGGGCCTTCGCTACCAAAGACTGCCTCCGTGATCAGCCGTCTGAGAGGTCGTCACTTCGGAGTTCCTGGACGCAGAACTCTCCCGGTAAGAGCGTTCCAGCTGTTGGGGTCGTGTGGGTGGGAGAGTGTGATGGACAGTGTTGGAGATGTCGTGAAATTGCAGCCAACTGTCCAATAGAGGGGGAGCCTATGTGTTGTGATGTTGGCGGATCCCTCTCTCCCTGCGCAGAGCCTGTGTGTGTGTCCACCTCAGCCGAAGAGACTGGACCACAGGGGTCCCCGGTGGTTGTAAATGACTGCCCGGCACAGGCCCTCTTGGACTCAGAGAGTCCAGTGACTTCCGTATGGGACAGCCTGATTGATAGGGACTTTATCCCTGATAAACACCTGAGTGTGGTGTGCGTCCATGGAGACACCAAAGTCTACCCAGAGACTGTCGTGGACTTGATCCCCAAACGCGGGGAGGTTTCATGTGAAGTGGGGGTAGTGAAGAACCTGGTGCACCCCGTCATATTGGGTAATGACTTTCCCCGGTCTAAGGATCTCTGGGGGAAAAATGTTTCTGATGGACAGTGTGATGAAGCTCCTATTGAGGGTGCGCAGTCCCGAGGGGCGGAACACAATGCTAGTGGGCCGTTAAACTTATGTGATAATGATGATGATGATGATGATAATGATAATGATGATGATGATCATGATAATGATGATGACCATGATAATGATGCTGATAATGATAATGATGATGATCATGATAGTGATGATGATACTGATCATAATCATGATAATGATAATGATGATGATGATGACTGTGATAGAGATGAAATTCTTTTGCAGGTGATGGTGGGAGACGAGGATGGTGGTTCTCGGGAACCGAGTGTCCCTGACTTACCTGTGTCCTGTGACAATTTTGAGAGTGAACAATGGCGAGACCCCACTCTTAAAACGGCACAGGAAAATATAATTGTTCTAAATGAGGTTTCCCAAGAGCCTGGCTCTGAGGAGAGGTTTCCTCATGTTGCCATAAACACTCACCTGTTGTATAGGGACACTGAAGTCCAGGGAGAGGTCGTGAGCCAGCTCCTAGTACCTGAGCTATATAGAAGTATAGTGCTGGGGTTGTCACATAGTCACATACTTGAGGGACCAGATGGTGAAGTTAATGTTGTGGATGACATGTTAACTAAGGTTCCAGATCAGGATGTGAATGAGAATGAATTGTATACCCCTGAAAGTGAGCAGGATGAGAATGAGAATGAATTGTATAACCCTGAAAGTGAGCTGGATGTGGCTGAGAAAAAGGGGTCAGACAGGGATAGTGGTAGTGATAGTGAATCATCTGTTGACAATCAAGCAACCAGTGCAAATGAGGAAGGCATGGTAGCAGAGGAGGTTGAGAGTCCTGAGAGGAAGGCTGATGCTGACCTTGCAGCCGGACAGAAGATGGCATCTGAAGATGTTTTACAGTTGGCCGGTTCCCTGGCGAAGACTAGGGTGAAAGGAGGAGAGCTGAGCTTTAAAGGCAGGACTCTGAAACTGAACACAGCACAAGTGGATGCTGTTGAAGATGAGAAGTTATCAATGTATGGTATGGAGCTGCATCATGCCCAGGACTCTGAAGGTAATGCTGCAGAGGTGGAAAAAGCCATGGAAGTGGTGGTCACCAAGCCAGATGCCTCATCAGAAGCTGAGGTCTCAAGTGAAGCTGTGAGGAACAAGACTTAAGATATGGGGACTGACTCTGTCCAGGAATCTGTTTCTGCCGAAGACAGCGGCGTGGACGGGTTACGGTCCGGATCAGTAGCTGCAACTCGTGAAGCTCAGGCTGGAAGTTCGGCGCCCGGAGCCCCAGCAGTGTTCCGAGTGATACCAAGGATCTGGATAAATCACAAGATGAGATTTTGAGACATCAGGCTGGCATTGGTGAGCTCAAGCGCACTTTCATGGAGTCTACATCGGAGCCACGTCCCAACAAATGGGAAAAGCGGTATGTCACTCCGTTGCCGCTGCAGACACACGGGAGCTCAGATGGGATGCAGAACGTGGTGGAAGAGAAGAATCCGGCGGGTTCTGAGTATACAGATGCAGCTATCAAGGAGAACTTGAGAGCTGGAATAAATGGAGATATTGGAGACCATAATGATGTGACTGAAGAGGTAGAATGTAAGACTGACGGTAGGGCTTCTGAGCATGTTCTACCAGAAGAGCCTGAAGAAGGGGCCGAAGACATAAAGGACGTCCAACAGGTACCAGATGAATTGATTACTTCTCAGAAAAAACTCCAAACTGTGATGAAGGAGTGTGATGAAAGCCATGAGCATCTTCGTGAGAAAGTCAATGAAGTAAAAGGAAGAATACAGGGAATCTCTTCGTTGCAAGAGCAAATGCTGCTCAATAAGTCTAAGGCTCTATATAAGAATGCTGTTGTCACAGTAGAACATTACAATTCAGCTGGAGACTTAGCGGATGAATTATGTGTACTGCAAAAGAAAAACGATCTGCTCCTTCTACAGTCCCAATCATTTGAACAGAGTAGCTTAAAATGGTCAGAGACCATGGCAGAGGAGCTTAAGGTCTGTGAAATAGACTTTATGAGTCCACCGATATTCAAGAAAATAGATGTGCTAAAGAGGGTTCAAGGGGAACTAGAGAAAAGTAAAAAACCCCCTATACCTTCTGTGATAGTTGGTGACACATTGTCAGTGCACCAAGGACAGGAGGTACGTGAGTTTCTGAGAAAGAGTCAGCAGAAGTGTTCTGATGTGCCGGGTCGTACTTCTCTGGCCAGGCACTATATCGAAACTGAGCCCGGCCCTAAGGTCAAGATGAAACCGTGCAGGATACCCAAGGCCCGCAGAGAGCATAGGCCTGGGAGGGTACAGGGTAGTGCGGATGCTTCAGATGAAGAGAAAGCTGATGTTGGCTATGGCTCAGGTGAAGATACAGATGACAGTAGTGAAGATGAAGCTGATGAAGGCCATGACTGGTCCAGAGTTCACTGTCTCTTTTGGATTGTTGACCAGCCCTCCGGTCTGGATGACCAGCCCTCCGGTCTGGAGAAGAGGGGGGGGATATGTGAGACAGTGAGAGTATGTGTGTTGAATGGGGTGTACATTTCACCTAGATACTTTGCTGACTGGTATTAGGGAAATGTATGGCTTTGTAAACCTAGTGGTAGAGAAAGGTCACTACACCTTACATTCAGTACACACTTGCAGCTCAGGCCTGAAACCATTCAGCTGTTAATTAGGAGACCAGAAGTAGGTGTCTGCGAACACAGACAGAGAGCTCGCTTAGTCTGGACAAGGAGTCCAGGCACAAGAAGGAGTCTCCAGGAGTATGAGCTGTCTCAGTCTGGGTGCTCGATGTACCCCGGACACAGGAGTAGTCTCTGTGAGAATCCGTGCGGATAGCTGCTGAATAGGAGGGGAGCTCTCTCAAGTCTGGACGTTGGATATGCCTTTAGACACAAAGACGAGCCTCTGCGAACCTCCATGCTGGTAACTACTGAACATATGTGTTGTTTTGGGGACAGGCTGTTAGAGTCTGGACCCGGATAGAGAGGGAAATCTATCTAAGTGTAGTAAGTGGCTGGACAAGCCCAGGGCTTATGTTTATGATTTGGTTTTGATTATGTTCTGTTTGCTGTGGACTTTAATAAAGCTGGTTGCGGCCAGTTTTTACCAGAACTGCTGTCTGTGAATGAGCTGTTTCCGTGCCACTCCGTCTACCCGGACGGCGATCCCAGAGCTATATCCCCTGAAAAGCTTACAATTGTTACATGTCACAGGACACAGCTGACATGGTGCGAGTGAAGTCTCTAGGCTCAACCCCTAGAACGCGGGGACATGAGTCTGACTGGACCCACAATGCGCACTGCGCAGCACTAGTGATGCCACTACTTGGCGCTCAGTAGTAGCAAACGCAGCTAACTAAAAAATAAGAGCAAAAAGCTCAACTGACCACAGAGCGGTACCAAAAGGAGTGTGCGAGAGCACGAGGATTGACTGTGCCCTGTAAACAGCCCGTGCTAAGCAGCACACGTGGCCGAGACAGGCACTAGGTCAAGCCGAGTAAAAACCTGCCTGACTAAGGAACACTAGACGATAATACATGCTGACAGTGCGGCAGGTTCTCGGCCCAAACACCCGTACATACACAGAGTGGTAGCATATCCACTCATTCACACACCACATGGTTTATGCTAGCGCACAGCCGTGCGATCCTTTTATAACTGAAGCCTTCCAGGACCTTGCTGATGGCCCAATCCAAACTGCTTGAGGACCTGAGCATGTGACCTCCGACCACCAATGAGCGGTTGTCTTACGGGCATGCTCAGATGGAGAAAAGCAGGTCTTAGTACCAGGAAGTCTGCTCACTGCTGACTAATGCTGGTTGCTATAGCAGAACCTTGGGCAACAGCAGCAACCAAACGCATAGCATTATCCTGAGCAAGACGCTGGGACTGACATCTCCACTGAGCATGATCCTCTGCGGCTGAACAAGAATGGGAGACCACAGAGAACATGGCTCGAAATTCCCCCTGTGCATTGGTGGGATCTCGACCCCTAACAACCCCTTAATTAATTTTCTATAATAATTGGTGAAACCCAGAAAAGGCTGATGTCACGCTGTCTAACAGATGTATAAATATATAATGTCAGTAATCTATCAAGTGGGACAACATACTATCTAACATATAAGTAGGTAACATTAACATGTATATATAGCATAGTATTACCTGACATAATATCCTGTGAGTCAATACTGAATCCTTTTCACGCTGTCTCTGGCTAGAGGTGGACCGGGGTCTATGCTGACCCTAAACTGGGGTCCTGACTAGTCCCTCTACCTGGAGGTACTGTTAATGGTACAGAGGTCCAGGCCACCAGCGTAAACCCTGTCTCCTACTAGTCCCTGACCACTGTAATCTAGTCCTTAGAAGGACCCTGATTATGTCATGTGTGCATTGCCACGAAGATCGTCGCGGTTGCACATTTTGACATTCTCACAGCTGAGCTGCTGTTTCTTTGTGTTTGGCAGCTAGGGAGTTAATTCTGTCTGTGCTCGGTGCTGGGACTGGGTGCAGTTTCTCCCGGCTGCAATTGATTATTTGTTGATTGGTTTCCTTTAAATTCCTGGTTGTCTGCTTGGGGAGTTGCCAGTGAAACCTTCATGCAGACCACAGATAGGAATGAATCTGTATAGACTTTAGTTGTGAGCTCCTTAGTTGTTCTAAGCTCAACTTGGTTAGAGTTTATTTCCCAGACCATTTATGTTCCTTTGGTGTTTGAGTGTGTATGCAAGCGAGTGTTATCCTGTCTGTCTTATATGTCTAATCTGTGCATTTAGCTAAGATCAGCCCATATCCCTTTGGTGGTAGTCAGGATCCTTCTTAGGACTGATTACAGGGTTCAGGGTCTGATAGGAGACAGGGTTAGGTTGGAGACTTAGACCTCTGAACCATTATCAGTACCTCCAAGGTGAGGGATTAGTTAGGACCCCAGTTTAGGGTCAGGTTAGATCCCGGTCCACCTCTTTCCTGTTTCAGCTCATCAAGTCCTCAAGATTAACCCTGAGTTCAGCAGATATCGTGTCAGGTAAATCTATTCTATACTTACATGCTGATGTTGCTATACTAGTTGTTGTATAGAGTGTTGTTCCTGTATTAATAGTTTACTGACATTGTATACATATCATTAGACAGCGTGACATTTTCACTGGCCATAAAAATTATCTCCAGTTACCATGGATCCAGTAGCCCAGCTGGCTCTGCAGTTGCAGGGATTATCCATGGAGCTGACGGACATTAAGTCCAAAGTTTTGTCTCCCCTGGAGCAAACCAGAGTTGAACCTAAGGTTGCTCTCCCGGACAGGTTCACTGGTGGGCGAGACAAATTTTTCACCTTCCGGGAGGCATGTAAATTGTATTTTCGGCTTCGGCCTCGATAATCAGGGAGTGAGGAGCAGAGAGTGGGAATTGTTATCTCACTTCTGCAAGGGGACCCTCAATCCTGGGCATTTTCCCTTCCTCCGGGATCCCCGGCTCTACTGTCTGTAGATCAATTTTTTACTGCCCTGGGATTGGTATATGATGACCCAGATCGGGTCTCTCTTGCTGAGACAAAATTACGTAAGATACAGCAGGGAGATCGTCCGGCAGAGGAATTTGCTTCTGAGTTTCGTAGATGGGCCACAGATACTCAGTGGAATGACCCAGCTCTTAGGAGCCAGTTTTGTCATGGGCTTTCTGATAAATTAAAAGACGTTTTGGCTCAGTATGAGTCTCCTCCTTCTCTGGAGGCTGCTATGGCCTTAGCTATCCGTACTGATAGACGGCTTCGGGAGAGGGGTGAGGTAACCCCACTCCCTGTTGTTTCTTCACCTACCACTAAAGTCCCTTATGTTGAGGTTCCCCTTGTCTGTTCGGATGAGCCTATGCAGTTGGGAGGGACATCATTTCGTAGGAGGGGATTGGCGGTACGCCGCAGGACTAGAAGATGTTTTTTCTGCGGGAAAGAGGGACATTTTGTTGGAGAATGTCCATCCCGTGCCTTGTTGAGCCAAAAGTCGCCGGAAAACTGTTAATCCCAGGTTGTGTGGTGGACGACAACCTGGGAGTATGTATTTCATCCGCCAGTTCTTCTCAGTTCCTTGTACCAGTGGAGGTGGTAGTTGGTACGAGAGTGGAGAGATTGTCTGTTCTTCTTGATAGTGGTTCCGGGGCTAATCTGGTTGACGCTCAGTTTGCTCAGGCTCAAGGTATGCATCTGAGTGTATTGGTCAAACCGATCCCTATATTCTCCATTGACGCCAGGCCTCTCGGCCAAGGTAGCTTTGTTCATGAGGTTCATAACATTGACCTTCGGGTAGGGGCAATACATAGGGAACAATTATCTTGTTATGTGTTGGAGGGTCTACCTACTCCCATTGTGTTGGGACTTCCTTGGTTGGTTAAACATAACCCTGTGATTAATTGGCAGTCCAGAGAAATAAGCCAATGGGGTGAGTTTTGCAAAAGCAACTGCATGAACACAGTCATCAGTGCGGTCGTGCCTAGTACATTGCCTCCTTTTTTGGAGGATTTTGGGGATGTTTTCTCTGAGGAGGGGTGTCAGGAGTTGCCTCCTCATCGCGTGTATGACTGCTCTATTAATCTCCTTCCTGATGCTAAGTTGCCTAAAGCTAGGTTGTATAATCTTTCTGGTCCTGAGAGGCAGGCTATGAAAGATTATATTTCTGAAAGTCTGGCCAAAGGGCATATTAGACCTTCATCTTCCCCAGTAGCCGCGGGGTTCTTCTTTGTGAAGAAGAAAGATGGAGGCCTACGCCCTTGCTTGGATTTCCGCGAACTTAATCGGATTACTGTTCGAGATCCGTATCCACTCCCTCTTATTCCTGATCTCTTAAATCAAATTGTTGGCGCCAAATGGTTTTCTAAATTGGATCTCAGGGGGGCGTATAATCTGATTAGGATAAAAGAGGGGGATGAGTGGAAAACGGCGTTTAACACGCCGGAGGGACATTATGAGAACCTAGTCATGCCTTTTGGTCTGACTACTGCACCAGCAGTATTCCAACATTTTGTTAATGACATTTTTCGTCACCTTGTGGGGCTGTTTGTGGTTGTATATTTGGACGACATTTTAATTTACTCGCCAGATCTTGTGTCTCATCAGGAGCATGTGAGACAGGTGTTGCAGATCTTGCGAGACAATAAATTATACGCCAAACTGGAGAAGTGTGTATTTGCCGTACAGGAACTTCAGTTTTTGGGTTTTTTGGTGTCAGCCTCCGGTTTCCGTATGGACCCTGAAAAGGTGAGAGCAGTGCTTGAATGGGATCAGCCAGGGGATCTTAAGGCTCTGCAGCGTTTTTTGGGGTTTGCTAACTACTACCGGAAATTTATTTGTAATTTCTCATCTGTCGTCAAACCTCTCACTGACATGACAAGAAAAGGGACGGATTTTTCTAAATGCTCGGACAAAGCTTGCCAAGCCTTTTCCTCTTTGAAGAAATGTTTTGCTTCGGCACCCGTTCTCATCCAACCAGATGCATCTCAGCCGTTCATTGTGGAGGTGGATGCGTCTGACGTAGGGGTGGGTGCTATATTGTCCCAGGGTCCGTCCCCTGGTAAATGGCATCCGTGCGCTTTCTTTTCTAAGAAATTGTCGTCCGCCGAAAGGAATTATGATATCGGCAATAGGGAACTTTTGGCCATTAGGTTAGCTTTTGAAGAATGGCGTCACTTTTTGGAGGGGGCAGTCCACCCGGTTACCGTTATTACTGATCACAAGAACCTGTTGTATTTGGAATCCGCTAAGCGTCTGAATTCCAGACAAGCTCGATGGTCGTTGTTTTTTACCAGGTTTAATTTTGTCGTCACTTATCGCCCAGGGTCTAAGAATGTAAAGGCTGATGCCTTGTCTCGCAGTTTCCCAGGGGCCGGGAAAACGGATGACCCGAGTCCTATCCTTCAGGAGGGGTGGTAGTGTCGGCTGTATTTTCTGAGCTTGAGGAGGAGGTGTTAGAGGCTCAGGGGGACGCCCCTGCAGGACCTCCAGGGAGACTGTTTGTCCCAAATCTGTTGAGACAAAAGGTTATTGAGGCACATCATAATTCTGCTCTAGCAGGACATCCAGGGAGTAAGGCTACTTTAGATCTCCTTTCTCGCCGGTTTTGGTGGCCTAATGCTAATAAAGATGTTATAACTTTTGTCGCGTCATGTGGGGTGTGTGCTCGCTCTAAAACCCCTCATACCCGTCCGTCTGGGACCCTTTTACACTTGAAACTTCCGGAGCGTCCATGGACTCATTTATCTATGGACTTCATTACGGACCTTCCTCCGTCGTCAGGGAATACTGTCATACTGGTGGTTGTTGACAGGTTCAGTAAGATGGCACATTTCGTTGCTCTTCCTGCACTCCCTAATGCTAAAACTCTGGCGCAGGTGTTCATTAGGGAGATCGTTAGACTTCATGGGTTGCCTTCTGATGTGGTGTCAGATAGGGGGTCTCAGTTTGTGTCCAAATTTTGGAGGGCATTTTGTTTACGTCGGGGGATGCAATTGTCATTTTCCTCGGCTTTTCATCCGCAGACCAATGGTCAGACAGAGCGTCTGAATCAGAGCTTAGAGACATATCTCCGGTGTTTTGTCTCAGAGAACCAAGAGGACTGGTCTTCTTTCTTGCCTCTGGCAGAGTTCGCTCTTAACAACAGGCGGAGCGAGTCCACTGGTAAGTCCCCGTTTTTTGGGGCATATGGTTTTCATCCCCAGTTTTGTACTTTCAATGGGGGGGGCCCTTCTGGGGTTCCTGAGGAGGAGCGTTTCTCGTCGTCACTTGCTTCTGTGTGGAGAGGTGTATTGAATAATCTGAGTGCGATGGGGAACCGTTACAAACGTATGGCTGATAGGAGGAGAGTTTCTGGTCCAGATCTGAATGTGAACGATCTGGTATGGTTGTCTACCAGGAATATAAAACTTAAAGTGCCCTCCTGGAAACTGGGTCCCAGATTCATCGGGCCGTACAGGATCAGTTCCATAATTAATCCTGTGGCATTTCGTCTGGACCTCCCTCCTACGTTTAAAATTCATAATGTGTTCCACAAGTCATTACTTAAAAGGTATGTGGCACCAGTCATACCGTCACCTCTACCTCCTCCTCCTGTGTTGGTCAATGGTAACTTGGAATTTCAAGTATCAAAGATCATTGACTCACGTCTGAATCGCCGGTCCCTTCAGTACTTGGTGCATTGGAAGGGGTATGGTCCAGAGGAGAGGACGTGGGTCCCTGCTCTGATGTTAACGCAGATCGTTTGGTTCGGACCTTCCACAGAACTCACCCGGGCAGGCCTGGCCCTGAGGGTCCGGAGGCCCCTCGTAGAAGGGGGGGTACTGTCATGTGTGCATTACCACGAAGATCATCGCGGTTGCACATTTTGACTTCTCACAGCTGAGCTGCTGTTTCTTTGTGTTTGGCAGCTAGGGAGTTAATTCTGTCTGTGCTCGGTGCTGGGACTGGGTGCAGTTTCTCCCGGCTGCAATTGATTATTTGTTGATTGGTTTCCTTTAAATTCCTGGTTGTCTGCTTGGGGAGTTGCCAGTGAAACCTTCATGCAGACCACAGATAGGAATGAATCTGTATAGACTTTAGTTGTGAGCTCCTTAGTTGTTCTAAGCTCAACTTGGTTAGAGTTTATTTCCCAGACCATTTATGTTCCTTTGGTGTTTGAGTGTGTATGCAAGCGAGTGTTATCCTGTCTGTCTTATATGTCTAATCTGTGTATTTAGCTAAGATCAGCCCATATCCCTTTGGTGGTAGTCAGGATCCTTCTTAGGACTGATTACAGGGTTCAGGGTCTGATAGGAGACAGGGTTAGGTTGGAGACTTGGACCTCTGAACCATTATCAGTACCTCCAAGGTGAGGGATTAGTTAGGACCCCAGTTTAGGGTCAGGTTAGATCCCGGTCCACCTCTTTCCTGTTTCAGCTCATCAAGTCCTCAAGATTAACCTGAGTTCAGCAGATATCGTGTCAGGTAAATCTATTCTATACTTACATGCTGATGTTGCTATACTAGTTGTTGTATAGAGTGTTGTTCCTGTATTAATAGTTTACTGACATTGTATACATATCATTAGACAGCGTGACAGATTACCACCAAAGGGAATGGACAGGTAAAGGTTAACAAACAGTATAGACAAACGAGACAGACAGGGATAAAGTAAATACTGTCTTTCATACAACATATAAACACAGAGGGAACACCAAAGGTCTAGGAGATAAACTATAAGCAAGGAGCGGATGAACAACAAAAGAGCTCTTAGCTTAAGTCTTCTCAGAACCGATCCTATCTGCAGTCTGTATAAATGCTTTCACCGGCATCTAACACCCAGACTGGCAGGGATATAAAGGAAGCTAATTAGAACATAATCAAAAGCAGCCGGGCGAGGCTGGACCTAGTCTTAGCAAAGAGCTAGGTAAAATTAACTCTCTCATTACCAAACACAAAGTAACAGCAACTCAGCTGCGAGAAGTCAGAATGTGCAATCGCGACGATCCTCGTGGTGATGCACCCATGACAGTACCCCCCCTTCTACGAGGGGCCTCCGGACCCTCAGGGCCAGGTCTGCCCGGGTAAGTTGTGTGGAAGGTCCGAACCAATCGATCTGCGTTAACCTCCGACGCAGGGACCCACGTCCTCTCCTCAGGACCATACCCCTTCCAATGAACCAGGTACTGAAGGGACCGACGATTCAGACGTGAGTCAATGATCTTCAACACCTGAAACTCCAAGCTACCATTGACCACCACCGGAGGAGGAGGCAGAGGCGACGGTATAACTGGCGCC
The DNA here is from genome assembly GCA_033576555.1 of Oophaga sylvatica. Lineage (NCBI taxonomy): Eukaryota > Metazoa > Chordata > Amphibia > Anura > Dendrobatidae > Oophaga > Oophaga sylvatica. The sequence goes on from JARQOD010000002.1 coordinate 421,657,506, forward strand.
ACGTACCTTTTAAGCAACGATTGTGGAACACATTGTGGATTTTAAACATAGGAGGGAGGTCCAGACGAAAGGCCACAGGATTAACTATAGAACTGATCCTGTATGGACCGATGAACCTGGGACCCAGTTTCCAGGAGGGAACCTTGAGTTTTATATTCTTGGTAGACAACCACACCAGATTGTTCACACCTAGGTCCGGACCAAACACTCTCCTCCTATCAGACCTCCGCTTGTAACGGTTCCCCATAGCACTCAGACCATTCAGCACTCCTCTCCAAACTGAAGCAAGTGACGACGAGAATCGTTCCTCCTCAGGAACCCCAGATGGACGGGTTTGTGGGGTCTTAGAGCGAGCACAAACTCCACAGGACGTGACAAATTTTATTACCTCTTTATTTAAGTTAGGCCACCAAAACCGGCGAGAAAGGAGATCCACAGTTGCTTTACTCCCTGGATGTCCTGCTAAAGCAGAACTATGATGTGCCTCGATAACTTTTTGTCTTAACTGATTAGGAACAAACAGTCTCCCTGGAGGTCCTACAGGAGTGTCCCCCTGAGCCTCCAACACCTCCTCCTCAAGCTCAGAGCACACAGCCGACACCACCACTCCCTCCTGCATGATAGGAACCGGGCCATCCGTCTTTCCGGCCCCTGGGACACTATGAGATAAGGCATCAGGAAGCAATTTTATTGAGCAGTCATACGTGCGATGAGGAGGTAACTCTTGACACCCCTCCTCTGAGAACAACTCCCCAAAGTCCTCCAGAAAAGGAGGCAAAGTCTTAGGCACGACCGCACCGATGACCGTGTTCATGCAGTTATTCTTGCAAAATTCACCCCACTGGCTTATCTTTCTGGATTGCCAATCAATCACTGGGTTATGTTTAGTCAACCAAGGAAGTCCCAACACAATAGGAGTAGGAAGACCCTCCAACACATAACAAGACAACCGTTCTTTATGTATTGCCCCTACTCGAAGGTCTATGCTATGAACAGCTTGTACAAAGCTACCTTGACCGAGAGGTCTGGCGTCAATAGAAAGTATAGGGATCAGTTTGGCCAATACACTCAGTTGCATACCTTGCACCTGGGCAAACCGAGCGTCCACCATATTAGCCCCAGACCCACTATCAAGAAGAACAGAAATCCTCTCAACTCTCGCACCAACCACCACCTCCGCAGGCACGAGAAATTGAGACGGACCCGGGGACGAAATACCTACTCCCAGGTTGTCGTCCACCACACAACCTGGGATTAACAGTTTTTCGGTGACTCCTTTGCTCAATGAGGCAGGGAGGGACACCCCCCAACAAAATGCCCCTCTCTCCCGCAGGAGAAACACCTTCTTGTCTTGCGGCGCACCGCTGATTCCCCCCTACAAATTGATGTCCCTCCCAACTGCATAGGTTCCTCAGAACAGACCAGGGGAATCTCAACATCAGGGACTTTAGTAGTGGATGGAGTCATAACAGGGGGCGGAGTTACCTCGCACCTCCCCCGAAGCCGTCTATCAATACGAATGGCAAGAGCCATAGCAGCCTCCAGTGACGGAGGAGAATCATACTGAGCCAAAACGTCTTTTACTTTGTCAGATAACCCTTGACAAAACTGGCTCCTAAGAGCTGGGTCATTCCACTGAGTATCTGTGGCCCATCTACGGAACTCAGAAGAAAATTCCTCCGCCAGACGATCTCCCTGCTGTATCCTATGTAACTTCGTTTCAGCAAGGGAGACCCGATCCGGGTCATCATACACCAAACCCAGGGCAGCAAAAAATTGATCTACTGACTGGAGGGCCGGGGAGCCCGGGGGAAGAGAGAACGCCCAGGATTGAGGTCCCCTTGTAAGAGCGAGATGACAATTCCCACCCTCTGCTCTTCACTCCCCGATGACCGAGGCCGCAGCCGAAAGTACAATTTACATGCCTCCCGGAAGGTAAAAAATTTGTCCCGCCCACCAGTGAACCTGTCCGGGAGAGCAACCTTAGGTTCAGATCTGGTTTGCTCCGGGGGGGACAAAACCTTGGACTTAATATCCATAAGCTCCATGGACAACCTCTGCAACTGCCGGGCAAGCTGGGCTACTGGATCCATGGTAGCTGAGGAGAATTTTTTAGTAGGGCCGGTGAAAATGTCACGCTGTCTAACAGATGTATAAATATATAATGTCAGTAATCTATCAAGTGGGACAACATACTATCTAACATATAAGTAGGTAACATTAACATGTATATATAGCATAGTATTACCTGACATAATATCCTGTGAGTCAATACTGAATCCTTTTCACGCTGTCTCTGGCTAGAGGTGGACCGGGGTCTATGCTGACCCTAAACTGGGGTCCTGACTAGTCCCTCTACCTGGAGGTACTGTTAATGGTACAGAGGTCCAGGCCACCAGCGTAAACCCTGTCTCCTACTAATCCCTGACCACTGTAATCTAGTCCTTAGAAGGACCCTGATTACCACCAAAGGGAATGGACAGGTAAAGGTTAACAAACAGTATAGACAAACGAGACAGACAGGGAATAAAGTAAATACTGTCTTTCATACAACATATAAACACAGAGGGAACACCAAAGGTCTAGGAGATAAACTATAAGCAAGGAGCGGGATGAACAACAAAAGAGCTCTTAGCTTAAGTCTTCTCAGAACCGATCCTATCTGCAGTCTGTATGAATGCTTTCACTGGCATCTAACACCCAGACTGGCAGGGATATAAAGGAAGCTAATTAGAACATAATCAAAAGCAGCCGGGCGAGGCTGGACCTAGTCTTAGCAAAGAGCTAGGTAAAATTAACTCTCTCATTACCAAACACAAAGTAACAGCAACTCAGCTGCGAGAAGTCAGAATGTGCAATCGCGATGATCCTCGTGGCGATGCACCCATGACAGCTGAAGACTAGAGTTGAGCGAAACAGGTCGGTCAGATTCAAAAGTCGCTGACTTTCGCCAAAGTTAGGTTTCATTAACCGAAACACGACCACAGCATGCAGTCGGCCATGCGATTGGTGAAATGAGCGCCAAAGTCGATTTTCCCATAATGCTTTCAGGCGCCTTTTTTCAGCCAATGAGCAAGGACCCACACTGTGGGCAACGAGATGACATGTGCAGCGTCCACCACCATCTTAGAGAAGGGCATTGCAGTGATTGGCTTGCTTTCGGGGGCGTCAGATTGTCTATAAAAGCCCTGAGCGCCAAGTTCCATTTTACGTCTGACGATCTTAACAGTAGGGAGAGGTTGCTGATGCTGTTTATCAGTGGGGAGAGAGTTAGGGCTGGAAAGAGAAGTTCTTCTGTGCTTGTGCTGATAGCAATTGTGCTGTACAGTTAGTGTGCAGTGGCAGGGGAGGATTTTCTTGTGTGCAGCAGCGCTGGTTATTAGGCTGCCTGATAGCTGTATTGCTGTGTGTACCCTGCTGTGCAGACTACTTTTTACACAGTGACAGCACTAATACTTTTATTCTTTTTTTCTGCACACTTATCGACCGTTCATTTTTTCCCACACCGTTTAGAGCTGTACGCTCCTCACACACTACCGTGTACCGGCTGACCTCACGGACAAATACATGCTGACTATCTGTGTGTGACTCCGGAAATATATACAGAGATTTACAATTCCCCTACACTATATACAGCTGTACGCTTCTGAGACAGCACCATATATCTGCTCTTTGTATTACGGTCAAATTCATACTGAGTGAGCATCTCTGTGTGACTCCAGAAATATATACGGAGATTTAAATTTTCCCCTACACTATATACAGCTGTACGCTTCTGAGACAGTACCGTTTTTCTGCTTTTTGAATTACGGTCAAATCCATACTGAGTGAGCGTCTCTGTGTGACTCCGGAAATATATACGGAGATTTAAATTTTCTCCTACACTGTACACAGCTGTCCACTTCTGATACAGTACCTTTTTTCTGCTCTTTGTATTACAGTCAAATCCATACTGAGTGAGCCACTCTGTGTGACTCAGGAAATTTATACAGAGATTTCAATTTTACCCTACACCATATACAGCTGTCCGCTTCTGATACAGTACCGTATATCTGCTCTTTGTAGTACGGTCAAATCCATACTGAGTGAGCGTCTGTGTGTGACTCCGGAAATATATACGGAGATTTAAATTTTCCCCTACACCATATACAGCTGTACGCTCCTCATACAGTACCATATATCTGCTGGTATGTTTGTTACATTTTCCCAAACATGAGGAAGTATGGTGGGAGAGGCCGAGGAAGTGGGCGAGGTGGGCCAGCTGGTACGGATAGTGGTGGTGGTGCATCTGCTGGTAGTGCCAAAAGCACAATAGCACCTAAGGCAGGAGGTGTTGAGCCTGCGTCATCATCTGGCTCCAGAAGGCCTGGAAGGCTCCCTTTTCTGGGAGTAGGTAAACCGCTTTTAAAGCCGGAGCATCAGGAACAGGTTTCGGCTTACATTGCCGAAACAGCCTCCAGCTCTATCTCCTCCTCTTCTGAAGTTTCAAAAACTGCAAGCACTGAGTCGTCAGTGCAGGCTCCTGGTCAGGAACAACACCTTTCCTTGTGTCCTTCACCCCCACCAAAAGTGAAGGATGCGGCAGGCCACACTTCAGATTACTCCCTGGAGCTCTTTTCACATACCATGCCTGGGTTATCAAGTCAAATCCTGAATTCCCCAGTCCAAGATGAACATAACATGGAGTGCACTGATGCACAGCCACTTCTATATGATTCTGCTGGTACATTCACCCAGAGCACTGCATTGCCCTTGCAGTCTACTGAGCCAGAATCTGATCCTGATGAAACTCAGGTGCCACTTCCTGCATACTCTAACACCATACACAGTGACTCAGAGGAAGGTGCAGATGAAATTGAAGAGGAGGTGATGGATGACCCAGTCGTTGACCCGGATTGGCATCCATTGGGGGAAGAGGGTGCCGCTGGCAATAGCTCAGAAGAGGAGGAGGATCCGCAGCAGGCATCAACATTGCAGCTGCAGTTATCTAGCAGGCCTGTAGCAGTCCAAAAACGTGTTAAAAAAACAAAAAGAGTTGCAGGACAGCTTGGCCAGATGGTCAAATTAGCACAGTGTGCAAGCCCTGAAAATTTATCCCATAGTAGGAAGAGTGCAGTGTGGCACTTTTTTGACCAAAATCCTATTGATGAGGCAAAGGTTTTCTGAAAGAAGTGCGGAAGGACCTTTAGCCAAGGGAAAAATCTCCGAAAATTGAATACCAGTTGCATGCTTAGACATTTAAATACCATGCACTTGCAAGCGTGGACGGACTACAAAACCTCACTGACTTTGAATGCCTACATTGCCAAATTGATCTCATTAGAGATGATGCCCTTCGGTTTGGTTGAAAACGCAGCGTTCCGAGAGCTCATGGCCTACGCTGTCCCACGCTATGACCTACCCATTCGGCACTTCTTTTCTAGAAAAGCCATCCCTGCCCTCCACCTGCATGTCAAAGACCGCATTGTCCATTCACTCAAGCAATCAGTGAGTGGAAAGATGCACCTCACAACAGATGCATGGGCCAGTAGGTATGGCCAGGGCCGTTACGTGTCCATCACTGCGCACTGGGTTAATGTGGTGGATGCAGGGTCCACAGGGGACAGCGGCGGTGGGACAGTGCTGCCTAGCCCACAGTATAGGCAACAGTTGGCTGTAGGAGTTCGACCCACCTCCTCCTCCAGAAGCAAAAGCTCGTTGACAGAGCGCTGTCGCATGAGCACTCCATCCGCAGCTGCCAGTATTGCACACGAGGTGTCCCACTTTCGAACAGCTAGTGGTAAGCGTCAGCAGGCTGTTTTAAAGATAATGTCTTTGGGCAACAACAGACACACCGTGGAGGTACTGGCCAACTACTTGCAGCGAGAAACTGTGTCATGGCTGGCCAGTCTACATATTGAGCCAGGTAAGGTAGTCAGTACTAGCGGCAGTAATTTTGTGGCTGCCATAGCCCTGGCAAAACTCAGACACATACCTTGCCTGGCTCACACCTTGAACCTGGTGGTGCAGTGCTTCTTAAATAATTATCCGGAGTTACCAGCCCTGCTCCATAAGGTGTGAAGACTGTGCTCGCACATCCGTCGCTCGCCCGTAGACTCCAGTCGTATGCAGAGGCTGCAGCGATCGCTCCACCTCCCCAAGCACCGCCTAATCATAGATGTTGCAACAAGGTGGAACTCCACCATGCACATGGTTGAGAGGCTGTGCGAACAGAGGCAGGTTGTAATGCATTAGTGGGAGGATACACAGGCAGGCAGATTGAGGGCAGACATCAAGTTGTCGGGTGTGCAAAGCTGAAAGACCTCTGTAAAGTCCTTCAGTGTTTTGAGGAATGCACACGGCTGGTAAGCGCAGACGACACCATCATAAGCATGAGCATCTGTTATGTTACGGTAGCTGAGGAGTGCAGGTAAAAAAGGAAATACACCAGAGCAGTTGGAATCTATGAGATTGCAGTACCCTGACTAACCACCGCAACTAGAGGCAGCCGTGGAGCGTTCCTACGATGGTCCTAGACGCCTCGTCACAGCCTGAGAAACTAACTACACCTAAAGATAGAAATAGGAAAGCTATCTGCCCCGGAGCAGAACCCCAAAGATAATAGAAAGCCCCCAAACATGTAATGGCGGTTAGACAAGAGGAAATACTGACACAGAAAGAAAATAGTATGAGCAAACGCTGGGGCCCAAACTATCTAAATAGAAAAGTACAGGAAGGGTACTTACTGCAATCCCAGAAAACCCTGAAAAACACCAACTCTACTAATTTCAAAATCACCTGAGATCACACGACCTCTACCACCTAAATTAGTTCTCTGGTGTAACAAAAACAGCAGACACTGAAAAAACTGCAAAAAGCAAAAGTACAAAACACAGTGGCTGGACCAAACTGAGAGGGCAAAAGCCCCGGAGGGGACCCAGAAGGCCCCCACAGAAGTGCAGGACAAAATGCAAAAATATAGCAAAAACACAAAATAAGAAATTGTCTTATCTGATAGCAGGAGATGCAGACACGACACAGCAGGCTACAAGGGAAACTGGAAAGAAGGATTCAGACCAGAACAATTGATCACCGGCAACCCTGATGGGAAAATGATTCCCTTAAATAAGACCAATCAGTAACACCTGATTCCCAATCCTCACTAGTACCGCTTGTAACCACCAGAGGGAGCCTCTGCTCAGAACTCATCTCAAACCCATTCACAACAGTACCCCCCCTTGAGGAGGGGTCACCGAACCCTCATTTGAGCAACCAGGTCGGTCAGGATGAGTTCTATGATACGCACGGATAAGTCTCCTAGCATGGATGTCCGAAGCAAACACCCAAGAATTATCTTCCTGACCATAACCTCTCCATTTAACCAAATACTGGAGTCTTCGTCTAGAAAAACGAGAATCCAATATTTTCTCAACCACATACTCCAGATTGCCCTCAACCAAAACAGGGTCAGGAGGCACAGCAGCAGGAACCACTGGCTCAACAAACCTCTTCAACAAGGACTTGTGGAACACGTTATGGATCTTAAATGTCCCTGGAAGAAGCAAACGAAAAGAAACAGGATTAATAATCTCCATGATCTTATAAGGTCCAATGAACCTAGGCTTAAATTTAGGAGATGCTACTCTCATAGGAATATTCTTTGAGGACAACCAGACCAAGTCCCCCACTTTAAACCGAGGACCATCAGTCCTATGCCGGTTAGCAAACCGCTGGGCCTTCTCCTGAGAGAGGGACAACCTCTCCACTACCTGGTCCCAAATCTGCTGCATACGCTCAACAACAGAGTCAACACCTGGACAGACAGAAGCCTCCGTCTGTCCTGAAGAAAATCGAGGGTGAAACCCAGAATTACAGAAAAACGGAGACATCAAAGTGGCAGAGCTAGCCCAATTATTAAGAGCAAACTCAGCCAAAGGCAAAAAAGAGACCCAGTCATCCTGATCAGCAGACACAAAGCATCTTAGATAAGTCTCCAATGTCTGGTTTGTTCTCTCAGTTTGACCATTGGTCTGAGGATGAAATGCCGAGGAGAAAGACAATTGAACACCCAGTTTAGAACAAAAAGTCCTCCAAAATCTGGAAACAAACTGGACTCCTCTGTCAGACACAATGTTCTCAGGAATGCCGTGTAAACGAACCACGTGCTGAAGGAACAACGGCACCAATTCAGAGGAGGAAGGCAACTTAGGTAATGGCACAAGATGTATCATTTTGGAAAACCTATCACAAATTACCCAGATGGTGGTCATTCTCTGAGAAACAGGAAGATCGGAAATGAAATCCATAGAGATATGGGTCCATGGTCTCTTGGGCACAGGCAATGGCATCAACAAACCACTAGAGCGAGAGCAAGGCTTGGAGCGAGAGCAAGTCCCGCAGGACTGCACAAATTCCCTGACATCGCGAGACAAGGTAGGCCACCAAAAGGACCGACTAACCAAGTCTCTGGTACCAAAAATTCCGGGATGCCCAGCCAATGCGGAACAATGAATCTCAGACATCACACTCTTTTTCCATTGGTCCGGGACAAACAATTTTCCAACAGGGCAGCGCTCGGGCCTATCCTCCTGACACCCCTCCAGAGCAAGTCTCAAATTAGGCGAGATGGCGGAAAGAACTACACCCTCCTTCAAAATAACAGAGGGATGAGATAGCTCAGGAGAGTCCGCAAGGAAACTCCTCGAGAGGGCATCCGCCTTAACATTCTTAGTGCCAGGAAGAAAGGAAACCACAAAATTAAAACGTGTGAAAAACAAGGCCCACCTGGCCTGTCTAGGATTGAGTCGCTTGGCAGATTCCAGATAGACCAGATTCTTATGGTCCGTAAGGACCACCACCTGATGTTTGGCTCCCTCCAGCCAATGTCTCCACTCTTCAAAAGCCCACTTCATGGCCAATAACTACCGATTACCCACGTCATAATTACGTTCAGTAGGAGAAAATTTTCGAGAGAAAAAGGCACAAGGGTTACTTTTAGAGGTCTCTGGATCTTTTTGGGACAAAACGGCACCTGCCCCAATTTCAGAGGCATCAACCTCCACCTGAAATGGCAGAGAAACATCAGGCTGCCGTAGAACAGGAGCAGAAGTGAATCTCTGCTTAAGTTCCTGAAACGCAGAGACTGCCTCAGGAGGCCAATTCACCACATCAGAACCCTTTCTGGTCAAATCAGTTAATGGTTTAACAATAACAGAGAAATTACCAATAAATTTACGATAAAAATTGGCAAAACCCAAAAATCTCTGAAGAGCCTTTAATGAAGTAGGTTGGACCCAATCACAGATGGCCTGAACCTTGACCGGGTCCATTTCAATAACAGATGGGGACAAAATGAATCCCAGAAATGAGATCTTCTGTACGCCAAAAAGACACTTTGATCCCTTCACATACAGAGCATTCTCTCTCAAAATCTGGAATACAGTTCGAACATGTTTCACATGAGAGCCCAGTCATTAGAAAAAATCAAGATATCATCCAAATAAACAATCAGAAACTTGTCCACAAAATCCCTGAAAATGTCATTCATGAAGGACTGGAAGACGGAAGGAGCATTAGTGAGCCCAAAGGGCATCACAAGGTACTCAAAATGCCCTTCAGGGGTGTTAAATGCCGTCTTCCATTCATCCCCGTGCTTAATGCGAATAAGGTTATACGCCCCCCTGAGGTCAAGCTTGGTAAACCAAGTAGCGTTTTTCACCCTGGAAAACAGGTCAGAAATCAAGGGTAACGGGTATTGATATTTCACAGTAATATTGTTCAAGAGACGATAATCAATACACGGCCTTAATGAACCATCTTTTTTGGCCACAAAGAAAAAACCGGCACCTAAGGGTGAAGAGGATGGTCTGATATGACCCTTCTCCAATGATTCCTTGATATAAGACCGCATAGCGTCATGTTCAGGTACAGACAAGTTAAAAAGGCGACCCTTAGGGAATTTACTACCTGGCACTAATTCAATAGCGCAGTCATAGCTCCTATGGGGAGGTAAGGATGCAGATTTACTTTCGCTAAACACATCAGAAAAATCAAACAAAAAGTCAGGAACATCCTCAGCCTGGGGGGAGGCAGAAAAAACAGGAGTGTTGGTATTAACACATTGGCAGCCCCAACTGGTTACAGACACAGATTTCCAATCCAAAACAGGATTATGAGACTGTAACCAAGGGAAACCCAGCACGATAATGTCATGCAGATTATATAGAACCAAAAATTTGCAGCACTCCTGGTGATCAGGTTCAACCCTCATTATCACCTGAGTAGAAAACTGGGGTTTATTCTCAGCCAAAGGGGTAGAATCGATCCCCAGTAGGGGAATACACTTCTGTAGGGGTATCAAGGGAAATCCACAACGTTTAGCAAAATCATAATCCATCAGGTTAATAGCTGCTCCAGAATCAACGAAAGCCTGAGCAGAAAATGAGGACAGAGAGCATATCAGAGTGACAGTTAATAAAAACTTAGTCTGAACACTACCCAAGACAACTGAGCGTGCAAAACGTCTTCCCCGCTTAGGGCAGACTGAAATAGCATGAGAGGCATCACCACAGTAGAAACATAACCCATTGCGCTTTCGAAACTCATGACGCTGTGCCCCAGACACCACTCCATCACACTGCATGGGCTCAGCAGCTGGCTCACAAGGCAACACCACTCCACGCATACTTCTCCGCTCACGCAAACGTCTGTCAATTTGAATCGCTAATGACATAGAATCATTGAGACCAGAGGGGACAGGGAATCCCACCATAACATCCTTTACATTATCCGACAGACCCTTCCGGAAAAGGGCCGCCAAAGCGTCGTCATTCCATTTGGTCAGGACTGCCCACCTACGGAATCTCTGACAGTATAACTCAGCGTCATCAAGCCCCTGATTTAATGCCAACAAGGCTTTTTCAGCTTGATCAGTGACATTAGGCTCATCGTACAATAACCCCAAAGCCTGAAAAAATGCATCAACATCACTCAAAACAGGATCCCCAGGTGTGAGGGAAAAAGCCCAATCCTGAGGATCGCCGCGCAGGAGAGAGATGATAATTTGAACCTGCTGCGCTGCGTTTCCTGAGGACTTAGATTTTAAGGCAAGAAACAATTTACAATTATTTTTGAAATTCTGAAACTTAGCTCGATCCCCTGAAAACAAATCTGGCATGGGGATCCTAGGTTCCATAACAGGCAACCTAGCAAGATATGCAGCAATACTCCGAACCTCAGTGGCAAGCTGATCCACACGGCCAGACAACTGTGCAAACTCCATTGGGAGAAAAGATCCTCCCCAGCACCCAGAGATACAGAGGGAAAAAAAAAAAAAAATGCAACAAACAGAAAAATATCTCTGACAACTTTTCTTCCTTCAAAATATTTTTTCCCTTCTGTGAGTACCATACAATTTTTATGGTGGCCGGTGATACTGTTATGTTACGGTAGCTGAGGAGTGCAGGTAAAAAAGGAAATACACCAGAGCAGTTGGAATCTATGAGATTGCAGTACCCTGACTAACCACCGCAACTAGAGGCAGCCGTGGAGCGTTCCTACGATGGTCCTAGACGCCTCGTCACAGCCTGAGAAACTAACTACACCTAAAGATAGAAATAGGAAAGCTATCTGCCCCGGAGCAGAACCCCAAAGATAATAGAAAGCCCCCAAACATGTAATGGCGGTTAGACAAGAGGAAATACTGACACAGAAAGAAAATAGTATGAGCAAACGCTGGGGCCCAAACTATCTAAATAGAAAAGTACAGGAAGGGTACTTACTGCAATCCCAGAAAACCCTGAAAAACACCAACTCTACTAATTTCAAAATCACCTGAGATCACACGACCTCTACCACCTAAATTAGTTCTCTGGTGTAACAAAAACAGCAGACACTGAAAAAACTGCAAAAAGCAAAAGTAAAAAACACAGTGGCTGGACCAAACTGAGAGGGCAAAAGCCCCCGGAGGGGACCCAGAAGGCCCCCACAGAAGTGCAGGACAAAATGCAAAAATATAGCAAAAACACAAAATAAGAAATTGTCTTATCTGATAGCAGGAGATGCAGACACGACACAGCAGGCTACAAGGGAAACTGGAAAGAAGGATTCAGACCAGAACAATTGATCACCGGCAACCCTGATGGGAAAATGATTCCCTTAAATAAGACCAATCAGTAACACCTGATTCCCAATCCTCACTAGTACCGCTTGTAACCACCAGAGGGAGCCTCTGCTCAGAACTCATCTCAAACCCATTCACAACAAGCATCCCACTTATGCGTCTGCTCATGCAAACTTTGTTGCACATTAAGGATCAGGCATCTGCAGTGGAGGAGGTGGTGGAGGGAAGCTTTGATGATAGTCAGCCATTGTCTGCTCAGGGAACTGTCCTGGACAAGGTGGAGGAAGAGGAGGAGGAGGAGGATGAGGGGGATGATATTTTGGGGAGGAGAATGCTTCTCAGGGGGCAAGAGAAAATGTTGGCTTGCCAAGGTCAGGTACAGGGTTTGTGCGTGACTGGAGGGATGTTGATTTGGCAGAAAGTGCTCCTCCACCCACCACTGGCAGTGCATCATTGACATCTGGAACATTGGCCCACATGTGTGATTATGTCTTGGGGATCCTAAAAAGGGACCCCCGCATTGCCAAAATTATGAAGGATGACGACTACTGGTTGGCCAGCATCCTCGATCCACGCTATAAAGGCAAATTACCGAAATTACAGAACATCATGCCACAGGAGAACCTAGAGCTAATATTGGCGACCAAACAAGAAACTCTGGTAAACCGTTTGTTAGAGGCATTCCCAGCACACAGCAGTGGTGCAGGTTCTACCACGAGCCGTGCTGGGCCAAATGGAAGAGGTGTTAATGGTGCACACAGCCGAAGTGGCATTGGAGACAGGGGTTTCATGACCATGTTGTGGTCTGATTTCTCGAGTAACGCTCACACGACTGGTAATACTGAATCAATTGCAACAGACAGGAGACAGCAGTTGTCAACTATGGTTCAAAATTACCTCTCCTCCCCTATCAATGTTCTCCCTCACAGTTCATTCCCCTTTGACTACTGGGCCTGTAAACTGGACACCTGGCCTGAATTGGCATAATATGCCTTACAGGATCTCGCTTGCCCTGCTAGTAGTGTGCTATCAGAATGAGACTTCAGTGGTGCTGGATCAATCCTGACAGAAAGAAGGACCCGGCTGTCGACCCAAAATGTAGGTGATCTCACCTTCATTGAAATGAACCATGCCTGAGTTTCAAAGGATTTTGTACCACCTGCCCCTGATAACACATAGGTTGCCAGCAAAATGGCTCGCTTTATCCTCCTCTTCCTCCGACTTCTCTAATTCCTCTATTTGCATCTGCTGAACGTCCAGCCTACACCTCAACATATGCCAGTTTTTACACCTCCCTAACTTGGCCGTTCCCCCCCTCCCCCAGGGCTAGCGTCAGCACCTGGCACACCCGGGCAAGTGCCGGGGCCCTGAGCAGGTGGGGGGCCCACTCACAGTCAGAGGCACAGGCGTACTATGAAGGGCCCTGTGCCAGTTCCCGGTGCCCATGAGTGTGCCCCCCCGCTTGCTCAGGGCCCCAGCACTTGCAATACTTACCTCTCCTTGCTCCACCGCTGTGACGTCTTCCGCGTTTCCTGACAGTGACATTCAGGTCAGAGAGCGCGATGGCATCACGTCTGTGAGCCCTCTGGCTAAACAGTCACAGTACAGAGAGCTGGAAGATGGTGACGCTGAGGAGTCCATAGTAGAGCAGTGCCCAGCGAGGAGAGGTATTTCATTTTTTTTAATGTTTGGAGCAATATATGGGGAGCATTATACACTGGAGAATTATATATGGGGCCAATCATACACTTGAGCATCATAGATAGGGCCCATTATACACTGGAGCATTATATATGGGGCCCATCATACACTGGAGCATTATAAATGGGGCCTATTATACACTGGAGCATCATATGGGGCCCTTTATATATGGAACATTATATAGGCCCATCATACACTGGAGTTTCATCCATGGGGCACATCATATACTGGAGCATCATATGGGGCCCATTATATATGGCGCATCATATGGGGCACATTATATTTGGAGCATCACATGGAGCCCATTATATATGGGGACTATTATATTTGGAGCATTATATGGGGCTCATCATACACTGGAGCATCATATATGGGGCCCATCATATACTAGAGCATCATATGGGGTTCATTATTTATGGGGCATCATATAGGGCCCTTTATATATGGAGCATCATATGGAGCACATATGGGGCCTATTCTGTATGGAGCATTATATGGAGCCCATTCTGTATGGAGCAATATATGGGGGTCATTATTCTGTATAGAGCAATATATGGGGCTCATTATTCTGTATGGCGCACTATGTGGTGCCCATAATACTGTTTGGAGGACCGTATGGTCCGTTTTTGAGCTATTGTAGAATTTACAATAGATATCACTCATATAATGTAAGAAGTGAAGTATTTGGCATTGTACTATACCTATATTTCTCTGCCGTATCGGAGCATCATGAATTGTGGCTAGTGTTGAGCGATACTGCTCGATATCTAAAAATATCGGATCGGAATGGTGTCGCCGATATCGCTAAATATCGTCGATATCCGATTCCGATACCGGAAGTCCCATGTAAGTCTATGGGAACAAAATATCGCAACAAAAAAAAACCCTTTCTTTCGTTGTAAACACAAAATATACACACATAGAATACATATATATATATATATACATGTCATTGTGACATATATATATACATATATTTATAGTTTATACACTTCTACATAGTAAAATAGACTCTGATTCAATTGCCGGGTAAAGCCGTGACATACCCCATAGAAGTCGACGGGCTCGGTGCCGAGTACCCCCAAAACCTCTGGCTCTGTGCGACTCAACTTGGGCGTCACGAACAGGATTCTGTAGCTCGCTATAAGCGAGTCCTGTGTGCCTGAATTGAACTGGTTTTGTGCTTGAGAATTGCTAAAATCATCAGAGAATGTATTTGCCATTTTTCCGCCATATCTGCGTCACGACGAGGCACTGGTGAAGAAGAAGGGCGTGCTCTTCGTGGGTGTACACTCACTCAGTGGCGTGAAAACGATGGCCGACCAGTCTAAATGTTACTGCAATGTAAGATCGTGCCCCACAGCTCTTCAGTTCCGCCTCCTCATCCTCCTCAGTGTGCGGAAACTAACGCGAAGGTCCCGCCTCCCTACAAAAGAGGGGCCCTCTCCAGATGCTAATGACACATGTGACTTGGCAGAGATGGCTAATGGACACGAGCAGAAGTGTGAAGGGATGGAGCAGTCAGAGCTCTCCCCCCACGGAAGCGACCCGATCGCCACGGAACCACCGTTGGGCACCCGGCCTGGAAACCCTCCTACGCTGGAAGAAGCGGAGGATACCCAAGAGGCCTGGCCCGGCACTGGGAGGAGGTCGCCAGGATGGAAGCCAGCTGGCGTGCCCTAAAACTAAACTTGGAGCGGCGCCAATCCCTCTTACCCCTGAAGTGTCTGTACCGGAAGGTGAGGCACCCGTTCTAGTATCGGAGTCCGTGCGGGCATCCCAGCCCTTGCAATGTGATCCGGTTGACGTTGTCGCAGTGGAGGCACCCGTTCCTGCAAAAAACTCTGCACCGGCAGCACCCCAGATCCCGCTGTCTGCCCCCGTCGCTGAGACAGAAGAAGCGACACCCGTCCTCATGGTGGAGGCCGCGCAGGCACCAGAGGTCTACCTGTCTGTACCGGAGCCCCGACTGTCATCTGTTCCAGAGCCGGCTGCTTCCTCCGCAGGTGAGCGCCGCCAGGACTGGGGGGCGCCAGGAGAGCTGCCGCAAACCGGACATCATAAGCTGCAGTTTGATGGTGGAGACGTGGAGCAGCTGGTGGAGGAGAATTACAACCGGCGTCAGGAGGAAGAGTGGAGACGTTGGGAGCGGAAAGCAGAGCGACAAAGGGAGCAGCGAGAATCCCAAAAACTTCGGCAACGTAACCTGGAGAAGGACCGGGCAGATAAGGACCGGATGAGAAAAGATAAAGGAACCCTGAGGAGCCGCGGCGTAAGGGTGCAGTACGGAGCTTTAAATTGAAAGGTGGTTGGGGCTTCATCCAGGAGCCTGGACTTTATTTAGAAGTCTTTGTGACCCGGCGGGACGTGGAGACTCACCTCCCAGAAGGACACCCGGGGAGGGACCTGTTGCCAGGAGACTTGGTGACTTACACCCGACACTGGGGTTACAATGGATGGTACGCCCTAAATGTTACCAGGTGCGACCCCTACTCCCCAGAGTGTCAGGAACCTGTGAGACCCTCGGAGCCTTCAGCCTCCCACATCCAGGCCTCTGCACAAGTGCCCACTGTTATGTTACGGTAGCTGAGGAGTGCAGGTAAAAAAGGAAATACACCAGAGCAGTTGGAATCTATGAGATTGCAGTACCCTGACTAACCACCGCAACTAGAGGCAGCCGTGGAGCGTTCCTACGATGGTCCTAGACGCCTCGTCACAGCCTGAGAAACTAACTACACCTAAAGATAGAAATAGGAAAGCTATCTGCCCCGGAGCAGAACCCCAAAGATAATAGAAAGCCCCCAAACATGTAATGGCGGTTAGACAAGAGGAAATACTGACACAGAAAGAAAATAGTATGAGCAAACGCTGGGGCCCAAACTATCTAAATAGAAAAGGACAGGAAGGGTACTTACTGCAATCCCAGAAAGCCCTGAAAAACACCAACTCTACTAATTTCAAAATAACCTGAGATCACACGACCTCTACCACCTAAATTAGTTCTCTGGTGTAACAAAAACAGCAGCCACTGAAAAAACTGCAAAAAGCAAAAGTACAAAACACAGTGGCTGGACTAAACTGAGAGGGCAAAAGCCCCCGGAGGGGACCCCGAAGGCCCCCACAGAAGTGCAGGACAAAATGCAAAAATATAGCAAAAACACAAAATAAGAAATTGTCTTATCTGATAGCAGGAGATGCAGACACGACACAGCAGGCTACAAGGGAAACTGGAAAGAAGGATTCAGACCAGAACAATTGATCACCGGCAACCCTGATGGGAAAATGATTCCCTTAAATAAGACCAATCAGTAACACCTGATTCCCAATCCTCACTAGTACCGCTTGTAACCACCAGAGGGAGCCTCTGCTCAGAACTCATCTCAAACCCATTCACAACAGTACCCCCCCCTTGAGGAGGGGTCACCGAACCCTCATTTGAGCAACCAGGTCGGTCAGGATGAGTTCTATGATACGCACGGATAAGTCTCCTAGCATGGATGTCCGAAGCAAACACCCAAGAATTATCTTCCTGACCATAACCTCTCCATTTAACCAAATACTGGAGTCTTCGTCTAGAAAAACGAGAATCCAATATTTTCTCAACCACATACTCCAGATTGCCCTCAACCAAAACAGGGTCAGGAGGCACAGCAGCAGGAACCACTGGCTCAACAAACCTCTTCAACAAGGACTTGTGGAACACGTTATGGATCTTAAATGTCCCTGGAAGAAGCAAACGAAAAGAAACAAGATTAATAATCTCCATGATCTTATAAGGTCCAATGAACCTAGGCTTAAATTTAGGAGATGCTACTCTCATAGGAATATTCTTTGAGGACAACCAGACCAAGTCCCCCACTTTAAACCGAGGACCATCAGTCCTATGCCGGTTAGCAAACCGCTGGGCCTTCTCCTGAGAGAGGGACAACCTCTCCACTACCTGGTCCCAAATCTGCTGCATACGCTCAACAACAGAGTCAACACCTGGACAGACAGAAGCCTCCGTCTGTCCTGAAGAAAATCGAGGGTGAAACCCAGAATTACAGAAAAACGGAGACATCAAAGTGGCAGAGCTAGCCCTATTATTAAGAGCAAACTCAGCCAAAGGCAAAAAAGAGACCCAGTCATCCTGATCAGCAGACACAAAGCATCTTAGATAAGTCTCCAATGTCTGGTTTGTTCTCTCAGTTTGACCATTGGTCTGAGGATGAAATGCCGAGGAGAAAGACAATTGAACACCCAGTTTAGAACAAAAAGTCCTCCAAAATCTGGAAACAAACTGGACTCCTCTGTCAGACACAATGTTCTCAGGAATACCGTGTAAACGAACCACGTGCTGAAGGAACAACGGCACCAATTCAGAGGAGGAAGGCAACTTAGGTAATGGCACAAGATGTATCATTTTGGAAAACCTATCACAAATTACCCAGATGGTGGTCATTCTCTGAGAAACAGGAAGATCGGAAATGAAATCCATAGAGATATGGGTCCATGGTCTCTTGGGCACAGGCAATGGCATCAACAAACCACTAGAGCGAGAGCAAGGCTTGGAGCGAGAGCAAGTCCCGCAGGACTGCACAAATTCCCTGACATCGCGAGACAAGGTAGGCCACCAAAAGGACCGACTAACCAAGTCTCTGGTACCAAAAATTCCGGGATGCCCAGCCAATGCGGAACAATGAATCTCAGACATCACACTCTTTTTCCATTGGTCCGGGACAAACAATTTTCCAACAGGGCAGCGCTCGGGCCTATCCTCCTGACACCCCTCCAGAGCAAGTCTCAAATTAGGCGAGATGGCGGAAAGAACTACACCCTCCTTCAAAATAACAGAGGGATCAGATAGCTCAGGAGAGTCCGCAAGGAAACTCCTCGAGAGGGCATCCGCCTTGACATTCTTAGTGCCAGGAAGAAAGGAAACCACAAAATTAAAACGTGTGAAAAACAAGGCCCACCTGGCCTGTCTAGGATTGAGTCGCTTGGCAGATTCCAGATAGACCAGATTCTTATGGTCCGTAAGGACCACCACCTGATGTTTGGCTCCCTCCAGCCAATGTCTCCACTCTTCAAAAGCCCACTTCATGGCCAATAACTCCCGATTACCCACGTCATAATTACGTTCAGTAGGAGAAAATTTTCGAGAGAAAAAGGCACAAGGGTTACTTTTAGAGGTCTCTGGATCTTTTTGGGACAAAACGGCACCTGCCCCAATTTCAGAGGCATCAACCTCCACCTGAAATGGCAGAGAAACATCAGGCTGCCGTAGAACAGGAGCAGAAGTGAATCTCTGCTTAAGTTCCTGAAACGCAGAGACTGCCTCAGGAGGCCAATTCACCACATCAGAACCCTTTCTGGTCAAATCAGTTAATGGTTTAACAATAACAGAGAAATTACCAATAAATTTACGATAAAAATTGGCAAAACCCAAAAATCTCTGAAGAGCCTTTAATGAAGTAGGTTGGACCCAATCACAGATGGCCTGAACCTTGACCGGGTCCATTTCAATAACAGATGGGGACAAAATGAATCCCAGAAATGAGATCTTCTGTACGCCAAAAAGACACTTTGATCCCTTCACATACAGAGCATTCTCTCTCAAAATCTGGAATACAGTTCGAACATGTTTCACATGAGAGTCATAGTCATTAGAAAAAATCAAGATATCATCCAAATAAACAATCAGAAACTTGTCCACAAAATCCCTGAAAATGTCATTCATGAAGGACTGGAAAACGGAAGGAGCATTAGTGAGCCCAAAGGGCATCACAAGGTACTCAAAATGCCCTTCAGGGGTGTTAAATGCCGTCTTCCATTCATCCCCGTGCTTAATGCGAATAAGGTTATACGCCCCCCTGAGGTCAAGCTTGGTAAACCAAGTAGCGTTTTTCACCCTGGAAAACAGGTCAGAAATCAAGGGTAACGGGTATTGATATTTCACAGTAATATTGTTCAAGAGACGATAATCAATACACGGCCTTAATGAACCATCTTTTTTGGCCACAAAGAAAAAACCGGCACCTAAGGGTGAAGAGGATGGTCTGATATGACCCTTCTCCAATGATTCCTTGATATAAGACCGCATAGCGTCATGTTCAGGTACAGACAAGTTAAAAAGGCGACCCTTAGGGAATTTACTACCTGGCACTAATTCAATAGCGCAGTCATAGCTCCTATGGGGAGGTAAGGATGCAGATTTACTTTCGCTAAACACATCAGAAAAATCAAACAAAAAGTCAGGAACATCCTCAGCCTGGGGGAGGCAGAAAAAACAGGAGTGTTGGTATTAACACATTGGCAGCCCCAACTGGTTACAGACACAGATTTCCAATCCAAAACAGGATTATGAGACTGTAACCAAGGGAAACCCAGCACGATAATGTCATGCAGATTATATAGAACCAAAAATTTGCAGCACTCCTGGTGATCAGGTTCAACCCTCATTATCACCTGAGTAGAAAACTGGGGTTTATTCTCAGCCAAAGGGGTAGAATCGATCCCCAGTAGGGGAATAGACTTCTGTAGGGGTATCAAGGGAAATCCACAACGTTTAGCAAAATCATAATCCATCAGGTTAATAGCTGCTCCAGAATCAACGAAAGCCTGAGCAGAAAATGAGGACAGAGAGCATATCAGAGTGACAGTTAATAAAAACTTAGTCTGAACACTACCCAAGACAACTGAGCGTGCAAAACGTCTTCCCCGCTTAGGGCAGACTGAAATAGCATGAGAGGCATCACCACAGTAGAAACATAACCCATTGCGCTTTCGAAACTCATGACGCTGTGCCCCAGACACCACTCCATCACACTGCATGGGCTCAGCAGCTGGCTCACAAGGCAACACCACTCCACGCATACTTCTCCGCTCACGCAAACGTCTGTCAATTTGAATCGCTAATGACATAGAATCATTGAGACCAGAGGGGACAGGGAATCCCACCATAACATCCTTTACATTATCCGACAGACCCTTCCGGAAAAGGGCCACCAAAGCGTCGTCATTCCATTTGGTCAGGACTGCCCACCTACGGAATCTCTGACAGTATAACTCAGCGTCATCAAGCCCCTGATTTAATGCCAACAAGGCTTTTTCAGCTTGATCAGTGACATTAGGCTCATCGTACAATAACCCCAAAGCCTGAAAAAATGCATCAACATCACTCAAAACAGGATCCCCAGGTGTGAGGGAAAAAGCCCAATCCTGAGGATCGCCGCGCAGGAGAGAGATGACAATTTGAACCTGCTGCGCTGCGTTTCCTGAGGACTTAGATTTTAAGGCAAGAAACAATTTACAATTATTTTTGAAATTCTGAAACTTAGCTCGATCCCCTGAAAACAAATCTGGCATGGGGATCCTAGGTTCCACAACAGGCAACCTAGCAAGTAATGCAGCAATACTCCGAACCTCAGTGGCAAGCTGATCCACACGGCCAGACAACTGTGCAAACTCCATTGGGAGAAAAGATCCTCCCCAGCACCCAGAGATACAGAGGGAAAAAAAAAAAAATGCAACAAACAGAAAAATATCTCTGACAACTTTTCTTCCTTCAAAATATTTTTTCCCTTCTGTGAGTACCATACAATTTTATGGCCGGTGATACTGTTATGTTACGGTAGCTGAGGAGTGCAGGTAAAAAAGGAAATACACCAGAGCAGTTGGAATCTATGAGATTGCAGTACCCTGACTAACCACCGCAACTAGAGGCAGCCGTGGAGCGTTCCTACGATGGTCCTAGACGCCTCGTCACAGCCTGAGAAACTAACTACACCTAAAGATAGAAATAGGAAAGCTATCTGCCCCGGAGCAGAACCCCAAAGATAATAGAAAGCCCCCAAACATGTAATGGCGGTTAGACAAGAGGAAATACTGACACAGAAAGAAAATAGTATGAGCAAACGCTGGGGCCCAAACTATCTAAATAGAAAAGGACAGGAAGGGTACTTACTGCAATCCCAGAAAGCCCTGAAAAACACCAACTCTACTAATTTCAAAATAACCTGAGATCACACGACCTCTACCACCTAAATTAGTTCTCTGGTGTAACAAAAACAGCAGCCACTGAAAAAACTGCAAAAAGCAAAAGTACAAAACACAGTGGCTGGACTAAACTGAGAGGGCAAAAGCCCCCGGAGGGGACCCCGAAGGCCCCCACAGAAGTGCAGGACAAAATGCAAAAATATAGCAAAAACACAAAATAAGAAATTGTCTTATCTGATAGCAGGAGATGCAGACACGACACAGCAGGCTACAAGGGAAACTGGAAAGAAGGATTCAGACCAGAACAATTGATCACCGGCAACCCTGATGGGAAAATGATTCCCTTAAATAAGACCAATCAGTAACACCTGATTCCCAATCCTCACTAGTACCGCTTGTAACCACCAGAGGGAGCCTCTGCTCAGAACTCATCTCAAACCCATTCACAACAGCCCACCCCACGCCGTAAATCTCCCCAGCCTCCCTCAGTGGTCTCCTCAGCAGCCCCAGCTATGGACATGATAACTACAGCTGGCCCGTACCCGGCGCCTGTTAGGCCCCCTGGGGTTCGTTCAGTCCGGGACATAGGGCTCCAGACCCGGAGGGAGATGAAAGAGGTGGCCACACAGACCCAGATAGCGGGTCACGACTTGACTGTACAGGCCACACGACGTCATCAGGTCCTGGTGGTCCTTGGTGTCTCGGATGTTTGGCAAGCATCAGAAGAGTACCAGGTGGTACCTGGAACACCCCTGCCAAAGAATTATAAATAACCCGGACAGGGTCCCTGTATGTAAATAGTTAAATTGTTGATGTACCCGGACGGGTGAATGTTCATATAAAAGTTTTTTAATTTAATAAAAAAAACAACACAGTTTTCATTACTTTTATTACAGTCTCATCCTGCGACGCCATCGATCTCCTGTAAAAAAATGAAAAAAAAACCAGCAGTATACCACCTGTCCGACACAGTCCATAGTAACGAGTGTCCCACGACGATCCAGCTCTGCTACATCAGAATGACAGGCAGAGCCTGTCATCCCGGCGCAGCACAGCTGATTACCTGCTTCCCCTGCGGTGACGTCATCGGACTGGTTTACGGCCGGGATTACCCTGCAGTCACTGCAGTTATCGCAAAAAACTGCATGTGACCGCCAGGGAGAAGATAATGGCGGCCATCAAGCAGTCCAGGACGTGACTGCCGGAGATCTTCTGTCAGGTAAGTGCCGCTGACTCCTGACAGACCCAACCGACGGACACTCACAGTGACAGTGACAAATCCGATTCCGGTATCTGATATGACGAAAATATCGGTACTCGGAATCGAAAGCCCGATACAGCTAATATCAGCCGATACCCGATATTTGCAGTATCGTATCGCTCAACACTAATTGTGGCATGTGTTAAAGGGGCCCACTGACACTCTTTGGCCTGGGGCCCACAAAAACCTGGAGCCAGCCCTGCCCCGCCAACTTTAGCCAAATAACCCCCAGTTTTTCATGCGTTACTATTATTATAAAGTAAATTAAGGTTGACAAGCTTAAGCAATAAGAATTGATGTCGTTGGCATTGAAATGGGCACTGTAGGTGTGTTTACTGTCCTCCACTCCCTGCCGACTTTTCTTACCCATTGACTTGCATTGGGGTCGGGTTTTCGACTCCGACTCAACCGTTTCCCGGAGCCAAAGATGCTCATCTCTACTGAAGACCTTTGAGATCTCTGGGTTGCACCCAATCCACAATAGCTTGTACCTTCCTAGGGTCCATACGAAACCCCTCAGCAGACCAAATTACCCCTAGGAAGAATGAGTAACGAGCGAACACTTCTCTGGTTTAGCAAATAGTGAGTTCTCCCTAAGCCTCTGAAGAACCGCACGAAGGTGGCCCATGTGACTCTGCTTGTCAGAAGAAAATATAAGAATGTCATCCAAATAAATTACCATGAAATGCCCAATAAAATCTGAGAAAGCATGATTCATGAAATACTGCTGGAACATTAGTCAGGCCAAAGGGCATAACCAAATTCTCAAACAGACACTCAGAGGTGAGAAATGCATTTTTCCACTCATCCCCCTCCCACATACGGATGAGATTTTGTTCCTCCCTGAGGTCCAACTTAGAGAACCACTTGGCCCCCGACAATAGATTGTACAAATCGGGTGGAAGGGGATAAGTATTTCTTAGGCCCCTTTCACACGTCCGTGTCTCCGGTATGTGTGGTGACAGTTTTCACACGTACCGGAGACACGTACACATGTAGACACATTATAATCTATGTGTCTATGCACATGTGCGTGTTTTCACACGGACCGTGTGTCCGTGTGCCAAACACGTAGACATGTCCATTTTGACACTGACACAGGGACCGGAAAACGTCCCACACACGTGCACACGGAGAACCGTTCACACAGTCCTCAGTGTGCACGGACGGCCACTGGGGAAATAGCGGCTACTGTAAGCTGCTGTCCCCTGCAGCTGGTGCTGAAGCTGGCTGTAATTCCCCCTGCTCTGCCTGCGAGCAGAGGAGAACGAAGAGCGGTGTATTAATATACCGCTCATTGCTCTCCTCTGCTCGCAGGCAGAGCAGGGGGAATTACAGCTGGCTTCAGCACCAGCTGCAGGGGGACAGCACTTACTGTAGCGCTACTTCCCCGGCGGCCATCCGTGTGGTACTGATGCGGCACACGGGTGGCACACGGTTGCCACACGTGTGCCGCACATAGTACACACACGGACACACATGCACATGGACACTGATTTCTCCGGTACCGTTTTTTCCGGTACCGGAAATATCAGGACGTGTGAAACCGCCCTTATAGTGATTTTATTAAGTTCTCAAAAATCAAGGCATGGGCGTAAATCACCATCCTTTTTCTTCACAAAAAAAACCCGCCGTCACAGGAGAGACAGATCGCCGAATGTGGCCCTTACGGAGGCTATCAGAGATATATTCCTTCATAGCGGCCCACTCAGGGGCGGAGATATTGCACAGATGGGCTTTGGGCAATTTGGCACCGGGAGCAAGATCAACAGCACAATCGAATGCACGGTGTGGTGGTAGAACCTCAGCCTCCTTTTCGGAGAACACATCCTCAAAGTCATTCATGTACTCCAGAATACCCTCCAGACTGACAGATGACACAGATACCGTAACAAGACATTTCTTAGAACAATTGGGACCCCATTTAACAATGTCCCGAGATTCCCAATTAATCACAGAATTATGTAATTGCAACGAGGGGAACCCCAACACCAGTCCCGCAGGCAGATTGTCCATAACAAAGCATGAAATACGTTCCTGGTGCAAGGAACTCACTTTAAGGAGAAACTCCTCTGAAACAAATTTGATACCATTCTTAGCCAGTGGTGTTTTGTTAATGGCAACAGCATGGATACGAGTCCCCAGCCTTACTGTCCCTAACTTACACCTGGACACCAAGTCAGAGTTAATAAAGTTCATGGACGAAACGCAATCCATGAAGGCAGAAGTGGACGTGGAGCCACGATCACAACAAAGTTCCACTTGCAACAAAATTTTTGAAAAAGGTACTTGAGAGTCTGGGTGACCTCCACGACAATCACCCAAACTCAGCCGCTTGTTGGTCGGTGGACAGGAGGAGCAGTCCTTTTTCCAATGTCCGGGATCTCCACAAAAAAACACAATTTTACTTCACGCCGCTGTCTCCTCTCATTCTCTCCGAGGTTGGCGACCCCCTCCTCCATAGGTTTAGACAGCGGCAAAACAACTGGACCAGCAGAGAGCAATGGAACCTCTAGCTGTGCGATACCTCTCTCACGTAGCCTCCAATCTATGCGGATAGCCTGATTCATAGCTATCTCCAATGAGCTGGGAGGTGGATGGAGAGCCAAAGCATTCTTCAGATATCCACCAATCCACACCTGAACAGACCTCTCAACGCCCATTTTGGGGAGTTTTCCAGGATGGACTCTGGGTGTCCTGGGGCTGATTCGGCCATTTAGTGGCTGAGGGAGGTATAGAGGGAGGTCCAGAGGAACATTGGGGAAGCTCAGAGCAAACATAAACAGTTTGCGGATAAGCGATGATCTATAGGACCCATATTTCTGGTGGGAGATAAAGTATGGTTGTCTATCATGAACATTCGGCTAAAAGTTCCTTCCGCTAAGCTAAACTAGGTCCCAGGCTTATAGGTCCTTATGAGGTTATTGAGGTTGTCAATCCATTTGCCTTTCGCTTGCGTTTACCTCCATCACTGTGGACCCCTAACATATTCCACAAGTCTTTCCTGAAGCCATTTGTACCTTACTTTGATGGGTCTCCATCTCCTCTGCCTCCGGTTTCTGTGGATGGGCAGATGGAGTATGAGGTGGAACGGATTGTGGATTCACGCATGGTCCACAGTTCACTGCAGTAATTGGTCCATTGGAGGGGTTACAGTCCTGAAGATCGATCCTGGGTCCCGGCATAATCAGTTCATGCTGATCGATTTGTTTGGGTGTTTCATGCGCGGTATCCTGGAAAACCTTTGGGTCCGGTGGCCCCCCTTGGAGGAGGGTACTGTCATAATCCAGACCGGGTTTTGAGTCCTGTATTCCCTTTTTCCCGATCTGGTCATGTCAGGGGTTAACCTTTCTCAGCCTCAGTCTGGGTTCAGGTTGGCTATTTATCGCCACTGCTTACTGCAGGCAATGTCAGTTATAGTTTTTGCCTAGGGCTGCTGTAGCTGACTCTGATTGCTCCGATTGGTCCTGCTACATTTTCTATCTGTTCTCCCCTATTCCCGTACTGACTCAGTGTTTTCCTTTAGTGTACTGACTCCCTGGTTGTGACTTGGCTTGTATCCTGACCTGCTTCTGTCTTTGTCTTATCCGCTTCCGACCGTTGCTGATTCCCTGGCTTGTCTCTGACCGTGAGTTTGCTTATTCCTTTAGTACTGCGATACAGTCTAGGGTTTGACCCGGCTCATCTGACTATTATGCTGCCACCTGTGGTAGCCTTGCTGCTGCACTGCAGGCCAGCTCTGTTTAGGCACAGTGCTGCTTCCACTCTACAGCCATCTTGTGGAGCCTGCAGCTACCTGTATCACAGTAGCAGGATTCTGTCTATCCCTATTATACTATTTCTACTGTGGTGAAATAGATGCCACTTCTGGGGTGTAAGGCCCTCATTTCTTGAAATGTGAATTCTCTTTGTATGGGGTCCATCTGCTGCATTGGGTGTAGTGAAAGACCTGTCGGTTCCTATTATACTATTTCTACTGTGCTGAAATTGATGCCACTTTGGTGGTGTCTGCAAAAAATTTTTGGAAATGTGAACACTCCTTGTAGGGTGTCCATCTGCTGGATTGGGTGTAGTGTAAGAATTGTTGGTCCCTATTAAACTATTTCTACTGTTGTGAAATTGATGTCACTTTGTTGTTGTCTGCCAATAATTTTTGGAAATGTGAACACACCTGGTTGGGTGTCCATCTGCTGGATTGGGTACAGTGGAAGAACTGTCGGTCCCTATTATACTATTTCTACTGTGGTGAAATTGATGCCACTTTGGTGGTGTCTGCCAATAATTTTTGGAAATGTGAACACACTTGGTTGGGTGTCCATCTGCTGGATTGGGTACAGTAGAAGAACTATCGGTCCCTATTATACTATTTCTACTGTGGTGAAATTGATGCCACTTTGGTGGTGTCTGCCAATAATTTTTTGAAATGTGAACACTCCTGGTTGGGTGTTCTTCTGCTGGATTTGGTGTAGTGGAAGAACTGTCTGTCCTTCTTATACTATTTCTAATGTGGTGAAATTGATGTCACTTCTGTGGTGCAAGGTCCTCATTTCTTTAAATGTGAACACTCATTGAAAGGTGTCCATCTGCTGGATTGGGTGTAGTGTAAGAAATGTCGGTCCCTATTAAATTATTTTTACTGTTGTGAAATTGATGCCACTTTGTTGTTGTCTGCCAATAATTTTTGAAAATGTGAACATACCTGGTTGGGTGTCCATCTGCTGGATTGGGTGTAGTGGAAGAACTGTCGGTCCCTATTGTACTATTTCTACTGTGGTGAAATTGATGCCACTTTGGTGGTGTCTGCCAATAATTTTTGAAAATGTGAACATACCTGGTTGGGTGTCCATCTGCTGGATTGGGTGTAGTGGAAGAACTGTCGGTCCCTATTGTACTATTTCTACTGTGGTGAAATTGATGCCACTTTGGTGGTGTCTGCCAATAATTTTTGGAAATGTGAACACACCTGGTTGGGTGTCCATCTGCTGGATTGGGTGTAGTGTAAGAAATGTCGGTCCCTATTAAACTATTTCTACTGTTATGAAATTGATGCAACTTTGTTGTTGTCTGCCAATAATTTTTGGAAATGTGAACACACCTTGTTGGGTGTCCATCTGCTGGATTTGGTGTTGTGGAAAGAACTATCAGTCCATATTATACTATTTCTACTGTGGTGAAATTGATGCCACTTTGGTGTTGTCTGCCAATAATTTTTGGAAATGTTAACACTCCTGGTTGGGTCTCCTTCATGCTTGTTGCCTGTAGCAGTAGGTCTCCGAGACCGTCAGGCCTCCATTTCCTTGGACTCAACTACCCGTGTTACTGTCCTAAAATTTTTCTGACAAAGGTAGTCTAACAAACTGATTTTTGTGCCACCTGATTGTGGCTCAGCATGAAAGCAGGTAGAGGTGTTGCATGTGGTATCAGGTCTCCCAGCAAAAGGGGCCTTCACCGATTCCTCAGCCACCTTGTCTTATTGTGACATTCAATTGAAAGCTGTAAATGCTGTCCCAGACTCCCAACCCTTCATGCCTGGCTGATTGCTGCAGTGCCATGCTACAATTGGTACTGTGGATGAATTGAGGCCACTTTCCTGGTGTTTGCCCCTAATTTGATGTGTTTTGGCAGCATTTGGGGTCGTTCTAAGGTGTTGTGCTTGCATTTGTTTTTACCTCCCAATGAGGTGAATGGCGTTCGGTTACATTCGGCAAATATTCGATGAATTAATCGGCGAATATTGCAAATTCGGGGGAGGTTGTCCGAATCGAATATTGAAATATTCGCTCATCTCCATCAGGCACCCATCTGTCACAATTACATAGACCCTTGCAGTAATAAACTTCCCTAATAGTACAATAATTGTCCAACATCCCATTTTAATTCATACTTGTTCTCCCATTTATGAGCAGCAAGATAAATATTCATAGCGTAATACCAGTTAAAACCCATAGGGGTAATTAGTTAACCATTTATCCTGTTTCTGCATGCATTAGTATTTCTCCTTTTAGAAGTAGTGTGTTCTGATTCGAACGGCCACCTTAGCTCCCAGCGGAGAATGTTTGCAGACATATTTTCCAGGGCTTTCTGAAGTGATACATGTGTGTTTCTGGCTCTCATTTCCCTACAATCACTCCTCCTATCCAGCGGATCCAGGTCACAATCTTAATGCAGTTATGTGTTTGTGTTGGAATCTGTATATGCAAGCCACTGTGTAGTACAGTTATATGAAAAAGTTTGGGCACCCCTATTAATCTTAAGCTTAATGTTTTCTAAAAATTGGTGTTTTTGCAACAGCTATTTCAGTTTGGTATATCTAATAACTATTGGACACAGTAATGTTTCTGCCTTGAAATGAGGTTTATTGTACTAGCAGAACATGTGCAATCTGCATTCAAACAAAATTTGACAGGTGCATAAGTATGGGCACCTCACCAGAAAAGGGACATTAATATTTAGTAGATCCTCCTTTTGCAAAAACTTGCAAAAGTGCCCAAACTTTTTCATATAACTGTACTACACAGTGGCTTTCATATAACTGTATATTGTGAAGTGAGGCATATTGTGCTCTGTATCATAATGCTCTTTGCACTGCATACAGATAGATGCATTTTTGTATAGAGCAGAACAGTGCTGGCAGCATGAACTTTGCCCTTGATAGCTATGATAACTGCATTTCTGTATTATGTTGTTACTGTGCAGTTTCTGTAGTGTCTCAGTTACTGATGTTAATTGCTGTTGTTTTTCTAACGAGCCAGTACTGAAACACTGTTTATTCTTTGCAGTTTTTACCCGTTATCGTTCACATAAATCAAGTTCACATTTTCACCTCAATAAATATAGTAACATACTCCCAACAAATTATGTTATCCCTTAACTGTAGGATAGAGGATAGCATGCTGATTACTGGGGCCCAGCCGCAGGGGGCTCAGAAACCTGATCCTCAAATGTATAAGTGCACATAAAAATGCTTCCCACTAAATTAAATAAGAATATCATCAAAGAGTTAATTTATTTCAATTCTTCAATACAAAAAGTGAAACTCATATTATATAGAGTCATTACAAACAGAGTGATCTATTTCAAGTGTATATTTCTGTTAATGTTAGTGTTGAGCGATACGATAATGCAAATATCGGCTATCGGCCGATATTAGCTCTATCGGCCTTTCGATAATTCGTTTCGATATTTTCGTCTTATCGAATACCGGAATCGGATTTGTCACTGTCACTGTGAGTGTCCGTCGGTCGGGTCTGTCAGGAGTCAGCGGCACTTACCTGGCAGAAGATCTCCGGCGGTCACGTCCTGGACTGCTTGATGGCCGCCATTATCTTCTCCCTGGCGGTCACATGCAGTTTTTCGTGATAACTGCAGTGACTGCTGGGTAATCCCGGCCGTAAAGCAGTCAGTCCGATGACGTCACCGCCGGGGAAGCAGGTAATCAGCTGTGCTGCGCCGGGATGATAGGCTCTGCCTGTCATTCTGATGTAGCAGAGCTGGATCGTCGTGGGACACTCGTTACTATGGACTGCGTCGGTCAGGTGGTATATATATATTTTTTTTTTTCATTTTTTTACAGGAGATCGATGGCGTCGCAGGATGAGACTGTAATAAAAGTAATGAAAACTGTGTTTTTTTTTTTTTTATTAAATTAAAAAACTTTTTTATGAACATTCACCCGTCCGGGTACATAAACAATTTAACTATTTACATACAGGGACCCTGTCCGGGTTATTTATAATTCTTTGGCAGGGGTGTTCCAGGTACCACCTGGTACTCTTCTGATGCTTGCCAAACATCCGAGGCACCAAGGACCACCAGGACCTGATGACGTCGTGTGGCCTGTACAGTCAAGTCGTGACCCGCTATCTGGGTCTGTGTGGCCACCTCTTTCATCTCCCTCCGGGTCTGGAACCCTATGTCCCGGACTGAACGAACCCCAGGGGGCCTAACAGGCGCCGGGTACGGGCCAGCTATACTTATCATGTCCATAGCTGGGGCTGCTGAGGAGACCACTGAGGGAGTCTGGGGAGATTTACGGCGTGGGGTGGGCACTTTTGCAGAGGCCTGGATGTGGGAGGCTGAAGGCTCCGAGGGTCTCACAGGTTCCTGACACTCTGGGGAGTAGGGGTCGCACCTGGTAACATTTAGGGCGTACCATCCATTGTAACCCCAGTGTCGGGTGTAAGTCACCAAGTCTCCTGGCAACAGGTCCCTCCCCGGGTGTCCTTCTGGGAGGTGAGCCTCCACGTCCCGCCGGGTCACAAAGACTTCTAAATAAAGTCCAGGCTCCTGGATGAAGCCCCAACCACCTTTCAATTTAAAGCTCCGTACTGCACCCTTACGCTGCGGCTCCCTCAGGGTTCCTTTATCCTTTCTCATCCGGTCCTTATCTGCCCGGTCCTTCTCCAGCTGACGTTGGCGAAGTTTTTGGGATTCTCGCTGCTCCCTTTGTCGCTCTGCTTCCCGCTCCCAACGTCTCCACTCTTCCTCCTGACACTGGTTGTAATTCTCCTCCACCAGCTGCTCCATGTCTCCACCATCAAATGCCAGCTTACAGTGTCCGGTTTGCGGCAGCTCTCCTGGCGCCCCCCAGTCCTGGCAGCGCTCACCTGCGGAGGAAGCAGCCGGCTCTGGAACAGATGACAGTCGGGGCTCCGGTACAGGCAGGTAGTGCTCTGGTGCCTGCGCGGCCTCCTCCATGAGGACGGGTGTCGCTTCTTCTGTCTCAGCGACGGGGGCAGACAGCGGGATCTGGGGTGCTGCCGGTGCAGCGTTTTTTGCACGAACGGGTGCCTCCACTGCGACAACGTCAACCGGATCACATTGCAAGGGCTCCTCTACTAGAACGGGTGCCTCACCTTCCGGTACAGACACTTCAGGTAAGAGGGATTGGCGCCGCTCCAAGTTTATTTTTAGGGCACGCCAGCTGGCTTCCATCCTGGCGACCTCCTCCCGGTGCCGGGCCAGGCCTCTTGGGTATCCTCCGCTTCTTGCAGCGTAGGAGGGTTTCCAGGCCGGGTGCCAACGGTGGTTCCGTGGCGATCGGGTCGCTTCCGTGGGGGGAGAGCTCTGACTGCTCCATCCCTTCACACTTCTGCTCGTGTCCATTAGCCATCTCTGCCAAGTCACATGTGTCATTAGCATCTGGAGAGGGCCCCTCTTTTGTAGGGAGGCGGGACCTTCGTGTTAGTTTCCGCCCACTGAGGAGGATGAGGAGGCGGAACTGAAGAGCTGTGGGGCACGATCTTACATTGCAGTACCATTTAGAGCCATCGTTTTCGCGTCACTGAGTGAGTGTACACCCATGAAGAGCACGCCCTTCTTCTTCACCAGTGCCTCGTCGTGACGCAGATATGGCGGAAAAATGGCAAATACATTCTCTGATGATTTTAGCAATTCTCAAGCACAAAACCAGTTCAATTCAGGCACACAGGACTCGCTTATAGCGAGCTACAGAATCCTGTTCGTGACGCCCAAGTTGAGTCGCACAGAGCCAGAGGTTTTTTGGGTACTCGGCACCGAGCCCGTCGACTTCTATGGGGTATGTCACGGCTTTACCCGGCAATTGAATCAGAGTCTATTTTACTATGTAGAAGTGTATAAACTATAAATATATGTATATATATGTCACAATGACATGTATATATATATATATGTATTCTATGTGTGTATATTTTGTGTTTACAACGAAAGAAAGGGTTTTTTTTGTTGCGATATTTTGTTCCCATAGACTTACATGGGACTTCCGGTATCGAAATCGGATATCGACGATATTTAGTGCTATCGGCGATACAATTTCGATACGATATTTTTAGATATCGAGCATTATCGCTCAACACTAGTTAATGTTGATGATTATGGCTTACAGCCAATGAAAACCCAAAAGTCATTATCTCAGTAAATGAGAATACTTTATAACACCAGCTTGAAAATGATTTTGAAATCCAAAATGTTGCCCTGCTGAAATGTACAGTGGTGGCCAAATGTATTGGCACCCCTGCAATTCTGTCAGATAATACTAAGTTTCTTCCTGAAAATTATTGCAAACACAAATTCTTTGGTATTATTATCTTCATTTAATTTGTCTTCAATGAAAAAACACAAAAAGAATTGACCTAAAGCCAAATTGGATATAATTCCACACCAAACCTAAAAAAGGGGGTGGACAAAAGTATTGGCACTGTTTGAAAAACCATCTGATGCTTCTCTAATTTGTGTAATCACCAGCACCTGTTACTTACCTGTGGCACCTAACAGGTGCTGGCAATAGCTAAATAACACCTGCTGCCATTAACATGGATTAAAGTTGGCTCAACCTCTGTCCTGTATCCTTGTGTGTACCACATTGAGCATGGAGAAAAGAAAGAAGACCAAAGAACTGTCTGAGGACTTGAGAAACCAAATTGTGAGGAAGCATGAGCAATCTCAAGGCTACAAGTCCATCTCCAAAGACCTGAATGTTCCTGTGTCTTCCGTGCGCAGTGTCATCAAGAAGTTTAAAGCCCATGGCACTGTGGCTAACCTCCCTAGATGTGGAAGGAAAAGAAAAATTGACGAGAGATTTCAACGCAAGATTGTGCGGAAGGTGGATAAAGAACCTCGACTAACATCCAAACAAGTTCAAGCTGCCCTGCAGTCCGAGGGTACAGTGTCAACCCGTACTATCCGTCGGTGTCTGAATGAAAAGGGACTGTATGGTAGGATACCCAGGAAGACCCCACTACTTACCCCGAAACATAAAAAAGCCAGGCTGGAGTTTGCCAAAACTTACCTGAGAAAGCCTAAAACGTTTTGGAAGAGTGTCCTCTGTTCAGATGAGACAAAAGTCGAGCTTTTTGGGAAAAAACCATCAACATAGAGTGTACAGGAAAACAAAGAGGCATTCAAAGAAAAGAACACGGTCCCTACAGTCAAACATGGCGGAGTTTCCCTGATGTTTTGGGGTTGCTTTGCTGCCTCTGGCACTGGACTGTTTGACCGTGTGCATGGCATTATGAAGTCTGAAGACTACCAATAAATTTTGCAGCATAATGTAGGACCCAGTGTGAGAAAGCTGGGTCTGCCTCAGAGGTCATGGGTCTTCCAGCAGGACAATGACCCAAAACACACTTCCAAAAGCACTATGAAATGGTTTGAGAGAAAGCACTGGAGACTTCTAAGGTGCCCAGCAATGAGTCCAGACCTGAATCCCATAGAACACCTGTGGAGAGATCTCAAAATGGCAGTTTGGAGAAGGCACCCTTCAAATATCAGGGAACTGGAGCAGTTTGCCAAAGAAGAATGGTCTACAATTCCAGCAGAGCATTGTAAGAAACTCATTGATGGTTACAGGAAGCGGTTGTTCGCAGTTATTTTGGTTAAAGGTTGTGCAACCAAGTATTAGGCTGAGGGTGCCAATACTTTTGTCTGGCCCATTTTTGGAGTTTTGTGTGAAAATAAGTAATACGATTCAAATAAAAAATGTGCAACCACTAAATTACACAGAGTGTGCACAATGTATAAAACTGCAGTGTGAAATAAAAAAGGCGCATTCCAGGAGGTCCTCATACCATCCCACGGGGTTTCCAGGTACAGTTCTTTCCAGCATCTAGCATGTTGGCAGCATAGGAAAGATTTGGACTATACCATCTTATCCTGGGGAGCAGCACCACCAGCACAGCACCCTTTTTATTTCACACTGCAGTTTTATACATTGTGCACACACTGTGTAATTTAGTGGTTGCACATTTTTATTTGAATCGTATTACTTATTTTTCAAGTGCACCATTAGTATAGTATTTTTTACATTGCAGTTTCACATATTGTGCACATTTTGTGTGGGTCATTTTGTGGTAAATATATATACATATTTTGTATTGGTATTGCATTATTATTTACTGCAGTGTATCATTATTATTTATTCACATTTATCAATACCACACAAATGTATTTTTCTTTAGTTATGTATAGTGGGTTTATTGTGCTATAGGTGTTTCTGCTACCAGATATTAGTTTCATGTACACCGTTATGTAATATATTGTATACTGTACCTGGTTATGTATATATATACCCTAGTCTAGTGGGAATTGGATGGTTTTGTGTGTCCTCCTATTTTAATATTATTTTTTGTTTTTTTATATTTTGTCTGTGCATTTTTATGTAGCATTTCAAATAAAGTTTTGCATTTTGTCTACTTCTGCCTATGGTGGTTCTTTTTCCCCCCTTTCTTATGCACTTGGGTGTTTTGTTTGTTTTTTCGGATGGTCATCCATCCACACCTGGAAGTGGGATATCAATTAGAGGTGATAAATTTTTATCAGTCTGACCATTATATTGTTTGATTAAGATTTTGTGTATATACACCGTGTTGATCCCATTTCTTTCTTTTAAACCCATAGATTATTTGTGGGGTTTGATGGAATATGCAACAGATTGGGACTAATTTTAAGTAAAAGGAGGACTTTATACTAACCAGACAGCAGATGGCGATAGTGTGTAATGTTATATGCTTGCTGTAATGTGGGGAGGGAAACTCTCCTGTTGTTGGTTGTTTTACCTCTGCTTCCTTTTTTCGTTTTCTCCACGGACTGTATGACACTGAATTGTATC
>JARQOD010000002.1:421693230-421748463 GCA_033576555.1 Oophaga sylvatica
ACGTATCGCAGCAGCAGTAGGAATCCTGAGTAGAAAGGTATCAAAACCAAATAAAGCTGATTGGAATGCCGTGAAGAGAGTTATACGTTATTTGAAAGGAACTAGCAATGTTAAGCTGAAATTACCCACAGGTGATAATTGCATTTTAACAGGATATGTTGATGCAGATTGGGCTGGAGATCCAACTGACAGAAAATCTACCAGTGGACATATTTTTTTTCTCTCAGGTGGACCAATAAGTTGGACAAGTAAGAAACAGTCAATTGTGACACTATCTTCAACAGAAGCAGAATATGTTGCAGCAGCACATGCGAGTCAAGAAGTATTGTGGTTAAGACAATAATTTTGCCACAAAAAACTGGGAATACTTATTGACTCGCGTATAAGCCTAGGGTGAAAAATGATTATGCCCCCATATTCTCCATAGATTATGCCCCCATATGATGCTCCACAGATTATGCCCCCATATGCTGCACAGATTATGCCCCCATATGCTCCACAGATTATGCCCAATATGCTCCACAGATTATGCCCCCATATGCTGCACAGGTCAAGCCCCCATATGCTCCACAGATTATGCCTCCATATGCTCCACAGATTATGCCCCATATGCTGCACAGATTATGCCCCCATATGCTGCACAGATTATTCCCCCATATGCTCCACAGATTATGCCCCCATATGCTCCACAGATTATGCCCCATATGCTCCACAGATTATGCTCCATATGCTCCATAGATTATGCCCCCATATGCTCCACAGATTATGCTCCCATATGCTGCATAGATTATGCCCCATATGCTCCACAGATTATGCCCCATATGCTCTACAGATTATGCCCCATATGCTTCACAGATTATGCCCCCATATGCTGCACAGATTATGCCCCCTGTTGTGAATGTGTTAGAAATGAATTCTGAGCAGAAGCTCCCTCTGGTGGTTACAAACAGTACTGAACCATTCAATGAAGATTGGCAATCAGGAGTTACAGACTGGTCTAATATAAGGGAGGTTCCCTCCCATCATGGTTGCCGGTGATCAATTGTTCTTATCTCAACTGTGGTTCCTGGTTTACTTGGAAGATTGCTGAGTCTTGCCTGCATCTTCTGCTATCAGATAAGATATTTTCTGCTTTTATTTTTGTGCTTGCTTTTTGCATTGTTCCCTGCACTTCTGTGGAGGTCAGCCAGGTCCCCTCCAGGGGCTTGTGCTCCTCTCAGTTTATCTGAGCCACTGTTATTTGTTCATTTGCCTTTTCCAGTTTTTTCAGTGGCTGCGGCTTAGTTTTGTGACACAAGAGAACTAATTTAGGTGGTAGAGGTCGTGTGATCTCAGGTGTTTTTGCAATTAGTAGAGTTGGTATTTTTTTTTTTGGATTGCAGTAAGTGTCCTTCCTATCCTTTTCTGTCCAGGTAGATTGGGCCCCAATGTTTGCTCATACTATTTTCTGTCTGTGTCTGTATTACCTCTTGTCTAACTGCCATTACATGTTTGGGGCTTCCTATGTTCTTTGGGGATCTGCTCCGGGGCAGATAGCTTTCCTCTTTCTATCTTTAGGTGTAGTTAACCTCTCAGGCTGTGACGAGGCGTCTAGGACCAACGTAGGAACGCTCCACGGCTGCCTTTAGTTGTGGTGGTTAGTCAGGGTACTGCAATCCAGTAGATTCCAATCTCTCTGGTGTATTGCCGCTTTTCCCTGCTCTCCTCAGCTACCAAATCATAACAGTATCACCGGCCAAACTGAAAATTATATGGTACTCAACAGAAGGGAAAAATAGTAAAAGGAAAAAGAAAAAAGGAAGTTGTCAGAATTTTTTTTTTTCTCTGTTTGTTGCATTTTTTCCATCTTTTTCTCTGGGTGCTGAGGAGGATTTTTTTTTTCCCCCAATGGAGTTTGCACAGTTGTCTGGCCGTGTGGATCAGCTTGCCACTGAAGTTCGGAGTATTGCTACCTATCTTGCTAGGTTGCCGGTTGTGGAATCTAGGATCCTCATGCCAGATTTATTTTTGGGGGATTGAGCTAAATTTCTGAATTTCAAAAATAACTGTAAGTTGTTTTTTGCCTTAAAACCTAAGTCCTCAGGGAACGCAGCACAGCAGGTTCAAATTGTCATCTCTCTCCTGCGCGGTGATCCTCAGGATTGGGCTTTTTCCCTGACACCTGGGGACCCTGTTTTGAGTAATGTTGATGCATTTTTTCTGGCTCTGGGGTTATTGTACGATGAACCTAATGTCACTGATCAAGCTGAAAAAACCTTGTTGGCATTGAATCAGGGGCTTGAGGACGCTGAGTTGCACTGTCAGAAATTCCGAAAGTGGGCAGTCCTGACCAAATGGAATGATGATGCTTTGGCAGCCCTTTTTCGGAAGGGTCTGTCAGAGAATGTAAAAGATGTTATGGTGGGTTTCCCTGCTCCCTCTGGTCTCAATGATTCTATGTCATTAGCGATTCAAATTGACAGACGTTTGCTTGAGCGTAGAGGTATGCATGGAATAGTGTTGCCTTGTGAACCAGCTTCTGAGTCCATGCAGTGTGATAGAGTGGCTTCTGGGGCACAGCGTCATGAGTTTCGAAAACGCAATGGGTTATGTTTCTACTGTGGTGATGCCTCTCATGCTATTTCAGTCTGCCCTAAGCGGGGAAGACGTTTTGCACGCTCAGTTGTCTTGGGTAGTGTTCAGATTAAATTTCTGTTGACTGTTACCCTGATTTGCTCCCTGTCCACATTTTCTGCTCAGGCTTTTGTTGATTCGGGAGCAGCTATTAAACTGATGGATTTTGATTTTGCTAAACGTTGTGGGTTTCCCTTGATACCCCTACGGAAGTCTATTCCCCTACTGGGGATTGATTCTACCCCTTTGGCTGAGAATAAACCCCAGTTCTCTACTCAGGTGATAATGAGGGTTGAACCTGATCATCAGGAGAGTTGCAAATTTTTGGTGCTGTATAATCTGCATGACATTATTGTACTGGGTTTCCCTTGGTTACAGTCTCTTAATCCTGTTTTGGATTGGAAATCTGTGTCTGTGACTAGTTGGGGCTGCCAATTTGTTAATGCCGACACTCCTGTTTTTTCTGCCTCTCCCCAGGCTCAGGATGTTCCTGACTTTTTGACAGATTTTTCTGATGTGTTTAGCGAAAGTAATCTGCATCCTTGCCCCCCCCTAGAGCTATTACGCGCTATTGAATTAGGCCTGGTATAAATTCCCCCAAAGGTCGCCTTTTTAAAATTGTCTGTACCTGAACATGACGCTATGCGGTCTTATAACAAGGAAATCATTGGAGAAGGGCATATCAGACCATCCTCTTCACCCTTGGGTGCCGGTTTTTTCTTTTTGGCCAAAAAAGGGTGGTTCATTAAGGCCGTGTAATTGATTATCCCCTCTGGAACAATATCACTGTGAAATATCAATATCCGTTACCCTTGATTTCTGACCTGTTTTCCAGGTGAAAAGTGCTACTTGGTTTACCAAGCTTGACCTCAGGGGGGGTATAACCTTATTCGCATTAAGCCCCGGGGATGAATGGGAAAATGGTTTTTTTAATACCCCAGAGGGCATTTTGAGTACCAGTGATGCCCTTTTGGCTCACTAATGCTCCTTCCGTCTTCCAGTCCTTCATGAATGACATTTTCAGGGGTTTTGTGGATAAATTTCTGATTGTTTATTTGGATGATATCTGATTTTTCCAATGACTGGACTCTCTGTGAAACATGTTCGACTGTGTTCCAATTTTGAGAGAGAATGCTCTGATGTGAGGATCAAGTGTCTTTTTGGCGTACGAGGGTCTCATTTCTGGATTCATTTTTCCTCCCGGGTTTTTTTTTAAAAACCTTTTTTTGGGTGCCTTTTTTTGGGGGCCCCAAAAAGGTTTCCCCCTTTTTTTTCCCTCCCCCCTTTTTTTTTTTTAAACCTTTTTTCCTTTTTTCCTTTTTTGGGGCCCCCCCCCGGGGGAAAGGCCCCCGGGGGGGAAAAAAAAAGGGGGAAAAAAAAAGGGGGGAAAAAAAAAGGGGGGGGTTTTTTCCAAAAACCCCCGGGGGGGGTTTTTCCCCCCTTTTTCCCCCTTTTTTTTTTTTTAAAAATTTTTTTTTTTTATTTTTTTTAAAAATTTCGGGGAAAAATTTTTTTTTTCCTTTTTTCCTTTTGGGAAAAAAATTTTTTTAAAAAATTTTTTTTTTTGGGGTTAATTTGGGGGGGGTTTTTTTTTAAAAGGGAATTTAAGGGGGGCCCCCTTTTTCCCCCCTTTTTTTTTCCCCCCCCTTTTTGGGTTTTTAAAATTTTTTAAATTTTTTGGGTAATTTTTTTTGGGAAAAAATTTTTTTAATTGACAAAATTTTAAATTTTTTCCCCTTTTTTTGGGAAAAGTTTTTTTTTTTTGGGGTTTGGGGGGTTTTTTTTTTGGGGGTTTTTTTTTTAAAAAGGGGGGGGGGCCCCTTTTTTTGGGCCCCAAAAATTTTTTTCCCCCAAAATTTTTTGGGGTTTTTTTTTTTAAAAATTTTTCCCCCCTTTTAAAAAAAATTTTTTAAAAAAGGGCCGGGGGTTTGGGGGGGTTTTTTTGGGGGGCCAAAAGGGGGGGGGTTTTTTTTTAAATGGGGGTTTTTTTTTAAAAAAGGGGGGGGAAAAAAAGGGGGCCCTTTTTTTCCCAAAAAAAATTTTTAAATTTTTTTGGGGTTTTTGGGCCAACCCCCCAAAAAATTTTTCCCCCCCTTTTTTTCCCCCTTTTTTTAAAATTTTTTTCCCCCCTTTTTCCCAAAAAAAAACCCAAAAAACCCCCAAAAAAAAAACCCCCCCCCCTTTTTTTTTCCCAAAAAATTAAAAAAATTTTAAAATTTAATTTTTCCCTTTTTTTTTCCAAAATTTTTCCCCCCCTTTTTTCCCCCTTTTTTTCCAAATTTTTTTTTAAAAAAACCCCCCCTTTTTTTTTTTTTTTAAAAAAACCCCCCCCCCCTTTTTTTTTTTCCCCCCCCTTAAAAAAATTTT
Organism: Oophaga sylvatica; assembly: GCA_033576555.1. Classification (NCBI taxonomy): domain Eukaryota; kingdom Metazoa; phylum Chordata; class Amphibia; order Anura; family Dendrobatidae; genus Oophaga; species Oophaga sylvatica. Next base: position 421,698,211 of record JARQOD010000002.1, read on the forward strand.
TTTAAAACCCTTTCCAAACCCAAAAAAAAAAATTTTAAAAAAAAAAAACCCAAAACCAAAACCCTTTTTTTTTAAAACCCCCACAAAAAACAAATTTTTTTTCCCCCCCCCCCTTTTTTTTTAAAAACCCCAAAAAAAACCCCCCAACCCCCCCCCCTTTTTTAAAAAAAAAATTTTTAAAAAACCCCTTTCCTTTCCCCCCCCCAAAAAAAAAAAATTTTTTTAAAAAAAAAAAAAAACCCCAAAAAAATTTTTTTAAAAAAATTAACCAAAAAAAAAATTTTTTAAAAAAAAAATTTAAAAAAATTATCCCCTTTTTTTTCCCCCCCTTTTTTTTTTTTTTCCCCCCCCTTTTTTTTTTTTAAAAAAAAAACCCAAAATTAATTTAATTTTTTCCCCCTTTTTTTCCCAAATTTCCCCCTTTTTATAAAAATTAAAAAAATTTTTTCCAAAAAAAAATTTTCCCCCCAAAAATTCCCAAAATTTTTTTTAAAAAAAAAAAAAAACCCCCCCCCCCCCTAATTTTTCTTTTTTTTAAAAAAAAAAAAATTTTAAAAAACCCCCAAAAAACCCAAAAAAAAAATTTTTAAAACCCCTTTTTTTTCCCCCAATTTTTTCCCAAATTTTTTTTTAAAAAAATTAAAAATTTTTTTTTAAAACCCAAAAATTTCCCCAAAAATTTTTAAAATAAAAAAAAAATTTTTTCCCCCTTTTTTTCCCCAAACCAAAAAAAAACCCCCAAAAATTTTTCCCCAAAAAAAAAACCCCCCCCTTTTCCCAAACCTTTTAAAAACCCCCTTTTTTTTAAATTAATTTTAAAAAAAATTTTTTCCCCCTTTTTTTTTTAAAACCCCCAAAAAAAACCCCCCCCCCAAAATTTCCCCAATAAAAAAAACCCCCTTTTGTTCCCCCCCCAACCCCCCCAAAAAAAAAATTTTTTCCCCCCAAAAAAAAAAAATTTTAAACCCTTTTTTTCCCCCCCCTTTTCCCCCAAACCTCCCCTTTTAAACAAAAAAACCAAAAAAAACCCCCTTTTTTTTTTTTTAAAAAAACCCCAAAAAAAAAAATTTTTTTTTTTCCCCCCAAAAAAAATTTTTTCCCCCCCTTTTTTTTTTTTAAAAACCCCAAAAAAACCCCCCGGGGAAAAATTTAAAAAAAAAAATTTTCCCTTTTTTTTTTTAAAATTTTTCCCATTTTAAACCCTTTTTTTTTTAAAACCCAAAAAAAAAAAAAAATTTTTTTAAACCCCAAAAAACCCGGAAAATTTAAAACCTTTTAAAAAATTTTCTTTTTTAATTTTAATTTTAAAATTTTAAAAAAACCCCCCCAAATTCTTTTAAAAAAAAGGGTCCCCCCCAAAAAAACCCTTAATTTTTTGGGGGGGAAAAACCCAATGCCCCTTTTTAAAAATTTTTATGAAAAATTTCCCTGGGAAAAATTTTTTAGGGGGGAAAAAAAATTTTTTTTCCCTTTAAAACCCCCCCAAATTAAAAAAAAAATTTTTTTTTAAAAAAAAAAAAAAGGGGGGGGAAAAAAATTGGCCCTTTTAAAAAAACCCCCAAAATTTTAAAGCCTTCAGCTCGGCCCCGCCAGGGGGTAGATCTTACCAAAAGGTATCTCTGCTCCAGGCAATAATTCAATTGGACAATCATATGGACGGTGAGGAGGAAGCTGGTCAGCGTTCTTCTTGTCACATAAATCCACATAGTCCTGGTATACAGCTGGTAATTCAGGGACTGACATGGTTCCTTTAGGAACAGAGCAAGCTGAAATTTTTTGACTCATCTGTTTCTCTGGGAAGTGTAATTCCTTGGTCTCCCAGTTAATGGTAGGATTCTGAGCCTGCAGCCATGGTAGCCCTAGAATAATGGGAAAGTGAGGAGAAGAGATAAGCATAAAGGACAGTTTCTCTTGATGATCTTTACCCATAAGAACCTTTAAAGGCTCTGTTTCCTGATCCACTGGTCCAGAGGTCAGCAGGGAGCCATCCACAGTTTCCATCTGTACGGAGCAGCCTTCTTCACTGAACGTATTCCCTGTTTTAGAGCAAAGGAGACATCCATAAAATTTCCACTTGCACCTGAGTCGATCATGGCAGAGCTAGACACCCAGGCTGAGTCAACCCAGAGTTTGATGGAAAGAAAACAGTGAGAATTGTTTTTCTTACAACTCAGCTGGGACACCGCTGAGGAAACTTGAAAGATGGCAGCATTTACACAGTCAACGTCCTCAGAGGTAACGGAGTTTAAGTCCGAGAAATCAAGATCTGTTGCGGCAGCTATCTCTGGAGCCTGAGCTCGGACCTGACAGATCCCCTCTCGCAACACTCACAATGAATGAGTGCTGCAGTAGTCTTGCGAGAACGGCTGGGACAGTTAATAATAAAGTGCCCTGACTTACCACAGTAAAAACATAGATTCTCCTTAAAACGATGTTCCTTGCGTGCATCACTAACCCGTCGTAGTAAAGAGTCTACCTGCATGGGTTCAGGTTCTGGTTCCCGTGTAATCCTATTCAAAGGTTCCTTAGCTGGAGAGGAAGGTAGGAAAAGGTTAGTACGATTGCTTTCGAACCATCTCTCTTGCCTGCGTTCAGTTAAACGAGTATCAATACGGATGCAGTAGTTAATAAAGTCACCTAACGCAGTGGGAGGGTCGGCACGAGCAAGTTCATCCTTAATTAGTGGGGATAACCCCTTTCGAAAAATAGATTTTTTGGCGGAATTGTCCCAGGTGGTATCAAGGGCCCATCTCCTGAAATCCAAGGCATATTCAGCTACTGAGTGCTTACCTTGGCGCAAAGCTAACATGGCTGCTTCAGCTGTTGCACCTCGATTGGGGTCATCAAACACCTGCCCCATGGCTGAAATAAAGTCATCAAGGTGATTCAAACAATCATCCTCAGTCTCAATCAGAGGGTTTGCCCATATCAAAGCCTTGTTGGTAAGCAACATAATTATAGTAAGCACCTTAGATCGTTCAGTAGGAAATTGTGAAGCATGTGCAGAAAAAAAAAGATTACATTGATTAACAAATCCCCTGAATTTTTCACGTTCACCACCAAAACGAAAAGGGGGCAACTTGGGAATCCCAGAACTCGGGGCCATGGCAGGAGCCTGGACTTGCCCCTCCAGAACCTCAATCCTGGCTCGCAAATCCTGAGTAGTCTGTCCAACCACTTGCAAATTGTGATTATTTAGGTCCTGAAGATTTGTAAGACGGGTCTTTTATATTCTGCAAATCTGCAAGGATATTATCAGTCACTCCACAAAGTTCCTTTATGCGGGCCTCCATTTTCCAGATCTTTTAAGACAGGATACTGGAAGAAGAGGAGAGAGAGAAAAAAAAAAAACAATAGTGTTCACCTGTGGCAACACTGAAGAAAGAAAAAACTTTAAGGGAACTGCTCACCTGGAATGGTTGTGAGAAGTCACAACCACTATCATCACAGAAAGCTTTCAACCAGACATCTGATATCCAGAGTTTCAGCAGACAAAAGAGAAGAGAGAAAAAAAAAAAAACAATAGTGTTTACCTGTGATAACTCTGCAGAAAAAAAAAACTTAAGGGAATTGCTCACCTGGAATGGTTGTGAGAAGTCACAACCACTGTTATCACAGAAAGTACAACCGGACATCCGATATCCACAGTACAGCAGACAAGCCTTTCCAGACCCAGCAGACACTAACGTTTGGCTTCAGAATCTTGTAATGTATGTGATACAGTTCATATAGCGTCTTGTGCTTGGGTGCGATGAAAATACTTGAGACACAGGTTGAAAAAGAAAGTCTTGTATTGCTTCATACAAATTGGCAAAAATAAACATACAGGTTGCAAACACAGAAGCAGGAGACACAGCAGGCCAAAGTAATCTAAGTTCATCAATAACTCCCCACAACAGATTCAGATCTTCTTCTATGTTACCGCAAGTCCATGCAACCGTGAGGCTTTCAAGAGCAGAGTTCAGAGTCCACAAGAGCTCCAGAGTTTCTCAGTAGAAATGGCTGGAGTACAAAGTCCAAGGCTTCAGGAGTCAGAACACAGGTTCACTGCAGGCCAGATTCTGAAGCACTGATTGCTCAGGTGTGGCTGTTTAAGAAGCAAACGGAGAGAATCAGGGCGGGAACATGCAAGCTGGAAAACTCCATTTTAACTGAGGGCAAGATAGCTGCAGCAAAACAGAAAGCAAAATGGCCGACGAACAAACTGAGTTTCAGAAACAGATATACAGAACCTTACACTTGCTCTCGCTCCAAGCCTTGCTCTCGCTCTAGTGGTTTGTTGATGCCATTGCCTGTGCCCAAGAGACCATGGACCCATATCTCTATGGATTTAATTTCCGACCTCCCTGTTTCTCAGAGAATGACCGTTATCTGGGTGATTTGTGATAGGTAATGGCACAAGATGTATCATTTTGGAAAACCTAAGTTGCCTTCCTCCTCCGAATTGGTGCCTTTGTTCCTTCAGCACGTGGTTCAGTTACACGGCATTCCTGAGAACATTGTGTCTGACAGAGGAGTCCAGTTTGTTTCCAGATTTTGGAGGACTTTTTGTTTTAAACTTGGTGTTCAATTGTCTTTCTCCTCGGCTTTTCATCCTCAGACCAATAGACAAACTGAGAGAACAAACCAGACATTGGAGACTTATCTGAGATGCTTTGTGTCTGCTGATCAAGATGACTGGGTCTCTTTTTTGCCTTTGGCTGAGTTTGCTCTTAATAATAGGGCTAGCTCTGCCACTTTGATGTCTCCATTTTTCTGTCTGTCCAGATGTTGACTCTGTTGTGGAGCGTATGCAGCAGATTTGGGACCAGGTAGTGGAGAGGTTGTCCCTCTCTCAGGAGAGGGCCCAGCGGTTTGCCAACCGGCATAGGACTGATGGTCCTCGGTTTGAAGTGGGGGACTTGGTCTGGTTGTCCTCAAGAAATATCCTATGAGAGTTGCATCTCCTAAGTTTAAGCTAGGTTCATTGGATCTTATAAGATCTTGGAGAATATTAATCCTGTTTCCTTTCGTTTACTTCTTCCAGGGACATTTAAGATCCATAACGTGTTCCACAAGTCCTTATTGAAGAGGTTTGTCGAGCCAGTGGTTCCTATGGCTGCGCCTCCTGACCCTGTTTTGGTTGAGGGCAATCTGGAGTATGTGGTTGAGAAAATATTGGATTCTCATTTTTCTAGACGGAAACTCCAGTATTTGGTTAAGTGGAGAGGTTATGGTCAGGAGGACAATTCTTGGGTGTTTGCTTCGGACATCCATGCTAAGAGACTGATACGTGCGTATCACAGAGCTCATCCTGACCGACCTGGTTGCCCAAATGAGGGTTCGGTGACCCCTCCTCAAGGGGGGGGTACTGTTCTGAATGTGTTAGAAATGAATTCTGAGCAGAAGCTCCCTCTGGTGGTTACAAACAATACTGAACCATTCAATGAAGATTGGCAATCAGGAGTTACAGACTGGTCTTATATAAGGGAGGTTCCCTCCCATCATGGTTGCCGGTGATCAATTGTTCTTGTCTAAACTGTGGTTCCTGGTTCACTTGGAAGATTGCTGAGTCTTGCCTGCATCTTCTGCTATCAGATAAGATATTTTCTGCTTTTATTTTTGTGCTTGCTTTTTGCATTGTTCTCTGCACTTCTGTGGAGGTCAGCCAGGTCCCCTCCGGGGGCTTGTGCTCCTCTCAGTTTATCTGAGCCACTGTTATTTGTTCATTTGCCTTTTCCAGATTTTTCAGTGGCTGCGGCTTAGTTTTGTGACACCAGAGAACTAATTTAGGTGGTAGAGGTCGTGTGATCTCAGGTGGTTTTGCAATTAGCAGGGTTGGTATTTTTTAGGGTTTTTTTGGATTGCAGTAAGTGTCCTTCCTATCCTTTTCTGTCCAGGTAGATTGGGCCCCAACGTTTGCTCATACTATTTTCTGTCTGTGTCTGTATTACCTCTTGTCTAACCGCCATTACATGTTTGGGGGCTTCCTATGTTCTTTGGGGATCTGCTCCAGGGCAGATAGCTTTCCTCTTTCTATCTTTAGGTGTAGTTAACCTCTCAGGCTGTGACGAGGCGTCTAGGACCAACGTAGGAACGCTCCACGGCTGCCTTTAGTTGTGGTGGTTAGTCAGGGTACTGCAATCCAGTAGATTCCAACCTCTCTGGTGTATTGCCGTTTTTGCCTGCTCTCCTCAGCTACCAAATCATAACAGCCCCATATGGTCCACAGATTATGCTGCATATGTTCCACAGATTATGCCCCCATATGCTGCACAGATCAAGCCCCCATAAGCTCCACAGATTATGCCTCCATATGCTCCACAGATTATGCCCCATATGCTGCACAGATTATGCCCCATATGCTGCACAGATTATTCCCCCATATGCTCCACAGATTATGCCCCCATATGCTCCACAGATTATGCCCATATGCTGCACAGATTATGCCCCATATGTTCCACAGATTATGCCCCATATGCTCCACAGATTATGCCCCATATGCTCCATAGATTATGCCCCCATATGCTCCACAGATTATGCCCCCATATGCTCCACAGATAATGTCCCCATATGCTCCACAGATTATGCCCCATCGTATAGGTCCCTTATGCTGCCACGCTGCTGCAAAAAATGACATACTCACCTTTCGTCGCTGGGGGCCAGGTGCCGGTGTCCTGAGGAGGCGGGGACACCGGCGCGCTATGGGGGACAGGTGCCGGTGTCACCGCTCGCTCAGGACTCCGGCACCTGAGATATTTACCTGTCACCGGACTGGTCCACCGCTGCGCTGCTCCCTCTTCCGGGTCCTCGGCAGTGAATGATCAGGTAGAGGGCGCTGTGCGCACTAACGACATCATCACGCCCTTTGACCTGAACATTCACAGCCAGAGGAGTCGGATGAGGGAGCAGCGCAGCGGTGGTCCGGGGACAGGTAAATATCGCTATACTCACCCCCTCCTGGTGCGGTCTCTGCAGCCTCTCCTCTTCTCCCGGCGGTCTCCGCAGCTCTTCCGTCCTACAGCGGTCACGTGGTACCACTCATTAAAGTCATGAATATGTGCATATTCATGACTTTAATGAGCGATACCACGTGACTGCTGCAGGAAGGAGCCGGAGATCGTGGGAGAAACAGGGGGCTGCAGGGACGCGCCGGCGGAGGGGTGAGTATGATCCGACACCCCCGCTCCCCCGCAGATCCCCGTATATGACTCGCGTATAAGCCGAGAGGGGGTCTTTCAGCCCTAAAAAGGGGCTGAAAATCTCGGCTTATACACGAGTATATACGGTAAATGGATTTTTAAAGTAAAATACCAAGCAGATGGCACACCTGAAAGATATCGAGCAAGACTCGTAGCTAAAGGGTATTATGGAGAAGACTATGATGAAACATTTGCTCCAGTTGTCAAACACACTACAATAAGGACTTTACTTACAGTGGCAGCAATGGAAAAGATGGAACTAAGACATATGGATGTAAAGACAGCTTTTTTGAATGGAGATTTAACAGAAGACATTTACATGGAACAACCTTCAGGACTCAAAGATGAAAGAAATCCAAACAAAGTTTGTAAACTACAGAAAAGCATATATGGTTTAAAGCAAGCAGCTAAAGCGTGGAATGACAAAACCACGCAAGTACAAACAAATGAAAAATTTCAAAGAAGTAAAGCTGATCCATGCTTGTACACGAAAAGGCTGAGTAATAGATGGATTTATGTACTCATAAATGTAGACGACATTTTGATTTGTTTTAAACAAGAAAGGGATAAAGAAAACATTCTAAAAATCCTGAAACAAAATTTTGAAATCAAAGACTTGGGAAATGTAAAACAGTACCTAGGAAATACAGATAGAAGAGAAGAAGACGGAAGTTTCCTGCTGAATCAAAATCATATGATTCAAGACATAACAGAAAAATTTGGACTAAAGGATGGAAAAACAGTAAAGTCTTCAATGGAAACTAATTATCTCAAAGAGATGAACAGTGAAAAAAATATGCTACCAAACAATGAAGAATACAGAACAGCAATAGGAAAACTACTGTATCTAGCGACCGTTACAAGACCAGACATCGCAGCAGCAGTAGGAATCCTGAGTAGAAAGGTATCAAAACCAAATAAAGCTAGTTGGAATGCCGTGAAGAGACTAATATGTTATTTGAAAGGAACTAGCAATGTTAAGCTGAAATTACCCACAGGTGATAATTGCATTTTAACAGGATATGTTGATGCAGATTGGGCTGGAGATCCAACTGACAGAAAATCTACCAGTGGACATATTTTTTTTCTCTCAGGTGGACCAATAAGTTGGACAAGTAAGAAATAGTCAATTGTGACACTATCTTCAACAGAAGCAGAATATGTTGCAGCAGCACATGCGAGTCAAGAAGTATTGTGGTTAAGACAATTGTTGACAGAATTAGGACAACCACAGTAAGACCCAACAAAACTAAAAGAGGACAATCAAGGATGTCTTGCTCTTGCTCAGATGGAAAGAGTCAATCCAAGAACCAAGTGTCACGTCGCCGTTGAATTCAGTGGCTGGTGTTCCTGCCTCGGCCGCTGGGAGGCGCCGGACTCCTTCGGCTGGTGGTGCCGTGATAGGAGTGCGGTATCCTCATATGGTTCCGCTCCTTTGACGCCGGCCTCTGTCACTGCGCATCGCCATGTTTCACCTGTAGGTAATGTTGGCGACAGAGAAGGGGTCTCTGCGCAGGCGTCTGGTGGGCGTAGGCTTCGCTCTTCTGTCAGAGGTGAAGTGGTTGTGTCAGTCATGCATCACCATCTGGCCTGGTTCTAGGGGCGGTCCAGATGAGGTCATCAGACTGTGAGCCTGTGAGAGGTAGCCATGCCCTTCAAATGCCTTGGAGCCTGGCTTGTAGTTCCCCAGATATAGTTTTGGTTTCCCCAGTGTGCTAGTTTGTTTTTCTATTGTATTTCTGACCTGTGCCTGGATTTCTGACTGTTCTACTGCCTGCCGATTTTGTACCTCTGCTGTCCACCTGGTTTTGACTTGAACTTTAGCCTGAATTTCTGACCCTTCTACTGCCTGCCGATTTTGTACTTTTGCTCCCCTTCTGGTTTTGAACCTTGGACTTCTGACTACGCATTTGGTCTCGCTTTGTATTCCCGTCCTAGCGTCCTTCCTAATCCGGTCCACTACTCTCATAGGCAGCTACCCCCTGGGCTTCGCTATAATTCCAGATCCCTGTATAGGGGTAAAGGGTCTCGGGGTTTCTCGGGGTGCTGTCTTACCTGCAGTTCAGACCTGCAGTGGGCGGACACCACATTATATCTGGCCTTAAAAACCCGTTTTTATATATATTCTGGATATATAAAAGCATTTCCTAACCCTTTCTCTGAATTTTTTTTTCCTTCCTCTCCATTTCTGAGCTGATTTTGTTGCTAAAGCTCCTGTGTCCTGCTTCATTGCTCAGTCCTGTGGAGGATCACTCCCATCATCTCCTACTAACATGCTGCACAAGCCACAGTCTGGAGACCTCTGGGAGAACACTGGACGTCAGAAGCCTTCACTGCCTGGACGTCAGCACCTGGGTAGTTCTGGCCATGCCTGCCCAGGTATTGCCCGCTGATGCGGTCAAAGTCCTTTTACCTATTTCTTTGTCTTACCTGAAGAAATCTGTGTGTGTGGAGGCTTATGTGGATAGTGGCTCAGAAGGCAATTTCATAGATTTCCTGGTAGCGAGTGTTAGGGTTCGAGTTCCCGCTGCTGCACAAGTGGAGTCTCGAACCAGTCCCGCTGTGGTCCCCCATCCATCTCCGGCCGCAGTGGAGCCTGCTCAGCAAAGACGTCGGTCCCAGCGTCTCGCCCAGTTTAACACTATGCAGAGGCTTGTTGTGGTCTTTCCTGGTTCCTCTATTATAACCAGTGCTGGAGCAGGCAGTTCGGGAACTAAGTCCCTGCTTTCTCCATCTGAGCATGCCCAGGGCAAGATCTCCCATTGGAGATCAGGGGTCACATGCTCGATTACAGCAGCGACTCCGATTGGTCCGCCAGGAAGGTCCTGAAACTACATGTGTTCTGGAATGGTTTCGCGTTGGTCCTTTTCTGGTAGGTCCTGCAGTTGCTACTATAAAAGGGTGGCATGGCTGGGCCACCATGCGCTAGTATCAAATCTGTTACGTGCTTGCGCCAGTGTTGTCAAGTATGCATGTGGTTAGGTCTGGCTGAAATAAGCCCCTAGAATACCGGCACCTCCGGTGAGGAGATTGTTTGCACGTGTTCAGGACTTGGCTGAAAAAGTAATTAGAATACCGACTACTCCGGTGAGATTATTGCTTGTGTTCTGACTGCATGATCACGGATTGCTATCCACACAGCAGTTAATCGTGTACCTGGACCCAGTAGGGTTACTCAGCGACTTTGTGATGCAACAGAGTTCGCTACTCACGCCATTTTACTAGCAGCAGGCTCTGCCTGCACGGTGGACCCCGGGCTGCGAACGCACCTCTCCTTAATATCTATTAGGTGCGTTCCGCAGGCCCTTAACACAATACTAGCGCCAGGGTCTGTCTAGTAAAATGGCGGACGACCAGCGTCTACAGCAGTACATCCAGCAGCTGGAGAGTAGGTTGGCGGTCCTTGAGCGCACAACCTCAGCTGTGGATGTAACCGCAGTCGCTGTTCAGGCTGCTAGCGTAGCTGCAGCCAGTTTGTCCACCGCTACCTCTGCTCCGACATTATCCCACCTCCCACTTCCAGACAACTTTACGGGTGACACTAAACATTGTCGGAGATTCGTGAGTCAGTGCTCTATACAGCTTGAGCTTCTGGCAACACGTTTCCCCACGGAACGGGCACAAGTGGCTTTTATTGTGTCTCTTCTGTCGGACAGAGCATTGGAGTGGGCAACGCCGCTGTGGGAGCGCGACGATCGTGTGGTGCGGAGTGCTCCTCGGTTTTTGGAGGCTCTGAAAAAGGTCTTTTTAAGACCTCAGGTCACGCACGATATGGCACTCCAACTGCTGGCAATGTCACAGGGCTAGTCCATGGTCAGCCAGTTCTCAGTCCAATTTCGGACTTTGGCCTCTGAATTAGAGTGACCAGATAAAGTTCTTATTCCAGTGTTCTGGAGAGGACTGGCAGACCATGTAAAGGACGCTTTGGCTACCAGGGAGATTCCTGCCACACTGGAGAAACTCATTTCTATATCTACCCGCATCGACCTCCATTTTCACGAGCGGAGGTTAGAGCGGACCCAGTGTAGGCAGAGGTTTCGGCAGGCACCCACCTTTTCCAAACCTCTTGAATTTCCCGTTCGGGCGTCCCACTCCCCAGAGACCGTGGAGACTACTCGAGTGGGATCTAAGTCTCGGACCACTTGAGTATCTGTGATCTGTAGAGTGTGTCAGCAGCCAGGACATTATGCCAACCGATGTCCCCAGCGAATGAGTAAACGGTCATGTTCCCTGACCATGGGTGCAGGGATTTTGCTCCGAAAGTGCTCCTTAAAGGGTTAATCTCTCTAGGTTCATCCACTCTTCCCGCCAAGCTTTGTGTGGACTCTGGGCAGAGGGGAATTTTATGTCCTCCTCCTTTGCCTCTCGCCATTCCATACCGCTGGTGACTCTTGCCGAGCCAATATCGGTGAGAGTATTGAATGGAGCAATCCTTCCCTCACAAATCACCCACCAGACTGTCTCTCTACCTCTGTCTATGTCCCCTTCTCATCAGGAGAATATATCCCTTTTTGTTCTTCCTGAGGGAATAGATGAGGTTTTGTTGGGATTACCCTGGCTTCACCACCACTCTCCCCATATTGAGTGGTCCTCTGGGAGAATACTGGGTTGGGGTGATCATTGCAGAGACAGATGTCTCAGAGAGGACGTTCAGGTTTCCACCACGGAGATACCCATAGACCTTGCTTCTCTCCCCAAGGTTTATCGGTCATACGCGGACGTATTCTCCAAAAAGGCAGCGGAGACTCTTCCGCCTCATCGCCCCTATGACTGTCCTATAGACCTCTTGCCTGGAATCGAGCCCCCTCGGGGAAGATTGTATCCTCTCTCTCTTCCTGAGACGGAGGCCATGTCACAATACATCCAGGAAAATCTGGCAAGAGGGTTTATTAGAAAGTCAGTGTCACCAGCAGGGGCAGGATTTTTCTTCGTGCAGAAGAAGAATGGAGAATTACGACCGTGTATAGACTATAGGGGTCTTAACGCCATTACCGTTAACAACAAATATCCTTTTCCCCTAATATCTGAGCTCTTTGATAGGCTCAGGGGAGCAAGGGTATTTACTAAGCTGGATCTTCGTGGTGCCTATAACCTGATCCGCATCCGTGAGGGGGACGAATGGAAGACGGCGTTCAATACCAGAGATGGACATTACGAATACCTTGTGATGCCCTTCGGGCTCTGTAATGCTCCAGCCGTATTCCAAGATTTCGTAAAAGACATCTTCCGGGACATGCTTGCCACCTCTGTGGTAGTCTATCTGGATGACATTCTCATCTTTTTTCCAGATATGGACACCCACCGGAGAGATGTTTGCAGGGTCTTCGACCTCTTGCGGGCAAATTCCTTATATGCGAAGTTGGAGAAGTGTGTGTTTGAGCAAGAGTCTCTGTCATTCCTGGGCTATATCATCTCCACTCAGGGATTGGCTATGGATCCTGCCAAACTACAGGCTGTAATGGATTGGCAAGAACCCCACTCTCTTAAAGCGGTGCAGCGCTTTATGGGGTTCATTAATTACTATCGCCAATTCATTCCCCACTTCTCTACTTTGGTTGCTCCCTTGGTAGCCCTCACCAAGAAGGGAGCCAATCCCAAATTGTGGTCAGAGGAGGTCTCCAAGGCCTTTACTTCAATCAAGTCCCATTTTGCTAGCGCTCCTATCCTACATCGTCCCGAGGTTGATAAGCCTTTTATATTGGAGGTAGATGCCTCGTCCGTTGGTGCTGGAGCAGTCCTTTTTCAAAAGGATGCTCAAGGTCGTAAACATCCTTGCTTCTTCTTCTCCAAGACCTTCACACCAGCGGAGAGGAATTATTCCATTGGGGATAGGGAGTTGCTAGCCATGAAGTTGGCCTTTTCCGAGTGGAGACATCTCCTGGAGGGGGCTCGTTTTCCCTTTCAAGTGTTCACTGACCACAAAAATTTGGTCTATTTACAGACCGCCCAGCGGCTAAATTCCCATCAGGCCAGATGGTCCCTGTTCTTCTCCCGGTTCCATTTTACCCTCCATTTTCTCTCCGGGGAGAAGAACATTCGTGCCAATGCTCTGTCTCGCTCCATGGTGTCCTCTGAGGAGGTGGAGGAGGAGCCTCGGCTGATTGTCCCCACAGAGAGTCTAAGAACTGTGGCCCCGGTTTCGCTTGAGTCTGTGCCTCCGGGCAAGACTTTTGTGCCCATCAATTTGCGACCGGAGGTACTCTCTTGGGCACACTTGTCCAGGGTGGGTGGACATTTTGGGGCAAAGAGGACATCTGAGTTGCTGGCGAGGACATACTGGTAGCCACATATGGTCCGTGACGTCAGGGAATACGTTCAGGCATGCGTCTCCTGCGCCAAGAATAAGTCCCCTCTACAATGGCCAGCTGGGTTACTTTTCCCTTTACCTGTGGCAGACAGGCCCTGGGAGATGGTTGGGATGGATTTTGTGGTGGGCTTACCCAAGTCTCGGGGCTGCACCATCATCTGGGTGATAACCGACCACTTCTCCAAAATGGTGCACTTGGTGCCGTTACTACGGTTACCATCTGCACGGGCCTTGGCAGCATTATTCATTAGGCATATTTTCCGCCTACACGGTATGCCAGACAAAATTGTCAGTGATCGAGGTCCCCAGTTTGCGTCTCGGTTCTGGAGAGAGCTGTGTCGTTTACTCAGCATTGAGTTGAATCTCTCCTCTGCATACCATCCCGAGACGAATGGGTTGGTAGAGAGGGCCAACCAGACCTTGGTCACATACTTGCGACATTTTGTCTCTGCCAGGCAGGATGACTGGGCATCCTTGCTATCGTGGGCTGAGTTCGCTCTAAATAATGCTGTGGCTGACTCCACCAGACAGACCCCATTCCTCCTGAACTACAGTCAGCATCCGCGGGTACCAGTGCCCATGCCCGTGTCTTCCGCCGATTCCAGGGTGGCAGACTGGGCTGTGGAGGCACGGGACTTTTGGGACCGCACCCAGGATGCCATTCAGGCCTCCAAAGAGAGGATGAGGTCTTCAGCCGATGCCCATCGGCGCCCCACTCCTACATTTGCTCCTGGTGACCTAGTGTGGCTCTCTGCCCGAAACATCAGGCTACGTGAAGAGTCCACCAAGTTGGCACCTTGCTTTTTGGGTCCCTTTAAAGTTCTTGAGCAGGTGAACCCGGTGGTTTACCGCCTAGCCCTTCCGCCTCGCCTTGGTATCACCAACACCTTTCACGTGTCCCTCCTGAAACCCGTGGCCATTTCCTGTTTTTCGAGTCATCTGCCGGGATGTCGGGTTCATCTACCGACGATCATAAGGTGAACGCCATTGTTGGATGCAACGTGGTAAAAGAAAAAAAGTTTTATTTGGTGGATTGGAGGGGTTATGGGCCTGAGGATAGGTCCTGGGAGCCTGTTCACACTCTGCAGCTCATCGCTGCCTTTGAGCGCAGCGAGGCCCAAAGAAGGGGGGGTAATGTTAGGGTTCGAGTTCTCGCTGCTGCACAAGGGGAGTCTCGAACCAGTCCCGCTGCGGTCCCCCATCCATCTCCGGCCGCAGTGGAGCCTGCTCAGCAAAGACGTCGGTCCCAGAGTCTTGCCCAGTTTAACACTATGCAGAGGCTTGTTGCGTCTTTCCTGGTTCCTCTATTATAACCAGTGCTGGAGCAGGCAGTTCGGGAACTAAGTCCCTGCTTTCTCCATCTGAGCATGCCCAGGGCAAGATCTCCCATTGGAAATCAGGGGTCACATGCTCGATTACAGCAACGACTCCCATTGGTCCGCCAGGAAGGTCCTGAAACTACATGTGTTCTGGAATGGTTTCGCATTAGTCCTTTTCTGGTAGGTCATGCAGTTGCTACTATAAAAGGGTGGTATGGCTGGGCCGCCATGCACTAGTATCAAATCCGTTACGTTCTTGCTCCAGTGTGGTCATGTATGCATGTGGTTAGGTCTGGCTGAAATAAGCCCCTAGAATACCGGCACCTCCGGTGAGGAGATTATTGCTTGTGTTCTGACTGCATGATCACGGACTGCTATCCACACAGCAGTTAATCATGTACCTGAACCCAGTAGGGTTACTCAGCGACTTTGTGACGCAACAGGGTTCGCTTTAAAACGCTAGTCAGCGCCCTAGTGTTTTACTTTGCGGCTCACTGAAGCTAAGTGAGTTCGCACTTATCGCCATATAGCGCTGTGGCATTCCCTCTAGTGGCTCTGTGGATTAACAGAGTTCACACTAACTGCCACAGCGCGCTACGGCGTTTATTTTAGCGACTCTGCGGGATAACAGAGTTTGCTACTCACGCCATCTTACTAGCAGCAGGCTCTGCCTGCACGGTGGACCCCGGGCTGCGAACGCACCTCTACTTAATATCTATTAGGTGCGTTCCGCAGGCCCTTAACAGCGAGAAATCTTGGTGTACCACTGCTAAGACTTAATGCGTCCATTAAAACCACTGCTATTAATGGCACTCCTATCGTCCAGAATGGAGTGGAGTTTGTCACTGAGAAAATATCAATGTCAGTGGGATCGTTACATGCTGAACATGTGTCATTTTTTGTTATCCATAATATATCATCTGCTGTTATTCTGAATTGCCATGGTTACGCAAACATAATCCAGTCATTGACTGGCACTTGGTGATATCGTACGCTGGAGCCCAGAGTGTCAGGATAATTGTATATCGCTATCAGTGAACCAAGTTAAAATCACACCTCCCCCCTTTGTACCCTATGCATTCAGAGATTATGAGGATGTATTTTCTGTATTGGAATCAGAGAAATTACCCCCTTATAGAAAGTACGATTGCTCCATAGACTTAGTACCGGATTCTAGCCTCCCTAAGGGGAGAATATTTAACCTCTCTGGTCCAGAACGTCAGGCCATGAAAGACTACATAACAGACAGTTTGCAAAAAGGGTTTATTAGACCATCCACCTCGCCAGTGTGGGCCGGGTTCTTTTTTGTGGAAAAGAAAGATGGTGGTCTCAGACCTTGCATTGATTACCGTGAGTTAAACGCAATCACTGTGAAAAAACAGTATTCGCTTCCACTCATTCCTGATCTTTATAATCAGCTGTTGGGAGCCCATTGGTTTACTAAACTTGACCTCCGAGGAGCATATAATCTTCTCCGGATCAGAAAGGGAGATGAGTGGAAGACGGCGTTTAACACACCCCTCGGCCACTTTGAGTATCTCGTAATGCCGTATGGGCTCAGTACTGCACCCGCAGTGTTTCAGAATTTTGTGAACGAGATTTTCAGAGATATTAGTGGTGTTTATGTGGTCGTTTATTTGGACGACATCCTGATTTACTCTTCTGACATTGTGACGCACGTCCAACACGTCTGCTCTGTCCTCCAGAGACTCAGAGAGCATTCTTTATTCGCCAAATTAGAGAAATGTGTTTTCATGACACAGGAGATACAGTTTCTGGGGTACATTTTGTCGGCTAAAGGGTTTTGCATGGATCCTTCTAAAATTCAACCCATTAAGGAATGGGTACAACCCCAGTCTCTAAAGGCACTGCAGCGATTTTGGGTTTCGCTAACTACTATCGTAAATTTATTAAAGGTTTTTCCAAGATAGCCAAACCACTCACTGATTTGACTCGGAAAGGGGCGGTTGTCGTTAACTGGAAGCCTGATGCACTTCTTGCACTTTCTGTCATGGGTGTATCGCCACGAGGATCGTCGCGATTACACACTCTGACTTCTCACAGCTGAGTTGCTGTTTCTTTGTGTTTGGTAATGAGGGAGTTAATTTTACCTAGCTCTTTGCTAAGACTAGGTCCAGCCTCGCCCGGCTGCTTTTGATTATTTACTAATTAGCTTCCTTTATATTCCTGCCAGTCTGTGTGTTAGATGCCGGTGAAAGCATTCATGTAGTCTAGCAGACTGGATCGGTTCTGAGAATACTTAAGCTAAGAGCTCCTTAGTTGTTTTTACTCTTATAGGGCAGCACGGTGGCTCAGTGGATAGCACTACAGCCTTGCAGCACTGGAGTCCTGGGTTCGAATCCCACCTAGGACAACATCTGCAAGGAGTTTGTATGTTCTCCCTGTGTTTGCGTGGGTTTCCTCCGGGTACTCCGGTTTCCTCCCACACTCCAAAAACATACTGATAGGGAATCTAGATTGTGAGCTCCATCGGGGACAGCGATGAAAATGTGGCAAAACTGTAAAGCGCTGCGGAATCTGTTAGCGCTATATAAAAATAAAGATTATTATTATTATAGCTTATAGTTTATCTCTGAGACCTTAGGTGTTCCTACTGTGTGTGAGTGTTGTATGTAAGACTTTATTTACTTTATTTCTTGTCTTTCTTGTATGTCTTTCTGTTCATTAACCGTTACCTGTTCATTCCCTTTGGTGGTAATCAGGGTCCTTCTTAGGACTAGATTACAGTTGGCAGGGATTGATAGGAGACAGGGTTTACGCTGGTGGCCTGGACCTCTGTACCTTTAACAGTACCTCCAGGTAGAGGGATTAGTTAGGACCCCAGTTTAGGGTCAGCATAGACCCCGGTCACCCTCTAGCCGGAGACAGCGTATAACGGATTCCGTATTGACCCACTGGACATTCTGTCAGGTAATTCTATGTTATCATATATCTATGCGCATGTTATATAGTATGTTGCCCTTTTGATATAGATTACTGTCATCACATATATATATCTGCTATACAGCGTGACATTTTCACCGGCCCATACTAAAGATTCTCCCCAGCTGTCATGGATCCAGTAGCCCAGCTGGCCCGGCAGTTGCAGGGGTTGTCCATGGAGTTTGCAGACATTAAGTCCAAGGTTTTGTCCCCCCCGGAGCAAACCAGATCTGAACCTAAGGTTGCTCTCCCGGACAGGTTCACTGGTGGGCGGGACAAATTTTTTACTTTCCGGGAGGCATGTAAATTGTACTTTCGGCTGCAGCCTCGGTCATCTGGGAGTGAAGAGCAGAGGGTGGGAATTGTTATCTCGCTCTTACAAGGGGACCCTCAATCTTGGGCGTTCTCTATTCCTCCAGGCTCCCCAGATCTCCAGTCAGTGGATCGATTTTTTACTGCCCTGGGTCTGGTATATGATGATCCGGATCGAGTCTCCCTTGCTGAAACAAAGTTACGTAAAATACGGCAAGGAAATCGTCCAGCGGAGGAATATTCTTCTGAGTTCCGTAGATGGGCAACAGATACTCAGTGGAATGACCCAGCTCTTAGGAGCCAGTTTTGTCAAGGGTTGTCTGACAAATTAAAAGATGTGTTGGCTCAGTATGATTCTCCTCCATCACTGGAGGCTGCTATGGCCCTCGCTATTCGCATTGATAGACGAATTCGGGGAAGACACGAGGTAACTCCGCCTCCCGTGATGACTCCACCTACTACTAAAGTCCCTTATACTGAGGTTCCCCTGGTCTGTTCTGAGGAACCCATGCAGTTGGGAGGGACATCCTTTGGTAGGAGGGAATCGGCGGTGCACCGCAAGACTAGAAGGTGTTTCTTTTGCGGGAGAGAGGGACATTTTGTTGGGGGGTGTCCATCCCGGGCCTCTTTGAGCAAAGGAGTTAACCTGGGAGTGTGTATTTCGTCCCCAAATCCCTCTCAGTTTCTCGTGCCTGCGGAGGTGGTGATTGGTACTAGAACTGAGAGGATTTCTGTTTTTCTTGATAGTGGGTCCGGGGCTAATCTGGTGGACGCTCGGTTTGCCCAGGTGCATGGTATGCAACTGAGTGTATTGGCCAAACCGGTCCCTATAGTCTCTATTGATTCTAGACCTCTCGGTCAAGGTAGCTTGGTACAAGCTGTTCATAACATAGATCTTCGAGTAGGGGCAATACATAAAGAGCAATTGTCTTGTTATGTGTTGGAGGGTCTACCTACTCCTATTGTGTTGGGACTTCCTTGGTTGGCTAAACATAACCCAGTGATTGATTGGCAATCCGGAAAGATTAGCCAGTGGGGTGAATTTTGCAGGAATAACTGCATGAGCACGGTCATCGGTGCGGTTGTGCCTAGGACTTTGTCTCCTTTTCTGAAGGACTTTGGGGAGATGTTCTCAGAGGAGGGGTGTAAAGAGTTACCTCCTCATCGCGCATATGACTGCTCAATAAAGTTGCTTCCTGATGCCTTATCTCGTACTTTCCCAGGGGCCGGAAGGACGGATGATCCGGTTCCTATTCCTCAGGAGGGAGTTGTAGTGTCAGCTGTATGCTCTGAGCTTGAGGGGGAGGTATTGGGGGCTCAGGGGGACGCCCCTGTGGGACTTCCAGGGAGACTGATAGTTCCAGATCGGTTAAGACTGAAGGTTGCGGGGAACCGTTACAAACGGATGGCTGATAGGGGGAGAGTTTCTGGTCTAGATCTGAAGGTGAACAATCTGGTTTGGTTGTCTACCAGGAATATAAAACTTAAAGTTTCCTCCTGGAGGTTGGGTCCCAGATTCATCGGGCCGTACAGGATCAGTTCCATAATTAATCCTGTGGCATTTCGTCTGGACCTCCCTCCTACGTTTAAAATTCATAATGTGTTTCACAAGTCTTTACTTAAAAAGTATGTGGCACCAGTCATACCGTCACCTCTACCTCCTCCTTCAGTGGTGGTCAATGATAACGTGGAATTTCATGGGTCGAAAATCATTGACTCACGTCTCAGTCCCGATCCCTTCAGTACTTGGTTCATTGGAGGGGGTATGGTCCTGTGGAGAGGACGTGGGTCCCTGCGTCTGATGTTAACGCAGATCGATTGGTTCGGACCTTTCACACAACTCACCCGGGCAGACCTGGCCCTGAGGGTCCGGAGTCCCCTCGTAGAGGGGGGGGTACTGTCATGGGTGTATCGCCACGAGGATCGTCGCGATTACACACTCTGACTTCTCACAGCTGAGTTGCTGTTTCTTTGTGTTTGGTAATGAGGGAGTTAATTTTACCTAGCTCTTTGCTAAGACTAGGTCCAGCCTCGCCCGGCTGCTTTTGATTATTTACTAATTAGCTTCCTTTATATTCCTGCCAGTCTGTGTGTTAGATGCCGGTGAAAGCATTCATGTAGTCTAGCAGACTGGATCGGTTCTGAGAATACTTAAGCTAAGAGCTCCTTAGTTGTTTTTACTCGTATAGCTTATAGTTTATCTCTGAGACCTTAGGTGTTCCTACTGTGTGTGAGTGTTGTATGTAAGACTTTATTTACTTTATTTCTTGTCTTTCTTGTATGTCTTTCTGTTCATTAACCGTTACCTGTTCATTCCCTTTGGTGGTAATCAGGGTCCTTCTTAGGACTAGATTACAGTTGGCAGGGATTGATAGGAGACAGGGTTTACGCTGGTGGCCTGGACCTCTGTACCTTTAACAGTACCTCCAGGTAGAGGGATTAGATAGGACCCCAGTTTAGGGTCAGCATAGACCCCGGTCACCCTCTAGCCGGAGACAGCGTATAACGGATTCCGTATTGACCCACTGGACATTCTGTCAGGTAATTCTATGTTATCATATATCTATGCGCATGTTATATAGTATGTTGCCCTTTTGATATAGATTACTGTCATCACATATATATATCTGCTATACAGCGTGACACTTTCT
This sequence comes from Oophaga sylvatica, assembly GCA_033576555.1. Classification (NCBI taxonomy): domain Eukaryota; kingdom Metazoa; phylum Chordata; class Amphibia; order Anura; family Dendrobatidae; genus Oophaga; species Oophaga sylvatica. The sequence goes on from JARQOD010000002.1 coordinate 421,718,924, forward strand.
GCCTTAAAGAAAAGTTTTTCCTCTAACCCGATATTGGTTCAGCCTGATCTGGACCGCCCCTTTATTGTAGAGGTAGATGCCTCTGAAGTTGGAGTCGGAGCAGTGCTATCGCAAGGCACTGCATCCCTCACTCAACTTCGTCCGTGTGCCTTCTTTTCCCAAAAATTCTCTTCCACCACGGGGAATTATGATATAGGTAATCGGGAATTGTTGGCATTCAAATGGGCCTTTGAGGAATGGCGCCACTTCCTCGAAGGTGCCAAACATAAGATAACTGTAATTACTGACCACCTTTTCTAGGTTTGATTTTGTGATTACTTTTCGACCGGGTACTAAAATTGTAAGGGCTGATGCCCTTTCTTGAAGTTTTTGCCCCTCACAGGTCGAGGACTCTCAACCGACTCCAATACTAGCCAAGGGAATTGTTATTTAGCTGTATCCTTGGATCTTCTGGAAGAAATCCGTAGATCCCCAGAACAGGCACCTAACACTACTCCTCCCCAAAAACTATTTGTTCCGGGCACATTCCGCCTTCAAGTTCTGAAGGAATCACATGATTCCGTCCTTGCAGGGCATCCAGGCATCAAAAACACCATCAGACTTGTAACTAGGAATTTTTGGTGGCCAACTGTAGTAAAGGACTGTAAGGACTATGTACTGGCCTGTGAAACCTGTGCTCGCGCTAAGTCTCCCCATAATCTCCCTGCCGGGTGGCTCCAGTCCCTGCCTGCCCCGGAGAGTCCTTGGATCCATATCTCCATGGACTTTATTACTGATCTGCCACTCTCAGAAGGGAAAACATGTATCTGGGTGGTGGTGGATAGATTCAGCAAGCAGTGTCATTTTGTTCCTCTGTCCGGATTACCTAATTCTGAGACCTGAGCAAATTATTAATTACTCATGTTGTGTGATTGCATGGTATTCCTGTGAATATCGTGTCCGATAGGGGCACTCAGTTTGTTTCGAAATTTTGGAGGGCATTCTGTAAACGAATTGGAATGGAATTGTCCTTTTCCTCTGCCTATCACCCTGAAACCAATGGTCAAACCGAACGCACCAACCAAGCGCTTGAGCAGAATCTACGTTGTTATGTCTCTGAGCATCAGTCCAATTGGGTGGAACACCTACCGCTAGCAGAGTTTGCCATGAATAATCAGTACCAGGAGTCCATCAAGACTACCCCTTTCTACTGTAATCATGTGCTGCACCCACTTTTTGGTTCGTTCTCTTCTAGGATGTCAGATGTCCCTGGGGTAGAAAGAACCATAGACCAGTTAAAAACTATCTGGTCAGAAGTCAACATTGTTATGGGTCTGCGGAACACACCAAATATATAATGTAGAAAGGTGGGTTCGCAGCCCGGGGTCCACCGTGCAAGCGGAGCCTGCTGCTAGTAAAAATGGCGCGAGAAGCAAACTCTGTTATCCCGTAGAGTCGCCAACATAAACGCCGTAATGCGCTGTGGCAATGAGTGCGAACTCTGTGACTCCACAGAGCCGCTAGAAGGAGAGCCGCAGCGCTATATGGCGATGTGTGCGCACTCACTAGACACAACTGAGTGGCAAAGAAAACACGCTAGGGCGCTGACTAGCGTTGAAAGCGAGCCTTGTTACGTCACAGGGCCGCTGAGAAAAAGCACTGTGTCCTGTAAGGCTCTCAGGTACACAGTTAAGTGCTAAGCGTACATAAAGCGTGATCATGTGCTAATGTCCTCGCGGGAGTCACCCGCAATCTATGGCGTCTGAACGCCAGACCCTGAATACGGCAATCAAAACTCCTCACCGGTTATGCCGGTAATCTAGGGCATCTAGGACACCGACCCTGACCAGCTACCATACCAAATTCCTCACCGATTAAGTCGGTATTCTAGTGGCTTATTTCAGCCGGTCCCTATCCACACATACACATGACCACACTGGCGCATAGCATACAATGGTTGATATTAGCGCATGGCGGCCCAGCCATGCTACCCTTTTATAGCAACAGCTACAGGACCTTCCAGGAACAAGGACCAATGAGAAGCTGTTACAAACACATGTAGCTACATGACCTTCCTGGCGGACCAATAGGAGCCGCTGCAGCACCTGAACATGTGACCCCTGATCTCCAATGAGAGATCTCACTCTGGGCATGCTCAGAAGGGAAAACGCAGAACTTTGTTCCAAAGACGTCTGCTCCAGCACTGGCTATAATAGCAGATCCAGGAAAGGCAGCAGCAGGTCACTGCACAGTAGCGGAGTGGGCAAGACGCTTGGACCGACGTCTCTGCTGAGCAGGCTCCACTGCGGCCGGAGATGAATGGGAGACCACAGCGGGACGGGTTCGAGACTCCCCTTGTGCAGCAGCTGGAAATCAAACCCTAACATTACCCTCCCTCCTAGGGCACCCCCTTCTTTGGGCCTCGCTGCGTTCAAAGGCAGCGATGAGCTGCGGAGCGTGAACATGCTCGGCAGGTTCCCAGGATCTATCCTCAGGCCCATAACCCCTCCAATCCACCAAATAAAATTTTTTCCTCGTACCACCTTGCACCCAACAATGGCGTTCACCTCATGATCGTCGGTAGATGAACCCGACGTCCCGGCAGAAGACTCGGAAAACCGGGAAATGGCCACGGGTTTCAAGAGGGACACGTGAAAGGTGTCAGTGATACCAAGGCGAGGCGGAAGGGCTAGGCGGTAAACCACCGGGTTCACCTGCTCAAGAACTTTAAAGGGGCCCAAAAATCGAGGTGCCAACTTGGTGGACTCTACCCGTAGCCTGATGTTTCGGGCAGAAAGCCACACTAGGTCACCCGGAGCAAATGTAGGAGCGGGGCGACGATGGGCATCGGCCGAAGACCTCATCCTCTCTTTGGAGGCCTGAATGGCATCCTGAGTGTGGTCCCAATGTCCCGTGCCTCCACAGCCCAGTCTGCCACCCTGGAATCGGCGGAAGACACGGGCATGGGCACTGGTACCCGCGGATGCTGACCGTAGTTCAGGAGGAATGGGGTCTGTCCGGTGGAGTCAGCCACAGCATTATTTAGAGCGAACTCAGCCCACGGTAGCAAGGATGCCCAGTCATCCTGCCTGGCAGAGACAAAATGTCGCAAGTATGTGACCAAGGTCTGGTTGGCCCTCTCTACCAACCCATTCGTCTCGGGATGGTATGCAGAGGAGAGATTCAACTCAATGCTGAGTAGACGACACAGCTCTCTCCAGAACCGAGACGCAAACTGGGGACCTCGATCACTGACAATTTTGTCTGGCATACCGTGTAGGCGGAAAATATGCCTAATGAATAATGCTGCCAAGGCCCGTGCAGACGGTAACCATGGTAACGGCACTAAGTGCACCATTTTGGAGAAGTAGTCGGTTATCACCCAGATGATGGTGCAGCCCCGAGACTTGGGTAAGCCCACCACAAAATCCATCCCGACCATCTCCCAAGGCCTGTCTGCCACCGGTAAAGGAAAAAGTAACCCAGCTGGCCGTTGTCGAGGGGACTTATTCTTGGCGCAGGAGACGCACGCCTGAACGTATTCCCTGACGTCACGGGCCATCTGCGGCCACCAGTATGTCCTCGCCAGCAACTCAGAAGTCCTTTTGGTCCCAAAATTTCCACCCACCCTGGACGAATGTGCCCAAGAGAGTACTTCTGGTCGCAAATTGGTGGGCACAAAAGTCTTGCCCGGAGGCACAGACTCAAGCGAAACCGGAGCCACTGTTCTTAGGCTTTCTGTGGGGACAATCAGCCGAGGCTCCTCCTCCACCTCCTCAGAGGACACCACGGAGCGGGATAGAGCATCTGCGCGAATGTTCTTCTCACCGGAGAGGAAATGGAGGGTGAAATGGAACCGGGAGAAAAACAAGGACCATCTGGCCTGACGGGAATTTAGCCGCTGGGCTGTCTGCAAATACACCAAGTTCTTGTGGTCTGTGAACACTTGGAAGGGAAGCGAGCCCCCTCCAGAAGATGTCGCCACTCGGAGAAGGCCAACTTCATAGCCAGTAACTCCCTGTCCCCGATGGAATAATTCCTCTCTGCTGGTGTAAAGGTTTTGGAAAAGAAGAAGCAGGGATGCTTCCGACCCTGGGCATCCTTTTGAAAAAGGACTGCTCCAGCACCAACAGAAGAGGCATCCACCTCTAAGATAAACGGTTTATCGACATCGGGGCGATGTAAGATGGGAGCACTGGCGAAATGCAACTTGATGGAGGAGAACGCCTTGGTGACCTCCTCTGACCACAACTTGGGATTAGCTCCCTTCTTGGTGAGGGCTACCAAGGGAGCTACCAAAGTGGAGAAGTGGGGAATGAATTGGCGATAGTAGTTAATGAACCCCATAAAGCGCTGCACCGCCTTAAGGGAGTGGGGTTCTTGCCAATCCATCACAGCCTGTAGTTTGGTAGTATCCATAGCCAATCCCTGGGTGGAGATGATATAGCCCAGAAAAGTAGAGACTCCTGCTCAAACATGCACTTCTCCAACTTCGCATATAGGGAATTTGCTCGCAAGAGGTCGAAGACCTTGCAGACATCTCTCCGGTGGGAGGCCATATCTGGAGAAAAGATGAGAATGTCATCCAGATAGACTACCACCGAGGTGGTCAACATATCCCGGAAGATGTCGTTCACAAAGTCTTGGAAGACTGCTGGAGCATTACAGAGCCCAAAGGGCATTACCAGATATTCATAATGCCCATCCCTGGTGTTAAATGCCGTCTTCCACTCGTCCCCCTCACGGATGCGAATCAGGTTATACGCACCCCGCAGGTCTAGCTTAGTAAATACCTTTGCTCCCCGAAGCCTGTCAAAAAGCTCAGAGATTAGCGGCAAAGGATACTATTTTTCACGGTGATAGCGTTGAGACCCCTATAATCAATGCACGGACGTAGTTCTCCATTCTTCTTCTGCACAAAGAAGAACCCCGCTCCCGCTGGTGACACCGACTTCCTAATGAATCCCCTTGCCAAGTTCTCCTGAATATATTGGGACATGGCCTCTGTCTCAGGAAGAGAGAGGGGATAGACCCTTCCTCTAGGAGGCTCAGCTCCAGGCAAGAGGTCGATAGGACAGTCATAGGGGCGATGAGGCGGAAGAGTCTCCGCAGCCTTCTTTGAGAAAACGTCGGCATAAGACCAATAGACCTTGGGAAGAGGAGAGAGGTCTATGGGTATCTCAGTGGTGTTGACCTGCACGCTGTCCCTAATGCATCTGCCTTTACATAAATTACCCCAACCCAGAATTCTCCCTGAAGCCCACTCAATATGGGGAGAGTGGTGGCGGAGCCAGGGTAATCCCAACAAAACCTCATCTATACCCTCAGGGAGGATAAAAAATGATATATTCTCCTGATGGGAAGGAGACATAGACAAGGTGAGTGGGACAGACTGATGGGTGATTTGTGAGGGCAGAATTGCTCCGTTCAACACCCGAACCGATACTGGTTCAGCCAGCAACACCAAAGGCATGGTGTGGCGAGAAGCAAAGGAGGATGACATAAAATTTCCCTCTGCCCCAGAATCCACACACAGCTTGACGGGTAGGGTGGTAGAACCGTGGGTAATTATCCCCTTGAGAAGCACTTTAGGGGCAAAACTCATGGCATCCAGTGACCCTGTTCCTACGGTTACTGGGCGCGACCGCTTATTCAGCCGCTGTGGACATCGGTTGGCAAAATGTCCCTGCTGCTGGCAAATATAACAAATCGGGGATGGACGAGTGACCCGAGATTTAGATCCTGCAGGAGCAACCTCCTGAAGGTCGTGCGCCTGAACAGGCGACTCCAGAGGGTTGGTGAAGGTAGGAGCCAACTGGACCCTCTGCCTACACTGGACACGTTCCAGCCTCCGTTCGTGGAAACGGAGGTCGACGCGGGTGGAAATAGCGATAAGCTTCTCCAGTGTGGCAGGAATCTCCCTGGTAGCCAAGGCGTCTTTCACATGACCCGCCAGTCCTCTCCAGAACACGGGAATGAGGACTTTATCTGGCCACTCTAATTCCGAGGCCAGAGTCCGAAATTGGACAGCAAAATGGCTGACCAAAGCCGAACCCTGGGTACTTGCCAGCAGTTTGAGCGCCGCATCGTGGGTGACCTGAGGTCCTAGAAAAACCTTTTTCAGAGCCTCCAGAAAACGAGAAGCGCTCCGCACCACACGGTCGTCGCGCTCCCACAGCGGCGTTGCCCACTCCAACGCTCTGCCCGACAGAAGAGCTATCACAAAGCCCACTTGTGCCCGATCCGTGGGGAAACGTGCAGCCAGAAGCTCGAGGTGTATGGAGCACTGACTTACGAATCCCCGACATTGCTTGCTGTCACCAGCAAACTTGTCTGGAAGCGGGAGGTGGGACAATGTAGGGACAGAGGTGGCAGAGGACAAACTGGCTGCAGCTACATTAGCAGCCTGAACAGCGACTGCTGTAACATCCATAGCTGAGGTTGTGTGCTCAAGAGCCGCCAACCTACCCTCCAGCTGCTGGATGTACAGCTGTAATCGCTGTTCATCCGCCATTTTACTAGCCAGACCAAGGCACTAATATTATGTTATGGGTCTGCGGAACACACCAAATATATAATGTAGAAAGGTGCGTTCGCAGCCCGGGGTCCACCGTGCAAGCGGAGCCTGCTGCTAGTAAAAATGGCGCGAGAAGCAAACTCTGTTATCCCGCAGAGTCGCCAACATAAACGCCGTAATGCGCTGTGGCAATGAGTGCAAACTCTGTGACTCCACAGAGCCGCTAGAAGGAGAGCCGCAGCGCTATATGGCGATGTGTGCGCACTCACTAGACACAACTGAGTGGCAAAGAAAACACGCTAGGGCGCTGACTAGCGTTGAAAGCGAGCCCTGTTACGTCACAGGGCCGCTGAGAAAAAGCACTGTGTCCTGTAAGGCTCTCAGGTACACAGTTAAGTGCTAAGCGTACATAAAGCGTGATCATGTGCTAATGTCCCCGCGGGAGTCACCCGCAATCTATGGCGTCTGAACGCCAGACCCTGAATACGGCAATCAAAACTCCTCACCGGTTATGCCGGTAATCTAGGGCATCTAGGACACCGACCCTGACCAGCTACCATACCAAACTCCTCACCGATTAAGTCGGTATTCTAGTGGCTTATTTCAGCCGGGTCCCTATCCACACATACACATGACCACACTGGCGCATAGCATACAATGGTTGATATTAGCGCATGGCGGCCCAGCCATGCTACCCTTTTATAGCAACAGCTACAGGACCTTCCAGGAACAAGGACCAATGAGAAACTGTTACAAACACATGTAGCTACATGACCTTCCTGGCGGACCAATAGGTGCAGCTGCAGCACCTGAACATGTGACCCCTGATCTCCAATGAGAGATCTCACTCTGGGCATGCTCAGAAGGGAAAACGCAGGACTTTGTCCCAAAGACGTCTGCTCCAGCACTGGCTATAATAGCAGATCCAGGAAAGGCCGCAGCAAGTCACTGCACAGTAGTGGAGTGGGCAAGACGTTTGGACCGACGTCTCTGCTGAGCAGGCTCCACTGCGGCCGGAGATGAATGGGAGACCGCAGCGGGACGGGTTTGAGACTCCCCTTGTGCAGCAGCGGGAAATCGAACCCTAACAAACGTAAACTTGAAAAAGGCTCAGACTAGACAGGCTTCGTCTGCTAATAGACGGCGCTCCAAGGGCCCGGACCTGGGAGTTGGGGACAAAGTTTGACTTTCTACCAGGAATAATAAACTCAAAGTGCCTTCTGCCAAACTAGGTCCCAGGTTTATTGGTCCGTATGAAATTATTGATGTGATTAATCCAGTAGCCTTTCGTCTGAAGCTCCCTCAATCATTTAAAGTGCCCAATGTATTCCATAAGTCCCTTCTCAAATTGTACCGCTCTCTGATTTGTCCTGTCCCCTCCTCCTCCGGTTTTGGTAGGGGGAGCTTTGGAATATGAAGTCCAAAGGATCCTTGATTCATATTTAGTGGGAGGATCCGTGCAGTATCTGGTGCATTGGAAGGGCTATGGTCCGGAGGAAAGGTCCTGGGTGCCTGCCACTAATGTCCATGCCAAGGGTTTGATCAGGAAGTTTCATCTCCTTCATCCCAACAAACCGGGTTTTGAGGGTCCAGAGGCCCCTCTTAGAGGGAGGGGTACTGTCACGTCACCGTTGGATTCAGTGGCTGGTGTTTCTGCCTCGGCCGCTGGGAGGCGCCGAACTCCTTCAGCTGGTGGTGCCGGTGATAGGAGTGCGGTATCCTCATATGGTTTCGCTCCTTTGACGCCGGCCTCTGTCACTGCGCATCGCCATGTTTCACCTGTGGGTAATGTTGGCGACAGAGAAGGGGTCTCTGCGCAGGCATCTGGTGGGCGTAGGCTTCGCTCTTCTGTCAGAGGTGAAGTGGTTGTGTCAGTCATGCATCACCATCTGGCCTGGTTCTGGGGGCGGTCCAGATGAGGTCATCAGACTGTGAGCCTGTGAGAGGTAGCCATGCCCTTCAAATGCCTTGGAGCCTGGCTTGTAGGCCGCCAGATATAGTCTTGGTTTCCTCAGTGTGCTAGTTTGTTTTGCTATTGTATTTCTGACCTTTGCCTGGATTTCTGACAGTTCTACTGCCTGCCGATTTTGTACCTCTGCTGTCCGCCTGGTTTTGACTTGAACTTTAGCCTGACTTTCTAACCCTTCTACTGCCTGCCGATTTTGTACTTTTGCTCCCCTCCTGGAACCTTGGACTTCTGACTATGCATTTGGTCTCACTTTTTATTCCCGTCCTAGCGTCCTTCCTACTCCGGTCCACTGCTCTCATAGGCAGCTACCCCCTGGGCTTCCAGATCCCTGTATAGGGGTAAAGGGTCTCGGGGTTTCTCGGGGTGCTGTCTTACCTGCACTTCAGACCTGCAGTGGGCGGATGCCACACCAAGCATATTGATGTGAAATATAATTTCTTGAGAGATCATCAAGATCAAGGATTCTTGAAGTTGGAGTATTGCCCTACTGAAGAAATGACAGCAGACATTTTCATGAAGGCGTTGAATGCTGATAAACATCAGAGACTAATAAAAAAGTTGGGTTTGATTGAGAAAGGGTGTTGGCATATGCAACAGATTGGGACTTATTATAAGTAAAAAGAGGACTTTATACTAACCAGACAGCAGATGGCGATAGTGTGTAATGTTATATGCTAGCTGTAATGTGGGGAGGGAAACTCTCTTGTTGTTGGTTGTTTTACCTCTGCTTCCTTTTTTCGTTTTCTCCACTGACTGTATGACACTGAATTGTATCTCGTGTTGATCCAGTATGAAGTAAATACTGTTTATTCAAGTTATCTTGCTGTCTGAAGTTTGCGTAAGTACAGTGCCGATGATAAGAAGATGCACTCTGCGACAGGGTTAAGGTCATGCGAATTTGCTGGCCAATCAAGCATAGTGATTCTGTTGAAGTTAAACCAGGTCTAAGTACTTTTGGCAGTGTGGACAGGTGCCAAGTCCTGCTGGAGAATAAAATTTCCATCTCAAAATACTTGTCGGCAGAGGGAAGGATGAAATGCTCTAAAATTTCCTGGTAGATGGTTGCGCTGACTTTGGTCTTGATAAAACACAGTGGCCCTACACCAGCAATGACATGGCTCCCCAAACCATCACTGATTGTGAAAACTTCACACTAGACCTTAAGCAGCTTCGATTGTGTGCTTCTCCACTCTTCCTCCAGACTCTGGGACCTTGTTTTCCAAATAAAATGCAAAATTTACTTTCATCTGAAAACAGCACCTTGGACCACTGAGCAACAGTCCAGGTCTTTCTCTTCTTGGCCCAGGTAAGACGCTTCAGGTGTTGTCTATTGGTCATGAGTGGCTTGACACAAGGAATGCGACACTTGTAGCTCATGTCCTGGATATGTCTGGTACGTGTGGTGGATCTTGAAGAAATTACTCCAGCAGCAGTCCACTCCTTGTGAATCTCACCCGAATTTTTGAATGGCCTTTTCTTAATCCTTTCAAGGCTGCGGTTATCATCCCAATTGCTTGTGCACCTTTTTCTACCACACTTTTTCCTTCCATTCAACTTTCCATTAATATGCTTGAATACAGCACTCTGTGAACAGCCAGCTTCTTTAGCAATTACCTTTTGTGGCTTATCACCATTGTGGAGTGTGTCAATGACTGCCTTCTGGACATCTGTCAAGTCAGCAGTCTTCCCAATGATTGTTGAGTCTACTGAAACAGCTAAGGGACCTTTTTAAATGCTTAGGAAGCCTTGCAGGTGTTTGTTAGTTATTCTAATTTACTGAGATAATAATGTTTGGGTTTTCAGTGGCTGTAAGCCATAATCATCACAGAAATAAACACTTGAAATAGATCACTCTGTTTGTAATGACTCTGTATTGTATGAGTTTCACTTTCTGTATTGAAGAACTGAAATAAATTAACTTTTTATTATTATTATACATTTATATAGCGCCATTTATTCCATGGCGCTTTTCATGTGAAAAGGGGAAATATAGACAAGTACAATAAACATGTGTAAGACAAGTTACACACAAGTACAGAAGGAGAGAGGACCCTGCCCGCGAGGGCTCACAGTCTACAGGGATTGGTGAGGATACACTAGGAGAGGGTAGAGCTGGTTGTACGGTGGTTCAGTAGACTGAGGATCATTGCAGGCTGTAGTCTTGTCGGAACAGGTGGGTCTTCAGGTTCTTCTTGAAGGGTTCCGTTGTTGGTGAGAGTCTGATGTGTTGCGGCAGATAGTTCCAGAGTATGGGGGAAGCATGGGAGAAGTCTTGTATGCGGTTGTGGGAAGAAATGAGGGGGAGTAGAGAAGGAGATCTTGAGAGGATCGAAGGTTGCATGAGGGTAGGTACCGGGAGACCATGTCACAGGTGTATGGAGGAGACGGGTTGTGGATTGCTTTGTATGTCATGGTTAGGGTTTTGAACTGGAGCCTCTGGGCAATAGGAAGCCAGTGAAGGGCCTGGCATAGGGGGAGGCTGCGGAATAGCGGGGAGACAGGTGGATTAGTCGGGCAGCAGAGTGTAGGATGGACTGAAGTAGTGCCAGAGTGCTAGAGGGGAGGCCAGAGAGTAGGAGGTTGCAGTAGTCGAGGCGGGAGATGATAAGGGCATGCACTAATGTTTTTGTGGTTTCAATGTTGAGGAATGTGCGGATCTGGGAAATATTCTTGAGTTTGAGGCAGCAGGAGGAGGCAAGGACTTGGATATGTGGTTTGAAAAAGAGGGCAGAGTCAAGGATTACCCCAAGGCACCGAGCGTGCAGGACTGGGGAAAGCGAGTAGCCATTGACATTGATGGATAGGTCTGGTGGAGGGGTAGAGTGAGATGGGGGAAAGATGATGAATTCTGTTTTGTCCACTTTTAGTTTGAGAAAGCGAGCAGAAAAGAAGGCTGAGATAGCAGACAGACATGTGGGATTTTGGTCAGTAATGAGGTGAGGTCAGGTCCAGATAGGTAGATCTACGTGTCATCGGCGTAGAGGTGATACTGCAAATTGTGGGATTCTATGAGCTGTCCCAGGCCAAAGGTGTAGATGGAGAAGAGTAGGGATTCCTAGGACTGAGCCTTGAGGAACACTGACAGACAGGGGGCGAGGTGAGGAAGTGGTGTGTGAGAGGGAGACACTAAATGTTTGGTCTGTTAGGTATGATGAGATCCAGGATAGGGCCAAGTCTGTGATGCCAAGAGATGAGAGAATCTGTAGCAGGAGGGAATGATCCACGGTTTTGAAGGCAGAAGACAGGGCCAGGAGAAGGAGGATAGAGTAGTGTCGCTTGCTCTTGGCGGTTAGCAGGTTGTTAGTGACTTTAGTTAGGGCAGTTTCAGTTGAGCAATGTGTTCAGAAGCCAGATTGTAACCGGTCAAAGAGGGAACAGGAGGAGAGGTGGGAGGACAGTTCAAGATATACATGCTGTTCCAGTAGTGTTGAGGCGTAAGGGAGAAGAGATATTGGGCGATAGTTAGACACAGAGGATGGGTCGAGGGAGTGCCTTTTGAGGATTTGTGTGATTGAGGCATGTTTGAAGGATGAGGGAAAGACACCATTTGTAAGTGAAAGGTGGAAGAGGTGTGTAAGAGTTGGGATGAAGACTGTGGCAAAGTTAGGGATGAGGTGGGATGGGAGCGGGTCAAGCATGCAAGTGGTGAGGTGTGATCTTGACAGGAGGGTGGAGAGCAGATCTTCTGTCATGGTGGTGAAGCTGGTTTTGGAAGAACAGGGCTGAGTGGCTAAGAGGGGCATTGTGGACTGCGGGCCAAAGCTTTCTCTGATTGTATCGATCTTCTGCTTAAAGAAGGAGGCAAAGTCTTCAGCAGACATGGGAGAAGAGGAGGTGCTGTGGGAAGGAGTAGAGAATTGAAAGTGTTGATGAGCTGTTTAGGGTTGTGACGGACAGGGAGGAAATGAGAGATGCGAAGTAAGTTTGTTTTGTGGCAGAGAGCGTGGACTTGAAGCTGGCAAGGAGCTGCTTGTATGCGTTGAAGTGCTCGGTAGAATGGGTTCTCTTTCACCTCCGCTCAGCGGCCCTGGAAACCCATCTCAGTTCCTTGGTCAGGCTGGTCAGCCAGGGCTACCTGTTGATTGCACGAGTTTTGCTCTACATGAGGGGGGCGGCAGAATCAAGTGTGGCTGCTATTCTGGTGTTATAAAAAGAGGCAGCAGCATCTGTGTCATGAAGGGAAGCTATGTCTTTAAGAGGGAGAAGGGACTCAGAGAGTGATTGTAAATTGAGGTGTTTGAGATTCCTGCGAGGGTGAGCGAGTTTGTGGAGTGGAGGTTGCGCAGTGGGAGAGGAGAGGGACGAGAATGTCAGTAGGTTGTGGTCAGAAAGGGGGAGGGGTGAGTTAGTGAGATTAGTGAGGGAACAGAGACGGGTAAAGATAAGGTCCGGCGTGTGACAATCTTTGTGAGTGGCCGCAGAAAACTATTGAGTGAGGCCGAGGGAAGCCGTAAGCGATAGAAGTTTAAAGGCAGCCGGGGTGGAAGTGTCAATGCGGATGTTGAAATCGCCCATGATGATAGTGGAGATGTCAGCAGAGAGGAAATGGAGTAGCCAGGTGGTGAAGTGGTTGAGAAAGGTGGAAATGGCTAGTTCAGGGGGTTGGTAGATGACAGCCAGCTGGAGGTTGGAGGGGGAATAGATGCGGAGGGAGTGCACCTCGAATGAGTGAATAGTAGCGGAGGGTGGAAGTTGAATAGGTGTAAAGGAGCAGGTATCAGACAGGAGCAAGCCAACTCCTCCACCACGTTTGTTGCTGGGATGAGGGGTGTGAGAGAGATGGAATCCGCCATAGGAAAGCGCAGCTGGAGAGGCTGAGTCAGAGCGAGTGAGCCAGGTTTCAGTGATGGCAAGGAAAGAGAGTTTGTTGGTGATAAAGAGGTCATGGATAAACAACAGCTTGTTGCAGAGAGAGCGTGAGTTCCATAGAGCTCCATGTAGGAGGACCGGGGGAGTGGGAGCTGGATGAATAGGTATGAGGTTGTCATGGTTGCAAAAACATGTAGAGGATCATGGCAGGATGTTAGAAATGAGTGTGGGGATGTGTTGAGGAGGGCCAAGATTTGGGGATACGTCGCCAGCAATGAGGAGTAGCAGACAGAGCGTTAGAAGGTGGGAGCAGGATAGGACTTGATGTGGGCGTGTGTCTCTGGGGAAAAAAGATTGAATGTGGAGGATCAGTTCTGAGGAAGAGGTGAGATGGCTGGGGAGGATGGAGGGGGAAATGACTAGTTCCTTACTAGGTGGGGGGGATTACATGGGAGCTAGGGAAACATAAAGATGTATGGGGGCTGATAGTAAAAAGAAGTCAAAACATTGTAGTGGTGTTATAGTCTGTTACCTTACAGTCAAATTCCAGTCCAATTCTAGTCTAATTCAAAGTAGTGTAATTAGAAATCTGTAATTTGAAATATGGATTTTGAAATAGATGGAGCAGACTTCGTCTGGGGCAGACCCATGGTACTGAATATATATGCAGCTAAGGACAGCTTTTGTGAGAAGCACCTGTATATAACATTGAGCATTGAAAATAAAAAAAATTGCATTTTTCCCACAAAAATATTTTTTAGCTAGAGATTTTCTATTTTTACAGGGGTAACAGGAGAAAATAGACTCCAAAATTTGTTGAGCAATTTCTCCTGATTTCACCGATACCCATAAGTGGTTAAAAACTACTTTTGATGCACAATGCAAAGCTCAGAAGGGAAGGAGCGCCATATTACAGTGCAGATTTTGCTGCACTGGTTTGAGAGTGCCATGTTACTTTGGTTGAGCCCCTGAGGTGCCAGAACAGCTGAACCCCCCATAAGTGACACTATTTTACAATCTAAAGCTCTCGATGAATTCATCAATGGTGCAGTGATTATATTGACACCACAGGTGTGTCATAGAATTTTTCTGGGCAGTGAAGAAAAAATAATTTACATTTTTACCACCAAGATTGTGAGCTAGCCCTAAGTTTAACATTTTCACACTGAGAAATGGGTAAAAATGGAACCAATATTTATTACTCAATTTCTGCTGAATGTAGAAATACCACATATGTGAATGTACAGTACTGCTTAGCCACACAGTGAGACTCGAGAGAGACAGAGCACTATTTGCCTCGTGAAGAGCAGATTTTTCTAGAATAATTTGCAGACTCCATATACAGAGCCCCTAAGTTCTAGAAAAGCAGAATCCACCCTCAAGTGACCCCATTTTGGAAATTAAACTCCTTTGGGAATTTATCTACAGGTGTAGTGACGGTTTTGACTCCATGGGTGTTTTAGAGAAACAAGAAATAGTGGATGTTGCTGAGTGAAAATTGCAAACTGCCGTTGCAGTGACAAGTATGCTGTAGTGACCAGTACATTATTCCCAGCTCATTCTTCTGGAAACACACTGTTAGGGCTCAAGTTCTCACTGCTGCACAAGGGGAATCTCAAACCAGTCCCGCTGTGGTCCCCCATCCATCTCCAGCCACAGTGGAGCCTGCTCAGCAAAGACATCGGTTCCAGCATCTCGCCCAGTCTAATACTGTGCAGAGACTTGCTGCTGCCTCTCCAGGTTCTGCTATTGTAGCCAGTACTGGTCAGCGGTGAACAGACGTCTTGAGGACTAAGTCCTTTGTTGCTTCATCTGAGCATGCCCAGAGCAAGATCTCCCATTGGAGATTAGGGGTCACATGCTCAGATACAGCTGCCACTCCTATTGGTCCTTCAGGAAGGTCCTGTGGCTGTTGATGTTCTGAAGAAGCTTCCCATTGGTCCTTCCTGGAAGGTCTTTTTCTCGTGGCTGCTATAAAAGGCTGTCCTTACCGCACGGCCGTGCGCTAGTATCAACCGTTATATGCTTTGCGCCAGTATGGTCATGCGTGTGTGTGGTTAGGGCGGCTGAAATACGCCATTACAATACCGACCTAATCGGTGAGGAGCTTGGTATGCTAGCTGGTCATGGTCGGTGTCTTAGATGCCTTAGATTACCGGCATAACCGGTGAGGAGTTTGATTGCCGTATCAGGGCCTGGCGTACAGACGCCATAGATTGCGGGTGACTCCCGCGAGGACATTAGCGCATGATCACGTTCTATGTTCGCTTAGCAGTCAACTGTGTACCTGGGTGTCTAACAGGACACAGAAGTTTGTCTCAGCGGCTCTGTGACGCAACAGGGTTCGCTTTCAACGCTAGACAGCGCCCTAGCGTGTTTACTTTGCGACTCAGTGGTGTTAGCTGAGTTCGCACACATCGCCATATAGCGCTGCAGCACTCCTTCTAGCGGCTCTGTGGAATAACAGAGTTTGCACATATTGCCACAGCGCGTTACGGCGTTTATTTTGGTGACTCTGCGGGATAACAGAGTTCGCTTCTTGCGCCATCTTACTAGCAGCAGGCTCTGCCTGCACTGTGGACCCCGGGCTGCGAACGCACCTCTCTACATCTTATATTTGGTGCATTCCGCAGACCCTAACACACGCATCTGTAAATTAGGCGGACTCTCATCACTACAGAAATGTCAAACATGTGAGCACTAAATGTGGTTTAGAGACACTGGGGCTCTGAAGGGAGGGGTCATTTGGATTTAGTAGTGAAGAATTTGCTGAATTTCTTTTGGGGGGCAAGGAACTATTTAGCTTTTTCAGAGCCGTTGTGCTTCCAATAACATGGAAGCTGACTATATTTCCATTAACAGATGAAGGACCTGAGTGGGAATTTGCTTATTTGTGGATTCAGTTGAAGCTTTTATTGGGAATATTTTACGTAATGTTTAGGATCACATTTATCCTGCACTCTACGCTGTGCACTTACTTTGGGTTTTCCATCTAAATCTCTGAGTGACATGACAGATGAATCCCCTGAGAGATCCAATCACTATAATGAGGCAGCAGAGTTACTGTGGACTTTGTCTGGCCACTGTTCAGTGTTGTCCTTTTGTTCAGAAGGGCACAAAACTGTGGTTGACTGCGCTTTTATACTCGCCTTAAAAGATGGACACCACCAGATCACAGACCAGATGGGTCAACAGTGCCTCCATCTGCCTCATTATAAGGTATATTCCAAAGGGGGTTCTCTCTAAATAAAGTATTTCAGAGATTTACATGGAAACCCCGGTGTAAGGGCTCAGTGCAGAGAGCCAGATAAAAGTGTGTCGAGCCTTACTGCGATCTTAGGGAGACAGACTGAAAAAATCAAAGCAGGTGAAGAATTGATTTTATTTATTTTTTATGTTGTTCCTCATGCGATGTAAGTGATTAGTCTACTTTATTCTTTGGGTCAGTGCGACTACAGTGATACCAGATTTAAATCCTTTTTTTATGTTTGGCTGCTGTGACACACTAAAAGACGCTTTTTATTGCTAAAACTAGTTTTTGCATCCCCATGTTTAGAAAGCTATAATTTTTCCATATTTCAGCTGACAGATAGCTTGTTTTTTGCAGGGCGAGTTGACGTTTTTATTGGTATCATTGTTGGGCACATGACTAGAGTTGAGCGATACTTTCCGATATCCAAAAATATCGGATCGGAATGGTATCGCCGATACACACAAAATATCGGCGATACCCGATACCGATACCGGAAATCCAATGTAAGTCTATGGGAACAAATATCGGAATTAAAAAAAACCCATTCTTGGCTTGTTGGATAATTGTACATCAAGGAAAACAACAAAGAGTAATGTAGAATGTATTGGGGGAGGTTGAGGAGACATTAAAGGCATAGATGTTTAACCCAATCCAATGGAATAGCATTAATAATTTTTTTTTAAAGACGTTCGGATTGACAAAGAAATTGACAATGTTGTTAACCTTTTTTCTATTTTGGCAAATATGTATGTTTCACAACTTCCATGCTCTTGACCTTTTTAACTTTTGCCACACTTTCACCTTCATAATCTTCAGCAGCATCATCTTTGTCATCTAATTATTCTTCATCTTCACCTTCTTTATCTTCTTCTTAAACTTCTTGTTATTCATCTTTTTGTTAACATTACTCATATTGTTCTTATTAAACTATTATTCTTCTTCATATTCTACTTCTTCATCTTCTTCCTCTTCATCTTCTTCATCATATTCTTATTTGTGACAGAGATTCCTGTACTTGTAATCTGTAAAAGTATGAATTTTTCTTCCTTCCGTTCTTGCTGTCACAAAAGATTTAAATTACAACAGTATTTGTCCGTGTTCAGTTTAGCCTGCAGCAGCAGGCATTTTCCAGGGGCACCACGAGGAGGAACGGACTCACCCCCATACACTGCTTAGTCTTCTTCTGCTTATAATTTACAGCATATATTTTGCTCTTCATTTTGGTCTTATTTTTCATGTTCTTCTGCTTTTTGATCTTCTGCTTATTGTTCTTCTGTCTCTTGTTCTGTATCTTGTAGTTTGTCTTAACCTTCTTTGTCCTGTTGGTGATCTTCTTCTGGGTAATCTTTTATTTCCTCTTTGTGATGGTGTTGAGGCTGGTTGGCTTGATGCTCGTCGTCCTTGGGGTTGTCATCTTCTTCGGGTGGTCTTTACGGTTGTCTAACTTCCGAGAACCAGCTGATGTTACTGGAACCCGGACGGGTATCAGATGGTACAAGAGACAATGGAAGTAACGAGGACCAGCTGACTGTGCTGGAACCCGGAGGGGCAGCAGAAGGAAAAGAGCCAATGGCACAACCGAGGACCAGCTGACGTTACTGGGACACGGTTACTAAGCAGGAGGTACCTGTGCTCAAAAGCACTACCAAGGAACAGCAGACGTTGCTGGAACTCGGATACCGAACTGGAGGTACCGAGGCCAAAGGCACTGCGGAGAACCAGTTGACGGTACTGGAACCCGGACGGGTAGCAGAAGGTACAAGAGCCAATGCAAGTAACGAGGACCAGCTAACTGTGCTGGAACCCGGAGGGGCAGCAGAAGGAAAAGAGCCAATGGCACAACCGAGGACCAGCTGACGTTACTGGGACACGGTTACTAAGCAGGAGGTACCTGTGCTCAAAAGCACTACCAAGGACCAGCAGACGTTGCTGGAACTCGGATACCGACATGGAGGCACCGAGGCCAAAGGCACTGCGGAGAACCAGCTGACGGTACTGGAACCCGGACGGGTACCATAAGGCACCCATGAAAATGTAAGTTGACAGGCCGCTAGCTGTCCGCAGTTACCGAATCACACAGTCCTACAGTGGGTGCTTGTCCTATTGTCACAACGGAAACAGACTTTATTTAGATATCCCACAGCACACATAGGAATCACCTAAACTGCAGGCACCATAGAGTCGGCTAACCCGAATGCAACACGACAGGACAACTTATTGGAGGCTAATTAACGTTGACACTGCCAGTAAACAGCTGTCGTGCTGTAACCAGGCTGGGCAGGAGTCAGTACCCGTGCCAATTACTTCCGAGCAACAACTGGCGGTGTTGGAGCCCAGGGATGAGAGGAGGACAGAGTGGAGGCAGCATGACTTTTTGGCGTACACACAGCAGGGAACAGCTGACATTACTGAACCCCAGTAACACAGGAGCAAGTGTTGACTGTGCTAACAGCACTTCCGAGCGTTCCTTTATGTGCACTTTAGTAGGAGGTCGGCGTACCCCCCTGCTGTGGGAAGAACAAATTGAAGACGTTGCTTGGATGGCAGCCAATGCATCGACTTCAATTGCTTCCACCTCCGCTCAGGAACACAGCACTGTTGAGCAACCATCTGTCTCTTCACCACCTGCCAAATTGCCCAGGCAGTCAGACAGTTCTGTACAGGATCCAGCTGAGTCTCTGCTTCTGTTCTCAGAATCTGTTGGCTTGCAAACAGGGGCCCAGCCAAGCAGCATTCTGGAATGTGAAGAAGAGGGAGTATGCAGTGATGCGCAACAGCTGTGTCTCTCAGAATCTGAAGAGGCGGGTGAGCCAGTGCCGATGCTCAGCACACCGCAGAACGCATCTGATGATGATGAGACTCAGGTGCCAGTTTCTGTTGAGCATGGTGCTGGCCAGACCACCCAACAGCAGCAGGTTTTGGAAGAGGGTAGTGGAGATGATGAGGTCCAAGTCCCAACATGGCGTGAGGAACAGGAAGGTGGTGGGAGCAGCTCTGAGGAAGAGATTGCCCCAACGGTACAAACAGGAGGGAGAGTTAGGCTGCAGACTCGGTTGACTGTAGCCTCCAGTTTGGAACCTGTTCGGAGCAGTTCTCTTCCAAAAGTCAAAACGGGCGCTCCCAGGACTTGCACTGCGTGGTCCTTTTTTGACACACTTGCAGATGATATTTGCTATGTGAAATGCAAGCTGTGTAATCTAAAAGTAAAAACAGGTAAAAGTGTCAGTAACGTCAATACCAGTAATATTATTATTATTATAGATTTTAATAGCGCCATTTATTCCATGGCACTTTACATGTGAAGAGGGGCAAATATAGACAATTACAGTAAACATGAGCAATAATAGGCATACACAAGTACAGAAGGAGAGAGGACCCAGCCCGCGAGGGCTCACAATCTACAGGGGTGGTTGAGGATACACTAGGAGAGGGAAGAGCTGATCGTGTGGTGGTTCAGTAGACTGATGATCATTGCAGGTTGTAGGCTTGTCGGAAGAGGTGGGAAATATGTGCAAACATGTGGGTACAAAGCACGTAGTTGAGTTACAAAGACACACTGGAGATGTAGGCCAACCTACAGCAGCACCTACATCTTCAGGTCGAGTCGGAGCCTCTTCCTCCAGCTGACACACAGCTGGTTCGGCTTTCTCACAGGATCGCCATGGAAGAACCTCGGTCAATGTTGTCCAGAGACAAAGTGTTATTCCACCCACAGCAGCAAGTTCCCTGTCATCCTCACACACCCAGGCCACAAAACAGCCATCGGTACCACAGGCATGGGAGAAAAGACGGCCATACTCGGCAAACCATCCACGAGCACAGGCTCTGAATGCTGGCATTGCAAAACTCCTGTCCCTTGAAATGCTGTCATTCAGGCTGGTGGAGACTGACAGTTTCCGTAACTTAATGGCATTGGCAGTCCCACAATACAATGTGCCAAGCCAATTTTATTTCAGCAGGCAAGCCGTCCCTGGTCTGCAAAAGCATGTTGCGTGAAAAATTAAACATGCGCTACTAAACTTCGTCAGTAGCAATGTCCACCTGACCACCGCTGCGTGGACCAGTACCCATGGCCAGGGACGATACCTTTCCCTCACTGCCCATTGGGTCAATGTTGTGTAGCCGGGTACAGATCTTGCGAGTGGCGCTGTACGTGTTCAGCCAACTCCAAGGATTGCAGGAATCAAGTCTGTACACATTGACTCCTCCTCCTACTCCAGTTCCTCAGAAACATTGCTGCAGGAGCCGTCACGGTCTACCTCCACATGGACCAGTGAACGCTTAATAATAATAATAATCTTTATTTATATAGCGCAAACAGATTCCGCTGCGCTTTACAGTTTAACAGTTTCAGAACACAAGTAATAAGTAACAACGTTAACAATAAAATAATTAAAGCAATAGAAGCCGCCCCTGCTCTTGAGAGCTTACAATTTACAATGAGGTGGGGAGCTACAAAGTACAGGTGTTTATATACAATGGTCTATTTACAATGATGGTCCAGCCATTTTGAGGGAGTGAGGGATGGATGGAGATAGTGAATGGGCTACACACACACACTTACACATAGAATTACTTTGGGCCTGGGGTCCGATATATGACCGCTACTCTGAGGGAGAGGGGACGAAAGAGCATGATGGTGTGGACCTCAAAAGAAGGGAATGAGAGTGATGGAATTGGGGGATGACCTGGAAAGTGCATTGTGGGGACAGGAGTATGCCGACTCCACCACCATGTCTGTTTGAGGGTCTCGGGGAATGTGAGAACTATAAGCCACCATAGGAAATGGCAGGAGGGGAAACCGTGTCAGAATCCTGAATCCAGGTTTCAGTCAGGGCCAACAGATGAAGAGAGTTGTTCAGAAAGTAGTTGTGCAGGAAGATTAGCTTGTTGCATGCAGACCGTGGATTCCAGAGGGCACAGTTAAACGAAGGAGATGAGGGAGTGCAATTAATATTAATAAGATTATTATGGTTTCGATATGAGGTAGGGTAGGGATTGAGGTTGGGGGATGGTGGACCAGGGTTGGGGGAGATGTCCCCTGAAATCAATAGGAGTAGGAAGATAAAGAGCAGGTAGTTGTTGGTGTTGTAAGTGTGTTTTTTCAGTGATGTGTTTCGGCTAGATGGGCTGAGGTTTCTCAGGAAGGTGATGAGTGCATGGGAACTGTACATGGGAGAGGGAAGTATGGAGGGGCTCATGTGTATGAGTCGTGATGAAGGGGGGATGGGGCGGTGTTTGTGGAAGGCAAGGGAACACAGGAGGATACAGTTAATGTACATAATTAAAAACATAACAAAAAACAAGAAACAAATATCCTAAAATATAATTTAAAATATATTGCAAAACATGCATAAGTTTGTAATAATAATAATAAGGGTATTTGATAAACATAATATTTATGAAAATGTTTTGTTCAGGATTAAAAATATAGCAAAGTGTGGACTACCTTATTCCAGCCCTGATTAACTGCCATGAATAACTGCCGTTTACTCAATGCTTGTCTTCTATGATGCTTTGCTTTCTGTGATGCGTGCACCCCACACATGCACCACACAACGCTTAGCTGTTGCGACCGATATGAGCACTGCCGTGGGCAAACGTCAACAGGCCGTCCTGAAATTAATTTCCATGGGGAATCGAAGCCACACAGCGCAGGAGCTCTGGAATGCCATGAAGCAGGAGAGCGACGTGTGGTTTTTGACAGCGAATCTCCAGCTAGGCTTGGTAGTGTGTGACAATGGCCGAAATCTGGTGGCAGCTCTGGGCCTTGTCAACCTCACTCACATACCATGTCTGGCACATGTGCTCAACTTGGTCGTGCAGAGTTTTTTGAGGGACTATACGGATATTGATGCACTGCTGCACAAGGTCCGCCTACAGTGCGCTCACTTGCGACGTTCCAGCATGGTCAGATCGCGCATTGCAGCTCTGCAACGCAGATTTCGCCTTCCTGAACATCGCATCATATGTGACGTACCCACCAGGTGGAATTCCACGTTACATATGTTGGAGCGGTTGTGTGAGCAGCAGCCAGCAGTAATGGAGTATCAGCTGCATCAGGCGCAATCAACTCGCAATTTGCGCCATTCACACTTCACCACTACTGAGTGGGCCTCTATAATAATAATAATAATAATCTTTATTTATATAGCGCCAACAGATTCCGCAGCGCTTTACAGTTTAACAGTTTCAGAACAAAAGTCATAAGTAACAACGTTAACAATACAATAATTAAAGCAATATAAGCCGGCCCTGCTCGTGAGAGCTTACAATCTACAATGAGGAGGGGGAGCTACAAAGTACAGGTGTTTATATACAATGGTGTATTTACAATGATGGTCCAGCCATTTTGAGGGAGTGAGGGATGGATGGATGGAGATAGTGAATGGGCTACACACACACACACACACACACACACACACACACACACATAGAATGACTTTGATTAGTGAATGTGATAGGCCGCTCTGAACAAATGTGTTTAGAGGGAGCGCCTGAAACCATGCAAATTGCGGATAGTCCTAATTTCTTGAGGTACAGCATTTCAGAGGATTGGCGCAGCGCGGGAGAAGTCTTGGAGTCAGGAGTGGGAGGTACGGATTAGTGCAGAGGTTAGTCCAAGGTCGTTTGCAGAGCGCAGCAGTCGGTTAGGCCGATAGATAGAAATGAGGGAGGAGATGTAGGGGGGTGCTGCACTGTGGAGAGCTTTGTGGGTGAGAACAAGTACTTTGAATTGGATCCTATAATGGATGGGCAGCCAGTGTAAGGACTGGCGAAGGACTCTATGAAGGACATCTGCCACGATTTGAGTGTGTTTGATGAGTCAACGCGGATGGCGAGTGCAGATGATGCACTAGTCAGCCTGACTGTCCCCCTTATCTGCCTGCTTGAAAAAACACTGCAAGCACTAAGGGATGAGGTTTTGGAAGAGGTGGAGGATGAGGAGTCACAAATTCCATCACCTTATGTACAGTCAGCGCAACGTGGTTCCTCACAAAGGGCTGGGCAGGGCTCACTTTGTGAGGAGGATGAGGAGGAGTCAATGGAGGAGGAAGACATCGCTCCAGAGGGAGGTACACAACGCTCTAGTCAGTATGTAGAGCGAGGGTGGGGTGATGCAGAGCAGGCAGAGATGACGCCTCTTGCAGGGGACAGCGTTTCTTGTCCAGTTGGAAGTCTGCAGCACATGGTTGATTTCATGCTGCAGTGCCTGAGAAACGACCGCCACATCACCCACATTCTCACCACTAGTGTTGAGCATTCCGATACCGCAAGTATCGGGTATCGGCCGATATTCGCGTTATCGGAATTCCGATACTTAATTCCGATACTTTTTCCATATCGTATACCGGAATCGGAAGTTCCCATAATTCTTTGAGAGGCAATGTGATTTTAGTCAGCCAATGAGGAATCCTACGAAGTGTGGGCACATCCTGTAATGCTGCGGTCATCTTAACTAATGGCATGGCTGTGATTGGCTGCTGAAATGATGTCAGAATGCACTATAAAAGGCGCCGCCGCCATTTTAGCGTCACTGTGCTGTGAACTCAGTAAGGGACAGAACGCTACTCTGCTCACTCTGAGGGACAGTTAGATATTGCGATTTTGTGTACTACTGTGCTTGAGGCAGGCTAGTTTACCAACCGCTGTGTAAAGCTTCATTTTGCCAGTGTTGTTTTAACAGCTCTGTGCAAGGTGTGTGTGTGACAGTGCAGGTGACGCTGCAGTTTGCTCTGCATCCACCGCTGTTTGTAGGCATCTGCACGTGTCACTGACTCTTTTTTTTTTTTTTTTTTTTTTATTTTGTGGAATTGGTGCAGCTCCATTATATTAGAAAAAAAAATCAAATCTATTAGTGTGACGTGCTTCCATCCGTATACAATACATTGGTTGCAAACACTATAGAACTACACAAAGGAGCTTTTCACAGATTGTGGACAGTTGTGTTTCAGTGTTCACTTCAGTCTGTGTTTTTTACTTTTTTTAGTGCAGATCACGCTCCAGTTACATGTTCAAGCACTGCTGGTTGTACTCTGCTGAGCGTGTCTCAGTGTCTCATCCTTTTCATTTATCTCCAATTGGTTCTGCTACATTCCATTTAAAATAAATCTAATCTATTAGACTAATAGATTAGATTTATTTTAAATGGAATGTAGCAGAACCAATTGGAGATAAATGAAAAGGATGAGCCACTGAGACACGCTCAGCAGAGTACAAGCAGCAGTGCTTGAACAAGTAACTGGAGCGTGATCTGCACTCAAAAAAGTAAAAAACACAGACTGAAGTGAACACTGAAACACAACTGTCCACAATCTGTGAAAAGCTCCTTTCTGTACTTCTATAGTGTTTGCAACCAATGTATTGTATACGGATGGAAGCGCGTCACACTAATACTATTAGTGTGACGCGCTTCCATCCGTATACAATACATTGGTTGCAAACACTATAGAAGTACAGAAAGGAGCTTTTCACAGATTGTGGACAGTTGTGTTTCAGTGTTCACTTCAGTCTGTGTTTTTTACTTTTTTGAGTGCAGATCACGCTCCAGTTACTTGTTCAAGCACTGCTGCTTGTACTCTGCTGAGCGTGTCTCAGTGGCTCATCCTAATAGTATTAGTGTGACGCGCTTCCATCCGTATACAATACATTGGTTGCAAACACTATAGAAGTACAGAAAGGAGCTTTTCACAGATTGTGGACAGTTGTGTTTCAGTGTTCACTTCAGTCTGTGTTTTTTACTTTTTTTAGTGCAGATCACGCTCCGTTACATGTTCAAGCACTGCTGCTTGTACTCTGCTGAGCGTGTTCTCAGTGGCTCATCCTAATAGTATTAGTGTGACGCGCTTCCATCCGTATACAATACATTGGTTGCAAACACTATAGAAGTACAGAAAGGAGCTTTTCACAGATTGTGGACAGTTGTGTTTCAGTGTTCACTTCAGTCTGTGTTTTTTACTTTTTTTAGTGCAGATCACGCTCCAGTTACATGTTCAAGCACTGCTGCTTGTACTCTGCTGAGCGTGTCTCAGTGGCTCATCCTAATAGTATTAGTGTGACGCGCTTCCATCCGTATACAATACATTGGTTGCAAACACTATAGAAGTACAGAAAGGAGCTTTTCACAGATTGTGGACAGTTGTGTTTCAGTGTTCACTTCAGTCTGTGTTTTTTACTTTTTTTAGTGCAGATCACGCTCCAGTTACATGTTCAAGCACTGCTGCTTGTACTCTGCTGAGCGTGTCTCAGTGGCTCATCCTAATAGTATTAGTGTGACGCGCTTCCATCCGTATACAATACATTGGTTGCAAACACTATAGAAGTACAGAAAGGAGCTTTTCACAGATTGTGGACAGTTGTGTTTCAGTGTTCACTTCAGTCTGTGTTTTTTACTTTTTTAGTGCAGATCACGCTCCAGTTACATGTTCAAGCACTGCTGCTTGTACTCTGCTGAGCGTGTCTCAGTGGCTCATCCTAATAGTATTAGTGTGACGCGCTTCCATCCGTATACAATACATTGGTTGCAAACACTATAGAAGTACAGAAAGGAGCTTTTCACAGATTGTGGACAGTTGTGTTTCAGTGTTCACTTCAGTCTGTGTTTTTTACTTTTTTTAGTGCAGATCACGCTCCAGTTACATGTTCAAGCACTGCTGCTTGTACTCTGCTGAGCGTGTCTCAGTGGCTCATCCTTTTCATTTATCTCCAATTGGTTCTGCTACATTCCATTTAAAATAAATCTAATCTATTAGTGTGACGCGCTTCCATCCGTATACAATACATTGGTTGCAAACAATATAGAAGTACACAAACGGGCCTTTCACAGCTACTGAACATGGGTTTTT
This sequence comes from Oophaga sylvatica, assembly GCA_033576555.1. NCBI lineage: Eukaryota > Metazoa > Chordata > Amphibia > Anura > Dendrobatidae > Oophaga > Oophaga sylvatica. Next base: position 421,745,296 of record JARQOD010000002.1, read on the forward strand.
AATTTTTAACTAAAATATGTATTTTTTCAAATGACACAAATATAAGTAATGTTGAAGAGGAATAGTCCTACATCCATTGTTTGCACAATATTACAGGTGTACATCATGTCCCTTAATCAACAATGTATTATTATATTTACTTGTATGCTTTTATTTAAAAGCCAAGAACACAGAAGGATAACCTTCGCACTGCAGCTGTTGTCAAAGTTCAACCCACATTATGCACTTCCAACATTGCAGCATTTGAGGCATGATGTGAGTTGGATTGGTCAAAGTTATGGAGTGAGAAGGTTCACCATCAGTACCCTATAGCATAAGTATGCTTTTGTGTTAGACATGTGGATATCTGCCATAATATGTCACAATTATTTAGTTACAGATTTGTTACCAACACTAATCATTGAATGGTTTTAAATTTGACGTTTCACTTGTTTACAGCTTAGAAATAAGGGTGTAGCCTGATATCTATGTGTAGCACTAGCCACTTTAACATGTCATGTTTTTTTAAACATGTGTAGCTAGGTAGCAGTAATTTTTGCCGGACACACAGCAGGGGAACAGCAGGCGTTACTGAACCCCACTATTACTATAGCTTGTGTATTGGTCTGTGGACACGACACTTCTGAGCAGCAACTGGCAGTGTTGTAGCCCAGGGAGTATAGCTCAGGTGGTAGAAAGATGAACATAACAGGAGACATGGAAAACGTTGTCAACCAGTTAGTTAATCTGAAACCGGACAGGCAAATTCAGGCGAGATCCATGCCTAGTTCATTTTCAGAAAAGTAAGCCGTTGTACATTATCGTAGGATAGTCGCATGCAACGGTCTGTTAGTACACCACCTGCAGCAGTAAAGACGCGCTCCGATAATACACTGCCAGCAGATCAAGCCAGCACCTCCAATGCATACTGGCTAAGCTCTGGCCATGTATCCAGCTTAGAGACACAAAACTTGAATGGGGAAGAGCCATCTGAGAGTACACTGAGAGGGCAAGACATGTAGTCTGTAACCATCTTACGGAAATGTTGCCTCCTGCTGACTGGAGCCGTCTCGGATGGTGTAGACATTGGTGGCGCTGCCACAAAACTTCGACACATTTGGAACATACTGGTCTTGCCCTGTGCAGAGGCGCTGCTTGTGCTCCCTCTTGTTGCAGAGCTGTCTCCACTGCCTCGACGCACAGAGCTGCTTTGTAAATCAGTAGCAGCAGCAGTGCTCTGGCTGGAATGGAGAACATTATGGATTGCACCAGTGTGTCTTGGTACTTCCGCATTTTACGCTCCCGGTTCAACGGTGTGATGAGGCTTTGTAAGTTGTCCCGGTAGCGAGGGTCTAGGAGGGTGTACACCCAATAATCAGACGTGGTGTGAATGTGTTCGATGCGGCGGTCGTTTCTCAGCCACTGCAGCATGAAATCAACCATGTGCTGCAGACTCCCAACTGGCCAAGAAACGTTGTCCCCTGCAAGAGGCGTCATCTCCGCCTGCTGTGCATCACCCCACCCTTGGTCTACATACTGACTAGAGCATTGTCTACCTCCCTCTGGAGCGATGTCTTCCTCCTCCATTGACTCCTCCTCACAAAGTCCTTCAAATACATATAAATTTACAAAATTTAAAACTCAAAATTTAAAAACTTTGTATCATAATTCTGTAACATCAGTTTATGGAAACACAATAGCATTACAAAAGGATAGACAAAAATGTACATTATGTGCTTTGTAAATACATTAAAAGTTTGTAATGGTTATGAAAATATAGACAGCGACTCTGGAGGTTCAATTGTTGATACAGCATGGTACTTTGAAAGTCCTCCAGCCCTTTGTGAAGAACCACGTTGCGCTGACTGTCCAGAAGGTGATGGAATTTGTGACTCCTCATCCTCCTCACAAAGTCCTTCAAATACATATAAATTTACAAAATTTAAAACTCAAAATTTAAAAACTTTGTATCATAATTCTGTAACATCAGTTTATGGAAACACAATAGCATTACAAAAGGATAGACAAAAAATGTACATTATGTGCTTTGTAAATACATTAAAAGTTTGTAATGGTTATGAAAATATAGACAGCGACTCTGGAGGTTCAATTGTTGATACAGCATGGTACTTTGAAAGTCCTCCAGCCCTTTGTGAAGAACCACGTTGCGCTGACTGTCCAGAAGGTGATGGAATTTGTGACTCCTCATCCTCCACCTCTTCCAAAACCTCATGCCTTAGTGCTTGCAGTGTTTTTTGAAGCAGGCAGATAAGGGGGACAGTCAGGCTGACTAGTGCATCATCTGCACTCGCCATCCGCGTTGACTCATCAAACGCACGCAAAACGTGGCAGATATCCTTCATAGAGTTATTCGCCACTCATTACACTGGCAGTGGCTGCCCATTCATTATAGGATCCAATTCTAATTACTGGTTCTCACCAACATAGCTCTCCACAGCGCAGCACCCCCCTACATCTCCTCCCTTATTTATATTTATCGGCCTAACCGACTGCTGCACTCTGCAAACGACCTTCGACTAACCTCTGCACTAATCCGTACCTCCCACTCCCAACTCCAAGACTTCACCCGCGCTGCGCCAATCCTCTGGAATGCTCTACCCCAAGAAATTAGGACTATCCGCAATTTGGATGGTTTCAGGCGCTCCCTCAAAACACATTTGTTCACAGTGGCCTATCACATTCTCTAATCAAAGTCATTCTATGTGTAATTCTGTGTGTGTAGCCCATTCACTATCTCCATGCATCCCTCACTTCCTTAAAATGGCTGGACCATCATTGTAAAAACACCATTGTATATAAACACCTGTACTTTGTATCTCCCACACCTCATTGTAGATTGTAAGCTTTCACCAGCAGGGGCGGCTGATTTTGCTTTAATTATTGTATTGTTAACGTTGTTACTTATGACTCGTGTTTTGAAACTGTTAAACTGTAAAGCACTGCGGAATATTATGGCGCTATATAAATAAATAATATTATTATTCTTATTATAGAGGCCCACTCAGTAGTGGTGAAGTGTGAACGCCGCAAATTGCGAGTTGACTGCGCCTGATGCAGCTGATACTCCATTACTGTTGGCTGCTGCTCACACAACCGCTCCAACATATGTAACGAGGAATTCCACCTGGTGGGTACGTCACATATAATGCGATGTTCATGAAGGTGAAA
>JARQOD010000002.1:421748563-421852756 GCA_033576555.1 Oophaga sylvatica
CCCGGGATTTTTGGTACCAGAGACTTGGTGAGTCGGTCCTTTTGGTGGCCTACTTTGTCTCGTGACCTCAGGGAATTTGTGCAGTCCTGCGGGACTTGCTCTCGCTCCAAGCCTTGCTCTCGCTCTAGTGGTTTGTTAATGCCATTACCTGTGCCCAAGAGGCCATGGACCCATATCTCTATGGATTTTATTTCCGACCTCCCTGTTTCTCAGAGAATGACCAGTATCTGGGTAATCTGTGATAGGTTTTCCAACATGATACATCTTGTGCCATTACCTAAATTACCTTCCTCCTCCGAATTGGTGCCTTTGTTCCTTCAGCACGTGGTTCGGTTACATGGCATTCCGGAGAACATTGTGTCTGACAGAGGAGTCCAGTTTGTTTCCAGATTTTGGAGGACATTTTGTTCTAAACTTGGTGTTCAATTATCTTTCTCCTCTGCTTTTCATCCTCAGACCAATGGACAAACCGAGAGAACAAACCAGACCTTGGAGACTTATTTGAGATGTTTTGTGTCTGCTGATCAAGATGACTGGGTTTTTTTTTTGCCTTTGGCTGAGTTTGCTCTTAATAATAGGGCTAGCTCTGCCACCTTGATGTCTCCATTTTTCTGCAATTTTGGGTTTCGCCCTCGATTTTCTTCGGGACAGGCGGAGGCTTCTGTCTGTCCGGGTGTTGACTCTGTTGTGGAGCGAATGCAGCAGATTTGGGACCAGGTAGTGGAGAGGTTGTCTCTCTCTCAGGAGAAGGCCCAACAGTTTGCCAACCGGCATAGGACTGATGGTCCTCGGTTTAAAGTGGGGGACTTGGTTTGGTTGTCCTCAAGAAATATCCCTATGAGGGTTGCATCTCCTAAGTTTAAGCCTAGGTTCATTGGACCTTATAAGATCATGGAGATTCTTAATCCTGTTTCCTTCCGTTTGCTTCTTCCAGGGACATTTAAGATCCATAACGTGTTCCACAAGTCCTTATTGAAGAGGTTTGTCAAGCCAGTGGTTCCTATGGCTGCGCCTCCTGACCCTGTTTTGGTTGAGGGCAATCTGGAGTATGTGGTTGAGAAAATATTGGATTCTCGTTTTTCTAGACAGAAACTCCAGTATTTGGTTAAGTGGAGAGGTTATGGTCAGGAGGACAATTCTTGGGTGTTTGCTTCGGACATCCATGCTAGGAGACTGATCCGTGCCTATCACCGAGCTCATCCTGATCGGCCTGGTTGCACAAGTGAGGGTTTGGTGACCCCTCCTCAAGGGGGCGGTACTGTTGTGAATGTGCTAGAGATGGTTTCTGAGCAGAGGCTCCCTCTGGTGGTTACAGACAGTACTGAACCTTTCAGCGAGGAATGGCAATCTGGGATCACTGACTGGTCTGATATAAGGGAGGTTCCCTCCCATGATGGTTGCCGGTGATCAATTGTTCTTGTCTCAATTGTGGTTCCTGGTTCATTTGGAAGTTTGCTGAGTCTTGCCTGCATCTTCTACTTTCAGATAAGATATTTTCTGCTTTTATTTTTGTGCTTGCTTTTTGCATAGTTCCCTGCACTTCTGTGGAGGTCAGCCAGGTCCCCTCCTGGGGCTTGTGCTGCTCTCAGTTTATCTGAAGCCACTGTTATTTGTTCATTTGCTTTTTCCTGTTTTTTCAGTGGCTGCGGCTTGTTTTGTTACACCAGAGATCTGATTTAGGTGGTAGAGATCGTGTGATCTCAGGTGTTTTTGCAATCAGAAGAGTTGGTATTTTTTAGGGTTTTTTTGGATTGCAGTGAGAATCCTGTACTTTTCTGTCTAGACAGATTGGGCCCCAGCGTTTGCTCATTCTATTTTCTGTCTGTGTCCATGCTTCTTGTCTAACCGCCATTACATGTTTGGGGGCTTCCTATTTTCTTTGGGGATCTGCTCCGGGGCAGATAGCTTTCCTCTTTCTGCCTTTAGGTGTAGTTATCTCTCAGACTGTGATGAGGCGTCTAGGATCAACGTAGGAACGCTCCACGGCTACCTCTAGTTGTGTGGTTAGTTCAGGTTACTGCAAATCAATAGGTTCCAGCCTCTCTGGTGTATTGCCGTATTTGCTTTTTCTCCTCAGCTACCAAAACACAACAGTGGTGGTATTTGTTCCCTGTATGTGATATTATTTGGTCACCATGTGGTGGTAATATGTGGTCTGGTCATGGTGTCGCGGTATTTGTTCCTTTTGTATATTTGTTTGATATAGGGGATTGTATTGTGTATAGCGGTCACTTGTTCTCTCTGATATCAATAAGGGGAAGATTTTTGATTTCCAATAGAGATGAAATACTTGGACGTTTAACCCCTCCCTGTCCTATGACCTCTCCTCCTCTCCTCCTGTTCCCCCTTTGACCGGTTACAATCTGGCTTCCGACCACATCACTCAACTGAAACTGCCCTAACTAAAGTCACTAGCGACCTGCTAACCGCCAAGAGCAAGCGACACTACTCTGTCCTCTTTTTCCTGGACCTGTCTTCTGCCTTCGACACCGTGGACCATTCCCTCCTGCTACAGATTCTCTCATCTCTTGGCATCACAGACTTGGCCCTATCCTGGATCTCATCATACCTAACAGACTGAATATTTAGTGTCTCCCTCTCACACACCACCTCCTCACCTCGCCACCTGTCTGTCGGTGTTCCTCAAGGCTCAGTCCTAGGACCCCTACTCTTCTCCATCTACACCTTCGGCCTGGGACAGCTCATAGAATCCCACGGCTTGCAGTATCACCTCTACTCCGATGACACACAGATCTACCTATCTGGACCTGACCTCACCTCCCTACTGACCAAAATCCCACAGTGTCTGTCTGCTATCTCAGCCTTCTTTTCTGCTTGCTTTCTCAAACTGAACATGGACAAAACAGAATTCATCATCTTTCCCCCACCTCATTCTACCCCTCCACCAGACCTATCCATCAATGTCAATGGCTGCTCGCTTTCCCTAGTCCCGCATGCTCGGTGCCTTGGGGTGATCATCGACTCTGCCCTCTCTTTCAAACCACATATCCAAGCCCTCGCCACCTCCTGCCGCCTCAAACTCAAAATATTTCCCGGATCCACGCATTCCTCAACCATGAAACCACAAAAACACTAGTGCACGCCCTTATCATTTCCCGCCTCGACTACTGCAACCTCCTACTGTCTGGCCTCCCCTCTAGCACTCTGGCACCACTCCACTCCATCCTACACTCTGCTGCCCGACTAATCCACCTGTCTCTCCGCTATTCCCCAGCCTCCCCCCTATGCCAGGCCCTTCACTGGCTTCCTATTGCCCAGAGGCTCCAGTTCAAAACCCTAACCATGACATACAAAGCCATCCACAACCTTTCTCCTCCATACATCTGTGACATGGTCTCCCGCTACCTACCTACACGCAACCTTCGATCCTCTTAAGATCTCCTTCTCGTCTCCCCCCTCATCTCTTCTTCCCACAACCGCATGCAAGACTTCTCCCTGGCTTCCCCCATACTCTGGAACTCCCTGCCCCAAAACATCAGACTTTCACCAACAACGGAGACCTTCAAGAAAAACCTGAAGACCCACCTGTTCCGACAAGCCTACAACCTGCAATGATCCTCAGTCTACTGAACCATCGCACGACCAGCTCTACCCTTTCCTATTGTATTCTCACCCATCCCTGCAGACTGTGAGCCCTCGCGGGCAGGGTCCTCTCTCCTTCTGTGCTTGGGTGTCCCTTGTCTAGCACATGTTTATTGTACCTGTCTATATTTTTCCCTTTCCATATGTAAAGCGCCATGGAATAAATGGCGCTATATAAATGTATAATAATAATAATGACTATTACACAGTAGCAAATATGCACTTACAGTGGTTGCACGGTGAAAACAAGTAATCACCTATACTAAGGCCATGTTCACACATTCACTGTTTGGTCAGTATTTTGTCTAAGTATTTGTAATCCAAATCCAGGAGTAGCTGGAAAATACAGAAGTGATGACGTGTTTCTACTATACTTTTCCTTCGATTGTTCCACTCCTCGTTTTGCCTTACAAATACTGATGTAAAATACTGACCAAACACTGAACATGTGAACATGGCCAAAGGATAAGTGATAAGTTATAAAATGGTTGTAGACCGACTGCTGGGATCTACACCGATCTACAGAATGTGAACTCTTATCCCCATTAGTATGGAGCGGCATGTATGACTCGAACACTGATTTATTCATTCCCTGTGCGAGAGGCTCGGCGCACACTCGCATGACACCCAGCTCCTGCTCGCAGCAGAGTAGGAGCTGAGGGTCATTAGCATATCGCATCTGATGCTCTCGCATCGGATGCCATAGGCTAGTGTGACCCCGGCCCTAATCATTTAACCCTCTGCTCTTTCTGTGATTTTGGGTCTAGTGAGTGGTCCTATGAGTGACTGACAGCTTTCCTTGTGTAAGTGTGCATACAGAGACAGCTGTCAGTCACTAAAAGGACCACCCACTAGGCCAAAAATCACAGAAAGAGAAGATATTAAATGTTTAAACACACAGGTTATACAGAATCGTTTCTCAAAAAACTATATATCAATCTGCTCAGCTCCCCCTGCTCTATAACTTGGTGCTTAGCGATAGGTTCCCTTTAAGACTAAGTTCCCATGATGAATTTTTGATGAGTTTGTAATGCTGTGCAAAAGATGCAGCTTTTTACAGTTCCAACAAAGTGGATGAGATTTAGGCCGGGGTCACACTTGCGAGAAACTCGCACAAGTCTCGCACTTCAATACCCAGCACTGCCACAGGCACTCAGGACCGGAGCGTTCAGCTGCATAGAAATACATACAGCAGCACACTCTGCTCCCGAGTGTCGGCAGTAGTGCCGGGTATTGAGGTGCGAGACTCGTGCGAGTTTCTTGCAAGTGTGAAACCGGCCTTATAGAAATCTCACGCTCGCTGTGTTTTTTTTTTAAAGTGCAAACTGACCTATGGTGCGTGTTTGAAATCTGCCACATGTCAATTTCTCTTGTGGGTACGCTGAGTTTTATGTACAGATTTTCCCCGTAGAATTGCCATCAGATATGAAAAATCCACAGGTAAAAAATACTTATGCATTATTTAAGTGTTTCCACTATGGAAACACACTAAAAACATGTGTAATCTACATAAGACTGTATCAATAAAGTTGTCAAAGATAAATACCTGGCTGTATCAAACACAAGGCAGCTTTACTTAAAACATCAAAAACACAATAAAAACGCAACTAAAAAAAAAAAGTAAAAAATGCAATGAAGAAAAATGCAAGTAACCTAATTTAGCTGATCTCCAACATCAAAAAAAGGCCAGTGTGAACATGCTCCTACATGTTGTATATATACAATTTTTACTACAATTAATTTCTTTCAGTTTTGCTTTAGGTTCTTGCGCCCAGTGCATTCAAGTTTGTTGCTTCCCTTTCTTTGAGATGAGCATTATGTTTATATAGCTTCCCATTGCTGGGTGTCCATAGTTGGGCCCGGGTCCTGCAAAGCCTTATTCACACTGAGGTAATTTTTAACACATGGTAAGGTTTTAATACAAGGGGTTACTGGGTACACCTTGGTACTGCTAGTATTCCTTTTGCACTTCCTTAGATCAAAACAGTGGTTTCTAAGTACCCTACGTTATTTATATGCAATAATGAGTTTTACTTACTTATAGAAGGCTATATGTCTATTTTTCTACCTTAGGTTTTGAACATCAAAAACTCACCAGCAATTTTATGTTATTTTCATGCTCTCATTTTTAGTTAGCTTTTTTGCTGCTATAATGAGATATCAGTTGGGAAATAAATGTTTGTACTTCACTTTTTATTTTTATGATCAAAAAGGACCACTAGAACACATTTCCCCATTAAAGGGAAATGAATATGCACTGCTCCCAGCACCAATAATCCTGCCCACCTCAAGTGAAAGTAAAAATCTTCTCAGTCATTTACTATCACTGACCTTGATGCAGAGAGGTGGGCAGGATTATGTGCATGGGGGCACTGAATATTAATTTTCTTTAATAGGAGGCACACCTGATCACCCCAGCTGCCGGCTTCTTGCTCATGTCTCCTGTGACCCCGCTCCACTGCCGCCACCACCGCCCCTCCCACAGGTATATTCGGACTATAAGACTCACCCCCACTTTCCTCCCAAATTTTTTGGAGAAAAAAGTGTGTGCCTTATATTCTGCAAAATACAGTACTTTTATATATCAGACAAATTTTTTCAATGTTGCAGTGCCAACCACTACAAATTAGTTTGTAACTACTTTTTATTTATTTTTCATTTATTTTACACACTGTGTACCTCATAAAATTATATAAAACCTTTTTGGGCACATGTATAAGATTATCTCAGCACTGGAAAAAATTTTTAACACATCAAATTGTGGAACTATATAACTCTATTGATTAAAATCTACAATGTTTATGGGAAAACCCCTGTAACTCTTTTCTGTATTTTCTACTGGCAATGTGTTTAGCTCAGTTTAAAATCCAGCTTGGATAATCCCTTCTTTGTAATCTCTGGGATATCTGTTCCTACATAATAAGATGTGCCAGAAGGACAGTTGGATTTTGCTACAGTTTGTTCAGTTTAGGGGATACATTTGATGGTATGTATGGGAACACAAAGACATGCCATCAAGCAAGGACAAAATAAAGATGATTTTACTATCCATTCCGCAGATGCAGGTATGTCTATTGTGCCAATTAATATTGACTTTGATCTCAGAATAATTTTTTTAAGTTACCACACCTCTTTATGTTTTGTGGACAAAATACAGACATATGTATGTCAACATTGCCATTAATTGTACTCCTTCTGCTATACATGAAAAAAACATGTGAGGTACTTGGTTATGATTTTTTGATCAAAAAGTATAAATATTTAATAATATCATAAGGAAGGAAATTGATATAATTAAAAATGTCATTTAAAACTCAGCATCCCATTCACTTTATAGGTTCTAGGCTGCTTGATAATCAATTTGTTCTTTAACCCCTTAAAGACATGGTGATTTATAATTCTTGTGCATTCATTTTTTTATTCCCCTTTTTCCAAGAGTCATAACTTTATTTTTTCATCACCATAGCTTTATGAAAGCTTTTATTATTTTGTGGGAAAAGTTGTAGTTTTGAATAATACAATTCAATTTAATAAACAATGAACTACAAGATGTGGGAAAAAAAATTCCAAGTGCGGTGAAATTGTGAAAAAGAATTCATCCCTTCCATGGTTTTTAGAGGTTTGTTTTTACTGTGTTCATTTTGTGGTAAAAATGACTCTGTCCGCATGCTGCCCACGGGCTTGCACAACATATGGCCCATGGCCGCATGCTGATTGTCAAAGGCTTTGCTGCAGCCCACAGAGAACTGTGAGACGCCTGCTCCCTTTTCCTATATTCAAATCTATTTGCATAATTCTAATAATTCTAACAATTTGCTAAATTATAGCATTAGTATACTTCAATATCTATTATTGCACAATTATTATTTATTTAACAGCAAATATTATTTACAGACACTAGGCGCATCAATGGATTTTAAATTTTCACTGTCATTCACCAATATTTATGTTGCATTTTGGGAGCAAAAATACATATATTCTGACAATATTTTCTTGGGGATCTGGAACGTTCTCTACATTGATGATGTGATTATTATTTGGTTGGGAAATGCTGCTACCATGCCACACTTTGAAATACTTCAATGATAATGTCTTCAATTTGTGATTCAGTCGTTTTTAGATTTAAGATGAAAAAACATGTTTTAATTTACATCTGACATATCATAATGTCAGTGGATAAATCAACACAAGGACATTACAAGTCTGTGGCAAGAAATGCTATTTTGAGTGCTAAGTATTGATATCCTACAGTATATGTACCATCAATGGAATTCTCTTATGTGAATTAACTAGAGCAAAACACAACTCTTCTGACACATCTGATTATGTAGGAGTAGATATTTCATGGATTACAGAGAGGGAGTTATCCAAGCTGGATTTTAAATAAAGCTGAACGTATTACTAGTGGAAACAACAAAAAAAGTTGCCTTAATATGCCAAACCAATAAAAGTCTAGACAGGTACACTAATAAACCAAAGTATTACTCCATAATAAGAATAATATAGAAATATATCTATTTGGTGAAATAAGATGACATTTGTAGAATAGATAATAAATAATAAAACTGCCAACATTACATAGCCTGTTATTCCTTAGAGATGAGTGGATTGAAATTCAAGTTGAATTTCCTAAAATCTGCAGTTCCAAGCAAATTCAAACAATCTCTAGTCACGAGGTTTGAAAAAAATGTTGATTTTGCAACTAGATCCAAATTCTGATTTCAAGGCTTGTTTCTGTTTGTAAATGAAAGTACGATCTCTGTATGTTTAGATCTACTATTTTTTATAGAGAAATCTCCATTATCCAGATAGTTAAAACATAACTGTTTACCTATCAAAGTGTGCACACTATTTAAAAAAATGTTTGGGTTCAGTTCATTGCTCCAATATCCTAATATTAGTTGCGTTCATACACCACCTGAATACAGTGACCAGTTGTAAGTGGGTCAGCCCTAAGGCGGTTTTTCTCCAATATTTTTTTGTAACATTTTTTTAATTTCATACATATTCTATAAGGAAAAATCAAAGTCATTTTTATGGAACAATGTGCTGGTGTTTGGTTGGAATTTTGAGTATGGCTGCCAACACAGGTTAAAAAATCTTAACTGAAAATCCTATTAAAAAGCGAATTATCAGCAGTTTTGTAATGTGACCTTTCATTGTGCAGTTTTACCAAATATGTTTCTCCTGTAAAAACTGGACAATAAAAACACACCATGGCATATTGATTAATGCTGTCTAATTTTTAGATAGTAAAACTTTGAACTAGACATTGTTAAAAGGATTTATTTTTGTGGTTCATGCAGACTAGTCTAAGTTTATACAACCTGTTAGTTGGCTCAAAATGTAGGCACATTTTTTGTTAGACATTAGGAAAGGGGTCTTTCCCATTAAACCATGCAGATTTTCAATCACACAATTCCTGTTGTTGATCAAGAAATATATAATAAATATAGTGCAAGTCATGAGAATTTTGGGCAGCTATTAAGATTGATGAGTATCACCCATTGTGTGATTATGACCACCCTTTGTACTGCTATATGTGACCTAACTAGAAGTTGGGGGGTATGGGTTATGTTTATGTGCTATATAAAAATTACTCCATTTATCATATGTTATATTGCTTTCAATATTATCTTTTTGGAGACTGTGAAGATAGTTTGATAAATTATAAAGTTATATTCTCATTCTAAAATAGTGTGTGCAGTCTGAAGAAATCTTTGCAACACATTTGCAAACTACACAGTCACAAGTCACTAATAATTGACATCTGATGCTCCTTCCAGTCTTCTTAAGTTCCAGGAGAGAAGTGCTGAACTTTGTTATTTATTCAGGCATAACAAGAATTTATTTTATTGTCGTTATTCATTACTTTAATCCTTACAGGCAGCAAAAACTCATTTGTATAGTTAAGACCGTGAAACTCTAAATTAGTAAAAAAAACAAATATTTGAAAAATAAAGTATAGTACTCAATGAAATATTCTTTAACTGAAGTTAAATGCAGTACACAAAAAACTTTCACTGGGTTAAATAGCACAGTAGTATTCGCTAAGCACAAGGAATTTCCAATATTAGACCACTTATAGATATCTATTTTTGTCATGTGTCCTATGTTTTTTACAGATAGAACATGCAACCATCATAGTTTATTGAACTGTTTACATGTCCATTTTTGTGCATGCCAAGTGTCCACAAAAAAAAAGTATGTTAAATTTTTATCTGAATCAAAGATCAAACTTGCCCATCTAAAGGCACTGTCACACTTAGGGATCGCACCAGCGATCACGACAACGACACAACCTGGCGAGATCGCTAGTGCGATCGCTATGTGGTCGCTAGTTAGCTTCCAAACACAAAGATCTCATCAGAGATCAGCGATCTGTATAACGACCTCTGCGGTCGTTGGGAAAACCTAGTCCCGCCTGCGACGCTGGTGAAGTCGTTCATAAAGGGTGTCACACTCAGCGATTCAGGCTCACCAGCGGGACACCAACGACCAAAAAATGGCTCAGAATGTTCATAAGCGATCAGCGACATCGCAGCGGGAGCCACATCGCCGCTACATGTCACACACACCTGCTTCGCTAACAAGATCGCTACTGCGTCATAAAATCGGTGACGCTAGCGATCTCGTTAGCGATCTCGCTTAGTGTGACAGTACCTTAAGTCAATTGGTGCATGAAAAAAATGATAGCTAACAGATTGCAACGGGAGTGGTGGAACCATTGTGCCGTCATCTGAGTAGAGCCTGGAGGGGCGTGACTAGGTGAGCACCTGACTCTTCACTAGAGCCCCTGATGGTGGGGTTAGGCTTGGCTCCCAATGGACACCAGGCCCTACACTAGGACAGACCTTGGACACATGGCAACTTAGCGGGAGCGGCCCAGTAGGAGAGTACAGCTGATACAAACAGGCACAGAAGGAAGACAGGAATCACAGATGCTGGTACCACTAGTATGCAGATAGGCACTGGCAGGTGCAGGCTTATACAGATGGTATACAGATAAGCACTGGCAGGTGCAGGCTGGTACAGCTGATATACAGATGGGCACTGGCAGGTGCAGGCTGCTACAGCTGCTAAACAGATAAGCACTGGCACATGCAGGCTGGTACGGCTGGTATACAGATAGGCACTGGCACGTGAAGGCTCATATCTAGTATTTAGATTCAGGAATGTGGCCTGGTGTCTGGCCCACACTATTTGCACAAAAAAAAATAGATTCTGAAATGTGGACTAGTCTCTGGCCCACACTATTAGCACAAACATTTTAGATTATGAAATGTGGCCTGGTCTCTTGCCCACATTATTAGCATAAACGACTAAGATTCTGAAATGTGGCCTGGTGTATGGCTCATCAGAGGCGTAGCTAAGGGTTCAGCCTAGGGAGGCCAAACAACTCTGAGTGGGTCCCCCAACCTGAGTAACAGTGGGTCAGTTGCAGCTCATCAGTAGTCGTTGGTTGGCTGCAAGGCTCTCATAACATCTAATTCAAAAACCATCACAGAAAAAAGCTGCCATATTTTAAAACACCAGGTCAGATTACCAATGTACTAGCAGGATGCACAGGAGCAAAATATTGATGAAACAACCACTCATACTGATCATTCATTGAGAGGGTGGTTGCTGAATATTATAAACACACACAGATAAGGCTTGCACAGAGCGCCAGTCATACACAGGTAGTGCACAGTGTCTGGCTTCAGCCTATTAGAGACCCCACTGTAAGGATTCTGGATGTTCTATGGAGCTTGTTTTGCCCTTGTCCAAGATGAAGTCTGGTACTTCGCCCTGTCCTGGAATTTCCTGTCTGTCCTGCTATTTAAGTCCAGGTCGGGAGATCCTCCTTACCTGAGTATTTTGTTGCTTTTTGCTTCTGAGCTTCCTCCAGGCTTGCCTCTGGAGTTCCTGCTGCTGTTCGTTACTCGGTGCTCTGCCTCACTACTTCCAGCTGCCTTCAGTCTTCTAAGGCTACCTTCACACTTGCGCCTTTTTGCGCTGCGTTTTGAGCGCACATCAAACGCATTGAAAAAACGCGTGCAAAAGCTTGTAAATATTGCGATATTTTGTCGCATCAGCGTGCGCATTACGACCAAAAAATGCAGCGTTTGTATGCGATTTCAAGCGTTTTTGCATGCGTTTGCGTTTTTTTCGGCGTCTACGTGTAACATTTCACAGGAGGAAAATCCTTGAAAAATTCCAGTGAGCGTGTGTTATGGGAAATCTTTATATAGAGCCTGTTACAGCCGAATTCTTCACATTTGCTTGCATTTTCCTTTGTGAACATGGATCTGCGCTGGAAGAGTTTTCACTTTAACTTGGATCTGGACATCGCGATGGCTCAGGCTTATGCAGTTGCTTGCCATGAAGAAAGGGAGAGAGACAGCGAAGACGGCAGCGGCGGTGTTTGGGGGTACATCCGATTGTTCAACTTCGGGAGAGCCGTGGAGCGTACCACACCCTCTATAGTGAGCTCCAGGCAAATCCCGAGAAATTTAGTGACTATACCCGGATGACCCAAGAAACCTTCAAGGATTTGCTTGCTCGTGTCCAAGAATTCATCCAGAGACAGGACACACAGCTCCGTCGTGCGATTCCTCCGGAGGAAAGGCTCCTGGTGACATTACGGTACGTAATATTGCTAAACCAATGCCTGCATAATTTTATTTGTTCTGCCATGTACTATTCCACAGCTGGCAGAATTATTGTTCTGCCATGTAGTAAACAAAGACCTGCAGAATTATTTTTATGCCATGTACTAAATTTTTTGTTGGGTCTTTTAATATTTTAAAAAAGCATATACAATAATATATAATAAAAATGAATAATAGTAATAATAATAATAATATATTTTTTTGCTCTTTCTCAGATTCCAGGCTACTGGAGAGAGCCTCTCTTCACTCCACTTCCAGTACCGGATTGGAATCTCCACCTTGTCAGGAATTGTTGTGGACACCTGCCGGACATTGTGGAATGTTCTTTGTCCAGATTTTATGCCCCTGCCCACCACTGAAAAGTGGATTGAAATAGCTGAAAAATTCTGGACAACCTGTAATTTCCCCAACTGTTTGGGAGCGGTTGATGGGAAACACGTCCGGATAATCAAACTCAAAAGAACAGGCTCAGAGTACTACAACTACAAAAAGTACTTCTCTACAGTTCTCATGGCCATTGCGGATGCAGACTGTATGTTTGTTGCAGTGGACATTGGGGCATTTGGCCGTGGGAATGACTCACAGGCTTTTAAGAACTCGGACATGGGCTGGAGGTTGCATGGCAACCATTTCAATTTCCCCATGCCTCGGTCTCTTCCCAATACTGAAGGTCATCCACAGCCATTTGTCATGGTTGGGGATGAGGCATTCCAGATGTGCCAACACCTGCTCAAACCCTACTCCAGCCAGGACTTGGACCACACCACAAAAATTTTTAATTACAGGCTGACCAGGGCCAGAAGAACAGTAGAGTGTGCCTTCGGTATACTTGTTTCCAGATGGCGAATTCTCGGCACAGCCATTCATCTGAAACAGGAAACAGTGGATGAAGTCGTGAAGGCCTGTGTGGTTCTACATAATTTTGTGATGGCTAAAGAGCACCCAAACTTTGAACTCGATGATGCAGCTCCTAACCCATTGCCTGAATTCACTCAGCACCCTCTCAAGTCATCCGTGGAAGTTTGCCAAATGAGGGACCAATTTGCAGCCTACTTCATCTTAGATGTAGGACGGGTGGAATGGCAAGAACAAATGGTGTAAAAATGTTTTCTTGTGTGTATGTTAATAAAATACTCTGTGTTTTTACACTCAAATACAATAATCAACTGGCCAGGTTTACCGGTGAATTCATGATGCTGTGTTTTTTGTGCATCATGAATTTACTAGTAATCCTGACCAGGTGACTATACATACACACATACACAAGTTGTATGACCTTTATCATCTCTACAGTTTGGGTTCAGTTTGCAGCAACGGTGGAGATAAAACAACTAATATTTGTATCACCTGGCCTGATGTTACAAATAGTGATTTGGTGATGCACTAGCATCTGTCACTCTTTATTATACCTGACCATGTGACTATAAATATTATTTGTAGTATCATCACTGTGGCTTGATTTTGAACACAGACTGGAGAGATGATAAAGTTTATACATCTTCTACAATCCCCAGACCTGGTGTCATGCTGAAGTGAGGCCACCCAAACCAATGCATCCTCACTTCAGAATGTTATCACACATGGGCAGGAGAATACACATATGAGTTAAACTGCAGCATTGCTACAGTATGCTTGAAATATATGCAGACTGAAGTGACGCTGCAGGTTAAAACTCACGTGTATTCACCTGCCCAGGTGTGCTAGTAATGATACAAGGCCAGGGTATTGTACATATAACGTGTATTTTCACCATCATCTCATCAGTTTATTCAACACACACTGAATAGAGGATGTGGTTAATTGCAAGGTATATCTAGAATCCCTGGCCTTGTATCACAAAGAGTTAAATGATGGTAAAAACACAGCATACTCATTTAACTTTTTATGATACCTGGCGAGGTAAAATAGATATGCCTTGCACTCAACACCATCCTCTATTCAGTCTGTGCAATATTAGCAGACTGAAGAGACTGGTGGGGAAAATACAAGTCATATATTTGTGTTTTTGACATGTGTCATTCCTGGAGTTATGTGTAGTCAAAAACGCAAAGTGTACGGCGCAGTGTGTGTAGGCGGCGAAAGACACATTAATCAAACAGTATTTAGTAAAAGCAGAATTGCACATTTATTTTAAAACGAAAAAAATAATTCATTTTTATTGTGAAGGAAGTTTGGGGGGAATACTTTGGGGGTGTGGAGAGACGAGGAGCGGCTGGAAAGCGAGGAAGGGGTTCTAGGGGAAGGGGCGATGAAAGTAGTGGGGGAAGGAAGATCAGGGATGGAAGCAGAGGCAGGTTGAGACACATTAGGAGGAGAGGGGGGATGGACAAGCAAAGTTTTTTTTTGCTCTTCTTTGGGGCAGTAGTCCCTTGCATGGAACGACTTCCGCGTGACCGCCTTACATTGCTCGACCGCCTTGAGCTGGTGGACTGTGGCCTGGAGACGTAAAAGAGGGAATGTCAGTCACCCATCTCATGCTCTGTGGTGGCAGTGCTCCTAGAAGGAGAACAAGTGGTGGCGGTGGTCCTAGGAGGAGAAGTGGTGGCTGTGCTCCTAAAATGGTGCAGAGTGGAGGCGGTACTACTAGACGGAGAAGTGGTGGCTGTGCTCCTAAAATGGTGCGTAGTGGTGGCGGTACTCCTAGAAGGAGATGTGGCGGTGCTCCTTACAGGAGAATAGGTGGCGGTGGCCCAAGCAGGTACTGCGGTGGCGGTAGTCCAAGAGCGTGTACCGGTGTCTGTGGTGGTGGTGCTCCAGACAGGAGCAGCGCTTGCCATGGTGGTGGCGACAGTGGAGTGTCCAGCAGCACTCGGACTTGTGGTGGTGTAGTGGTGTCCGGCTTGACTCGGAATGCTGGTGGCCGTGCAGTGGTATGCAGCAGAAGTCGGTAGTGAGGTGTGGCGAGTCAGTGCTGGCACAGTTGGAAATGCTACCACTGACTGCTGCATGTACGGATTCTGCTGTATAGCCTGCAAATAAGCAGTGTTGCAGGCCTGTAACACACTCAGCTGTTGCTCAGGACTAAGGTGTTCTGCCATGACCCGTTCAATTTTACTGAAAAAATGGTGCGCTGGTCTGTTGAGGTCGGCCTCCAGCCGATCAAGCCGCTGGTCAACAGAGTGGAAGCTGTGTTCCATGTGGGTAAAACCACGTTCCATGAGTGAAAAACCGCTTTCCACTCTGTCGGACATCGACTTCATACTGGCATGAAAGGCCTCGCTCAAGTGCATGAACTCGGGCAAGACATTCCTGTCCAAGGCCCTCTGCTGCTGGCGGGAAGTGCCCGCATAACCAGTGGCAGAGACTGGTCACCAGCTGTCCGTGTTGCTGACCTGCAAGTTGCTTCCAGGCTCTCGGATGGCTGGGACGGTCTGAGGTCATCCGATGAAGGACCGCTTCAGGGACAGGTTGCATGGTGCTGCTCCAGGTGCTGTGGAAAGAAAAGAAAAACTTTACTATCATGCATTTACAAGAAGCAACAGCTGTGGAATAGAAAAGCACTGATTAAAAAAAAAAAAAGAAAACTTACGCTCTGCTTGCAAGGACCGGTCTCAGGAACGCCAACTCGCGATAATAACGATATTTTCTTCTGGTCCTTGCCGCTGAACCACTGCGAACTTGTCCCTCTGCACGAACATCAGTGTTGAAGCGGTCCTTCATCGAGCGCCAACGTGTGCGGACTTTGTTCACTGTTGGAAAAAAAAAATTATACAATGCACTCAGGGCAAAATCTGTCTCATCACACACACCTGAGTGAACATGGCAAACAGTCAATGCAGCCTAAAAATGCAACATATCTATCAGCAAACCCAGAAGTGCCATCAGTAACAAGAGTGAATGCAACATAACAAAGCAGTACAATACACAGTGCAGTCACTGTTGCTCCAGATGACACTGTTGTGTTTGCCGCTAGAATATATCTAGCGGCAAACCCAACAGTGTCATCAGTAACAAGTGTGAATGCAGCATAACAAAGCAGTACAATACACAGTGCAGTCACTGTTGCTCCAGATGACACTGTTGGGTTTGCAGCTAGAATATATCTATCAGCAAACCCAACAGTGGCATCAGTAGCAAGAGTGAATGCAGCATAAGCAATACAATAAACAGAGCAGTCACTGTTGTTCCAGATGACACTGTTGGGTTTGCTGATGGAATATATCTATGAGCAAACCCAACAGTGGCATCAGTAACAAGAGTGAATGCAGCATAAGCAATACAATACACAGAGCAGTCACTGTTGTTCCAGATGACACTGTTGGGTTTGCAGCTAGAATATATCTGGGGGCAAACCCAACAGTGCCATCAGTAACAAGAGTGAATGCAGCATAAAGCAATACAATACACAGTGCAGTCACTGTTGTTCCAGGTGACACTGTTGGGTTTGCTGATAGAATATATCTATCAGCAAACCCAACAGTGCCATCAGTAACAAGAGTCACTGCGGCATCACAGAGCATGGAAATACTTACTAAACGCCTTTTTGGTGGTTGGAGAGGCGCCATCCATTAATGCTGCGGCCACCTCATTCCATAGCCGCCGGCTCACCACATTGTCCTTGTACTGCGGATCACGGCTGTCCCACAACGGGACACGCTCATGGACCTGGCAGATCAAGGCCTCATTGTCCTCATAGAGGTCCTCGTCCCGTTGTGGAACCTAGAAAAAACAAAAAAAAATTACAATCTTGGATATATTTCAGAAAGAGAAACAAAAAATAAAAAAAATAAAAAGAGACATTCAAAGACTATATACTTACTGTACATTCCGTCTCACCACCGGGACTTGTCTTGGCTGCGACTGCTCCTGCTGTTGGGACTCCTCAATCGCTGTGTCCGACGAGGATGTCTGAAAAAGAAAAAAAAATATTACACATTTGTAGATGCAGCAGCTATACTTACCCAAAGGCAGGAAGATACTCACATCATGCTCTGCTTGCGAATAATGTGATCCAGAAGAAGACATTCTGCAATAAAAAAAATACAAAGCATTAGTACATATTACATTTGAAAGGACAGGCAGTCATTTGGTTTAAGAATACTCACATTGTTGGTGTCATGAAAGGTGTCATCTCATCTATCTGCATAGTTCTGGAATTCCACGTATAAGTGCCGGTCGCACTCTTGCTGCATATTACTGCTGGACTTGTTTGTATTAGCAGTCGTGCCCCGCTACTAAGTTTGCTGGACATTTCTGTTTTGTGCTGTCACTTTGTTACAATTGCAGGAAAATCCCTGTTAGTTTATGTTCTACCTCTTGCTTTGTTAAATACACTTATTTGCCTCAGCTTTGGTCTCAGACTTGCTTTATCCCATGCAATCAGATTCCATAGTGCCCACATAATTGTTACACCTACATTATTAGAGCAGGTGGGCTGCCCAGCACTACATAAGTGCAACCCACAAGGACAAAAGCCCCAAGTTCTCCAGGCCAGCACTAAAGGTGCCAGCTGTATCTGTAACAACAATGAAACAAATGTACAAAAAACATTTTTTTTATAAAATTCATGAGGTATTGGTTGATATTATGGCTTAAATATGCAATCTTGGAACCTACATCAAGCCTTATCCATGTGCATTTGTAATACTAGGCAACAAACCCGCCCATGAATGGTCAGCGTGTTTGAGTGGTTGTTTTATCGGTCTCTTGCACCTGTGCTGTCTCTGACTTTACAATGGTGCATTAGTATTGTGATCTGGTGTTAGTATTTATGGCTGTTCTTTTTTCCTCTGATGTTATCCCATGACATAACAATGGAATTTCACAGCTGGGAGACAGCACTGACATCTATGGAATGGTGCAAATCTGTGAGGTGAGTATAAGGTTTTTTTTATTTCACATAGGGCACTGGAACAATTAAGAAGAGGTTGTCTAAGTAGTAAACTACAACATTGTAGCCTGACTATGAATATGTTAGGACCTCCTGTTGTTCATCTTGCATGTAAAATGCAGTACCCAAAAGATGAGCATAACATATCTGTCATTGACAGGGAACAGACTTGATACATGTCATTAAGCACAAAGGGATTAGAGCGTGGTAAAGCAACAAATACACAATTATGAAATGTATTTGTAATGTTTTACTACTTCAAAAAAAGAATACAAAAAGATGCAGCTGATAAATCAAGTATCAGCAGATGACCGGGCTGTAACTGATATTAAAAATCTCTATACAAACACCCACACTGATATTACCGCCGTATGGTGACTATATAGTGGTAGATATCAGTCCTAAGGCCGGGGTCACACTTGCGAGTGTATTCTGTCCTCATACACGTTAGCAGGGTGTGCGATGAGACATGTAGCTAAACCCCCTGTCTTCTTTAAGAAAAAGAGGCTGTAAAATTGTAACCTTCTTTTATTGATTGCAGATGTGACAGGAAAGGTAAAACTATAGAATGCAATAATAAGAGCATTTCAGAATATATAACTGCACAGAGCATGAAACACAAATAGTTTACAATATACAGAATACACAAACTGATTATTACCTACTTAGTACAACAAACGTACTGATAAACACAGGATTATAACACCTAGATAGTGCTTACCGACTATGCTTAGAGCAGGCTGTTTAAGAAACATGAAGAACACGAGTGATGTAGTTTCTCCTAAGACACATGGAGAATAATGGCTGCTGTTCCCCTTCACAGTGTGATAAACAAGACCATGATGCAACAGGAACAATCCCACAATGCTCTTGGAACTTCCCACAAGACATTACAAATTAAACTAGAATCTATGCATCAAACAGCTAGCAGGTGGCGATGTTACCTTACAACATAAAATGTATGAAAGACTAATACACTCAAAAAATTGCAATGTCTATAACAATTGGAGACATAAAAAAATGACTAGACTTTCTAGACAGCAATTATATGGCTGGACAGAACACTCCCCGCTTGACGTCAGCCGACGTCACTATTGTGTTTATTGGACGAGAACAGCAGAACGAGTTCCCCTACTGGCCTGAGGAACAATTTGGTCTCGCTTTGTTTCCCTATTTTTACTTCCACCTTACGTACGATTCCATCCTTACTTGGGAATGTCTGAGTAATGAGACCTAATGGCCATTCATTTCTCAGAGACTGATAGTCTTTCATTAGTACTACATCACCAGGCTGGAGGTTAGGCTTGCTGGTTTGCCACTTTCTCCTCTGCTGCAGGGTAGGCAGGTACTGTTTTTTCCACTTGTCCCAAAAAGCATTGGAGAGACTCTACACTTGTCTCCATCGACTCCTGTAACGGTCTTTAACATTAAATTCTCCAGGTGGCGAGCAATTAAGGTCAGTCTTCTGCGTAAGCAACAGGGCTGGGGTGAGAACAGTTGGGTCATCAGGATCACTGGAAATTGGAGCCAACGGTCTCGCGTTTATGATGGCTGACACTTCGGCCATGAATGTTGTTAAGCTTTCGTGTGTCAGTCTTACAGATCTTTCCTGTAAGAAGATTGAATCGAGGATTCTCCTTGCGACACCTATCATTCTTTCCCATACACTCCCATGTGTGAAGAATGTGGTGGGTTAAAGGTCCAAGTACACCCATGTACACTTAGGTATCTTTCAACGTCCTTCATATCCAAGTTGGAAGAGAGTTGCAGTTCTCTTGCTGCTCCGACAAAGTTGGTGCCTCGGTCTGAACGAATATGTTTGACGGGTCCTCTGATGGCAATGAAACGCCGGAGAGCGTTTATGAAGCACAAAGTGTCCATAGATTCAATTATCTCTATGTGGACGGCTCTGATGGATAGACAAGTGAACATAATCGCCCATCGTTTCCCGTTTGCGAGGCCTCCTCTGGTTTTTCGGACAACCACAGACCAAGGACCAAACACATCTAGTCCGATGTTGGTGAAAGGTGGATCTGTACTAAATCGGTCATATGGAAGATCTGCCATCTTCGGAATCTGTGACATACCATGAAGTTTCTTGCAAGTAACACAGTTAAAGATGAATCTGCACACACATCTCTTAGCTCCAACTATCCACAACCCAGATGTTCTTAAGGCTCCCTCTGTGAACATACGACCTTGGCGTTTTGTCCGCTCATGATAATGTTGAACAAGCAGAGTAGCTATGTGATGTTGTCCAGGAACTATCAAGGGATGTTTCTCTGCCGAACCTATTTTTGCCTCTTTAAGGCGTCCTCCTATTCTTAAGAGACCATCTCCATCCATGACTGGGTCAAGTTTCCTCAGAACACTATCTTTTGGTATTGGTCTTTGATTGATTACACAGTCGATTTCTCTGGCGTAGTTTTCCCGTTGTACAGCTCGGATAATTATATTCTTTGACTGCTCTAGATCAAGAACTGTGTGGACATGTTTACAATGATGCCAACCTGTGCAACTTTCCTTTTTTGTTGGTGAGGTTGCCTTGTAAGACTGAGCTATGTGGGTCAGGCAGGCGATGGCACGAACAAGTGAATTCCAAGTAGAGAACCTACTGAATCGCTGAGATCCCAGGTGGCGCTTCAAAGTTTCAGTATGTAACGCAGACACTTGAGGGCGAATTTCAACGTCAGCATGTGGATCTACTAGTTCAAACAAGGAAGTTTCTGTCATGTTGGGCAATGACCTACACAAAAACTCAGGGCCTGTAAACCAAATCGTGTCTTTGAGGCGATTGGCAGCAACAAATCTGGTAGCCTGGTCCGCAGGGTTGAGATGTGTAGGCACATATTTCCATTGTTCAGGTGAGGTAGACCTTCGAATTCTGAGCACTCTGTTGCTAACATAGACAAAGAAGCGTCTCACTTCGTTATGGATGTACCCAAGTACTATCCTGCTGTCAGTGTAGAACTCAAAGTCTTTAATTTCTAGATTCATTTCCATAGCAATGAGTTCTGCCAACTCGACTGCTAACACGGTGGCACAAAGTTCCAGGCTGTAAGGTTCTATGTATATATTCCTGAAACTCAGTTTGTTCGTCAGCCATTTTACTTTCTGTCTTGCTGCAGCTATCTTGCCCTCAGTCAAAATGGAGTTTCCAGCTTGCATGTTCCCGCCCTGATTCTCTCCTTTGCTTCTTAAGCAGCCACAGCTGAGCAATCAGTGCTTCAGAATCTAGCCTGCAGTGAACCTGTGACTTGACTCCTGTAAGCCTTGGACCTTGTACTCCAGCTATTCCTACTGAGGAACTCTGAAGCACTTGTGGACTCTGAACCCTGCTCTTTGAAAGACCCACGTTTGCATGGACTTACGGTAACAGAGAAGAAGATCCTGAATCTGTATTGGAGAGTGATTGCTGAGCTTGGATTACTCTGGCCTGCAGTGTCTCCTGTTTCTTGACCTTGTACTCCAGCTATTCCTACTGAGGAACTCTGAAGCACTTGTGGACTCTGAACCCTGCTCTTTGAAAGACCCACGTTTGCATGGACTTACGGTAACAGAGAAGAAGATCCTGAATCTGTATTGGAGAGTGATTGCTGAGCTTGGATTACTCTGGCCTGCTGTGTCTCCTGTTTCTGTGTCTGCAAACTGTGTGACTATTTCTGCCAACTTGTATGAAGTAATACAGGACTTTTCTATATCAAACCTGTGACTCCTGTGTTTTTCATCGCACCCAAGCACAAGACGCTATATGAACTGTACTACATACATTACAAGATTCTGAAGCCAAAACGTTAGTGTCTGCTGGGTCTGGAAGGCTGTGTCTGCTGTACTGTGGATATCAGACGTCCGGTTGTACTTTCTGTGATGACAGTGGTTGTGACTTCTCACAACCATTCCAGGTGAGCAATTCCCTTAAGTTTTTTCTTTTTGCAGTGTTACCACAGGTAAACACTATTGTTTTTTTTTTTTTTTTTTCCTTTCTTTTCTCTTTTTTGTCTGCTGTAACTCTGGATATCAGATGTCTGGTTGAAACTTCTGTGATGATAGTGGTTGTGACTTCTCACAACCATTCCAGGTGAGCAGTTCCCTTAATTTTTTTTTCTCTCTGCAGTGTTGCCACAGGTGAACACTATTGTTTTTTTTTCTCTCCTCTTCTTCCAGTAATCCTGTCTTAAAAGATCTGGAAAATGGAGGCCAGCATAAAGGAACTTTGCGGAGTGACTGATAATATCCTTGCAGATTTGCAGAATATAAAGACCCGTTTTACAAATCTACAGGACCTCAATAATCACAATTTGCAAGTGGTTGGACAGACTACCCAGGATTTGCGAGCCAGGATTGAGGTTCTAGAGGGGCGAGTCCAGGCTCCTGCCGTAGCCCTGAGTGCTGGGATTCCCAAGTTGCCCCCTTTTCGTTTTGGCGGTGAACGTGAGAAATTCAGGGGATTTATTAATCAATGCAATCTTTTTTTTTCTGCACATGCTTCACAATTTCCCACTGAACGATCTAAGGTGCTTACTATAATTATGTTGCTTACCAACAAGGCTTTAATGTGGGCAAACCCTCTGATTGAGACTGAGGATGATTGTTTGAATCACCTTGATGATTTTATTTCAGCCATGGGGCAGGTGTTTGATGACCCCAATCGAGGTGCAACAGCTGAAGCAGCCATGTTAACTTTGCGCCAAGGTAAGCACTCGGTAGCTGAATATGCCTTGGATTTCAGGAGATGGGCCCTTGATACCACCTGGGACAGTTCCGCCAAAAAATCTATTTTTCAAAAGGGGTTATCTCCACTGATTAAGGATGAACTTGCTCGTGCCGACCCTCCCACTGCGTTAGGTGACTTTATTAACTACTGCATCCGTATTGATACTCGTCTGACTGAACACAGGCAAGAGAGATGGTTCGAAAGCAATCGTACTAACCTTTTCCTACCTTCCTCTCCAGCTAAGGAACCTTTGAGTAGGATTACACGGGAACCTGAACCTGAACCCATGCAGGTAGACTCTTTACAACGACGGGTTAGTGATGCACGCAAGGAACATCGTTTTAAGGAGAATCTATGTTTCTATTGTGGTAAGTCAGGGCACTTCATTATAAACTGCCCCAGCCGTTCTCGTAAGACTACTGCAGCACTCATTCATTGTGAGTGTTGCGAGAGGGGATCTGTCAGGTCCGAGCCTCAGGCTCCAGAGAGATCTGCAGCAACAGATCTTGATTTCTCGGATTTAAACTCCGTTACCTCTGAGGATGTTGACTGTGTAAACGCTGCCATTTTTCAAGTTTCCTCAGCGGTGTCCCAGCTGAGTTGTAAGAAAAACAATTCTCATTGCTTTCTTTCCATCAAACTCTGGGTTGACTCAGCTTGGGTGTCTAGCTCTGCTATGATCGACTCAGGGCAAGTGGAAATTTTATGGATGTCTCCTTTGCTCTGAAACAGGGAATACGTTCAGTGAAGAAGGCTACTCCAGTACAGATGGAAACTGTGGATGGCTCCCTGCTGACCTCTGGACCAGTGGATCAGGAAACAGAGCCTTTGAGGCTACTTATGGGTAAAGATCATCAAGAGAAACTGTCCTTTATGCTTATCTCTTCTCCCCACTTTCCCATTATTCTAGGGCTACCATGGCTGCAGGCTCAGAATCCTACCATTAACTGGGAGACCAAGGAATTACACTTTCCAGAGAAACAGATGAGTCCAAAAGTTTCAGCTTGCTCTGTTCCTAAAGGAATCATGTCAGTCCCTGAACTACCAGCTGTATACCAGGACTATGTGGATTTATGTGACAAGAAGAACGCTGACCAGCTTCCTCCTCACCGTCCATATGATTGTCCAATTGAATTATTGCCTGGAGCAGAGATACCTTTTGGTAAGATCTACCCCCTGGCGGGGCCCGAGCTAAAGGCTTTAAAGGATTACATAGATGAAAATCTAGCCAAGGGCTTCATACGCCCCTCTTCATCTCCTGCAGGTGCACCCATCTTCTTTGTAAAGAAGAAAGATGGATCTCTGAGACCATGCGTAGACTATAGGGAACTCAATAAGGTTACTATTAGAAACCGTTATCCATTGCCTTTAATCCCTGAGTTATTGGAGAGAGTGCGACATGCCAAAATTTTTTCTAAACTAGATCTTCGTGGGGCCTATAACTTAGTCCGTATTAGACCTGGGGATGAATGGAAGACTGCATTCAGGTCACGCTATGGACACTTTGAATATCTAGTTATGCCTTTTGGTCTGAGTACCGCCCCAGCCACTTTCCAACACTTGGTGAATGACATCTTCAGGGATCTCCTAAATACATTCGTGGTAATTTATTTGGATGATATTCTAATTTTTTCTAACTCCACAGAGGAACATCATGGACATGTGAGAATGGTCTTGGAACGTCTAAGACAAAATCATCTTTACATCAAACTTGAAAAGTGTGAATTCCATAGGACCGAAATTCAATTTCTGGGTATGTACTGTCTACACAAGGAATTAGTATGGATGGAAGCAAAACCCAAGCCATCAAGGATTGGCCAAGTCCTAGAAATGTGAAGGAGGTACAGCGCTTCATCGGGTTTGCCAACTTCTATAGACGTTTCATTAGAAATTTCTCTGAGGTAGTGTCACCTATCACTCAACTTACCCGGAAAGAGTCTAGGTTTTCCTGGACTCCCCAAGCCCAGGAAGCATTTTCCTGTCTAAAAGATAAATTTACCACTGCACCTATCCTAGTACATCCCAACCCCGAGCTTGCCTTCATAATAGAGGTGGATGCTTCAGACTGTGCCGTTGGAGCTATACTCTCTCAGAGAACAGGTGAGAAGAATGTCTTGCATCCCTGTGCCTTCTTTTCCCAGCAGTTGTCTTCGGCTGAGAGGAACTACGATGTGGGCAATAGAGAGTTGTTGGCCATTATTGCCGCCTTCAAAGAATGGAGACACCTTCTTCAGGGGGCTGCACAGCAAATAGTCGTCCTGACAGACCATCGTAACCTTGAGTTTATCAGGTCGGCTAAGTGCCTGACTCCTCGCCAGGCTCGCTGGAATCTTTTCTTAAACCAATTTAATTTTATCATCTCTTATAGACCAGGATCGCGCAACGGAAAGGCTGATGCACTCTCTAGGATTTTCTCAGCAGAGACACGTCCAATTACTCCTCCTAAGACTATTCTTCCTGACTCTAGATTCCTAGGAGTAATTCATAATCAAGACCTACTTAAGGACATCAAGGAAGCATACCATGCGGATTCCTTTTTGGTACAACCCCCAAGGGACGTAAGTCTTGTCTTTAAGAATGGTGTGTGGATTCAGGGACAACGTCTGTATATTCCTGAAACAGTCAGATTAAGAGTATTGCAACTCATTCACGATTCCAAGATAGCTGGGCATAGAGGAATTCTAAAGACACAGGAATTTCTTTCTCGTTTCTTTTGGTGGCCCACTTGCAGGAAGGATGTTTTGAATTATGTCACTTCATGTGAGGTCTGTGCAAGATGCAAAACACCTCGCTCCTCACCAACTGGTCTGTTACAGCCTCTTCCCACCAAGTCCCGCCCGTGGGGATCCATTTCTATGGACTTCATTGTGGAGTTACCAACCTCTCAGGGGAAGAACACCATTCTAGTGGTGGTTGACCGTCTAACAAAGGCAGCTCATTTTATCCCTTGTGTCGGCTTACCCACTGCAAAACAGACATCAGATTTGATGATTAAAGATGTGTTTCGCTTACATGGAGTACCGGATGAGGTTATTTCGGATCGAGGGGTGCAATTCACTTCTAGGTTTTGGCAAAATTTCTGTGCAGCATTGGACATTAAAGTAAACCTTTCTTCTGCTTTTCATCCCCAGACTAATGGACAGACCGAACGAACCAATCAAACCCTGGAGCAGTATCTCCGCTGCTTTATCTGCCACCTACAGGATGATTGGGTGGATCTACTTCCATTAGCTGAGTTCTCGTAAACAACTCTCAGAGTGCCTCCACTAAACAGTCTCCTTTTTACTCTAATCTAGGTTATCATCCTAACATTCTACCACGATTTCCCATAGAAACGCCTTTACCAGCAGTGGCTGAAAGAATCACGTCTTTACAGAAGAATATGGATCTTCTAAAGGAAAATCTGGAATCGGCTCAAGAAAGATACAAGAAAGCAGCAGATAAATTTCGTAAACCTGCACCAGCTTTCAAGGTAGGAGACTTGGTCTGGCTGTCAACCAGAAATCTTAAGTTAAGGATTCCATCGTCTAAGTTGGGACATAAGTACATTGGACCCTATAAAATCAGTAAAATTATAAGTGCCGTTGCTTGTCGTCTTCAACTGCCCAGAACTATGAGAATCCACCCTGTCTTTCATGTATCCCTACTAAAGGCTGCGACACCCAATACGTTTCCTGGACGTTCCT
Organism: Oophaga sylvatica; assembly: GCA_033576555.1. Lineage (NCBI taxonomy): Eukaryota > Metazoa > Chordata > Amphibia > Anura > Dendrobatidae > Oophaga > Oophaga sylvatica. Next base: position 421,775,051 of record JARQOD010000002.1, read on the forward strand.
CTCCTTGCCCTGACCCAGTGCTAGTCGATGGTCAGGAAGAATTTGTGGTGGAAAGGATTTTAGATTCCAGGTTGTATAGAAATCAGTTACAATATCTGATTAAATGGCAGGGCTACCCAGTGGAGGACAACTCATGGGAACCGGTCAATAACGTTAATGCTCCTCGCTTGCTCCGTCAGTTTCATCAGACGTACCCACACAAGCCTGGTCTGAGGTCATCCGGAGGTTGTCCTTAAGGGGGGAGTAATGTAAGGTTCTATGTATATATTCCTGAAACTCAGTTTGTTCGTCAGCCATTTTACTTTCTGTCTTGCTGCAGCTATCTTGCCCTCAGTCAAAATGGAGTTTCCAGCTTGCATGTTCCCGCCCTGATTCTCTCCTTTGCTTCTTAAGCAGCCACAGCTGAGCAATCAGTGCTTCAGAATCTAGCCTGCAGTGAACCTGTGACTTGACTCCTGTAAGCCTTGGACCTTGTACTCCAGCTATTCCTACTGAGGAACTCTGAAGCACTTGTGGACTCTGAACCCTGCTCTTTGAAAGACCCACGTTTGCATGGACTTACGGTAACAGAGAAGAAGATCCTGAATCTGTATTGGAGAGTGATTGCTGAGCTTGGATTACTCTGGCCTGCTGTGTCTCCTGTTTCTGTGTCTGCAAACTGTGTGACTATTTCTGCCAACTTGTATGAAGTAATACAGGACTTTTCTATATCAAACCTGTGACTCCTGTGTTTTTCATCGCACCCAAGCACAAGACGCTATATGAACTGTACTACATACATTACACAGGCGTGGTACGGTGTGTTCACGGAGCGGTGTTAGTTTTGCTCTGCTCATGACAAACCCTACATGGCATTGTTGACTTGTGTCTATCGTCCTCAAATAGGCTACCGCAGCAATTGCTTTGATTGAAGCATCGGAGAACACACAAAGGGTTTGTGTCTCTATCTTGGTACTCGGTACAGAGACATACGAACGTGTTATATGAAGACTTGACAAGGCTGTGAGGGAATTTCTCCAGATCATCCACTTGGTTTTCTCTTTTGTGGGAAGAGGAGTATCCCAGTTCGTCACCTCTGTGGTGAACTCTCTTAACATAGCCTTGCCCTCGATGACTACAGGAGCTACAAACCCCAGTGGGTCATACAAACTGCTTATGGTAGACAGTACTCCTCTGCGAGTAAAGGGTTTATCTTCTCTGTTAACCTGGAAGGTGAAGGTATCAGCTTTTATGTCCCATAGTAGGCCGAGACTCCGCTGCATCGGTAGGGAGTCTATGCCTAGATCTAAATTCTTCAAGTCACTTGAATGATCCTCAGGAGGGAAGGCTTCCATCACTTCCTTGCTGTTAGAAGCGATCTTGTGCAACCTCAGGTTAGATACAGCGAGCATGTCCTTGGCTCTTTTCAGAAGACTAATCGCGGTCTCATTTGTTGGCATCGATTTCAAACAGTCATCCACATAGAAATCTTTCTCTATAAACAGTCTGGCATCTGTTCCGAACTCTGCTTCAACCTCTTGAGCCACGCGTCTCAGCCCATAGATGGCTACTGCAGGAGAAGGACTATTACCAAAAATATGTACCTTCTTACGATACTCCGTAATCTCTTTGGAAGGATCGTTATCCTTGAACCACAAGAATCTCAAGAAATTTCTATGTTCCTCTTTAACAAAGAAGCAGTGGAACATCTGTTGGATGTCTGCTGTGAATGCAATGGAGTCTCTACGAAAACGGATAAGCACTCCTAAAAGTTTGTTGTTCAGATCCAGGCCTGATAACAAGCCATCATTCAATGAAACACCTTCATACTTAGCACTCGAATCAAATACTACTCTGATTTGACCTGACTTTTTCGGGTGATACACTCCAAACAGAGGCAGGTACCAACTTTCTTCAGCGTCTTGAAGTGTAGGTGCTAACTCTGCATGACCGTTTTTAAATATTTTCACCATGAAGGTAAAGAAATTACCTTTCATCTCTGGTTTATTATGGAAGCTGTGCCTGAGGGAGACAAATCGTTTGTAAACTTGTTCTCTGTTGTTAGGCAAGCGTTGTCTTTGAGGCTTGAAGGGTAGAGGTGCAATCCAGTTTTTCGTTTTGTCCTGCACCATTACTTGCTCCATCATCTCTAGGAACAGTTTATCTTCAAATGACATTGCTATACGATTATCTTCTTTGGTCTTGTGGAAGACTGTACACCCAAGGTGATCTTGGTCCCAATTCTGAATGCAATCATCATTGGCACTACTCGCTAAGATACTTGGTTCTGAAGTACTGTGTAGCAGCTCCTTTATGAAGTAGTGATTTTCACATGGTTGAAGGAGAGATGGACGTCCATTCTCGAGAGTCCTGGTAAACATGTTGTTAACTACTGTCAGTTTGTGTGCACCTCCTAAACAGACCTCTCCTATAATGACCCACCCAAGGTCGAGTCTCTGAGCATATGGAGCATTGTGTGAGCCATTGATCTGTTGTCTAACATTGTGAACTTGTAGAATATCTCTCCCTAAGAGCAAGATTATTTGAGCCTCTGGGTCAAGGTTAGGAATCAGGCGTTCTATACGCTTCAGATGAGGATGGTACGATGCCACTTCAGGCGTAGGTATCTCTGACCTGTTGTCAGGAATCTGGTTACATTCCAATATGGTTGGTAAGGGCAGACACATTTGGCCATCTATAGACTCGACTACGTATCCTGTTGCTCTCCTACCAGCTGTCTCTATTATACCGGCACAGGTTTTTAAAGAGTAGGGGGCGCTGGGTCCTCTGACGTTAAAGCTATCAAAGAAGGCAGACTTGGCTAATGACCTATTACTCTGATCATCTAAAATCGCGTACACTTTGATGGCTTTGTCCTTTTCGTCTGCCGGGTAGACTCTCACTAGGGAAATTTTAGAGCAAGACTTGCCTCCCATGAGATTTCCACAAACTTCTGTACACTTAGAAGTAATGGCTGGAGTGTCAGTATTTGAGTCATTCAGCTCCCCGCTATGCTCTTGGGGCAAAGTATCTGATGGTGATCCAGGGTGTAGAACTGAGTTATGTTCGGTGCTGTCACATTCAGTACACCTTGCACTAACCTCACAGTCCCTGGCAAAGTGGGATGTTGAAGAACAGCATTTGTAGCAGATGCGATTCTCCTTAAGGAAGGCCTTCCTTTCCTCCAATGACTTTTCTCTGAAAGCTCTGCACTTAAGGAATGTGGCTTCTTGTGTAAGGGACACTGCCTGCTTGGATCCTTGGATTTGTCTTCTCCTTGACCGGAGCTGAACTCTTTGCGAACTGAACCTGTGGGAGAAATGTTAGTTTTGTGGACCTCTACAGTTGTTCTACGAGGTTTGCTAACAGAGTTATTGGCACATGACGGCATGAAATTAAAGCTAGAGTCATTTCTAATTTTTGCTTGTTCTGAGACAAAATCTACAAACACATCGAATGGAGGAAACGGTACATTGTAAGTCTGTTTATACCTAGATCCATATGTAACCCATTTGTCTTGCAGGTTATATGGGAGTTTCTGAACTATGGGGTTCACACCTCTAGCAGTGTCGAGATATGTCAACCCCACAAGATCTCCTTCTGCTTTTGCTACACACAACTCCATTAACAAGTCAGTTAATTCTCTGAGCTTTGAATAATCCTTGTTTGCTATTCTAGGAAAATCCTCTATTCTTTTAAACAAGGCATTTTCTATAACCTCTACTGAGCCATAGCATTCATCAAGTCTATTCCAAATTCTTTTGAGGCCGACATCTGGATAATTTATATTAATGTCTCTGATTCTCTTTGCGTGTTCGGCGGACTCACTTCCTAGCCATTTTACCAAGAGATCCACTTCTTCACTACATGATAGACCTATGTCTCTTATGGTATTTTTGAAGGAGGCTCGCCAAGCCCTGTAGTTTTCAGCGCGATCGCTGAACTTTACAAGTCCCTTAGTGACCAACTCACGTCGAGCAAGGAACTTGGCAAAGTCCATTGTGGCTTGATTGGCACTGATGCCAGCTGATGCAGTGTTGTCAGAGTACATGTTTGCTGTGCGATCATACCTGTTAGGTGTCTCTGGTTTCGTCCAACTGCTGTAGTACCTTTCTGAAGCGAAGGGATTCTCTTTAAAGCGGGACAGATTTCGGACCTTCTGCTCTGGAGAAAGATTATTGTAGTCAGTATCATCCCAATGTGTATCTCCTTGCTTTCAGTAGGGACACTGATAGTTGGCTTTCTGGGGGTCCGAATTATCTGGTTGGCTTGGCTTGTTGACAAAATGCTCTGTCTTCGCCTGTGGGTCTGGATCGTCATTTGGTTTGGAATGTCGATGGACGTACTCTGCAGTACGCTGCAATGGATCGTGAGTAACTCGTTGTAGACCTAGCACACTGCTGTGTCTGCTGTGTTCACCGTTGGAATATACGGCAGTTTCTAGGGCTTCTGCTTCTGCTATGGCAGCTGCTGTTTCTTTTTCAATAGCAAGTTTCTGTAATGTTGCTTCAAGGCGCGCTTTCTCTGCGTCCAGGCAGGCTTGTTGGCATGCCTTTTCTGCATCCAGGCATGCTTGTTGGCGTGCCTTTTCTGCATCCAGGCATGCTTGTTGTAGTTTCAATTCTATCTCCTGCTCAGCAAAGGTGCTTCTTGCTTTTGCCACTTCAGCCTTTGCGCGGGCAATTGCTGACGGAGGATGTCTTGGAGGAACCAACTCGTGATATCGTCTTGAAAGAGGATGCTCGCCCTTGAGACATGATTTGACAGTTGGGCAACCACTGTGATATCTCTTTGTCGGCTCTGCGTGGATAATGGCGGGCTCTGTATGGTTCGATTATTCGGTCCGACCGTTAAGAGGTTGCTGCAATATCCGCATGCAATAACCGTATGCTTGGATAATGGTGGCTCTGTATGACTGATCTTCTGAGCTTGTTCTCAGCAGTCGTTTTACTATTTTGTCCTCATACACGTTAGCAGGGTGTGCGATGAGACATGTAGCTAAACCCCCTGTCTTCTTTAAGAAAAAGAGACTGTAAAATTGTAACCTTCTTTTATTGATTGCAGATGTGACAGGAAAGGTAAAACTATAGAATGCAATAATAAGAGCATTTCAGAATATTTAACTGCACAGAGCATGAAACACAAATAGTTTACAATATACAGAATACACAAACTGACTATTACCTACTTAGTACAACAAACTGTAAGCTTTTCAGGGGATATAGCTCTGGGATCGCCGTCCGGGTAGACGGAGTGGCACGGAAACAGTTCATTCACAGACAGCAGTTCTGGTAAAAACTGGCCGCAACCAGTTTTATTAAAGTCCACAGCAAACAGAACATAATCAAAACCAAATCATAAACATAAGCCCTGGGCTTGTCCAGCCACTTACTACACTTAGATAGATTTCCCTCTCTATCCGGGTCCAGACTCTAACAGCCTGTCCCCAAAACAACACATATGTTCAGTAGTTACCAGCATGGAGGTTCGCAGAGGCTCCTCTTTGTGTTGGCATATCCAATGTCCAGACTTGAGAGAGCTCCCCTCCTATTCAGCAGCTATCCGCATGGATTCTCACAGAGACTACTCCTGTGTCCGGGGTACATCGAGCACCCAGACTGAGACAGCTCATACTCCTGGAGACTCCTTCTTGTGCCTGGACTCCTTGTCCAGACTAAGCGAGCTCTCTGTCTGTATTCCCAGACACCTACTTCTGGTTTCCTAATTAACACCTGAGTGGTTTCAGGCCTGAGCTGCAAGTGTGTACTTGTCATGGGTGCATCGCCACGAAGATCGTCGCGATTGCACATTCTGACTTCTCACAGCTGAGCTGCTGTTTCTTTGTGTTTGGTAATGAGAGTTAATTTTACCTAGCTCTTTGCTAAGACTAGGTCCAGCCTCGCCCGGCTGCTTTGGATTATGTTCTAATTAGTTTCCTTTATATTCCTGCCAGTCTGGGTGTTGGATGCCGGTGAAAGCATTCATATAGTTTAGCAGACTGGATCGGTTCTGGGAATACTTAAGCTAAGAGCTCCTTAGTTGTTTTTACTCTTACAGCTTATAGTTTATCTCTGAGACCTAAGGTGTTCCTACTGTGTGTGAGTGTTGTATGTAAGACTTTATTTACTTTATTTCTTATCTTTCTTGTATGTCTTTCTGTTCATTAACCGTTACCTGGTCATTCCCTTTGGTGGTATTCAGGGTCCTTCTTAGGACTAGAATACAGTTGGCAGGGATTGATAGGAGACAGGGTTTACGCTGGTGGCCTGGACCTCTGTACCTTTAACAGTACCTCCAGGTTGAGGGATTAGTTAGGACCCCAGTTAGGGTCAGCATAGACCCCGGTCACCCTCTAGCCGGAGACAGCGTATAACGGATTCCGTTTTGAACCACTGGACTTTCTGTCAGGTAAATCTATGTTATCATATAGCTATGCGCATGTTATATAGTATGTTGCCCTTTTGATATAGATTATTGTCATCACATATATATATCTGCTATACAGCGTGACATTTTCACCGGCCCATACTAAAGATTCTCCCCAGCTATCATGGATCCAGTAGCCCAGCTGGCCCGGCAGTTGCAGGGATTGTCCATGGAGTTGGCAGACATTAAGTCCAAGGTTTTGTTTCCCCCGGAGCAAACCAGATCTGAACCTAAGGTTGCTCTCCCGGACAGGTTCACTGGTGGGCGGGACAAATTTTTTACTTTCCGGGAGGCATGTAAATTGTACTTTCGGCTGCGGCCTCGGTCATCTGGGAGTGAAGAGCAGAGGGTGGGAATTGTTATCTCGCTCTTACAAGGGGATCCTCAATCTTGGGCGTTCTCTATTCCTCCAGGCTCCCCAGATCTCCAGTCAGTGGATCGATTTTTTAGTGCCCTGGGTCTGGTATATGATGATCCGGATCGAGTCTCCCTTGCTGAAACAAGGTTACGTAAAATACGGCAAGGAAATCGTCCAGCGGAGGAATATTCTTCTGAGTTCCGTAGATGGGCAACAGATACTCAGTGGAATGACCCAGCTCTTAGGAGCCAGTTTTGTCAAGGGTTGTCTGACAAATTAAAAGATGTGTTGGCTCAGTATGATTCTCCTCCATCACTGGAGGCTGCTATGGCCCTCGCTATTCGCATTGATAGACGTCTTCGGGGAAGACGCGAGGTAACTCCGCCCCCGTGATGACTCCACCTACTACTAAAGTCCCTTATACTGAGGTTCCCCTGGTCTGTTCTGAGGAACCCATGCAGTTGGGAGGGACATCATTTTGTAGGAGGGAATCAGCGGTGCGCCGCAAGACTAGAAGGTGTTTCTTTTGCGGGAGAGAGGGACATTTTGTTGGGGGGTGTCCATCCCGGACCTCTTTGAACCAAGGAGTTAACCTGGGAGTGTGTATTTCGTCCCCAAATCCCTCTCAGTTTCTCGTGCCTGCGGAGGTGGTGATTGGTACTAGAACTGAGAGGATTTCTGTTTTTCTTGATAGTGGGTCCGGGGCTAATTTGGTGGACACTCGGTTTGCCCAGGTGCATGGTATGCAACTGAGTGTATTGGCCAAACCGGTCCCTATACTCTCTATTGATTCTAGACCTCTTGGTCAAGGTAGCTTGGTACAAGCTGTTCATAACATAGATCTTCGAGTAGGGGCAATACATAAAGAGCAATTGTCTTGTTATGTGTTGGAGGGTCTGCCTGCTCCTATTGTGTTGGGACTTCCTTGGTTGGCTAAACATAACCCAGTGATTGATTGGCAATCCAGAAAGATAAGCCAGTGGGGTGAATTTTGCAAGAATAACTGCATGAGCACGGTCATCGGTGCGGTTGTGCCTAGGACTTTGCCTCCTTTTCTGGAGGACTTTTGGGAGAAGTTCTCAGAGGAGGGGTGTAAAGAGTTACCTCCTCATCGCACATATGACTTCTCAATAAAGTTGCTTCCTGATGCCTTATCTCGTACTTTCCCAGGGGTCGGGAAGACGGATGATCCGGTTCCTATTCCTCAGGAGGGAGTTGTAGTGTCAGCTGTATGCTCTGAGCTTGAGGGGGAGGTATTGGGGGCTCAGGGGGACGCCCCTGTGGGACTTCCAGGGAGACTGATAGTTCCAGATCGCTTAAGACTGAAGGTTTCGGAGAACCCTTACAAACGGATGGCTGATAGGAGGAGAGTTTCTGGTCTAGATCTGAGGGTGAACGATCTGGTGTGGTTGTCTACCAGGAATATAAAACTTAAAGTTCCCTCCTGGAGGTTGGGTCCCAGATTCATCGGGCCATACAGGATCAGTTCCATAATTAATCCTGTGGCATTTCGTCTGGACCTCCCTCCTACGTTTAAAATTCATAATGTGTTTCACAAGTCATTACTTAAAAAGTATGTGGCACCAGTCATACCGTCACCTCTACCTCCTCCTTCAGTGGTAGTCAATGATAACGTGGAAGTTCATTGGAGGGGGTATGGTCCTGAGGAGAGGACGTGGGTCCCTGCGTCTGATGATAACGCAGATCGATTGGTTCAGACCTTTCACACAATTTACCCGGACGGACCTGGTCATGAGGGTCCGGAGGCCCCTCGTAGAAGGGGGGTACTGTCATGGGTGCATCGCCACGAAGATCGTCGCGATTGCACATTCTGACTTCTCACAGCTGAGCTGCTGTTTCTTTGTGTTTGGTAATGAGAGTTAATTTTACCTAGCTCTTTGCTAAGACTAGGTCCAGCCTCGCCCGGCTGCTTTGGATTATGTTCTAATTAGTTTCCTTTATATTCCTGCCAGTCTGGGTGTTGGATGCCGGTGAAAGCATTCATATAGTTTAGCAGACTGGATCGGTTCTGGGAATACTTAAGCTAAGAGCTCCTTAGTTGTTTTTACTCTTACAGCTTATAGTTTATCTCTGAGACCTAAGGTGTTCCTACTGTGTGTGAGTGTTGTATGTAAGACTTTATTTACTTTATTTCTTATCTTTCTTGTATGTCTTTCTGTTCATTAACCGTTACCTGGTCATTCCCTTTGGTGGTATTCAGGGTGAAATGTGACCTGGTGTATGGCCCACACTATTATCAGAAAGGATTTAGATTCTGAAATGTGGCCTGGTGTCTGGCCTACACTATTACCACAAACAATTTAGATTATGAAATGTGGCCTGGTGTATGGCCCACAATATTAGCAGAAATTATTAAGATTCTGAAATGTGACCTTGTGTCTTATCAATAACACAATTTGGTCTTCGTAATGTAAGTACTTTCAGTCCACCACAGACTTATGCCTCTGAGGCATGCATAGATCTTATCCACAAAGAGGTCAATAACATACTAAGAGAACATGACAGAGGAGCATTCCCCACTCACAACAACCTAAAATTGAGTCTCTTAAAACCAATAAAAATATTACAATAAAACCTGCCGAGAAAAGAGGGGTTGTCGTTGTTATGGATCGTACCCAATACCGTAACAAAATTTCATGCCAACTCTCAGACAGTTCAACTTATAAACCTACCCCTAGTGATCCATCTTTTTCCATCAGAAATAAAATTAACATAACTACTAAACACCTATCACTAGATACTATTGACAAGAAAACCACATCATTCCTAATCAATCTGAACCCCGTTACCCCAGTTTTTTATATTTTACCCAAGATTCACAAATCCTTCACCAATCCTCAAGATCGTCCCGTTGTTGCCTCAACAGATTCCATCTTATCCCCTCTGTCCCTGTTTTTGGAAAAATTTCTAACCCCATTGGTCGAGACCTCATGCTCTTTCATTTTAGACACTAGCCACTTCCTTAACATCATTAAACAGATACTCAAGGTTCCTACCGACACTTTACTTCTCACACTGGATGTCAATAGTTTATATACATCGATAGAACACAATGTAGGCCTTACAGCTGTGGGGGACTTGTTGACCACCTCTTTCTTTTCCTACAACTCAAAGAACTCTGCATGTAACTTCTGACACTAGTCCTACAAGAAAACTACTTCTTGTTTGGTGACCAATTCTTTATGCAGATTTATGGGACCATAATGGGATCAAACATGGCTCTGGAGTATGCCAATTGTTATATGGATGCCTTCAAAAGGGACTTTGTCTACACCACCACATTATTTCTAAGATATTGCAAATGTTGGTTGAGATATATAAACAATATATTGTGCATCTGGGATGGGACTCCTGAAACTCTACACACTTTTTTTCAAATGACCTGAATTCCATTTATCCAGAACTGAAATTCACCCTCCACTCTGAAGGTACTGCCACACTAAGCTATCCCGCTAGCGATCTCGTTAGCGTTGCATACTAATGAGATCGCTAGCGGGATTGTTTCTATATCGCTAAATGCTACCGCATTTAGCGATATAGTTAACGACGCTATCGCCGTTAGCGATCTTCTTAACGACTTTAGCGGTACAAAAGTACCGCTAAATCGCTAAGAAAAGGTGCCACACAGCGATTAGATACTTACCCAGCGGGAGCGCCAGCGATGAAATAGGGTCCGGAGCGATTCCAGCGACGAGCGAGATCACAGCAGGAAGCTCGTCGCTGGAAGCTGCCGCACTGAACAATATCGCTAACGGGATCGCTAAATAGTGAAGTTTTTTAGCGATCCCGTTAGCGATATTCTTTAGTGTGGCATACCCTTAACACTACTCTCATCTCTTTCCTCGACAAACTAATATACAAGAACAGTGAAGGTTTTCTAACCACAGATATCTACACAAAACCAACAGTTTGGAATAACCTTGTTCACAATTCCAGCTTAAACCCAAAAAGCACAAAAAATGGTTTACCTCATTACTTTTTTTTTTTTGGAAGAGCATTTGAGCAGCAGGGTGGTTTGCTGTTAAAGGAGAAAAAAAATCTCTCTTTAAATCTTCTGCTTGTGTGACCGGTGCGCAAGTGCGAACGGTGGAAAGTGTGATTTGAGATTCAGTAACTTTGGATTCAGGGAGTTGACAAGGGAGGAATTACTGAATTGCTGTTATATTTTATTAATACTTTTTATTTATTTTTACTTATCTTTGCTGTCTGGTGAAATCCCCATTAGAAATATGCTCCACTATTGCCAATGCTATCCAGTGTACATCTTGCCACATGTATACAGTCCTTGAACAGCCGGTCGAGGGTGCATACTGCTGTGCGAGATGTGAGCACGTTGTGCATTTGGAAGCCCAAATACTGGATCTAAATGTGCAGCTGGCAACACAGATCCATAGACAATATGGAAAGGAGTCAAGGAGTCTTCTGCTCACTGAGCAGATGCTCAATGGGATAGATGAGGGGGGGATGCTAGGATGGAGCTGCAGGACACTGAAGTAGCAAGCTGGGTGACAGAAGGCGGGGTAGAGCGCCAGGGAGGCTAGTCCTGATCTGGCACACCCCAATAAGTTTTTAAAGTTGACAGATGAGGGGGATGTCAGTACAGGGGTAACACTGCTGCAGCCAGGCATGTCCTCTGAAAGCCAGGGGAGTGTCTGCTCTAGTAAGGGGGGAATTAGGAGAGCAGGGCAGGCCAGACAGGTGCTGGTAGTGGGGGACTCAATTATTAGGGAACAGGTAGGGCAATCTGTCACAAAGACAGGGATTGTCGAACAGTGTGCTGCCTACCTGGCGCTCGAGTCCGACACATCGCTGATCGGGTTGACAGATTACTGGGAGGGGCTGGTGAGGACCCAACGGTCATGGTGCACATTGGCACAAATGACAAAGTTAGAGGTAGGTGGAAGGTCCTTAAAGATGATTTCAGGGAATTAGGCTGCAAGCTTAAAGCAAGGACCTCCAACGTGGTATTTTCTGAAATAATGCCTGTACCATGTGCCACGCCAGAGATACAACGGGAGATTAGGGAGGTTAAAAAGTGGCTCAAGAATTGGTGTAGGAAGGAGGGGTATGGGTTCCTGGAGAACTGGGCCGACTTCTCAGTTGGCTACAGGTTCTATGCTAGGGACGGGCTGCACCTCAATGGGGAGGGTGCAGCTGTGCTGGGGGAGAAAATGGCTAGAAGGTTGGAGGAGTCTTTAAACTAGGGACTAGGGGGGAGGGTATTCATTTTATAGGAGGGAAAGGCAGTGCAGATAGAGACCTGGGCACAAATAATGAAATTGGGGGTGGGGTTAGAACAGTTAATAATTTAAGAAAGAATAGAGATACAAAGAGATACATAAAGTGCATGTATACTAATGCCAGAAGCCTCACCAAAAAATGACAGAATTAGAATTAATTTTGTTGGAACATAATTATGACATGGTGGGGATATCTGAGACTTGGCAGGATGAGAGCCACGACTGGGCGGTTAATTTACAGGGCTATAGTCTGTTTAGAAATTACCGTAAAAATAAGCGAGGTGGGGGTGTGTGTTTATATGTAAAATCATCCTTAAAACCCATCCTGCATGATATCTGTGAATCTAATGAAGATGTAGAGTCTCTGTGGGTGGAGATTAGGGGAGGGGGGAAAAATAATAAATTACTGATAGGGGTTTGTTATAAGTCTCCTAAAATAATGGAAGCAACAGAGAATATCCTCGTAAAGCAAATAGATGAAGCAGCAACTCAAGGAGAAGTCATTATTATGGGGGACTTCAACTACCCTGAAATACATTGGGGAACAGAAACCTGCAGTTCCAGCAAAGGTAATAGGTTTTTGATAACTATGAGTGACAATTACCTTTCACAAGTAGTTCAGGACCCAACAAGAGGGGGGGCACTGCTAGACCTAATATTATCCAACAGGCCAGACCGCATATCAAATATAAGGGTTGGGGGTCACTTGGGTAATAGTGATCACAAAATAATAAGCTTTCATGTATCCTTTAATAAGATGTGTAGTAGAGGGGTTACAAGGACACTAAACTTCAGGAAGGCGAATTTCCAACGGATGAGAGATGATCTTAGTGCAATAAACTGGGACGATATCCTGAGACATAAAAATACACAAAGAAAATGGGAGACGTTTATTAGCACAGTATATACCCTATGGGAATAAACATGCTAGAATTAGGAGGAAACCACTATGGCTAAATAGAGCTGTAAGGGGCGCAATAAGTGACAAAAAGAAAGCGTTTAGGGAATTAAAGCAAGTAGGTAGTGATGAGGCATCAAATAAATACAGAAGATTGAATAAATTCTGTAAAAAGCAAATCAAGACAGCAAAGATTAAGGCAGAGAGACTCATTGCCAGAGAAAGTAAAAATAATCCCCAAATATTCTTTAACTACATAAATAGCAAGAAACTAAAAAATTATAGTGTTGGTCCCCTTAAAAATAGTCTGGGTGAAATGGTGGTTGCGAATGAGGAAAAAGCCAATATGCTAAATGACTTTTTTTCAACTGTATTTATACAAGAAAATCCCATGACAGATAACATGATCAGTGATAAAAAAATTTCTCCATTAAATGTCACCTGCTTAACCCAGCAGGAAGTACGGCAGCATCTAAAAATCACTAAAATTGACAAATCCCTGGGCCCGGATGGGATACACCCCGAGTACTGCAGGAATTAAGTACAGTCATAGATAAACCATTATTTTTAATCTTTAAAGATTTCATAATAACGGGGTCTGTACCACAGGACTGGCGTATAGCAAATGTGGTGCCAATATTCAAAAAGGGGGCAAAAACTGAACCTGGAAATTATAGGCCAGTGAGCTTAACATCTACTGTGGGTAAAATCCTGGAGGGTTTTTTTAAGCGATACTATCTGAGGCTGAATAACCTCATGACACAGTATCAGCATGGGTTTACGAGGGACCGTTCTTGTCAGACTAATCTGATAAGCTTTTATGAAGGGGTAAGTTCCGGACTGGACCAAGGGAACGCAGTGGACGTGATGTTCATGGACTTCTCAAAAGCTTTTGATATGGTGCCACACAAAAGGTTGATACATAAAATGAGAACAATGGGGATAGGTGAAAATATGTGTAAGTGGGTTAAGAACTGGCTCATGGATAGGAAACAAAGGTTGGTTATTAATGGAGCACACTCGGACTGGGTCACGGTTAGCAGTGGGGTACCACAGGGGTCAGTATTGGGGCTGCTTCTCTTTAACATATTTATTAATGACCTTGTAGGGGGCATACAGAGTAGTATTTCAATATTTGCAGATGACACTAAACTCTGCAGGGTAATAAATACAGAGGGGGACAATTTTATATTACAGGAGGATTTATGTAAACTAGAAGCTTGGGCTGATAAATGGCAAATGAGCTTTAATGGGGATAAATGTAAGGTCATGCACTTGGGTAGAGCAAACAAGATGTATAATTATGTGCTTAATTGTAAAACACTGGGCAAAACTGTCACTGAAAAAGACCTGGGTGTATGGGTGGATGACAAACTCACATTTAGTGGCCAATGTCAGGTAGCTGCTGAAAAGGCAAATAAAATAATGGGATGCATTAAAAGAGGCATAGATGCTCATGAGGAGAACATAATTTTACCTCTATACAAGTCACTGGTGCGACCACACTTTGAATACTGTGTACAGTTCTGGTTTCTGGTGTATAAGAAAGACATAGCTGAACTGGACCGGGTGCAGAGAAGAGCGACCAAGGTTATTAGAGAACTGGGAGGTCTGCAATACCAGGACAGGTTATTACACTTGGGGTTATTTAGTTTGGAAAAACGAAGGCTTAGGAGTGATCTTATTACAATGTATAAATATATTAGGGGACAGTACAAAGACCTTTCTAATGATCTTTTTACTCTTAGACCTGTGACGGGGACAATGGGGCATCCTCTATGTCTGGAGGAAAGAAGGTTTAGTCATAATCACAGATGCAGATTCTTTACTGTAAGAGCAGTGAGACTATGGAACTCTCTGCCATCTAATGTTGTAATGAGTGATTCCCTACTAAAATTTATGAAGGGACTGGATGCCTTTCTTGAAAACTATAATATTACAGGCTATATTCACTGGTTTCCTAGATATTGCGTCGATCCAGGGAGCTAGTCTGATTGCCGTATGTGGAGTTGGGAAGGAATTTTTTTCCCCAATGTGAAGCTTACTGTTTGCCACTTGGGTTTTTTTTTGCCTAACTCTGGATCAACATGTTAGGGCAGGTTAGGATAGGATATGGGTTGAACTAGATGGACTTAAAGTCTTCCTTCAACCTTAATAACTATGTTACTATGTTACCTAGTTCCCAATTCCAATGGGTCTATAGGACAATGTCAGACAAAAGCCTATTACTCACATGACTGGATAAAGTGACACAAAAATTTATTAAAAGACTCTACCCGCCATAAATCCTCAAACAGGAGCAGCACAGAACTCTCAGTATACTGGTACATTTCCTACTGACCCCCAAAAAAGACACCATTGTGTTTGTACACACACATCATCCTGTTATGCCTAAGATCTACAACTGCATCAGAAGACACTGTTCACTTTTAACAAAGATAGACGCCTTCACAAATCCAGCATTGATGTGTACTACAAGACCCTGGAACATTAGAGATCACCTCATAAAAACCAATGTTGGTGTCATCAGTTCTGCTTTCGCGAGAGGTCCGTGGGTCTCGTCGAGTGCGCACGAGCACCTACCATGCTTGACTCTGTGGCTAGGCTATTGTCCTGCGTGCATGCGCTTCCTTCTGAGCCTGACTACAGCCGATACATCTCTGACGTCTCTATGATCCTGGAGGACCTGACACTGAAGTTCTAACACACTTACCCTATATCAGGCTGCTTCTTCCTGTAGGAAGCGCCTGATTATTATTGTGCTTCCTAGCTTGACCTGCTTGGTTCTTTCTTCTCTCTGTGCTCAGGTCCCTGCATTGTGCTTTAACTTGCTTCCCAGCACAAGCTCTCCTTGCCTTGTAACTAGGCGTGCTTCCCAGTTCGCGCTCGGCTTTTCTTTGTACCCAAGTGCGCTTCCCAACGTGTCCTCTGCTTTTGCTTTGTACCCAGGCGTGCTTCTTGCACGTGCCCTGCTTTGCCTCTTACTCTAGCGTGCCTCTCGGCACTTGCTGTACGCACCCCTGTCTGTTGCTTACCCTCGTACACGTCTAGCACTGCCTTGCACTCTGCGTGCCCCAAGTACGCGCCTTGCACTGTCCTGTACTCTGTGTACCCCTATGTTTGCGCCTTGCACTGTTCTGTACTATGCGTACCTCCTTGTACACGCCTTGCACTGTCCTGTACTCTGCGTACCCCCCTGTACGTGCCTTACACTGTCCTGTACTCTGTTATGATTCGGTAACCGAGGAGGATAGTAGAGAAATAGGCTAGGCAACCAGACACCCAGAGAGGTTGGTAACTTAGCAGATTGCAGACCCCTAAACTGACAGCACAACTAGAGTTAGCCATGGGATGTACTTGCGATGCCCTAGACGCCTCGACACAGCCAAAAAGTTAACTAAGCCTAAAGAGAGAAAGGGGAAAGCTAAACTGCCCCGGAGTAGAATCCCAAGGGAATAGATAGCCCCCAAACATACATTGCCGATGAGACAGATGAAGTACAAAACACAGGCAGAAAATAGAGTAAGCAGATGCTGGGGCCCTAACTGTCTGGAAAGAACAGGACAGGAAAGGATACTGTCTGCAATCCCACAAAAACCCTAAGAAAAATTACAACACGTCTGATATGCAAAAATACTGAGGCCACAAGACCTCTTCCCCACTAAATCAGAACTCTGGTGTGAGCTGGACGCAAAACAACAGGTACTGAAATAACAGGGGACTAGAAATACAGAACAGACTGACATAAGCTGTGGCAAAGGAAAACAGAGTCCAGCACAGGTCCCAGCAGGGGACCCGGCTGAACTCACACCAGAAAGACAGAGAAAAGCAAAAAGTGAAAAAATGCCACAGAGTAAAACAGAGAAATAACTTATCTGAAAGATGTAGGACAAAGCAGAGAGCATGCAGAATTCCAGAAGGCTCAGGAAGAAAACCAAATCACCGGCAACAACTAAGGGAAGGCTGCTCATTTAAATCTCTCCAGTCGGTAACACCTGACCTCCAATCATACTCTTCAGTTGATTGACTTCTGTCAGCCAGACCAGCTCCATTACCAGCAGCAACCACCAGAGGAAGCCCAAACTCAGAAGCCAGATCAAAAGTGTTCACAACAGTACTCTGCGTGCCGTCGTGCACACGCCTTGCTCTGTTCGGTACTCTGCGTGTTCCCGTTCCCACGCTTTGCTCACTTAGAAAACCCTGTGTTGACCTGTCTTCTGTGAGCCGGCCACTTGGTTCCAGCAGTCGCGGTACTCTATTCCCCTGGGCCTGCCCCTGACGCTCCTTGTATAGGGGGTAGTTCTCACTAGGTCAGCTCGCCCAGGGTGGGTTGGTATCACGATCCAGAGGGTCCACTCCAGGAGTCATCACAGTGGGGAGCTTTCTAAGGGAACCAGTGCAAACATTTTTGGACTCCAAAAGAAATGGTACTTTTCCATGTCTAAACTGTGCTGCCTGTTCAAATGTTATGAAATCCAGTGAAGTCACCCATCCACATTCAGGTGAAAAATACCACATTCGAGGTATCTTCACCTGTGACACCAACTTTTCAATCTATGTTGTTAAATGCCCCTGCGGGCTCTTATGCATCTGTGAGACTACAAAATATGTCAGGGACAGGATTGCCAGTCATAAGTCTACCATCAGATGTAAAAAGACCTGGCTCCCCTTACCTCACCACTTCGTGGCAGCAAAACACATGGCAGCACAACTTAGGTTCCAGATACTTGAGCAGGTTCCCAGACCCAGACGTAGAGGAAACCATGTCCGACTATTAAAAGAGAGAGAATCTTATTGGATTCATACACTACAGACCCTCTCACGCCTAAAGGCTTGAATAGGGAATTGGACTTTTTAACCCATTGACATTTTTCTCCTCTTTATGAGGCAGCTCGTAGTTGTTTGTTTGTTATATACTATGTATCTAACTATATTTTTCCCTTTTTCTGCCCCCCCTTCCCCTTCTTACAGACCCATTGACTTCTGTATACCTCTTTGGGGGTAAGTATAGGTATGATTACAACCACCACCTCCCTTTTTAATATCCTTTTTTTGCATTTTTTTCCGTCATTTTTATCTTTATTACTCACCCTTTTTTCTTCCTAGTACATTTTAATTTTCAATTTATTTTTATTTTTTATTTTTCTTTCATTTGTAGTTTTATTTATTTTTCACTTTTGTTTCCCCTGCTTAGTCTTAATATAATTTCCTTCCTTTTGGCTCACCATCTATTTTATTCCTGCAATGTTACATTTATTTTCCAAAAAGCTGTTATCTTTCCATATTTCATCTTTATTTTCATTTTTTTCCTAGTTTACATAATCATGTGCATTTTGAGTGTTACTCTGATTATTATATTATTACTGACTCATATCAACCCCTTTTTTATTATTAACAGTCTTATTTTCAATTTATCAATTTCCCCTTATATTTATTTTTACCCATTTTGTTCATGCATTCCATTTTTTCACTCCTCTTTTCTCCACATTCCATCCCATAGCCCTAATCCCATCTTCATACAATTCCTCCTCCATGACGTATATATGTCTCCTCCCGGCAGCACCAGCCGCTCTTATGCGGCAAGTCTGGATATTACAATACATGACATCCATTATAAAAAACCAAGCCTCACTGTTAGTCTCCTCTGGATATCACTACTGGCATCTCTACACCGGAACTGCCTCATTTTGATTTCACTGCCGAGTCACTTCCGGTCTCATGATGTCGGAAGTGGCACCATCATTTATAGCCCACTGCCACCAATGTCTTCACATCACACTACGGGGAACCTCTACCTAGCACCTTGGCAATGAGCCTTACCGTCAGTATATCCCCTATTCTCCACCTACCTATGCATACCACTCTCCAGTACTTCAATTTTTCCTTGTACCCCAACAGGTCCATATTTCCCCAACTTTGCACCCCTGGTTGTCTACCACTTAGGTTGGTATTACAACTAATACTATTACTAACCCCAATTTTTAACATCCTTTCTTTCTACTTCTTCCTCTTTCATTTTTTTCAAATCCCACCTTATGCAGCTATGTTAGGAGACCTAATCTCTATTAGCTATGTGATATTTATTTTATTTTAGCTCCCTACCAGGCAAGTTTGCTTAACTACTATAAGGCCCCAAATTAAGCATTTTTTCAGACACCATTGCATCTTTATACACAACATTATGTTAGTTAACTTAGGTTATACAGCTGTACTTGCCTCATTGTCCTGTAGCCAGCCCTTACATATGAGCTGTAGGATGTACATATCTTAGATGTACATAGATGTTTTATTGAATATTTTGTTTTGTTTTTATAACACACTAATGATTGTATACTTTTCTTGTAGAAATGCTTGAAAAAGACTCATGATTGGGTTGAAACGTTGCTTACTGCAATCTTCCGAATCATCAATCTGTGTTACCGTATATACTCATGTATAAGCCGACCCGTGTATAAGCTGACCCCCCTAATTTTGCCACAAAAAACTGGGAAAACTTATTGACTCGCGTATAAGCCTAGGATGAAAAATAATTATGCCCCCATATGATGCTCCACAGATTATGCCCCCATATGCTGCACAGATTATGGCCAATATGCTCCACAGATTATGCCCCCATATGCTCCAGATTATGCCCCCATATGTTCCACAGATTATGCCCCCATATGCTGCACAGATTATGGCCAATATGCTCCACAGATTATGGCCCCATATGCTCCAGATTATGCCCCCATATGTTCCACAGATTATGCCCCCATATGCTCCATATTATGCCCCCATATGTTCCACAGCTTATGCCCCCATATGCTCCAGATTAGGCCCCCATATGTTCCACAGCTTATGCCTCCATATGCTCCAGATTATGCCCCATATGTTCCACAGATTATGCCCCCATATGCTCCATATTATGCCCCCATATGTTCCACAGCTTATGCCCCCATATGCTCCAGATTAGGCCCCCATATGTTCAACAGTTTATGCCCCCATATGCTCCAGATTATGCCCCATATGTTCCACAGCTTATGCCCCCATATGCTCCAGATTATGCCCCATATGCTCCATATTATGCCCCCATATGCTCCAGATTATGCCCCCATATGCTGCACAATTTGCCCCATAGTATAGGCCTCTGAGTCGCACAACACACGGTACCAGGGCTTATGGGGTACTCGGCACCGAGCCCATTGAAGTCTATGGGGAATGTCACAAGTAGCACAGCTCAGTCCGTTGCCCTGGGCGCTCATACAAAGGGGAATATTTACAGGGGATTTTAGTAACAGTTCGTGACGCCACCTGTGGTTTCTGATCAGGGTGACCAGCGCTGCAGGGTGAATCCTCTGAGGGTTGGGGCAGCAAGGTGGTAGGTCTCCCACAGGTGAGACTATATGGATCCCTCAGGGTGTAATGGCGGTGCAGGGGTGCAAGCAATAAGTCAGTCACACACAAGTGGTTCTCTTTCCATACCTTTACTGATGAAGGTTGCAGGTATGTCCCGGGAAGCTGCTCAGGGTGGAGTATGCACATCCAGGTAATTGCCGAGTAGGTTTAAGGCCTCCTTTCCCTTTTAAATGTATTGAGTCCTAACTTGCATGAAGTCAAGTTTAACTCTTGATGCAACAGCTACGCCGGGTCGACATTGTGGTAGAGCCTTTTGCTTGTTCTGGTGACCAGAAATTGGAAAGAACTAAGCCCTTGTGGCTGATCAGGCCGGACTCCTGTTCTCCCTGACTCCTGTTACGTATGAACACTTTAGGGCTACCCTCTGCGACTTGAAGCCCAGCAGGGATTCCGGTTTTCTATCACTAGCCGTGAAGGTACCAGCAATACTTCGGACCCGGTGTCCGGTTAGTTCGAGTGAAGGTGATCTGTCACCGAAGTCACTCCTTCCTAGGGTAACCACTCGCCCGTCGCCCTACTCTCCTCCTTAACATAAGCACAGGGCAGCAGTAGGTTCTGTCATTAGCTTTCTTCCTTCTTTCCAAAGCTCGCTGACTGACTCTCAGTTAACTCGATGTTCTGAACAACTGTAGTCCCCTTCCTTCTTTCCTTCAAAGACTCTGTCCAGAGCAGCTTTCAGGACGTTTCGTCAGACTGATTACAAGCCCGCTCCGAGAGTCACTTTCCACTTGCATGGGAACTCACAGTCTAGATGTTCCGAGATATCAGCTTGCAATCTCTCTCTCTTCTGTCTCTGACAGGAAATCTCACGTCTGTCTCTAGCTCTGACTGAGCTCTGACAGGAACTAACCAAGACTGGCTTGTCTTGAAACTGACAGGAACTTGAACTTGAATGGCTACTGCTACCTAATCACACCCTTAAATAGTCTAAGGTTCCCTCTAGTGGTAATCTAGGGAAGTGTGTGTTGTGAATGAATATCAGATTTTGCAATTACCTTTTAGCACATACTCCTGGAACATGTGTACCAAGCGCAGCTGGGCCACACACCTCATATGCAGCTGCTGCAAAAAAAAATGACATACTCACCTCTCGTCGCTGGGGGCCAGGTGCCGGTGTCCTGAGCAGGCGGTGACACCGGCGCGCTATGGGGATAGGTGCCGGTGTCACCGCTCACTCAGGACCCTGGCACCTGAGATATTTACCTGTCCTCTCTGCACCGCTGCGTCCTCTTCCTGGTCCTCTGGCAGTGAATGATCTGGCAGGGGCGGGGCGCGCACTAACGACGTCATCGCGCCCTCTGCCTGATCATTCACAGCCAGAGGAGTCGGACGATGGAGCAGCACAGCGGTGGCACGGGGACAGGTAAATATCGCTATACTCACCCCTCCGCCGCGCGTCCCTGCAGCCTCTTCTCTTCTCCCGGCGCTCTCCGCAGCGCTTCAGTCCTGCAGCGGTCACGTGCTACCGCTCATTAAAGTCATGAATATGTGCATATTCATGACTTTAATGAGCGGTGCCATGTGACCGCTGCAGGAAGGAGCTGGAGATCGTGGGAGAAGCAGGGGGGCTGCAGAGACCGCGCCGACGGAGGGGTGAGTATGATCCGACACCCCCGCTCCCCCTCCCTCGCCGACCCCCGTATATGACCTGCGTATAAGCCGAGAGGGGGACTCTCAGCCCTAAAAAATGGGCTGAAAATCTCGGCTTATACATGGGTATATACGGTATATTTTTAGTGTGGTGACTATTGTAAATAAACTTTCCACTTTTTGCATACACCCATGAGTGCGGCTGTTCTTCCTTTTGTTACGTTGGACTAAGTCCTGATCAACCAGCACCAAGTCACCCTGCTGAGTGCGTACCTTTGCTATACCCTGGCCCACATTATTAACAGAACGGATTTAGATTCTTAAATGTGGGCTGGTATCTGGCCCACACTATTAGCACAAACAATTTAGATTATGAAATGTGGCCTGGTCTCTGGCCCATACTATTAGCAGAACAATTTAGATTCTGAAATGTGGACTCCTGGCTGGACCACACTATTAGCACAAACAATTTAGAATCAGAAATGTGGCCTGGTGTATGGCCCACACTATTAGCTGAAAGGATCTAGATTCAGAATTGTCGTGTCACGTAGTGACACATCGACCCCACGAGTGGTCGGTAAACGGATGTCTCAAGACACAAGGGATCACCAGGAAAACAATAACAACTGTGGGCCTTGACGATAGGGAGCGGGGGAATGGATACCTCCTGCACTCACCTGAGGATGTACCCTGATCTCCTTAACATCCCTACATGGGGGTTCTTTCACCCCATCGCCAAGCAGGAAACCTAATCCCTCATTTGCCCTGCTCTGATCCCTAAGTAGGGAGCAGGCAGGTGAGAGCACTAGTCGCACCACTGCACTTATACAACAAGCAGGAATGGAAAGACAGACATCAAAAGGGACAAGGTGACAAAAATACATATATATAGAAAGACTGGGCGTTTTATACGGTAGTACTCTCTTTTTCTTTTCATGTTGGCATTTTCTACCGATTCGCACCTCCCTATATTACCAGGACATTTAGTGCGGCCAGTCTTTCTATATATGCATTGTTCAACTTTGCCCACCCTGGGTAGGGGGCTTTCCTCAATTTCGGGCAGCACACGTTCTATTATGAATGATTAAATATATATTTTTTGGCTATACTAATTATGCCATTGTCATTTTATTCTAGATAAATTCTCAATTTTACATTACTCAACTATTATATACCTTCTGGATCTTTGGTGTGAGCAGTTTTTTCGGCCTCAATGGATTGGGACACTAGAGAGGCGGCCAGGCGTCTAATATTTTTTCTTCCACGGACTGTGTGGTACCCTGTTCAGATTTCTCACAACTGACCTCTGAATTGACCTCCATGCATAAAACCGGCATAAGACTGTGGGGGAACATACGTAGTTTAGAAGAATACATTAAGACTAATGTAACACCCCTTCAGGGCTACCACGGTACGCTGGGTGTTATGGGGGTCTCACCTCTTTAGGGCGCAGTGCCTCCACCCGAATCTTGATTGGAGCTCTCTCTAGGACTGCAGAAGGACTGTTATCTTCTGCCAGGGACTGATTCGGGAAACCCCTGCCTATAGCTCAGTACACACTCACCCAAAACAGGAGTAAAACAGTTTAACTGGTTTATGGATATGCAGCAGAAATGAAGTATATTTAAAGAAACAACATGCAATACAGGTAACGATGCTCTATAAAAGTCATATACACATCACAACCTAATTCTTTCCCCAACCCTGCAAATATAATATAGCAGGGTTCCCCTTTTCTTGTATTAACCCAGTCCAAACGTTGGGGCCCAGTTGCCGCGGATGTTGGCGCGCAAATTTATAACCGTTGGTGCACTTAGATGCTCACGAAGGTAAATAGTCTGGGGCGTAGTGTACTCACTGTAACGGGCTGGTTGAACCACAAGTCTCGAAAAGGGGCACTCACGGTGCGTCTCCACCGGTGGTAGTTTTCCCTGGACCCCAACTGGGGGCGGCAGGATTCAGGCCTTTATACGGTGGGAGTGCCGGTAGAACTCTCCGAGTCCTTAATGTTGCTTGCTTCACCTGGTGACCGGGCTGCGCTCTCTCCAGATTCGCAGGTATATCAGAGGGGACTGGAACGCTCCGCTCTTTAGAGGAATACAAGTCCCACAGCGCTCCATCTTTTACATGAACAATCTGCTCTCTCACTTTCTTTTACTTCCACGCCAGCCCCCTCCCCCAAGTCCCTCCTCCCTCCTATCCTTCCAAGCTGTGTCATCTGACTGAAACAAGGGTCCATGGGAATTGTAGTCCACCGCAGCTCAGGGAAAAAAACATTAATGTCTGAAGGTCCCTGTTTAACAGCAGCTGCAAAACTCTTCTTAGTGTCTGTAAATCCCAGTATACCAGTAGCTGCTCTGACAGTTCCATGTGCAGGTGTTACATTCTCCCCCTGGTGAATCATTGAAAGTGTCCCATCACGACATGAGGACTCACCACCTGAAACATGAATGGGGTTAAGGCATCCTGACTAACACCAAATTTACATGCATACAAACCACCTCCTGGACACATGGAAGATACCGGGAAATAAGGCCAAACAGAATTTGAATTTGGGTGTATCAACCTGGGGACCTCAGTGGTATGTCCCATTCTGTCATAAGTCAACATCATGGGTGGCCTAATGTCCCGCTTGGGACGAGTGTGTACCGAGGGGCCCACCTCCTCAGTCCCCGACTCTTGTCTCTCAAGAACGGGCTCCACCAGGTGGATCTCTTCATTCAATAAATGTCCCTCTTCTGAACTTTCCTCCAATTGTGGGCGGAGTGCACTCGCCTCCTGACAAATGTCCCTTTTCTTTGTTTCTACTTCAGGGGTCTGGTTTTCAGGGTCTACGCCCATGAGGCATGGGTCCTCGATCCACCTGTAGCTCCATTGACAGTCAGGTCCCCATTCATCCCCAGACTCGCTGTCACATCCTCCTGAGGCAACTCCAGTCTGGGGTGGGTTTTTACACCTTGGACTTCTCCTATTGCACTGAAGAGTTGTATGACCTCCTTGAGTTGGCAATGGGGGTAAAGGGATGTTTTTTCCCACAGGCAACAGATGGTGTCGATGATAGGTTTTAACAGCTCCACCCCCTTTTTCGGGCTTCACTCTGTAGGCCGGAACACCGGGCAACTTCTCCATCACCACGTAAGGGTCAGGACACCACCGATCAGCAAGCTTGTGCTTCCCAGGAAGGCCCAGAAGTTGAATAAGAACTCTGTCTCCAGGTAGTAAAACTTGTTCTCGAACCCTACAGTCGTAGCGAGTCTTATTGCGCTTCCCTGACCGACCAGAGGCCTGCTCTGCCAATTTGTAAGCTTTTGTCAAATCTTCTTTTAGCTGGGACACATATTTTAAGTAGGTCTTCCCATTAGAACGGTCAATGGATGTCCCAAAACTAATATCCACGGGTAGTCGGGATTTTCTTCCAAACATGAGGAAATAAGGAGAATATCCAGTTGACTCATTTGTGGTGCAATTGTAGGCATGAACCAACTGACTCACATGCCTGCTCCAGTGTCCCTTCTTCCTGGGATCTAAAGTGCCTAACATGTTCAGAAGGGTACGGTTGAATCTCTCAGGTTGAGGATCCCCTTGGGGTGATATGGCGTGGTTCTGGATTTCTTGATCCCACAGAGAGCGCATAGCTCCTTGATTAGTCTACTTTCGAAATCTCTTCCTTGATCGGTATGGATGCGGGCAGGCAGCCCGTAATGTACAAAGAACTTCTCCCATAATGTTTTTGCCACAGTAATTGCCCTTTGATCTTTAGTGGGGTAGGCCTGGGCATATCGGGTGAAATGGTCAGTGACCACTAACACATTACTGACATTGCTTTCATCAGGCTCAATGGAGAGGAAATCAATGCACACTAGTTCAAGTGGGCCATCGCTGGTAATGTTCACAAGGGGGGCTGTTCTCAAAGGCAAGGTTTTTCTCAACACACACCGGGAGCATGATTTGCAGTATTCTTCAATATCCGCTTCTATGCGAGGCCAGTAGAATCGGTCGGCCACGAGACTCGTAGTCTTTTCGATGCCAAGATGTCCATGGTCATCATGCAGGGACTTCATGACCATCTTCCGAAATCGGGTGGGTAACACCAGCTGTCTGCGGACTCCTCCCTTCTGGCCCCTTGTCTCTCGGTATAGTAGCCCATTTCTTACTACTAGCGACTCTAGCTGCCGAGTCAGCAGGACAGACTCCTCTGTTCTTAATGCATTCTTTTCGGGCCTCCAGCCCCTCTTCACCCACCATCGAACTACCCCCACTGACTGATCCTCCTGCTGCGCCGTCCTGACTTGATTATGAGTCAGTTGAGGGAGAGAGTCTGGGGTTACATTTGTCACTCGACAGTACGACAACGGGAGCGCTTCGCTAGATACTCCTAAGAATTTAGCACAGCACTGCAGAGTGAGGGCATCAGTTCGATGTCTATGGCACAGAGTCTTCACCTCAGGGGCAGGGACCTCTATCCATCCTCCTTCTTCTTCCTCATTTAAAGGTTCACTAGGCAGGCGAGAGAGTGTGTCTGCATCAATGTTACTGATCCCTGGTCGATATTTTAAGCTGAAATCATACAGAGAGAGTGCGGCAAGCCACCGGTACCCCGTGGCATCCAGTTTTGCTGTGGTTCTCACGTAGGTTAATGGATTGTTGTCGGTATGAACCACGAAGTGTACCCCATAGAGGTAGTCATGCAGCGTGTCCACTACAGCCCATTTTAGAGCCAGAAACTCCAGTTTGTGAGCTGGGTAGTTGCGTTCACTGGGAGTCAATCCTCGACTAATGTAGTAAACGGGACGTAGACAGCCATCATGGTCCTGATAGAGAATCCCTCCTAGTCCGTCGAGAGAAGCATCTATATGTAACACATATGGTTTACTGGCGTCTGCATAGGCCAACACTGGAGTTTGGGTCAAACATGACTTCAGTTTCTCAAATGCCTCGTCGCATAAGGGTGTCCATCTTTCCCCAAAAGGTTCATTAACTCGGAAGTAGTCTCTTTTCCCTGACCTTGAGGGGCGGGCTGTCCCGCCGGAAGGGGGATACCCCTGGGTAAGAGCAGTTAATGGCTTCGCAATCCGAGAGTACTGGGGTACAAATCTTCGGTAGTATCCACAGAATCCTAAAAAGGACCTAAGCTCCCCCAGCTTGGTGGGCTTAGGCCAGTTTACCACAGCCTCCACTTTGGCGGGGTCGGTGGAAATTCCTTCTCTGCTGACTATGTGCCCCACATATTTCACAGTCGTCTGGCAAATCCGGCACTTATCAAGGGACAACTTCAACCCAGCCTCCTTCAACCGATCCAGCACCTTGAACAACCGCTGGTTGTGTTCTTCCAGAGTCTTCCCAAAAACAATAAGATCATCGAGATAAACCAAGACCTCACGTAAGTGCATGTCCCCCACTACTTTGTCCATACATCTCTGAAAAGTGGCCGGAGCACCTGTCAGTCCTTGAGGCAGTCTTTGAAACTCGAAGAACCCAATGGGGCAGATAAAAGCGGTCTTCTCTTGATCTTCCTTTGACATGGGTATCTGATAGTAACCACTCCGGAGATCTAACACAGAAAACCATTGGCTCCCTTGCAGGCAATCTAAAGCTTCATCAATTCGGGGCACAGTGTACTGGTCAGGAACCGTACGTTTGTTCAAAGTACGATAATCCACACACATCCGAATAGCTCCATTTTTTTTCCGAGCAATCACAATGGGGGAAGCATATGGGCTACTAGACTCTATGATGACTCCTGTGTCTAACATACCGCGTAGATGCTGCCTAACATCTTCGATATCCGCCGGGGCCAATCTTCGGGATCTCTCTCGGAAAGGCTTTTGATCTTTCAACCGAATGCGATGCTCTACTCCTTGGGCGAGGCCCATGTCCCATTCGCCCAAGGAGAAAGCCGCCCCCCGCATCATCATGCCGTCGATGACTAGCCTCCTCTCTTCTCCTTTCAGCTCACTTCCTTCAAAACAAGGGTCAAAGCTTTCAGGCTGCAGTTCCCTCTTCTCCTCCTCCGTCCTCACATAGGCTTCCAGACAGACTGGGTGGATGGATAGGGTCTGCGAGTACTTTTCTCCCCCAGCTTCACGACACCACTGAGCTAACGTACGGAAAATGTTGGCATTTGTTCCCACTATGACAGGTGTGGGTCTCTCATCTGCCTCTGCCTCCGGGCAGATTAGCGCTATAATGGGTATCTCTTTATCCACTCCAACAACAGTCTCTGGGAATCGTAGTGTCACGGACACGTATCCTCGGTAGGGATAGCTGTGTTCACTCAGTCCCCACACCACGAGTCCAGACAGCGGTTTCAGAGGCACATTGGATAAATATCTCTTATACCATCCTTCAAAAATGATGGACACTTGAGATCCGCTATCCAGCAATACTGAACAAGATTTACCATTGATATATGCGGGGACATGCGGGGCTGGTCCCACTAACCCTTCAGGCAGTGTTTTCGATGAGGCACTATTGGATGGGGAGGTAGAGTAGGTCTTAGTTGCTGATGGGGCTCAGTATGGGTTCTACTGGCCCCCTTTCCCGTTTCCCGACTGCCTCGGAGGGAGGTGGGGAGAATGTGAAGAGTTCTTTGAGCTCCACCTCTTTGGACACTGACGAGCTATATGGCCTGGACTCCCACAGACAAAGCACCCTTCTGGTTTCCTACTTTCCACTCTACACAGGTCATCATTCTCTCTTCCTGAAGCCAGGGTCTGCTTCTCGGCTACCTCTGCAGCACTTTGTAACCGCTGTATTGTCTTGGCCTGAGCACTTAACAATTGAGTAATCTGCTCCCCCTGTTTCTCGATGACTTTCAGCAGTTCCCTCTCTCGGCAGTCGGCTGCTGGCTTCAAGGCAACAGTAGTCACCCGAGGGGGGGTCTTCTCTCTTGCGGCCAAAATAACCTCTTCCTTGCGAACTTCCTTAAGCAACTCATGAAAAGAACCAGGAATCTTCTCTTTATCACAAGACCTCATCCGCTGAGCAATTGGATCATGAGTGAGAGCTCCTCTGAGTACTTGGTCCAGACGACACTGATCAACTTCTTTAGGGCTGACTCCACCTTTAGATACTATTCTATGAACCATCTTATCCAATCGGTATAGATAGTCGGACATCTTCTCATCTGGTTGTTGGTAGGTGGTACGGAGTTTATAGAGTAGATCAGTAGCATCTTCAGGGGATCCAAAAGCATCTTCTAAAGCACTCATATAATCTTGATAAGTTGCTAGTGGCTTGCTCCGCCAAGCAGCCTGCACCACTTCCATAGCAGTACCCTTCAAACTTTCTACTATTCTCTGCTTCTTCACGGCATCAGTGCACTGCCACTCTTCTAAGCACAGTAAAGTGACATCCCTCCAAGTATCATATTCTTCTTCTCCAGCAGGGGTGGGGAGGGCACCCGAGAAGGTTCTTAAACGACGGTAGTTCCCTTCTGGCTGCATCTTTGCAAACTGACTGACTAACTTTTCCATAGCTGTCATAAGCACATCAACAGGGGCCGCTGTCTCTTCAGGACTGGTTCTAAGTGGAGTAGAGGGCGGACGTATACTAGTCTTCCTAGACTGAGTGGTTGATTCCTGTGGCCGGGTCTCAACTTCGGACTCATTAGGCCAAGTGATCTTCCATTGTCGACCATACTCTGGGGACACGGCTATCATGGATGGGAAGTAATCTTTCCTCAAGATCTGCCCGGTTGAGATCAGGGCTATGGGTAACTGTCCCCCCTTTTCCTTTCTGCGGTCGACCACTTCAGGGTGGGCAAGTTCAGTGAGTCGGTTAACTATTTTCAGTATCTCTTCATCAGATGCATCACAGAGCTCACCACTCACTGCAAAGCTTTGTCTAGCTGTAACATCCATCTCTTCACACCACAAATATACTTCTCGCTCTGTTAAAGTCTCCATAGTAAATACTCCTGTGTTAGTTCTGGATCTCAGCAGTGCCTCCACTGTAACACCCCTTCAGGGCTACCACGGTACGCTGGGTGTTATGGGGGGTCTCACCTCTTTAGGGTGCAGTGCCTCCACCCGAATCTTGATTGGAGCTCTCTCTAGGACTGCAGAAGGACTGTTATCTTCTGCCAGGGACTGATTCGGGAAACCCCTGCCTATAGCTCAGTACACACTCACCCAAAACAGGAGTAAAACAGTTTAACTGGTTTATGGATATGCAGCAGAAATGAAGTATATTTAAAGAAACAACATGCAATACAGGTAACGATGCTCTATAAAAGTCATATACACATCACAACCTAATTCTTTCCCCAACCCTGCAAATATAATATAGCAGGGTTCCCCTTTTCTTGTATTAACCCAGTCCAAACGTTGGGGCCCAGTTGCCGCGGATGTTGGCGCGCAAATTTATAACCGTTGGTGCACTTAGATGCTCACGAAGGTAAATAGTCTGGGGCGTAGTGTACTCACTGTAACGGGCTGGTTGAACCACAAGTCTCGAAAAGGGGCACTCACGGTGCGTCTCCACCGGTGGTAGTTTTCCCTGGACCCCAACTGGGGGCGGCAGGATTCAGGCCTTTATACGGTGGGAGTGCCGGTAGAACTCTCCGAGTCCTTAATGTTGCTTGCTTCACCTGGTGACCGGGCTGCGCTCTCTCCAGATTCGCAGGTATATCAGAGGGGACTGGAACGCTCCGCTCTTTAGAGGAATACAAGTCCACAGCGCTCCATCTTTTACATGAACAATCTGCTCTCTCACTTTCTTTTACTTCCTCGCCAGCCCCCTCCCCCAAGTCCCTCCTCCCTCCTATCCTTCCAAGCTGTGTCATCTGACTGAAACAAGGGTCCATGGGAATTGTAGTCCACCGCAGCTCAGGGAAAAAAACATTAATGTCTGAAGGTCCCTGTTTAACAGCAGCTGCAAAACTCTTCTTAGTGTCTGTAAATCCCAGTATACCAGTAGCTGCTCTGACAGTTCCATGTGCAGGTGTTACACTAACATAGTACCTAGCTGGCTTAGGGTCCCTATATATCCTGCATGGGAGCCTTCACCCAGTTTCCGTTCCACATGGGAACAGGGACTTTTACGTTGTTCAAATATCATTATGAACATGCTCTTGGAACACGATAGAGAGTTATTGGTTACAACCAAAAATGGTATTAAGGAACTTGAATCCAGACTTATGACATACGATGATACCACACAGGTGCAGCCCTTGTGGCGCAAATTAAGGGACTTTGATATGCAACGGGCCTTCTGATGGAAACATCAGGGCAATCAGCGGGGTGGCCCTTCAACACGGAGACGGGATAATGAACTACGGGATGTAGTACAGAATAGTGAGCAAACTTCGGGCAGTGATTTTTTATTTTCGGCCGAAAGCGAACCAGATCCAGGCTCAGAAGGGGCCAGAGACGTAAATCGAAGTTTCATGAGAACCACCAGATACAGATGCATTGATTTCTTGCTTCTCTATCTTGGAGCCCTATATATGTGCATTATTGTTTGTTATGTCCATACAGGGTCTCCAAAGTGATTCATGCAGAGGTTGAGTGGTGCATATTTTATTTTTTTGCAGCATTTAATCATATTGAGCTTATTGATACATATTTTTGTATTTTGACCATTGCATTTTGTCCATTATTTTGAGCGTATTAGTTTATCTATATTGCCCTGTTGTCATCATTTTTTATGTGGCAGGTCCTTGGACGGGTTTCTCCACTCTGGTTTTAATTATGTTTTAATTGTACACCATGTTTTTTTGTGTGCCAATAAAGGTTTTTTGCATTTTGACATATACGTTTTTGTTGGTGTAGTGTGCGTTTTATACGGTAGTACTCTTTTTCTTTTCATGAAGGTAACAAAAATAGAACACTTAGCTTAGCTTTCTCTGCTGCAAAGCAAAGCACAGCAGAATAAAGGCACCAGATAAGCAAACTCAGCAGAAGCACCACTGCACCCAGAGAGCTCCTTACTCAATCTTGGTCACTGCAGATTGCTCTAACACCGACAGTCAGCTGATGCATCAGGTGACCTTTTAAAGGATGGTGGAACTGGTCACCGCCCACATCAGTTGATCCAGCAGCAATGCAATTACACCAGCTTGCCAACGGGGGGAAGCTGACATTTAACCCCTGCTGACCTGAAAGGAAACAAGTTATATTTTAGTGGAACCAGAGCTGCCACAAATCTAAAAATGGATCGTGACAGTACCCCCCTTTCAATGAGGGGCCTCTGGACCCTCAACACCGGACCTCACCAGAAAACAACATATGGTGAGGATGCCTCGACCCACCAGAATTCACCTCAGTAGTCACCTGACCCTAAGGTTGACACTGAAAGCAGACAGATGGACGTGACAATAACATAGGCTCCGGAGGCGCCACAAATCTCCAGAGCGCTGACCTGGGGAATGAGTTGTGTACGTGCATTACTGGAGGTAATTCCAGCTGGAAAGTCACTGGGCTAAGAATGGCCGATCACCCTAGAATTCCAAGTCCCGGTAGTGCACTTCCACCTGATGTTCTTGGTGGACACCCACATGTACTCATTCACACACAGGTCCAGACCTGAACGTTTATTGCCACAAGATGGTGCACTCTCTGAGGAACTGACAACAGAGGCATCCCCTGTGTCTCCACACTCATACCCCCACTATGCACAGAGGGAACCACCACCCTCCTCTGACCCCTCCTCCCAAGAGGACTCCTCCAGTCAGGGTTAACTTGTGGTGAGGGTTGAGTCTTGCCCCTACTCCCTAGCAGCACATCTGCTGCCCCACCGGAGAAGAAGGGGTAAGTTGTAGAAAGACGACAGAGATCGTAGCTCACGGGCAGCAGTCCTTACATGACTGGTCCCAGCTGACAACTTCCCTGGACCGCCAATCTATCAACGGGTTGCGTTTTTTCAACTAAGGGAGGCCTAAAACGATGGCAGTTGGCATTCCCCCAAGACATAGCACGACAGGGACTCTTCATGACGAACCCCTATACGCAGGTGTATATTATCTATGACTTGGGTCACCCTCCCCTTGCTGAGTGGGATAGAGTCAATGGCCTGAACACTTAGTGGTCTCCCTAGCATCCTACTCATCAGGCCATGGGATGGACAAATAGAGCATCCACCAAATTGACTCCCACACCACTGTCCACAAGCACTGGTATAGTCTCAGTCACCCCGCCAACCACCACTTCCGCAGGGATGGTGCACTGCGACAAGAATATGGAGGAAATATACAACCTGGTCGCCTCCCACCCCACGACCAGGGGGACCCGGCCTTTTAGATGGTACAGGTATTTTGGCATGAACTGGGAGGATATTGATAAAATGACTGGTCTGCCCACAGTAAAAACATGCCCCCACACCACGGTGAACCACAGGCAATCCCATTTGAGAAGCCATTCCTCCCACATGCATGGGTTTGTCCATCAGCAACGGTGTGTCCTCCTCCCTAGCAAGGACAACAGGGGGCAGGTTTGGTGTATGCCTCTCCCTAAGAAGTCTATCCACCCGGATAGCAAGGGACATGGCGGCCTCCAACGACCTGAGAGCAGCGTACTGCACCAGAGTATCCTGCAGCCTTGGAGATAGACCCTGACAAAAATGGCTCCTAAGGGCAGAGTCATTCCACTGCGTGTCAGTGGTTTCGAAACCTCCTAAACTCTGAGCAGTACTCCTCAGCCGGCCGGCCCCCCTGCTTGATCTTATGGAGACGAGACTCAGCCAGGCAGACACCATCAGGATCCCCATACACAAGCGCCAAAGTCGCGAAAAACTCATCCACCGACCGTAAGTATGGTGAACTGGTTGGCAGGGAGAAGTCCCAGGATTGGGGATCACTTTTGAGAAGGGAGAAAATGATCCCCACACGCTGTTCCTCACTCCCTGATGAACGAAGGCAAAGCCTAAAATATGACTTACAAGCTTCTTTAAATACTACAAACTTATGTCACCCTTGATTAAGGGTGTGTGGCCACCTGAAACGCGTCGATGTCCCATATCATGTAACTGTGAACGCTGATGTTGTTTAGCCCTCTGCTGAGCACTTTTTGGTGAATAAAGAAGAAATTTTTCACTAGTTGGTTGAGCTGGATTTCTCATGTTTTGATTGCTCCATGCTGTAATGTATGTAGTACAGTTCATATAGCGTCTTGTGCTTGGGTGCGATGAAAACACAGGAGTCACAGGTTTGATATAGAAAAGTCCTGTATTACTTCATACAAGTTGGCAGAAATAGTCACACAGTTTGCAGACACAGAAACAGGAGACACAGCAGGCCAGAGTAATCCAAGCTCAGCAATCACTCTCCAATACAGATTCAGGATCTTCTTCTCTGTTACCGTAAGTCCATGCAAACGTGGGTCTTTCAAAGAGCAGGGTTCAGAGTCCACAAGTGCTTCAGAGTTCCTCAGTAGGAATAGCTGGAGTACAAGGTCCAAGGCTTACAGGAGTCAAGTCACAGGTTCACTGCAGGCTAGATTCTGAAGCACTGATTGCTCAGCTGTGGCTGCTTAAGAAGCAAAGGAGAGAATCAGGGCGGGAACATGCAAGCTGGAAACTCCATTTTGACTGAGGGCAAGATAGCTGCAGCAAGACAGAAAGTAAAATGGCTGACGAACAAACTGAGTTTCAGGAATATATACATAGAACCTTACATTACTCCCCCCTTAAGGACAACCTCCGGATGACCTCAGACCAGGCTTGTGTGGGTACCTCTGATGAAACTGACGGAGCAAGCGAGGAGCATTAACGTTATTGACCGGTTCCCATGAGTTGTCCTCCACTGGGTAGCCCTGCCATTTAATCAGATATTGTAACTGATTTCTATACAACCTGGAATCTAAAATCCTTTCCACCACAAATTCTTCCTGACCATCGACTAGCACTGGGTCAGGGCAAGGAGAGGAACGTCCAGGAAACGTATTGGGTGTCGCAGCCTTTAGTAGGGATACATGAAAGACAGGGTGGATTCTCATAGTTCTGGGCAGTTGAAGACGACAAGCAACGGCACTTATAATTTTACTGATTTTATAGGGTCCAATGTACTTATGTCCCAACTTAGACGATGGAATCCTTAACTTAAGATTTCTGGTTGACAGCCAGACCAAGTCTCCTACCTTGATAGCTGGTGCAGGTTTACGAAATTTATCTGCTGCTTTCTTGTACCTTTCTTGAGCCGATTCCAGATTTTCCTTTAGAAGATCCATATTCTTCTGTAAAGACGTGATTCTTTCAGCCACTGCTGGTAAAGGCGTTTCTATGGGAAATCGTGGTAGAATGTTAGGATGATAACCTAGATTAGAGTAAAAAGGAGACTGTTTAGTGGAGGCACTCTGAGAGTTGTTATACGAGAACTCAGCTAATGGAAGTAGATCCACCCAATCATCCTGTAGGTGGCAGATAAAGCAGCGGAGATACTGCTCCAGGGTTTGATTGGTTCGTTCGGTCTGTCCATTAGTCTGGGGATGAAAAGCAGAAGAAAGGTTTACTTTAATGTCCAATGCTGCACAGAAATTTTGCCAAAACCAAGAAGTGAATTGCACCCCTCGATCCGAAATAACCTCATCCGGTACTCCATGTAAGCGAAACACATCTTTAATCATCAAATCTGATGTCTGTTTTGCAGTGGGTAAGCCGACACAAGGGATAAAATGAGCTGCCTTTGTTAGACGGTCAACCACCACTAGAATGGTGTTCTTCCCCTGAGAGGTTGGTAACTCCACAATGAAGTCCATAGAAATGGATCCCCACGGGCGGGACGGGGTGGGAAGAGGTTGTAACAGACCAGTTGGTGAGGAGCGAGGTGTTTTGCATCTTGCACAGACCTCACATGAAGTGACATAATTCAAAACATCCTTCCTGCAAGTGGGCCACCAAAAGAAACGAGAAAGAAATTCCTGTGTCTTTAGAATTCCTCTATGCCCAGCTATCTTGGAATCGTGAATGAGTTGCAATACTCTTAATCTGACTGTTTCAGGAATATACAGACGTTGTCCCTGAATCCACACACCATTCTTAAAGACAAGACTTACGTCCCTTGGGGGTTGTGCCAAAAAGGAATCCGCATGGTATGCTTCCTTGATGTCCTTAAGTAGGTCTTGATTATGAATTACTCCTAGGAATCTAGAGTCAGGAAGAATAGTCTTAGGAGGAGTAATTGGACGTGTCTCTGCTGAGTAAATCCTAGAGAGTGCATCAGCCTTTCCATTGCGCGATCCTGGTCTATAAGAGATGATAAAATTAAATTGGTTTAAGAAAAGATTCCAGCGAGCCTGGCGAGGAGTCAGGCACTTAGCCGACCTGATAAACTCAAGGTTACGATGGTCTGTCAGGACGACTATTTGCTGTGCAGCCCCCTGAAGAAGGTGTCTCCATTCTTTGAAGGCGGCAATAATGGCCAACAACTCTCTATTGCCCACATCGTAGTTCCTCTCAGCCGAAGACAACTGCTGGGAAAAGAAGGCACAGGGATGCAAGACATTCTTCTCACCTGTTCTCTGAGAGAGTATAGCTCCAACGGCACAGTCTGAAGCATCCACCTCTATTATGAAGGCAAGCTCGGGGTTGGGATGTACTAGGATAGGTGCAGTGGTAAATTTATCTTTTAGACGGGAAAATGCTTCCTGGGCTTGGGAGTCCAGGAAAACCTTGACTCTTTCCGGGTAAGTTGAGTGATAGGTGACACTACCTCAGAGAAATTTCTAATGAAACGTCTATAGAAGTTGGCAAACCCGATGAAGCGCTGTACCTCCTTCACATTTCTAGGACTTGGCCAATCCTTGATGGCTTGGGTTTTGCTTCCATCCATACTAATTCCTTGTGTAGACAGTACATACCCCAGAAATTGAATTTCGGTCCTATGGAATTCACACTTTTCAAGTTTGATGTAAAGATGATTTTGTCTTAGACGTTCCAAGACCATTCTCACATGTCCATGATGTTCCTCTGTGGAGTTAGGAAAAATTAGAATATCATCCAAATAAATTACCACGAATGTATCTAGGAGATCCCTGAAGATGTCATTCACCAAGTGTTGGAAAGTGGCTGGGGCGGTACTCAGACCAAAAGGCATAACTAGATATTCAAAGTGTCCATAGCGTGACCTGAATGCAGTCTTCCATTCATCCCCAGGTCTAATACGGACTAAGTTATAGGCCCCACGAAGATCTAGTTTAGAAAAAATTTTGGCATGTCGCACTCTCTCCAATAACTCAGGGATTAAAGGCAATGGATAACGGTTTCTAATAGTAACCTTATTGAGTTCCCTATAGTCTACGCATGGTCTCAGAGATCCATCTTTCTTCTTTACAAAGAAGATGGGTGCACCTGCAGGAGATGAAGAGGGGCGTATGAAGCCCTTGGCTAGATTTTCATCTATGTAATCCTTTAAAGCCTTTAGCTCGGGCCCGCCAGGGGGTAGATCTTACCAAAAGGTATCTCTGCTCCAGGCAATAATTCAATTGGACAATCATATGGACGGTGAGGAGGAAGCTGGTCAGCGTTCTTCTTGTCACATAAATCCACATAGTCCTGGTATACAGCTGGTAGTTCAGGGACTGACATGATTCCTTTAGGAACAGAGCAAGCTGAAACTTTTGGACTCATCTGTTTCTCTGGAAAGTGTAATTCCTTGGTCTCCCAGTTAATGGTAGGATTCTGAGCCTGCAGCCATGGTAGCCCTAGAATAATGGGAAAGTTGGGAGAAGAGATAAGCATAAAGGACAGTTTCTCTTGATGATCTTTACCCATAAGAACCCTCAAAGGCTCTGTTTCCTGATCCACTGGTCCAGAGGTCAGCAGGGAGCCATCCACAGTTTCCATCTGTACTGGAGTAGCCTTCTTCACTGAACGTATTCCCTGTTTCAGAGCAAAGGAGACATCCATAAAATTTCCACTTGCCCCTGAGTCGATCATAGCAGAGCTAGACACCCAAGCTGAGTCAACCCAGAGATAACCCCTTTCGAAAAATAGATTTTTTGACGGAACTGTCCCAGGTGGTATCAAGGGCCCATCTCCTGAAATCCAAGGCATATTCAGCTACCGAGTGCTTACCTTGGCGCAAAGCTAACATGGCTGCTTCAGCTGTTGCACCTCGATTGGGGTCATCAAACACCTGCCCCATGGCTGAAATAAAATCATCAAGGTGATTCAAACAATCATCATCAGTCTCAATCAGACGGTTTGCCCACATTAAAGCCTTGTTGGTAAGCAACATAATTATAGTAAGCACCTTAGATCGTTCAGTGGGAAATGTGCAGAAAAAAAAAGATTGCATTGATTAATAAATCCCCTGAATTTCTCACGTTCACCGCCAAAACGAAAAGGGGGCAACTTGGGAATCCCAGCACTCGGGGCTACGGCAGGAGCCTGGACTCGCCCCTCTAGAACCTCAATCCTGGCTCGCAAATCCTGGGTAGTCTGTCCAACCACTTGCAAATTGTGATTATTGAGGTCCTGTAGATTTGTAAAACGGGTCTTTATATTCTGCAAATCTGCAAGGATATTATCAGTCACTCCGCAAAGTTCCTTTATGCGGGCCTCCATTTTCCAGATCTTTTAAGACAGGATTACTGGAAGAAGAGGAGAGAAAAAAAAAACAATAGTGTTCACCTGTGGCAACACTGCAGAGAGAAAAAAAAATTAAGGGAACTGCTCACCTGGAATGGTTGTGAGAAGTCACAACCACTATCATCACAGAAAGTTTCAACCAGACATCTGATATCCAGAGTTACAGCAGACAAAAAAGAGAAAAGAAAGGGAAAAAAAACAAAACAATAGTGTTTACCTGTGGTAACACTGCAAAAAGAAAAAACTTAAGGGAATTGCTCACCTGGAATGGTTGTGAGAAGTCACAACCACTGTCATCACAGAAAGTACAACCGGACGTCTGATATCCACAGTACAGCAGACACAGCCTTCCAGACCCAGCAGACACTAACGTTTTGGCTTCAGAATCTTGTAATGTATGTAGTACAGTTCATATAGCGTCTTGTGCTTGGGTGCGATGAAAACACAGGAGTCACAGGTTTGATATAGAAAAGTCCTGTATCACTTCATACAAGTTGGCAGAAATAGTCACACAGTTTGCAGACACAGAAACAGGAGACACAGCAGGCCAGAGTAATCCAAGCTCAGCAATCACTCTCCAATACAGATTCAGGATCTTCTTCTCTGTTACCGTAAGTCCATGCAAACGTGGGTCTTTCAAAGAGCAGGGTTCAGAGTCCACAAGTGCTTCAGAGTTCCTCAGTAGGAATAGCTGGAGTACAAGGTCCAAGGCTTACAGGAGTCAAGTCACAGGTTCACTGCAGGCTAGATTCTGAAGCACTGATTGCTCAGCTGTGGCTGCTTAAGAAGCAAAGGAGAGAATCAGGGCGGGAACATGCAAGCTGGAAACTACATTTTGACTGAGGGCAAGATAGCTGCAGCAAGACAGAAAGTAAAATGGCTGACGAACAAACTGAGTTTCAGGAATATATACATAGAACCTTACACATGCCTTGACACAGCATTCCCCATGCTCTGAACACCTAAGGATGTCTACTACAGTGAGCTGGACTTATTTGTATTCTGAAATGTCACATTGTGTCTGGCCCACACTACCAACACAAACAATTTAGATTATGAAATGTGGCTTTGTCTGTGGCCCACACCATTAGCAGAAAGGATTCAGATTCTGAAACGTGGACTCCTGGCTGGAACCCACTACTAGCACAAACAATTTAGATTCAGAAATGTGGCCTGGTGTATAGCTCACACTATCAGCAGAAAGGATTTAGATTCTGAAATGTGGCCTTGTGTCTGGCCCACACTATTAGCACAAAACAATTTAGATTATGAAATGCGACCTGGTCTCTTGCCAACACTATTCACACAAATTATTTCGAATGATTCTGAAATGTTGCCTGGTGTATGGCCCACACTATTAACAGAAAGGATTTAGATTCGGAAATGTGGCCTGGTGTCTGGTCCACACTATTAGTGTAAGGAGATGGCGGGGACCCTTGTCTGCCCCCTCTCTCCCTTGTGCTTGGCCCAGGCATTTTATGTGGTACCCAGATGGTGTATCCGTTTATTAGTAATGTCTGCAATTCTATTGCATTGTATATCTGTGTTAACATGTAATGCACTGTAATGTATAATGTCTGTTGTTGTATTAACTTTATGTGCTGTGTTTGCAATGTATGAAAATGTATGTACTGGGCAGAAGCTCAGCTGCTGCTGGGAGCCTGGCCTGGACTCCATGAGGGGTAAAGAATGTTACCTGGACCCCAGGAGGGGTACAAACTGATGCCCCAGACCTTTGGAATGCACAACGGGCACTAGGACTAAATGGGTGCTTTGCCGAATGGACTTCAAGCTTCCAGATTCCAGCGTATGGACTATCTCCTCTTTTGACCACCGTGGATGTTCTGGGTAAGGGTGTGCTCATTGTTAGGGACAGAATAGGAACCATCCATCTCTTGTTTATTTCCATTCCTTTATTATTAAAATACAAGTTGCCACTATTGGGCCTTATACAGTGTGAAGCGTTGTTCCATTGTGGAGAACATCTGCAGGACTGAGGTAACCCACTATGACCCAGGGCTGGGATCAGAACTAACATTTTATGTGCAAGGGGCTGGGGTGTGGGCTGATTCTGCTGTTTGTGGACTGTGCCTTTAAGTGACTCAGCCATAACTATCCCCCATGCCACCTTGTCACATTTTTTATCATAATCGGCAGGATCCGACCTCAGCAGCCCTGCAACCTAAAGAATGATGGAGAGAATTCCTGGGATGTGTGATTTTGAAATGTCCACCGTGAGAGAATTGAAGATGGCGGCCGACAGTGATTTTGAGGTGTCCGCTGTAAAAGAATTGAAGATGGCAGCTGAAAGTGACTTTTAGATGTTGACTGCTGTGACAGAGGCAAAGATGGTGGATGTTGTTGATTTAAAGATGGCGCCGACCGCTACCAAGAAGACGGTGGCCGTTGTCGCGAAAACCAGAGATGTTGCTGCCTTTCCTGGGCATTATAAAGAGGATTTGGCGCCAAAAGGCTGGAGGTTGTGCCTCCCTGTGAAAAAGGCCCGCCCTAAATGGGTGCAGGCGAAGAAGAAGCTGCCGCCCTTCCACTCTGACCAGAAGAAATGGGTGTAGCAGTCGAAAATGACCACACCCACGAATGGGTGGAAACCAGAAGGAGAGACTCCATTACTCACCGGGGTGGAGAGCGAGGAACCCGCAGAACTGGAGGAGCCGGAACCGGAACGAGCTCGGAGGACATTAGAGGCTGCACTGAGGGGGATCTTTGCAGCCGCAGTCACTGGCTTCCGAAGCAGGACTGTCACTGGATGCAGCAGCAGTGAGTAGGAAATTTCCATTCGAACGACCTACGGCCCCAACCGCTGCTTTTTGTGGCCCTGCTGTCCTCTCCGTTCATGCCTCGTCTCCCGAACAGCACACGTGGAGGAGCCCCGGATGCTCGTTGCAGGCGAGGCTCAGTGGATCTGGGAAAAGAAGTGTCAGAGAATTACAGCGCCCCAGCGGGGGAGCTGTAGCTGGCCGGATGACCAGCCATATGGTCCAGCACCTAGACCTGGCCAGAGGGTATGGCTTCATCCAGGAGGCCCAGACCGGAGCATATATTTATGAACATGGGATCTGTTGTCTCCGGAGGTCCTCTTCAGTTACGGGACCATGTCACCCTTGTTAAAGAGTAGGGAAGCCGAGGGCCATATGCGGTGGCTGTGCAGAAGGACTCCAACCGGGAGGATGATGTACTGCAGGGGGCCCCACATGGTGAGTGGCCAATTGCCGCAGCTGCAGATCCTGCAGATAAGCAGGAGAAAGTGGCGCTTGGACACAGTGAGGTGGCTGCAAATGTCACCTCAGAGTCGGAAGCTCTAGGAGCTGAGGGACCACCGCTGGAGGGTGAGCGGAGCCGAAGGAACATTGGGGACTCCTCCTCCTCCAGCAGATCTTAGTCCCACACTTACATCACTGTGCAGGGCCCCCATGCAGCCCATTACACCAACCAGCGGCAGTGCATAGACTGATGCGGCCCCTTTAAGTACAGTGTTTGAGCGGTGCCGGTTGCACCTGTGCAAAGGACCAGGGACTGTTCCGCGTCCCTAAGAGGGCAGTATGCCCTGTACGGCGCCAAAGACTGAGATGTAAGTGGTGACCAATGTGGTCACAATGGACCAAAGTTAACTCCCCTCCTTTCCGTTTTCTTTTATTGTTGCGCTTGTTGCACCTCCCCTGCTGGACCACGGGGCTGTAACCCTATAAGGGTTAATAACGGCGGGAAGTGTCCTGGGTATAGCGCGCAAATAATGATAAATTAAGGATGGGAAGAGTAAGTAATGTGTTGCATGTGGGGGAGAGCAGTTGATTATGAATAGAGGGTGGGGGTTGGAAAGAGAAGATATGACATAATGAATTGGGGCGGAAGGGGCATGTAAATATTATAAATCGGGAGGGGGAGGTACAGAGTGGTGGGCGTTAAAAATGCAGTGACTGATATTGAATTGGTGAAAGAGTATAGGTACTAATCAATTTATCTATTTATTAGGTGGTGAAAGTGGCTATTTATAGTTGGTGGGGGCACAGTGGTGGATTATTATTTATATTTGGAATGGTGGGTTGCACAATAACTAACCATACAGTATATTAATGATGGGTGCACATCTGTGTTCAGCTGTGTAGTGTAGTAGAAAGGGAAAAATTGGGGAATGTGCTCTAGATAACTGTGTTATTTTATGCAGAGATCAGTCCAGCCTGGAAGACGTAATTGTAGTCTGCGTTGGATGAAAAAGAAAAGAAAAGATGAAGGACATAAGCTAGAGAATAGAGATGAGCGAATATTTCAATGTTCGGTTCTGATTACGATCGTCGAATTTGCAATATTCGCCCATTAATTTGTTGAATATTCACCAAATGCCATGAACATAACCAAATGCCATTCATGTGAAGGGAGGCAAAAACAAACTCATGCACAACACCTTATAATGGCCCCAAATCCTGCCAAAACACAGCAAATGAGGAACAGACACCAGGAGAGTAGCCTCAATTCACCCAGTACAAATTTTAGCATGGCATTGCATGTCTGGGACAGCATTTACAGCTTTCAATTGAACGTCAAAGTAAGACTAGATGTGTGAGGGATCGGTGCAGTTCTCCTTTGCTGGGAGCCCTGATACCACACGCAACACCTCTACCTGCTTACATGCTGAGCCACACTCAGGTGGCACAAATATCAGTTTTGTAGACTACCATTGTCAGAAAATTGAAGAATAGTAACACGAGTTGTTGAGTCCAAGGAAGTAGAGGCCTGACAGTATCGGAGGCCTACTGCTATAGGCAACACCCATGAAGGAGACACAACCAGGAGTGTTCACATTTTCAAAAAATTATTGGCAGACACCACCAAAGTGGCATCAATTTCACCACAGTAGAAATAGTTTAATATGAACCGATAGGTCTTCAGTTACACCCAATCCAGCAGATGGACACCCAACCATGAGTGTTCACATTTAAACAAATGAGGGCCTTACACCGCAGAAGTGGCATCAATTTAATCACAGTAGAAATAGTATAATAGGGGCTAACAGGTCTTCCACTACACCCAGTCCAGCAGATGGACACCCAACCACCACAGAAGTGGCATCAATTTTACCACAGTAGAAATAGTATAACAGGGGACCAACGGGTCTTCCACTACGCCCTATCCAGCAGATGGACACCCAACCATGAGTGTTCACATTTAAACAAATGAGTGCCTCACACCACAGAATTGGCATATATTTCACGAGAGTAGAATTAGTTTAATAGGGACTAACAGTTCTTCCACTACATCCAATACAGCAGATTGACACCCAACCAGGAGTGTTCACATTTAAACAAATTAGGGCCTTACACCACAGCAGTGCCATAAATTTCACAAGAGTAGAAATAGTATAATAGGGACCGACAGGAATTCCACTACACCCTATCCAGCAAAAAATTACTGGCAGACACCACAAAAGTGGCATCAATTTCACCACAGTAGAAATAGTATAAAAGGGACCGATATGTCTTCAACTACAGCCAATACAGCAGATGGACATCCAACCAGGAGTGTTGCAAAAATTTCCAAAAATTACTGGCAGACACCACAAAAGTGGCATCACTTTCACCACAGTAGAAATATTATAATAAGGACTGACAGATCTTCCACTATGCTAGTGATGAGTGAGCACTAAAATGCTCGGGTGCTCGTTGTTCGGGTCGAGCAAACTGGAATACTCAGGTACTCGACCCAAGCAATGAGCCCAATGTAAGTGTATGGGAAAACCTAGCATTTTTGCCGTGATCCCCCGGGAGTCCTTTAAAAGTCTAAAAATGTCTGTAAATGATGGAAACAGTGCTCAAATGACACATGAACATCATGGGGATCGCCCCTGGAAGCATTTCTGACTCAGGTAACAGCTGTGAACAATGTTGTCAGAGTCTTACCCCACTTTTACAGGTGCACCAAAAAACATACAAAACCAAAATCAAAATGGATTTTCCGGGGAATATGTTAAGGAATATCTTTTCCAGGGTA
Source organism: Oophaga sylvatica (assembly GCA_033576555.1). Lineage (NCBI taxonomy): Eukaryota > Metazoa > Chordata > Amphibia > Anura > Dendrobatidae > Oophaga > Oophaga sylvatica. Next base: position 421,819,485 of record JARQOD010000002.1, read on the forward strand.
ATGACTTTTATATAAGGCAAATTAATTAACCCAAAGCAAAAAAGTTCCTTGGGTTCCACTTGGGTTATGTTCACACGTAGCGTTTTTGATCCGTTATTCAAGTTTACCATTGCTTTCAACCAATACAAATGCATTCTATGGGAAATGTCATTTTTACATTTAACAACCTTAGCTGGCCATGAAGTGTGTGACACATCATCAGACACATCCTGTTTCATCTATGAAGGAAGGACTCTGAAAGTCACAAAGCCTATTTTTATAGGGGCATCAGACAGCATTAATCTTCTTAAAGGGCCATCAGCTGGCTATGCTTTGTGGTTCCCATTATTAAACAGCGGGTCTCCTATACTGTTATTGCCTATGCACTGAGTGGCTGGGCTGCCAAAAATTTGGACGCACCCCATACACCTTTGACGAGACATACAGGAGAACCTCATGAAAAAGTGTTCCAATTATAAGAAAATTGGTCTCCCATAGTGTTAGCCAATGCATTGAATGCAAGGCCTGCCATGCACCAAAGTAACACACATCACAATAACACTTGGAACAGACGTCCTGGATGGCCACATGAAACCAAAGTTCCCATTTTTTCCATTTGATACTGCCATACTGTTAGCCTAGGCATTTAATGCAAGGCCTGCTCTGCACCAAAGTTACACACACCCCAATAACTCTTTGAACCCACGTACTCGATGGCCACCTGAAAGCATTGTTCCTATTAATTTGGTAGTCCCATATTGTTTGGCTATGCAGTGAATTGTTGAGCCTGAAGTACCTGCATTGGAGAATGTCAGTGTTTAGGCTACAGACCCGGCAGTGAACAATTCCAGTGTTGATGCTAAAGACCCAGAGGTGGACAATTGCAGTGTTGAGGCTGAAGAACCAGAAGTGGACAATTGCAGTGTTGAGGCTAAAGACCAAGCGGTGGACAATTGCAGTGTTGAGGCTATAGACCCTGCAGTGGAGCATTTCAGTGTTGAGCCTGAAGAACCATCACTGTTGTGAATGGGTTTGAGATGAGTTCTGAGCAGAGGTTCCCTCTGGTGGTTACAAGCGGTACTAGTGAGGATTGGGAATCAGGTGTTACTGATTGGTCTTATTTAAGGGAATCATTTTCCCATCAGGGTTGCCGGTGATCAATTGTTCTGGTCTGAATCCTTCTTTCCAGTTTCCCTTGTAGCCTGCTGTGTCGTGTCTGCATCTCCTGCTGTCAGATAAGACAATTTCTTATTTTGTGTTTTTGCTATATTTTTGCATTTTGTCCTGCACTTCTGTGGGGGCCTTCTGGGTCCCCTCCGGGGGCTTTTGCCCTCTCAGTTTAGTCCAGCCACTGTGTTTTGTACTTTTGCTTTTTGCAGTTTTTTCAGTGGCTGCTGTTTTTGTTACACCAGAGAACTAATTTAGGTGGTAGAGGTCGTGTGATCTCAGGTGATTTTGAAATTAGTATGTTGGTGTTTTTCAGGGTTTTCTGGGATTGCAGTAAGTACCCTTCCTGTCCTTTTCTATTTAGATAGTTTGGGCCCCAGCGTTTGCTCATACTATTTTCTTTCTGTGTCAGTATTTCCTCTTGTCTAACCGCCATTACATGTTTGGGGGCTTTCTATTATCTTTGGGGTTCTGCTCCGGGGCAGATAGCTTTCCTATTTCTATCTTTAGGTGTAGTTAGTTTCTCAGGCTGTGACGAGGCGTCTAGGACCATCGTAGGAACGCTCCACGGCTGCCTCTAGTTGTGGTGGTTAGTCAGGGTACTGCAATCTCATAGATTCCAACTGCTCTGGTGTATTTCCTTTTTTACCTGCACTCCTCAGCTACCGTAACATAACAGTATCACCGGCCATAAAAATTGTATGGTACTCACAGAAGGAAAAAAAATATATATATTTTGAAGGAAGAAAAGTTGTCAGAGATATTTTTCTGTTTGTTGCATTTTTTTTTTTTTTTTTTCCTCTGTATCTCTGGGTGCTGGGGAGGATCTTTTCTCCCAATGGAGCTTGCACAGTTGTCTGGCCGTGTGGATCAGCTTGCCACTGAGGTTCAGAGTATTGCTGCATATCTTGCTAGGTTGCCTGTTGTGGAACCTAGGATCCCCATGCCAGATTTGTTTTCAGGGGATCGAGCTAAGTTTCAGAATTTCAAAAATAATTGTAAATTGTTTCTTGCCTTAAAATCTAAGTCCTCAGGAAACGCAGCGCAGCAGGTTCAAATTGTCATCTCTCTCCTGCGCGGCGATCCTCAGGATTGGGCTTTTTCCCTGACACCTGGGGATCCTGTTTTGAGTGATGTTGATGTATTTTTTCAGGCTTTGGGGTTATTGTACGATGAGCCTAATATCACTGATCAAGCTGAAAAAGCCTTGTTGGCATTAAATCAGGGGCTTGATGACGCTGAGTTATACTGTCAGAGATTCCGTAGGTGGGCAGTCCTGACCAAATGGAATGACGACGCTTTGGCGGCCCTTTTCCGGAAGGGTCTGTCGGATAATGTAAAGGATGTTATGGTGGGATTCCCTGTCCCCTCTGGTCTCAATGATTCTATGTCATTAGCGATTCGAATTGACAGACGTTTGCGTGAGCGGAGAAGTATGCGTGGAGTGGTGTTGCCTTGTGAGCCAGCTGCTGAGCCCATGCAGTGTGATGGAGTGGTGTCTGGGCACAGCGTCATGAGTTTCGAAAGCGCAATGGGTTATGTTTCTACTGTGGTGATGCCTCTCATGCTATTTCAGTCTGCCCTAAGCGGGGAAGACGTTTTGCACGCTCAGTTGTCTTGGGTAGTGTTCAGACTAAGTTTTTATTAACTGTCACTCTGATATGCTCTCTGTCCTCATTTTCTGCTCAGGCTTTCGTTGATTCTGGAGCAGCTATTAACCTGATGGATTATGATTTTGCTAAACGTTGTGGATTTCCCTTGATACCCCTACAGAAGTCTATTCCCCTACTGGGGATCGATTCTACCCCTTTGGCTGAGAATAAACCCCAGTTTTCTACTCAGGTGATAATGAGGGTTGAACCTGATCACCAGGAGTGCTGCAAATTTTTGGTTCTATATAATCTGCATGACATTATCGTGCTGGGTTTCCCTTGGTTACAGTCTCATAATCCTGTTTTGGATTGGAAATCTGTGTCTGTAACCAGTTGGGGCTGCCAATGTGTTAATACCAACACTCCTGTTTTTTCTGCCTCCCCCCAGGCTGAGGATGTTCCTGACTTTTTGTTTGATTTTTCTGATGTGTTTAGCGAAAGTAAATCTGCATCCTTACCTCCCCATAGGAGCTATGACTGCGCTATTGAATTAGTGCCAGGTAGTAAATTCCCTAAGGGTCGCCTCTTTAACTTGTCTGTACCTGAACATGACGCTATGCGGTCTTATATCAAGGAATCATTGGAGAAGGGTCATATCAGACCATCCTCTTCACCCTTAGGTGCCGGTTTTTTCTTTGTGGCCAAAAAAGATGGTTCATTAAGGCCGTGTATTGATTATCGTCTCTTGAACAATATTACTGTGAAATATCAATACCCGTTACCCTTGATTTCTGACCTGTTTTCCAGGGTGAAAAACGCTACTTGGTTTACCAAGCTTGACCTCAGGGGGGCGTATAACCTTATTCGCATTAAGCACGGGGATGAATGGAAGACGGCATTTAACACCCCTGAAGGGCATTTTGAGTACCTTGTGATGCCCTTTGGGCTCACTAATGCTCCTTCCGTCTTCCAGTCCTTCATGAATGACATTTTCAGGGATTTTGTGGACAAGTTTCTGATTGTTTATTTGGATGATATCTTGATTTTTTCTAATGACTGGGACTCTCATGTGAAACATGTTCGAACTGTATTCCAGATTTTGAGAGAGAATGCTCTGTATGTGAAGGGATCAAAGTGTCTTTTTGGCGTACAGAAGATCTCATTTCTGGGATTCATTTTGTCCCCATCTGTTATTGAAATGGACCCGGTCAAGGTTCAGGCCATCTGTGATTGGGTCCAACCTACTTCATTAAAGGCTCTTCAGAGATTTTTGGGTTTTGCCAATTTTTATCGTAAATTTTATGGTAATTTCTCTGTTATTGTTAAACCATTAACTGATTTGACCAGAAAGGGTTCTGATGTGGTGAATTGGCCTCCTGAGGCAGTCTCTGCGTTTCAGGAACTTAAGCAGAGATTCACTTCTGCTCCTGTTCTACGGCAGCCTGATGTTTCTCTGCCATTTCAGGTGGAGGTTGATGCCTCTGAAATTGGGGCAGGTGCCGTTTTGTCCCAAAAAGATCCAGAGACCTCTAAAAGTAACCCTTGTGCCTTTTTCTCTCGAAAATTTTCTCCTACTGAACGTAATTATGACGTGGGTAATCGGGAGTTATTGGCCATGAAGTGGGCTTTTGAAGAGTGGAGACATTGGCTGGAGGGAGCCAAACATCAGGTGGTGGTCCTTACGGACCATAAGAATCTGGTCTATCTGGAATCTGCCAAGCGACTCAATCCTAGACAGGCCAGGTGGGCCTTGTTTTTCACACGTTTTAATTTTGTGGTTTCCTTTCTTCCTGGCACTAAGAATGTTAAGGCGGATGCCCTCTCGAGGAGTTTCCTTGCGGACTCTCCTGAGCTATCTGATCCCTCTGTTATTTTGAAGGAGGGTGTAGTTCTTTCTGCCATCTCGCCTAATTTGAGACTTGCTCTGGAGGGGTGTCAGGAGGATAGGCCCGAGCGCTGCCCTGTTGGAAAATTGTTTGTCCCGGACCAATGGAAAAAGAGTGTGATGTCTGAGATTCATTGTTCCGCATTGGCTGGGCATCCCGGAATTTTTGGTACCAGAGACTTGGTTAGTCGGTCCTTTTGGTGGCCTACCTTGTCTCGCGATGTCAGGGAATTTGTGCAGTCCTGCGGGACTTGCTCTCGCTCCAAGCCTTGCTCTCGCTCTAGTGGTTTGTTGATGCCATTGCCTGTGCCCAAGAGACCATGGACCCATATCTCTATGGATTTCATTTCCGATCTTCCTGTTTCTCAGAGAATGACCACCATCTGGGTAATTTGTGATAGGTTTTCCAAAATGATACATCTTGTGCCATTACCTAAGTTGCCTTCCTCCTCTGAATTGGTGCCGTTGTTCCTTCAGCACGTGGTTCGTTTACACGGCATTCCTGAGAACATTGTGTCTGACAGAGGAGTCCAGTTTGTTTCCAGATTTTGGAGGACTTTTTGTTCTAAACTGGGTGTTCAATTGTCTTTCTCCTCGGCATTTCATCCTCAGACCAATGGTCAAACTGAGAGAACAAACCAGACATTGGAGACTTATCTAAGATGCTTTGTGTCTGCTGATCAGGATGACTGGGTCTCTTTTTTGCCTTTGGCTGAGTTTGCTCTTAATAATAGGGCTAGCTCTGCCACTTTGATGTCTCCGTTTTTCTGTAATTCTGGGTTTCACCCTCGATTTTCTTCAGGACAGACGGAGGCTTCTGTCTGTCCAGGTGTTGACTCTGTTGTTGAGCGTATGCAGCAGATTTGGGACCAGGTAGTGGAGAGGTTGTCCCTCTCTCAGGAGAAGGCCCAGCGGTTTGCTAACCGGCATAGGACTGATGGTCCTCGGTTTAAAGTGGGGGACTTGGTCTGGTTGTCCTCAAAGAATATTCCTATGAGAGTAGCATCTCCTAAATTTAAGCCTAGGTTCATTGGACCTTATAAGATCATGGAGATTATTAATCCTGTTTCTTTTCGTTTGCTTCTTCCAGGGACATTTAAGATCCATAACGTGTTCCACAAGTCCTTGTTGAAGAGGTTTGTTGAGCCAGTGGTTCCTGCTGCTGTGCCTCCTGACCCTGTTTTGGTTGAGGGCAATCTGGAGTATGTGGTTGAGAAAATATTGGATTCTCGTTTTTCTAGACGAAGACTCCAGTATTTGGTTAAATGGAGAGGTTATGGTCAGGAAGACAATTCTTGGGTGTTTGCTTCGGACATCCATGCTAGGAGACTTATCCGTGCGTATCATAGAACTCATCCTGACCGACCTGGTTGCTCAAATGAGGGTTCGGTGACCCCTCCTCAAGGGGGGGGTACTGTTGTGAATGGGTTTGAGATGAGTTCTGAGCAGAGGTTCCCTCTGGTGGTTACAAGCGGTACTAGTGAGGATTGGGAATCAGGTGTTACTGATTGGTCTTATTTAAGGGAATCATTTTCCCATCAGGGTTGCCGGTGATCAATTGTTCTGGTCTGAATCCTTCTTTCCAGTTTCCCTTGTAGCCTGCTGTGTCGTGTCTGCATCTCCTGCTGTCAGATAAGACAATTTCTTATTTTGTGTTTTTGCTATATTTTTGCATTTTGTCCTGCACTTCTGTGGGGGCCTTCTGGGTCCCCTCCGGGGGCTTTTGCCCTCTCAGTTTAGTCCAGCCACTGTGTTTTGTACTTTTGCTTTTTGCAGTTTTTTCAGTGGCTGCTGTTTTTGTTACACCAGAGAACTAATTTAGGTGGTAGAGGTCGTGTGATCTCAGGTGATTTTGAAATTAGTATGTTGGTGTTTTTCAGGGTTTTCTGGGATTGCAGTAAGTACCCTTCCTGTCCTTTTCTATTTAGATAGTTTGGGCCCCAGCGTTTGCTCATACTATTTTCTTTCTGTGTCAGTATTTCCTCTTGTCTAACCGCCATTACATGTTTGGGGGCTTTCTATTATCTTTGGGGTTCTGCTCCGGGGCAGATAGCTTTCCTATTTCTATCTTTAGGTGTAGTTAGTTTCTCAGGCTGTGACGAGGCGTCTAGGACCATCGTAGGAACGCTCCACGGCTGCCTCTAGTTGTGGTGGTTAGTCAGGGTACTGCAATCTCATAGATTCCAACTGCTCTGGTGTATTTCCTTTTTTACCTGCACTCCTCAGCTACCGTAACATAACACATCACCCTCTCCTAGTGCATCCTCACCCATCCCCTGTAGATTGTGAGCCTTCGCGGGCAGCGTCCTCTCTCCTTCTGTACTTATGTGTGTCCTGTGTTGCTCATATTTATTGTATTTGTCTATATTCACCCCCTCTCACATGTAAAGCGCCATGGAATAAATGGCGCTATAAAAATGAATAATAATAATAATAATAAAATAATAATAATGATTGCACTGTTGAGGCTTAAGAACCTGCATTGGTGAATTGCTGTGGTGAGACTGAAAACCCTGCATTTTAGCATTGCAGTGTTGAGGCTGAAGAACTGGCATTGAAGAATTGAATTGTTGGAGAAGATGAACAACTACTAAAGTTCACATTATTAGGAAGTGGGTCTCCCATACTGTTAGCCTATGCATTGAATGCGAGGCCTGACCTGCACCAAATTCTAACGCACCCTAAAAAGCCTTTGAACCGACGTACTGGATGGCCTCAGGAAAACCAAATTCACATTATTCATTTTGTTCTGCCATACTGTTACCCTTATGCATTGAATGCAAAGCCCGCCATGCACCAAATTCAAATGCACCACAAAAAGTCTTTGAACCGACGTACTGGATGGACACAGGAAAACCAAGTTCACATTATTATTTTGGCACTGCCATACTGTTAGTTTATGCATTGAATACAAGGCCTCCCCCAAATTTGGACAAACCAAAATACCACTTGGAAGAAACATGTATGAAGTCCTCCTAAAAATCTGTTTCCATTACAGAGGAGTGGGTCTCCTATACTTGTAATGCCCATACACTAAGTGCATAGGCTGAAAAACTTTTTCCCCGGGGGGGACGCATCAACTTACTGTGTAAATATTTTTTGTTACGGACATCCTAAACACCCCTGCAAAACAATGTAGTGGCTGTTTTATCACAGAACACGTTCACCCTGTTGATCTAGGGGTGGTGTAGGAAGAAACATAGAATATGACCTGCGAAAAAGGTTTTTCCAGTTTAAAGGTGCGGGTCTCCTATACTTGGAATGCACTTAGTGTATAGGCTGAAAAACATTATCCCCTGGGGTGGGGGACACATCAACCTACTGTGTAAATATTTTTTGTTACGGACATCAAACACCCTTGTAAAACAATGTAGTGGGTGTTTCATCACGGAACACGGTCACCCCCTGGTGATCTAGGGGTGGTGTAGGAAGAGACGTGGAGTACGGCCTGCGAAAAAGGACTTCCCAGTTTAAAGGAGTGGGTCTCCTATACTTGGAATGCCCATACACTAAGTGCATAGGCTGAAAAACATTTTCTCCTGGGGTGGGAGACACATCAACCTACTGTGTAAATATTTTTGCTACGGACATCCAACACCCTTGCAAAACAATGTCGTGGCTGTTTCATCATGGAACACGGTAAGGGCCCCATCTCACATAGCGAGATCGCTAGCGAGATCGCTGCTAAACAGCGATCTCAGAAGCGATCTCGCTATGTCTGACACGTACCAGTGATCAGGTCCCTGCTGTGAATCGCTGGTCGTGTCAGAAATGCCAGGACTTTTTTTTTGATCGCTGGTCTCCCGCTGGCCAGCACACATCGCTGCTTGTGACAGGCAGGAGACCAGCGATCTCCTGGTAACCAAGGTACACATCGGGTTTCCAAGCGCGGGGCTGTGCCTGGAAACCCGACGTGTACATTGGATACCAGCGCGCTGCTGCAGGGGAGATGGTAACCAAGGTATACGTGGGGTTTCCAGGCACCGCGCAGCGCCTGGAAACCCGACGTGTACCTTGGTTACCAGTTCCCTGCATCAGTGCGCTGGTATCCAACGTACACTGCGGGTAACTAGGCGACGTTACCCGCAGTGTCGCTGTCCTGATCGCTGCCTGAGCTGCCTGTTTAGCAGCTCAGCAGCGATCATGTAGCGACACACCAGCGATCCTGATCGTTGTCGGGATCGCTGGTGTGTCGCTATGTGAGACGGAGTCCTAACTCCCTGGTGATCTAGGGGTGGTGTAGGAAGAGACGTGGAGTATGACATGCGAAAAAGGTCTTCCCAGTTTAAAGGAGCGGGTCTCCTATACTTGGAATGCCCATACACTAAGTGCATAGGCTGAAAAATATTTTCCCCTGGGGTGGGAGACACATCAACCTACTGTGTAAATATTTTTTGTTACGGACATCCAACACCCTTGCAAAATAATGTAGTGGCTGTTTCATCACAGAACACTGTCACCCTGGTGTTCTAGTAGTGGTGTCTGAAGAGAAGTGGAGTATGGCCTGCGAAAAAGGTCTTCCCAGTTTAAAGGAGCGGGTCTCCTATACTTGGAATGCCCATACATTAAGTGCACAGGCTGAAAAACATTTTCCCCTGGGGGGAGACACATCAACCGAAACTGTAAATAATTGTTGTTACGGACCTCCTAAACACCTTTGCAAAACAATGTAGTGGCTGTTTCATCACGGAACACAGTCACCTTGGTGATCTAGGGGTGGTGTAGGAAGAGACATGGAATATGGCCTGTGAAAAAGGTCTTACCAGTTTAAAGGAGCGGCTCTCCTATACATGGAATGCCCATACACTAAGTGCATAGGCTGAAAAACACGTTTTCCCTGGGGGTTGACACCTCAACATAGAGTGTAAACATTTTTGGAACAGGCATCATAACATTCTTGAAAAAATTTCTACTGGCTGTTGCATCACAGAACATGGTCACCCTTGTGTTATAGTGGTGGTGGATCATGAGGATGAGGAGAAGGAGGAGGATAATAACACATCAAAAAGCCAAAGTCAGGAAGCATATACCCATGTGTAGGTGTGAAGAGGTGCATGGTAATACACCTCACAAAAATATACACTGTATTGGAGGTTATATTTCGCTGTTATTATTCGGTGGTGTACACAAGTCTGCCCCAATCCTTGCCTTGTGCTAGCGGCAAGGCAGGCCAGGACCTCCAAGGCGTAGAGAGCCAGTTCATGCCATGTGTCCAGCTTGGATTCCCAATAATTAAAAGGCATGGAGGACATTGGTACGGTCAGCAAGGTACTTCTTCAACATCTTCCCAAATTTTCCAGGTCTTGTGAGACTACGATGGGAGGGTCTGAGAAAAGTTTCCCAGTACCTTGCTAGTGTTCTCCTGCCTCTCCTGGATTGTAGTTGGGTCTCTCTCACCTGTACTCCTTGGTTGTCCAACGAACTGTGACCTCTGCCGCCAGTGTTTTCAGATGGGAATTTTTTCAGTAATTCCGCAACAATGGCTCTCTGGTACTGCATCATTTTAAAACACTTATCTGACTCTGGAATAAGAGATTGAAAGTTCTCCTTGTAGCGTGGGTCTAGAAGTGTCACCAACCAGTACGGAGTGTCAGCAAAAATTTTGATAATGCGAGGGTCACGGGAAAGGCAGCTCAACATAAAGTCTGCCATACGTGCCAGGCTGATAACTGGCAAGCCTTCCGTGTCCTCACCAACAGGACGACTGACCATGCTGTCCTCCTCCTCCGTCTCCTCCCTGTCCTCAGGTCATCCACGCTGAACAGACGTTATTACAGTTGTGCTTGTAGTACCGTCTATAGCGCTGGAAAGTAGCTCCAGTTCTTCCTCCTCCTCCTCTTCCTCATTGTCAACCAATCCACATTGGGATGACATGAGGCTGGGCTGTGTGTAATCACCCTGTATGGTTCCTTGCTCCATCTCATCAAGCTTCGCCTGCAATGCATCCTCTTTGATTGTGAGTAGAGAGCTTTTCAGAATACAGAGAAGCAGGATGGTGACGCTAATTATGGCATCATCGCTGCTCACCATCTTGGTGGACTCCTCAAAGTTTTGTAGGATGGTATGTCTGACATCTATGTCCACTCCTGAGGTCTTATGTGTGGAGTCTAAACAGAATACCGACACCCTTGTTTGATGCTGGTACTCAACAACTGCTCCCTTCTGCTCATATATCCTTTCCAGTATAAGCAGTGTAGAGTTCCAACGCTTGGGGTCATCACACACCAGTCGGTGAGCAGGAAGCTGCAAACGCTGCTGAAGCACGGCAAGGGCGACTGAAGCTGTTGCTGACTTTCTAAAATGGGCACACAGGCGGTGCACTTTCACAAGCAGATCCGGCAGCTCCGGGTAGGTTTTGAGAAACCGCTGAACCACGAGGTTAAGCACATGGGCCAGGCATGGTACGTGTGTGAGCTCGCCTCGCCTCAGAGCCGCCACCAGGTTCCAGTCATTGTCACACACGACCATGCCTGGCTGTAGGTTCAGCGGTGTGAGCCACATATCTGCCTGCTCTTTCAGAGCTGTCCACAACTCTTCAGCACTGTGAGGTTTGTCACCTAAACATATTAGCTTCAGCACAGCCTGATGCCTCTTGGCTGAGGCAGCGCTTTCAGCTTGTGACTGATGTGGTCATGTTACGCCGCTGTGTTTGTACTCTGTTTACCTACGTTACTCTGCATATTTCTGCTTTACCCCTTCGCTCTTTTCCCTCTAATGAGCTGGAATGTTGTTGTCAGTTACCTGTATGGATGCTGCTCATTTCCCGGCTCCACTGCGTAGCAGTACATCCGTGAGTGTCTCCGCTGCGTTGCGTGACCACCCTCATGTGCGGTTCCTGGCTACCGCTGTGGAAGCTACTCCTGGGTTGCAAGATCCTCTACAGTTGTGCATGACTTACCACGTGTGTTCACGCTTGCAGCCGTTGCCAGGTGTCCCTTGCTATGCTGATTTGTGTCTGCTGTGCATAGGGTGCGACGGCCACACCTCCCCTGCTTTTATGAGGAATGGGTGTGTGCTAGAATTGCTGCTCCAGCCTATTGCTGTGAGGCAGCTCCTATATAAAGTTCCACTGTGCCCTGTGGGGCATTGCCAGAGCTTCGCATTGAGTTCCTGAACCTAGCCATGTGTGTTTGTGTGTTCAGCTTCTGCTCTGATTGTGATCAGTTCTGGGAGAGCTGATGTCCTTTGTCCTGTCTTGTGTTTTTTGCCTGCTCTGGGGGCAGAATACCCAGATCTGTTCGCCTGCTCTGGGGCAGAATACCCAGATCCGTTTCCGTTTGTGTCCTGTTTTTTCCGCCTACTCTGGGGGCAGATTACACAGAACGTCTTTCCTGGAGGCTGCATATCGAGGCCTGTTCCTGTTGTGTCTTGTTTCTTGAATCCTTGATCCTGGATCTGTTCCTGTACCTGACTCTGTCCGAACTGTGTCTGCTGTGTTATGTTTCTGAAATCCTTCTGTGTACAGAACCCTGTGCCCAGTGACTGTGACTCTTTGCTAACTGACTTTCTGTGATCTAACCTGGGTTCATCTTGGAAGTTGGAATTAGTCTGGTGTGTCTGCTGAGTTTCTGCTACACTGTGCTCAGCTTGTTTTCGGTGCAATCCTCGGCCAGCTCAAGCCCAACCCGGCTGGGCTTGCACCAGACTGCTTGGGTTCCTTTTTAGTTCGCTGACAGATGTCTGGAGCACGATGACCGTGGCCTCTTGTCAGGAGCCTGATGACCGCGGCCTGATGTCCGGTGTCTGATAACCACTTCCAAATGTCCGGATCCTATCCTTCCCTGCCTGATTCCTCGAGCCTGCCGATCGCTGCCAGATGTCTGGAGCCTGATGTCCGCAGCCTGATGTCCGGAACCTGACGATCGTTGCCATATGTCCGGAGTCCGATGCCAGTGTTCTGATGTTCTACCTGAGATCTGAATCCTAATGTCCCAATGTCTTGATGTCCTACCTGATGTCGGTCTTGTACCATGATGTCCTGATTTCCAGTCCTTGTTCTGATGTCCAGTCCGTGTTCCGAAGTCCAGTCCGTGTTCCGATGTCCAGCTCGTGTTACTATGTCCAGTCTGTGTTTCAATATCCAGTCTGTGTTTTAATGTCCAGTCTGTGTTCCGATGTCCAGCCTGCATCCAGATGTCCAGTCCCTGGTTCTTGTGGTCCAAGTTGTGCTCTTGAGCCGGTCCCGGTTGTGTTCCTGGATAAATTTCTCCTCCGTGGTTTCCGGGAGTCTCCAGCTCTGTTCCCCGGTGACGGTCCCGCCAGTGAGTCCTGGGCCTGACCAGCCGATGCCCAGTGCTGTAGTGCCAACATTCCTGGACCTTTGCTATCCGTGTCTTGCTTATGTTCTGATGTCCTGCCGGTTCCCTGGGGTCTTACCTGTGATGGTTCCTGCCATTGTCTGAAGATTGACTGAGGTCAGTGTCTGATGTTCTCCTGCTGTGCCTGTGCTGCGCCTGAGGCCTGAGAAAGGCCATCCTAGTATGCCCGTGCCAGATAACCTTGGACTGCATCAACCTGTGATGACCCTAGCCATCATCTGAAGTCTGCCTGAGGTTGGTATCTGATGTTCTCCTGCTGAGCCTGAGCTACGCCTGAGGCTTGAGAGAGAGGCCATCCTAGTATGCCTGTGCCAGATGACCCTGGACTGCGTCAACCCTTGAAGACCTCTTGCTTCGCCTGTCAACCTTAGATGTGTGTCCTTCGTGATGTGCATAATCCGGAACCTGGTGTTTTGATTAAATTTGCTTTATTTAAATAAACTTTATGTTTCTTCATACCTGAAGTTGTGTGGTGTCTTTTAGTCCTGCATATGGCCATCTTGTCCACAAGCTTAGCTGCCACAGACCCCGGATGCTACCCTTCCATAGTCCGGGTAGGCCCGGGTCCCCCCTGTGCTCCAGCGGGTCCACATTCCACAATCACCTGGGGCGCATACCTGTCACGTCGCCGTTGGACTCAGTGGCTGGTGTTCCTGCCTCGGCCGCTGGGAGGCACCAGACTCCTTCGGCTGGTGGTGCCGGTGATAGGAGATCGGTATCCTCATATAGTTCCGCTCCTTTGACGCCGGCCTCTGTCGCTGGGCATCGCCATTGTTCTCCTGTGGGTGATGTTGGTTACAGAGAAGGGGTCCCTGGGCAGGCATCTGGGAGTTGGGGATAAAGTTTGACTTTCTACCAGGAATATTAAGCTCAAAGTGGCGTCTGCCAAACTAGGTCCCAGGTTTATTGGTCCGAATGAAATTATTGAGGTGATTAATCCAGTAGCCTTTCGTCTGAAGCACCCTCAATCATTTAAGCTGCCAAATGTATTCCATAAGTCCCTTCTCAAATTGTACCGCTCTGCGATTCGTCCTGTCCAGTCCCCTCCTCCTCCGGTTTTGGTCGGGGGTGCTTTGGAATACGAAGTCCAAAGGATCCTTGATTCCCGCTTAGTGAGAGGATCCGTGCAGTATCTGGTACATTGGAAGGGCTATGGTCTGGAGGAAAGGTCTTGGGTGCCTGCCAGTAACGTCCATGCCAAGGGTTTGATCAGGAAATTTTATCTCCTTCATCCCAACAAACCGGGTTTTGAGGGTCCAGATGCCCCTCTTAGAGGGAGGGGTACTGTCACGTCGCCGTTGGACTCAGTGGCTGGTGTTCCTGCCTCGGCTGCTGGGAGGCGCCGGACTCCTTCGGCTGGTGTTGCCGGTGATAGGAGATCGGTATCCTCATATGGTTCCGCTTCTTTGACGCCGGCCTCTGTCGCTGGGCATCACCATGTTTCTCCTGTGGGTGATGTTGGTGACAGAGAAGGGGTCCCTGCGCAGGCATCTGGTGTGTGCAGGCTTCGCTCTTCTGTCAGAGGTGAAGTGGTTGGTGTCAGTCATGCATCACGATCTGGCCTGGTTCTGGGGGCGGTCCAGATGAGGTCATCAGGCTGTGAGCCTGTGAGTAGTAGCCATGCCCTTCAAATACCTTGGAGCCTGTCTTGCAGGCCGCCAGATATAGTCTTGGTTTCCCCAGTGTGCTAGTGTTTATTGCTATTTTGACTCTGACTTCTGCCTGGATTTTGACCCTTCTTTTGCCTGCCGATTTTGTACCTTTGCTACCCTCCTGGTTTTGATCTTTAGACTTCTGACTACGCATTTGGTCTCGCTTTGTATTCCCTTCCTAGCGTCCTTCCTGCTACGGTCCACTGCTCCTATAAGCAGCTACCCCCTGAGCTTCGCTGTAATTCCAGATCCCTGTATTCGGTTAAAGGGTCTCGGGGTTTCTCGGGGTGCTGTCTTACCTGCAGTTCAGACCAGCAGCGGGCGGACGCTACATTATATCTGGCCCAAAAAACATTTTTATATATATATACAGAATATATATAAGGGCATTTTCTAACCTTTTCCCTAAATTTTTTTTTCCTTCCTCTCTTTTTCTGAGCTTATTCTGTTGCTAAAGCACCTGTGTCCTGCTTCTTTGCTCAGTCCTGTGGAGGATCATTCCCATCATCTTTTACTAATATGCTGCACAAGCCACATTCTGGAGACCTCTGGGAGAACACTGGACGTCAAAACTCTTCACTCCCTGGACGTCAGCACCTGGGCGGCTCTGGCCATGCCTGCCCAGGTGCCCAGGTATTGCCCGCTGATGCGGCCAAAGTCCTTTTACCTACTTCTCTGTCTTACCTGAAGAAATCTGTGTGTATGGAGGCTTATGTAGACAGTGGCTCAGAAGGGAATTTCATAGATCTCCTGGTAGCGAGGAATCTTGGTGTACCACTGTTAAGGCTTAATGCGCTTATTAAAACCACTGCTATTAATGGCACTCCTATCGTCCAGAATGGAGTGGAGTTTGTCACTAAGGAAGTATCAATGTCAGTGGGATCATTACATGCTGAACATGTGTCATTTTTTGTTATTTATAATTTATCATCCACTGTTATTCTGGGTATGCCATGGTTATGCAAACATAATCCAGTCATTGACTGGCACTTGGGTGATATCGTGCGCTGGAGCCCAGAGTGTCAGGATAATTGTATATCGCTATCAGTGAACCAAGTTAAGGTCACACCTCCCTTTGTACCCTGTGCATTCAGAGATTATGAGGATGTATTTTCTGTATTGGAATCAGAGAAATTACCCCCTCATAGAAAGTACGATTGCCCATAGACTTAGTACCGGATTCTCGTCTCCCTAAGGGGAGAATATTTAACCTCTCTGATCCAGAACATCAGGCCATGAAAGACTACATAGCAGACAGTTGGCGAAAAGGGTTTATTAGACCATCCACCTCACCAGTTGGGGCCGGGTTCTTTTTTGTGGAAAAGAAAGATGGTGGTCTCAGACCTTGCATTGATTTCCGTGAGTTAAACACAATCACTGTGAAAAACCAGTATCCGCTTCCACTCATTCCTGATCTTTATAATCAGCTGTTGGAAGCCCGTTGATTTACTAAACTTGACCTCCGAGTGTTAGGGGCCTGCGGAACGAATCTAATAGATATTAAGGAGAGGTGCGTTCGCAGCCCAGGATCCACCGTGCAGGCAGAGCCTGCTGCTAGTAAGATGGCGCAAATAGGCAGTATGAGCGAACTCTGTTATCCCGCAGAGTCGCAGATGTAAACGCCGTAGCACTATATGCGGTATGGGCGAACTCTGTTATTCAACAGAGTTGCTAACTAAAATGCTGTAGCGCTATATGGCGATATAAGCGGACTCTGTTAATTCACAGAGCCGCTGTGACAAAGACTGTGTCCTGTCAGACTCACAGGGGACCCAGATGACTGCTAAGCGGATTGCAGTCTGTGGTCATGCAATCAGAACACAAGCAATAATCTCCTCACCGGAGTAGCCGGTATTCTAAAGGCGTTTTCAGCCGAGCTCTGAACACGTGCATACAAAACTCCTCACAGAGGTGCCGGTCAGCCGGACCTAACCACATGCATACATGACCACACTGGCGCAAGCACGTAACAGATTTCATACTAGCGCACGGCCGTGCGGTTATGCCACCTTTTTATAGTAGCAGCTACAGGACCTTCCTGAAAAGGACCAATGAGAAACTGTTCCAGAACACAAGCAGTTCCAGGACCTTCCAGGCGGACCAATGGGAGTCGCTGCTGTAACCGAGCATGTGACCCCTGATCTCCAATGGGAGATCTTGCCCTGGGCATGCTCAGATGGAGAAAGCGAGGACTTTGTCCCAGGACTGCCTGCTCCAGCACTGGTTATAATAGAGGAACCAGGAGAGGCAGCAACAAGCCTCTGCACAGTATTAGACCGAGCGAGACGCTGGGACCGACGTCTCCGCTGAGCAGGCTCCACTGCGGCCGGAGATGGATGGGGGACCGCAGCAGGACTGGTTCGAGATTCCCCTTGTGCAGGAGTGGGAACTCGATCCCTAAGATTACCCCCCCTCCTATGGCCCCCTCTTCTTTGGGCCTCGCTGCGTTCGAAGGCAGCAATGAGCTGCGGAGCATGAATGTGTTTGGCAGGCTCCCAGGACCTATCCTGAGGCCCATAACCCCTCCAATCCACCAAATAAAATTTTTTGCCCCGTACCACCTTACACCCTACGATGGCGTTCACCTCATGATCGTCCATAGATGAACCCGGATGTCCCGGCAGATGACTCGGAAAACAGGGACATGAGCACGGGTTTCAGGAGGGATACGTGAAAGGTGTCGGAGATACCCAGGTGTGGTGGAAGGGCCAAATGGTATACCACAGGGTTAACCTGCTCGAGGACTTTGAAAGGACCCAGGTAGTGGGGTGCCAACTTGGTGGACTCAACTTGCAGCCTGATGTTACGGGCGGAGAGCCACACCAAGTCCCCAGGAGAAAATGTTGGAGCGGGGCGCCGATGTGCGTCGGCGGACGACCTTATCTTCTCCTTGGACGCCTGAATGGCATCCTGGGTACGATTCCAAAGGTCCCATGCCTCCACAGCCCAGTCTGCCACCCTGGAGTCGGCGGAAGACACGGGCATGGGCACCGGAACCCGCGGATGCTGACCGTAGTTTAGGAGGAATGGAGCCTGTCCGGTGGAGTCAGCCACAGCATTGTTTAGTGCAAACTCAGCCCACGGTAGCAAAGATGCCCAGTCATCCTGCCTGGCAGAGACAAAATGTCATAGATAGGTGACCAAGGTCTGGTTGGCCCTCTCAACCAACCCATTTGTCTCGGGATGATACTCAGAGGAGAGATTTAACTCAATGCTGAGTAGCCGACACAGCTCTCTCCAGAACCGAGACGCAATCTGGGGACCTCGAACACTAACGACTTTGTCTGGCATACCGTGTAAATGGAAAATATGCCTAATAAATAATGCTGCCAAGGCCCGTGCAGACGGTAACCGTGATAACGGCACCAAGTGCACTGTGAAGTATGGCCCCCGTCCTTCCACATCACCAATGTGACGTAACTCCACAGGCACAGCTCTCCGGCGCCCCCTTTGTCTCTCAGGTCAGTAAGGGAACTACACCTAGAGCAAATGGCCGCCGGGGAGGGTGTCCTGTTACCCACTGGGTATTCTAAGATTCGTGATCAGAGTAAAAGCATCAGCCCAAGATTAATTTTATGGTTTAATTGCCTTAAGGGCACACTAGATAATTACAGAAATATACAGTAAGCTATACAACGGAATTACAATGGATTTGCAGTCAGAGTAAAATACAACAATAATGGTATAAAGCTTAGAGGTATTAGCTAGAGGTCAATATTACCAGGTTGTAGGGACATGTGGAGGCAGGGAGCTCTGTGATCCCCAGGTGAAAGTCTTAGTTGTTGGACAGTCCCCCAAAACGTGTACCGCTGCTCCCTTGGCCGATCTGTCCCTTTGGTCCTTAGTTTTACATGGTCTTGCTGCTGTGAGAATGGATCTGGTCTGCCCTTAGCTCACAGTTCTTAAACCTGCTAGGTCCCTCCCCTCGGTGTCCAAGGGTGGGCTGACAATCTCCACCCTTAGCCCCCTGCAGAATTTATTCCCAATACCTAATAAAGGGGTTAACTTTCTCCAGGACGATCGGATCAGGACACAAGAGGTACCAGCGGATGCAGTATGTTTTGCCTGTCGCATGGATATCAAACCTGGCCCGATTGGGTCATTGTGGATGGCCAATCTCTATATCTCAGCCCCCGCCAAGCCATCACCGACTTGGGAGTTGCACCATAAAATGCCCGAGGTCCGCAGGGTCACACAGATATTTTTATGAGAATGTACCTACAAAGATGTGCTCATAATTCATAATCCTAGAACGAAGCCTTCGTGTCTGGGATATAAATAGCTGTGTTTTCATGGTCTGGCTGAAAGGTATAGTCTAATTGAAGCCCCCAGGCATCTCATTACCATGCTAACAAACCTTACTATTCACCATGCTGGCTTGGCTCTGTTTTGAGTCTTAACTCAAGACCATACTACAAGACCTTGCCATTCAAACATGGGCCTGAATCACTTGGGCTTCTTTCACACATCCGTTTTGCGCCTGACGGCGCGCTCCGGCCTTTTTTTTGTCAAACAGCATCCTGCGAAATGTAATGCCGGATCCGTTTTTTTTTCCATAGAGTAACATTATTGCCGGATCCGGTGTCTGGTCGCAGTCCGGCGTCTGGCAAAAACGTGGCCTGTAACGTTTTTTGTCTCCGGTGAAAAAGCCGGAAGCGCCCAATCCGGCACTTCCGGCTTTTGTTACAATGAAAGTCTATGAACGCCGCAATGCGGTGGATCCGGCAAAAGCCGGATTCGGAGGCCGTAGCTAGTTTTTCAATTGAGATACCAGCCCACAGCAAACATATAAAAAGCATGCAGTGGGACACTCTCAGACATACCATGCAGAGAGCAAGACAAGCGAACGTACCAGCACCAGCACCAGCCCTACCAGCAGATACGGCAATGGAGCGCCATTACAGCAGACGGTAAATATCACATCCCCCACCCCAAATTTTACCACTCATCTGTCACCACTGCTGTGAGCTACTGCACTGTGTTTGCACCCTGGTACAATTTCAAAATCATGTTTTTGCTGTGATGGCGTTGGTTCCCCTGGTACTGTATGAAATGTTCATATTTTTCCAATGATGGAGTGGGTCCCCCTGGTACAGTTTCAAATATGCATGTTTTTCAAGTGATAATGTGTATCCCCTGGTACTTTATAATGTGCATTTTTTCAAGTTATAATGTGTATCCCCTGCTACTGTATAATGTGCATGTGTTAAATTGATAATGTGGATCTCCTGGTACTGTTTTTTTTTTTTTTGGCTGTGATGGGGTTGGTCCTCCTGCTACTGTATGAAATGTGCATGTTTTCCATTCATAATGTGGATCTACTTGTACTGTATTTTTTATTTTTTTTTGCTGTGATGGGGTTGGTCCTCCTGCTACTGTCTTAAATGTGCATGTTTTCCATTCATAATGTGGATCTACTGGTACTGTATTTTTTGTTTTTTTTGGCTGTGATGGGGTTGGTCCTCCTGCTACTGTATGAAATGTGCATGTTTCCACTGTGTTGAAGTGTATCCCCTGGTAATGTTTATAATGTGCATGTTTGCAAGTGATGTTGTGCGTCACCATGGTTTCCCTGTGATGAAGTTGTTCGCCATTGGTACTGTATCAAAAGTGCATGTTTTAAATTCAAAATGTGGATCTCCTGGTACTGTTTTTTTTTTTGGCTGTGATGGGGTTGGTCCTCCTGCTACTGTATGAAATGTGCATGTTTTCCATTCATAATGTGGATCTACTGGTACTGTATTTTTTTTTTTTGGCTGTGATGGGGTTGGTCCTCCTGTTACTGTATGAAATTTGCATGTTTTCCATTCATAATGTGGATCTACTGGTACTGTAGAATTTTTTTTTTTGGCTGTGATGGAGTTGGTCCTCCTGCTACTGTATGAAATGTGCATGTTTCCACTGTGTTGAAGTGTATCCCCTGGTAATGTTTATAATGTGCATGTTTTGCAAGTGATGTTGTGCCTCACCATGGTTTCCCTGTGATGAAGTTGTTCCCCCTGGTACTGTATCAAAAGTGCATGCTTTAAATTCAAAATGTGGATCTCCTGGTACTGTTTTTTTTTTTTTTTGCTGTGATGGGGTTGGTCCTCCTGCTACTGTATGAAATGTGCATGTTTTCCATTCATAATGTGGATCTACTGGTACTGTATTTTTTTTATGGCTGTGATGGGGTTGGTCCTCCTTCTACTGTATGAAATGTGCATGTTTTCCATTCATAATGTGGATCTACTGGTACTGTAGAATTTTTTTTTTTGGCTGTGATGGGGTTGGTCCTCCTGCTACTGTATGAAATGTGCATGTTTCCACTGTGTTGAAGTGTATCCCCTGGTAATGTTTATAATGTGCATATTTTGCAAGTGATGTTGTGCCTCACCATGGTTTCCCCGTGATGAAGTTGTTCCCCCTGGTACTGTATCAAAAGTGCATGTTTTAAGTTCAAAATGTGGATCTCCTGGTACTGTTTTTTTTTTTTTTTGGCTGTGATGGGGTTGGTCCTCCTGCTACTGTATGAAATGTGCATTTTTTCCATTCATAATGTGGATCTACTGGTACTGTAGAATTTTTTTTTTTGGCTGTGATGGGGTTGGTCCTCCTGCTACTGTATGAAATGTGCACGTTTCCACTGTGTTGAAGTGTATCCCCTGGTAATGTTTATAATGTACATGTTTTGCAAGTGATGTTGTGCCTCACCATGGTTTCCCTGTGATGAAGTTGTTCCCCCTGGTACTGTATCAAAAGTGCATGCTTTAAATTCAAAATGTGGATCTCCTGGTACTGATTTTTTTTTTTTTTTTTTTGCTGTGATGGGGTTGGTCCTCCTGCTACTGTATGAAATGTGCATGTTTTCCATTCATAATGTGGATCTACTGGTACTGTATTTTTTTTTTATGGCTGTGATGTAGTTGGTCCTCCTGCTACTGTATGAAATGTGCATGTTTTCCATTCATAATGTGGATCTACTGGTACTGTAGAATTTTTTTTTTGGCTGTGATGGGGTTGGTCCTCCTGCTACTGTATGAAATGTGCATGTTTCCACTGTGTTGAAGTGTATCCCCTGGTAATGTTTAAAATGTGCATATTTTGCAAGTGATGTTGTGCCTCACCATGGTTTCCCTGTGATGAAGTTGTTCCCCCTGGTACTGTATCAAAAGTGCATGTTTTAAGTTCAAAATGTGGATCTCCTGATACTGTTTTTTTTTTTTTTTTTGGCTGTGATGGGGTTGGTCCTCCTGCTACTGTATGAAATGTGCATGTTTCCACTGTGTTGAAGTGTATCCCCTGGAAATGTTTATAATGTGTATGTTTTGCAAGTGATGTTGTGCATCACCATGATTTCCCTGTGATGAAGTTGTTCCCCCTGGTACTGTATCAAGTGTGCATTTTTTCCAATGATAGGGTGGGTACCCCTAGTACTGTTTATGGGTCCAATTAATGACGGGATGTTGTGTTCCGTACACCATTAAGCTCACTCCTGTCCATGTTTGAATTTTATTTTTTCAAACAGGGACAATGAATACACATATTCACAGTCCCTTTTGTCTGTTTATTGCACAGCAGAAGATTTGAAAGAGAGGAGGCGGCAGCAGCAGCAGCAGCAGCAGCAAGGGGAGTGGACATCCTCGAAGCCAGAAGGACAGCCAGCAGAAAGTTAATCTGACATCCAGCATTTCCAAAAATATTTTTAATCTTTTTTTTGTCTCTTTCAGCCAGGGACAAGGAATAAACATATATTTACTGTCCCTTTTTGTGCCCTTACTCAACAGCAGAAGACGTCAAAGAGAGGCGGCGGCAGCAGCAGCAGCAGAAAGTGGAGAGGAGGATAGACGGGCAGACAGGACAGGCAGCAGAAAGTAACTATGACATCCCCCATTTTGCTAAAAAATTAAATGTTTGTTTTTCTTTCAGCCAGGACCAAGGAATAGTATATTCACTGTCCCTTTTTGTGTCCTTATCCAACAACAGAAGACGTCAAAGAGAGGCGGCGGCAGCAGCAGCAAGCCGAGAGGAGGAGAGACGGGCAGAGAGGACAGCCAGCAGAAAGTAAATATGACATCCCCCATTTCCCTAAAAATTCAATGCTTGTTTTTCTCTTTCAGCCATGGCCAAGGAATATACATATATTCACTAGCCCTTTTTGTGTCTTTTCTTCCACAGCAGAGACCGTCAAACAGCTGCAGCAGCTGCCGCACTGGCGGCTTTAGCAGAGGAAGCGGCGGCAGCAGCAGCAGCTCCTCCCTCCGAGTCAGTGGAGCTGCAGGGTGATCGGGACACATCTTCTTCTGGGAGCCCTCCTTCCCATCGTCAGCAATTGGCGGTAAAAATATCTTAATTTTTTTTTCTCCACAATCCATCTGTGGGATATATGTATTGATTGTCTTTTTTTAATAACAGGAATCGCAAGATGACGAGGAGCTCCCAGAGGAAGAAGGACGGGGTGGAGAGATACCCGGAGTGGGCTCACAATTCGTAAGTATCCTGCATCAATCGCATAAACACAACATCACACTACACACAACACATAGAAAACCATTTAGTACATACTTGACACAGCGGCCAACACATGCCTATATCCTAATTTTTTTTTTTCTTTATAGTCTCTCGGATCTGGGAGCCAAGAAAGGGGTCCTCACAGCGCCTCCCAGAGTCGTCATCGTGAGACTGTCGGCGGTTCCCAACGTGTAAGTTTTTTATTTTTTTTTGGATTCCAATGTAATTTTTTTTTTCCCAATTTTTTTTCTTTGTTGGGGTGCATTTTTAAATTTAAATTTTTAGCTTTGATTTTAATTTATTTACTATTTAACTTTTTTGGTAAGATTTAATATATTTTTTAAAAAAAAAATTGATATCTATTTTTTTTTCTTAATTTGATTTTGTTTAACATGTATCCTTTTTTCATCTTCACATGCTAATGTGTATGGTAATGTTTTTTTTTCTATGTTAATTTCACAGGCTTCACAGCGTGCTCCCGATTCGGACGGTGAGGAGGGTTTCGATGTCGACCTCCTCATTGATCTGGTCAGAGAAAGGGAGCCGCTGTGGAACATGGGGGACCGCCGACATTCTGATCAAGTTGTGACCCGACGGCTCTGGGAGGAAGTGGCATCGGCAATGGTGGACCGCTGGGAGGACCTCGATGTTAGGTCCCAGACTAAACACCGTAAGTATAGTTCAGGTTGCGGACTGTGAAACTGTGTTTCCCAAACTTCAGTCCTCGTGTCCCCCACGGTTCATGTTTTCAGGATTTACTTTTGTGCAACACTATGGAAATACTGAAAACATGACCTCTGGGGACACGAGAAATTAAGTTTGGGAAACACTGATGTTGTATAGTAACCATGTGGGCTTTCTCGTTTCAGGGGAGAGAATTGTGAAGCGGTGGCGGTCTGTGAGGGATCACTTTAAGAAGGAGTTCAATAAGGAGATGCGGGCCCCGAGTGGTTCTTCATGACGCCAGAGCAAGTACAAGTACGCACGAGCCCTGGCGTTCCTGCGGGAAACTATGGTCACCAAAAGGTAAATATTACCATAAAATGTTAACATCTATCCAACGTTTTTTTGCAGCCAGGGCCATTCCACATCTGTATATTCATTGTATGTTTTTTCTTTCTTCCACAGCACGGTGACCAGCACTCGGGCGCCCGCAGAGTTGGCGCCTTCTAGGGTGATCCCTCAGGAGACTGACACCGAGGGACACTTCGACCGGCCCGGTACATCTGCACCTTCCCACACATTTGATCCCGCAGTCCCCTCCACCAGCGCTGCAGCATTGTGGCCGCCTGCATTACATGCAGCTGCTGGTGAGGATATAGCATTCCCTTAACCCCACCCTTCTGACCCTGCCACCTCTAGTACAGCTGCGGGTACTAGGCGGCAGCGTCAGAGGGGTCAGGAAAGGAACTATGCGCCCGAGTTCTTGATTTGAATGCATCTTTCCAGAACTGTCTTAAAGTATTATCTGAACAACCTGCCGCAGGCATTAATCAGATAACCTCCGCAGTTTTGGAGGTAAAGACACTTCTGCAAACCATGCAGTCGGAAGCAAGAGCATCACCTAATCACAGCTTTTTTAGGTCTGTGGCAGAGCGCATAGATACGCTATCTCTTGACCAGCAGATGTATGTAATGCATACGTGCCACGCTGCTGTAGTGCAGGTTATCTCCCATCCTCCTCCATCCACCCCAGTCGTTCCTCCACCTCCCCCCCTCCAGCCGCCATCCATCCTCCCCCCCTCCAGCCGCTGTCCCTCCTCCCCCTCCTATTCAATACCAGACACCTCACCAGCTCCATCAACCTCCCCAATTACAACAACCTCCCCAGTACCACCCACCTCCCCAACTGCAGTCACCTCCCCAGTACCAGCAACCTCCCCACTACCAGCCACCCACCCCGTACCACACTCCTAGTTCTTGCAGATCTCCTTCCCCCTTCCAATTCCCTACCATGTCACCTGCTCCTCCTGCCCAACCCTCCACTCCACCACCCACCTGTTCTGCCTTGTCTTCCCATTCTTTCAGTCTTTCCACCCCTTCACCTCTTCCTGTTCCTTTCACACCACCATCCCGGTCGTCCCTCCACACTCCCACGGTCGATGTGTCCCGCAGCCACTCCAGCACTATTTCCACTCCACACTACACCCAACTCAAATTTTTTTGGTTTTTCTAAAAAAAAAATATAAAGTTTTGAATAAAGAAATTATATTTAAAAGTTAAAATTTTAAAAAGATTTAACCAAAAATATATTAAAAATTAATATTTTCAATAAATTTTTCATTGGTTTACCATTGTTGTCTGTCATTTCTTTATAGGATGTTAAGTTAAAAATGTATTACAGGTAAACCTATTTGGGTACACAAACACCATTAGCAAAAAAACACCTAACTAACTTTGGGTAAAAGGTACATAAATTTAACCTTTTTGCCAAAGTTGTGTCCCGGGTTGTGTAGTATCCAAAGTATATTACCTTTTTCCAAAACTTGTGTACTTTGTTAGGTTATCCCCTACAAGGTACACAATTTTTGACAAAAGGTGAAATACTTTTGGCAAAAAAACCCAGCCAGGGACACAACTATGGCCAAAAGGTTACAGACAGTAGAAAACACACAAGAAGGTATACAAGTTTCCATTTAAAGGTTTATTGTGGGTACAGAAAGTTTTAAAAGAACAAATCAATTTATCACACTCTGTCATCCTGCCAGTCAACTCTACCTTCTGGTGACACAAAGTATTGGACAAAATGGTCCCTCATTCCTGAAACCGCCACTGTACTGCGAGTGGTAATGTTGTTGTAGTCATGCAAAGTTGTTTCTTGATTGTGGTCCTCCATAGAAATCGGTTCCTTGGTGATTACAAAATTATGTAGGACCACGCACGCTTTAACAACATCATCCACAGTCTCTGTCTTCAAGTTTATCGCAGTCAAAAGGACACGCCATTTGACTGTCATAATCCCAAACGCACACTCCACCATCCGTCTGGCTCTTGTGAGGCGGTAGTTAAATATTCGCTTTGTATGGGTCAATCCTCTGCTGGCGTACGGCTTCAAGAGGTGTTCGGACAGCTGGAATGCCTCATCACCTACACACACGAATGGCATCGGTGGGCCTGAGGTTTGAGGCAGTGGCCTAGGGGTGGAAACTGAAAAGTATTTCTGTACAGTCTCCCCCCATAGCAGAAAGTTTAAACACTTGGACGCCATCAGGACGACCGAAAAATATTGTTTGTAGTTAAAGAATTCTGATCCAGTTCCTGAAGGCTTTTGAATGCGGGTGTGTATGCCATCAACAGTGCCCAGGCAATTGGGGAACTGGCAGATACAGAGAAACTGGTCTGCTATTTCAAGCCACCGGTCTGTAGTTGGCTCTGGAAGAAATTCTCCAACCAAACAGTCCCACAGAGCACGACAAGTGTACTTGATTATGCCGGATAGCGTTGAAATTTCCAGGCGATACTGGAAATGCAGCGATGACAGCGTTTCGCCAGTTGCCAGAAATCTGAAAAAAAAAAATAGAAAATAAAAATGATTTCACAAACACAGCAAAACATTGCAGAACTCAGCTACAACTATTGGAGATACCAAAAATAATAAAAGCAAGGAAAAACACTGTTTTTGAACATGTTTTAGTGTACTGATATGGTTCCCTTGTTGTCCTGTGATGTTTAAAAAATTATAACATTACAAGTGTGCTCAAGCAAACTGATCCAATACATATAGCTTACCTTATAGTGACCATGAGACGCTCAGCCGGAGAAATCGAAAAGCGACAATAGCTGTCCGATTTTCTGATTTGGTCTCCAACACGCTCCAGCAAACAGTCAAAATTTTCTTTATTCATCCGAAGATAGGCAAAAAATTTATCCGGATTTTGTCGCAGCTCCATGTTTAGTGTACTATACACACCACGGGTTAATCTCTGTGCTGTGATGGGGTGGATCCACATACGGCGTCATCTTCGCTGGCGGTGACGCATAATGCGCTGCTCGATCTTTCTCTCCTTCTCCGTAACTATAATCCTCAAGCGATTCGCCTCCGCAGTAAAATCCACAAGATTCTTGAATATATTGCCAATAATCACATCCATGTTCGCCAGTCACTTGCTACTTGCTCTTCTCTCCAACCTGCACTTGCTCCTCTACAAGCTGTCAAAGATGGGCTGTAGGAACAGTGTATATATAGGATTACAGTAGCCAATCATCTTTGGAACCCCAAAAAAGGGCGTTTTTAAAAACCGGATCCGGCGCATTCCGTCGAAAACGTATACAAAACCGGATACACCGGATGAGACGGATTCGTTTTTTTCCGGAGGACAGAAACGGATCCGGCGAAAAAACGGATGCGTCTCATCCGGTTTTACATACTATTTGCCGGATGCGGCGATCCAGCAAAACGCCTGGGGCGCCGTAAGGCGCAAAACGGATGTGTGAAAGAGGCCTTAGCATACTAAAGTCCTTTTAATTCACAGTGGACATCAAACCCTGTCGTATTGAATATGCTAACAGGCCCTGTGCAGTTAGCAGCCTGTGGCTCTGTGCACAGACAAAATGGAGGCTGGTATAGGCCCTATCCAAGATGGCGGCGTCAATACCTCACACCTCCCTGCTTTAGAGGGCGCTAGGGGGTATCACATTCCTGTGTTCCCCCATGCGCCCTTCCGCACCCTCTCCTTGGCTAGGGTGGCAGATCCAGGAGGGTTTCTGCCTCTGCTTCCTCGGGAAGGTTGTACACTGGTGGGCATAAGCCTCCCGCTCATGATGGGCCTTCATCATGTTCACATGGAAGGCCTTCCTCCTTCCACGGGCGTGGTCCAGGGTGACCAGGTAGGTGACGGCGTTGAGCTGCTCGTGCACCAGGTATGGACCCTCCCAGGCCGCCTGAAGCTTGTTTTGGGGTACGGGGACCAGAACCCACACCTTTTGACCCACCTGGTAGGTCCGCTCACAAGCATTCTGGTCGTACCACCGCTTCTGGTCAGCCTGGGCTTGGGCCATATTGTCATGCACCAGCCGTGTCAAGGCCATCATTCGGTCCCGGAAGCGCATGACATACTCAATGACCGACACTCCAGGGGTGGCTAAATATCCTTCCCATGCTTCCTTCACCAGAGCAAGGGGCCCCCGTACACGTCACCCGTGCAGGAGCTCAAAGGGGGAGAACCCTGTTGAGGCCTGTGGGACCTCCCGGTAGGCAAACAGCAGGTGTGGGAGATACCGCTCCTAGTCTCTCCCGTGGGAGTCGACCAACATCTTCAGCATCTGCTTTAAGGTGCCATTGAACCACTCACACAGGCCATTGGTCTGTGGGTGATATGGGCTGGCTACCAGATGTTGCACCTGTTAGAACTCTCCTGTTAGGTTTTTTTTATCTTGCTGGTCACATGACCTTTGTGACATATTTAATCCGGCTCCACCCTTCTGGCTTTGCTGGACTTCATTGTAACTTATACTCTTAAGCTAGCCAGGTGCTTTGTTACCTAACTCAGACAGTTTTTGCTTGGTCTTTTGACCTCTATGTTCTATGTTCTTTGTTTTGCCTTTTGCTGCTACAACTTCTGTTAGGAGGTGTCCATCTTTTCTCCCAGTCCCTAGTCCTTGTAGGGATCCCTCCCTCACATCTATAGGTCTTCGTTCAGACTAGCTGAGGACTTTAGCGGGTCTGATCGCAGGATCAGGTTCCCCGTTACATCGTAGGGATCCAGCTTAGTTCTATTGTAGGGACAGACCTCCCTTCTTTCCTTAGTGCTTGTAGCAGATCATAACAGTAAGTCCAGCCCAAAAATATCTCTAAGAAAAGATTTCCAGTTTTCATCATGGTGTCGGTTCAGGATTTGGCTCAACGCCTGCAGGGACTCTCTCTGGAGGTGGCTGAGATCCAGCAACACGTGAGTAGTTGTTCTGGAGCACATTTCGTGGAGCCAAAGGTACGTTTGACAGATTTATTTTTTGTTGTACAACAAGATTTTTTTTCTTGTAAAAATGCTTGCTTGTTGTATTTTCGTTTGAGACCCAGATCCTCTGGTGATGAATCTCAGCGCATAGGGTTCATAATGTCACTTTTGCGCAAAGAACCTCAGGACTGGGCCTTTTCTCTGAAACCTAGTGATCCATGCTTTAGATCAGTGGATAGTTTTTTTTCTGCTTTGGGGTTATTATATGACGATCCTGATCGTGTTTCATCAGCTGAGACAGAATTGAGACGTTTGAGACCGGGATCAGGTAATGTGGAAAAATACTGTACTCACTTACGTCGGTGGTCTACTCAGGTGGGGTGGAACGATTCAGCTTTGAAAAGTTTATTTCTTGCAGGGCTAAGTGAAAGGGTTAAAGATTTGCTGATTGCTTATCCCATACCTGGTAACTTGCAAGAGGCTATGCAATTAGCCATACGGGTGGATAGGAGACTGCGTGCCAGGGTTAATAATAGTAAATCCTCTGCCATGTCAGCTCCAAGTCTTGAGAGTTTCTGTTCTGACATTGGAGAGCCGATGGAGATCGGAGCGATGGCATCTCGCTCTCAGGAAAAAGACCGCCGGTTTTCTGAAGGTTTGTGCTTTTATTGCGGCAAATCTTACCATTTCATTAAGAACTGTGTTCTTTGTATGAACAAAGAAAAAAAAAAGTCAGTTTTGCCCGTATAGCCTGTTTAAATACTAAGGGCGTTTTTCTTTCTGCCACTACTACTGCTGCTCAGGAAGAATTAATGGATTTTCGGGTATTTGTCGATTGTGGTTCCACTCTGAATGTGATTGATGGAGAATTCTTGGAAAAACTTAAATTAAAACCTAAACCTTTGTCATCCCCTATTGCTGTGGTGTCTGTTGATGGTTCTCCCTTGAAGAATGTTACTCACAAGATCTGTGAATTTCCTCTCACTATTAATGGTGTTCATCAAGAGAATTTGGATTTGGTAGTTTTGAATAATTTGCCTTCTCCAGTGATTTTGTGGTTACCCTGGTTAAAATTGCACAATCCTGTACTGGACTGGTCTACCAATGAAATTAAGTCCTGGAGCCCCAAGTGTTATGACAAATGTTGTAACGGGCGTATTGCTGCTGTGGATAAAGGGGAATTACCTGTACCTATTCAGGATTTTTGGAAAGTTTTTCTGAGAAGGAATCGCAGATTTTGCCCCCTCATAGAGACAATGATTGTACTATTGAATTTGTCCCTGGAGCGACTCTTCCTAAAAGTTGTTTATTTAATTTGACTATTCCTGAGAGAAAGGCTTTGGAGGAATACATACAGACAAGCTTGGCCGCCGGTCACATTAGACCTTCTAAGTCTCCTGTGGCGGTTGGATTTTTCTTTGTTAAAAAAAAGGACGGTGGTTTACGTCCTTGTTTGGACTTTCGTGAGATTAATAAAACTACTGTACGCAATCCTTACCCACTGCCATTGATTATTATTATTATTATTATTATACATTTATATAGCGCCATTTATTCCATGGCGCTTTACATATGAAAAGGGAAAAATATAGACAGGTACAATAAACATGTGCTAGACAAGGGACACACAAGTACAGAAGGAGAGAGGACCCTGCCCGCGAGGGCTCACAGTCTACAGGGATGGGTGAGAATACACTAGGAGAGGGTAGAACTGGTCGTGCGATGGTTCAGTACACTGAGGATCATTGCAGGTTGTAGGCTTGTCGGAACAGGTGGGTCTTCAGGTTTCTCTTGAAGGTCTCCGTTGTTGGTGAAAGTCTGATGTTTTGCGGCAGGGAGTTCCAGAGTATGGGGGAAGCCCGGAAGAAGTCTTGTATGCGGTTGTGGGAAGAAGAGATGAGGGGGGAGTCGAGAAGGAGATCTTGAGAGGATCGAAGGTTGCGTGTAGGTAGGTAGCGGGAGACCATGTCACAGAAGTATGGAGGAGAAAGGTTGTGGATGGCTTTGTATGTCATGGTTAAGGTTTTGAACTGGAGCCTCTGGGCAATAGGAAGCCAGTGAAGGGCCTGGCATAGTGGGGAGGCTGGGGAATAGCGGGGAGACAGGTGGATTAGTCGTGCAGCAGAGTGTAGGATGGACTGGAGTGGTGCCAGAGTGCTAGAGGGGAGGCCAGACAGTAGGAGGTTGCAGTAGTCGAGGCGGGAGATAATAAGGGCGTGCACTAGTGTTTTTGTGGTTTCATGGTTGAGGAATGAGCAGATCCGGGAAATATTTTTGAGTTTGAGGCGGCAGGAGGTGGCGAGGGCTTGGATATGTGGTTTGAAAGAGAGGGCAGAGTCGATGATCACCCCAAGGCACCGAGCATGTGGGACTGGGGAAAGCGAGCAGCCATTGACATTGATGGATAGGCCTGGTGGAGGGGTAGAATGAGGTGGGGGAAAGATGATGAATTCTGTTTTGTCCATGTTCAGTTTGAGAAAGCGAGCAGAAAAGAAGGCTGAGATAGCAGACAGACACTGTGGGATTTTGGTCAGTAGGGAGGTGAGGTCAGGTCCAGATAGGTAGATCTGCATGTCATTGGCGTAGAGGTGATACTGCAAGCCGTGGGATTCTATGAGCTGTCCCAGGCCGAAGGTGTAGATGGAGAAGAGTAGAGGTCCTAGGACTGAGCCTTGGGGAACACCGACTGACAGGGGGCGAGGTGAGGAGGTGGTGTGTGAGAGGGAGACACTAAATGTTCGGTCTGTTACGTATGATGAGATCCAGGATAGGGCCAAGTCTGTGATGCCAAGAGATGAGAGAATGTGTAGGAGGAGGGAATGATCTACGGTGTCAAAGGCAGAAGACAGGTCCAGGAGAAGGAGGACAGAGTAGTGTCGCTTGCTCTTGGCGGTTAGCAGGTCGTTAGTGACTTTAGTTAGGGCAGTTTCAGTTGAGTGATGCGGTCGAAAGCCTGATTGTAACCGGTCAAAGAGGGAACAGGAGGAAAGGTGGGAGGACAGTTCAAGATATACATGTTGTTCCAGTAGTTTTGAGGCGTAGGGGAGAAGAGATATTGGGCGATAGCTAGACGCAGAGGATGGGTCGAGGGAGGGCTTTTTGAGGATCGGTGTGATTGAGGCATGTTTGAAGGATGAAGGAAAGACACCATTTGTAAGTGAAAGGTTGAAGAGGTGTGTGAGAGTAGGGATGAAGACTGTGGCAAAGTTAGGGATGAGGTGGGACGGGAGTGGGTCAAGCGCGCAAGTGGTGAGGTGTGATCTTGACAGGAGAGTGGAGAGCTGATCTTCTGTCATGGTGGTGAAGCTGGTTTTGGAAGAACAGGGCTGAGTGGCTAAGAGGGGCATTGGGGGCTGCGGGCCAAAGCCTTCTCTGATAGTATCAATCTTTTGCTTAAAGAAGGAGGCAAAGTCTTCGGCAGAAATGAGAGGAGAGGGAGGAGGTGCTATGGGATGGAGTAGAGAATTGAAAGTGTTGAAGAGCTGTTTAGGGTTGTGAGACAGGGAGGATATGAGAGATGCAAAGTAAGTTTGTTTTGCGGCAGAGAGCAGTGGACTTGAAGCTGGCAAGGGACTGCTTGTATGCGTTGAAGTGCTCGGTAGAATGGGTTCTCTTCCATCTCCGCTCGGTAACCCTGGAAGCCCGTCTCAGTTCTTTGGTCAGGCCGGTCAGCCAGGGCTGCCTGTTGATTGTACGAGTTTTGCTCTGCATGAGGGGGGGGGGCCGAACAAATGTGGTTTTTTTTTGGGTGTTTAAATTGTGGGAGCAGCATCTGGTCATTAAGGAGGTATTCTTGAGGGGAGGAGGGACTCAGAGAGCATTGTAAATTTGGGGGTTTTAGTTTTCGGGGGGGGGTGAGTTTTTGGAGTGGGGGGGTTCGAAAAAAACAGAGGAGGGGAAAAGAAGTCAGAGTTGTGGGCAGACAGGGGGGTGGGGGGTTATGAGATTAATGAGGGGAAAAGAGAGGGTGAAAAAGGGCCCGGGGTGACCCCCCTTGTGGTGGCCGCAGGGACCATTGAGTCAGGCCGAGGAAGCTGGAGCGAAAGAAGTTTTGAGGGAGCCGGGGGGGAAGTGTCAATGGGGATTTGAAATGCCCTGATGATGGGGGGGATGTCAGCAGAGAGAATGGGGTACCAGGGGGGAAGTGGGCGAGAAAGGGGAGTGGGTATTCCGGGGGGGGTAGATGACAGCCATTTTGAGGGTTTGGGGGGGAATAGATGCGGGGGAGTGCACTTCAAAGAGGGAATAGCAGCGGGGGGTGGAATTTTAATAGGGTAAAGGGGAGGTATCAGACA
>JARQOD010000002.1:421852856-422160849 GCA_033576555.1 Oophaga sylvatica
TTTGTGGCCTATTTAATCCAGCTCCACCCTTCTGGCTTGCGGGACTTCATTGTAATTATACTCTTAAGCTAGCCAGGTGCTTTGTTACCTAACTCAGACAGTTTTTGCTTGGTCTTTGACCTCTATGTTCTATGTTCTTTGTTTTGCCTTTTGCTGCTACAACTTCTGTTAGGAGGTGTCCATCTTTTCTCCCAGTCCCTAGTCCTTGTAGGGATCCCTCCCTCACATCTATAGGTCTTCGTTCAGACTAGCTGAGGACTTTAGCGGGTCTGATCGCAGGATCAGGTTCCCCGTTACATCGTAGGGATCCAGCTTAGTTCTATTGTAGGGACAGACCTCCCTTCTTTCCTTAGTGCTTGTAGCAGATCATAACAGCACCTGTACCTGCTTACAGAGAGACTCCATCAGCTGCGACATGAACTGGGTCCCTCGGTTGGTGAGCATTTCCTGGGGAAACCCCACTCTGGAGAAAATCTCCAGTAAGGCAGTGGCCACTTTGTCGGCCCGAATGGACGACAAAGCTACCGCCTCTGGATACCGGGTGGCATAGTCCACTACGTTAGTATGAAGCATTTCCCGGAGCGGCTGGGAGTGGACAGAGGTCCAATAAGATCCACAGCCACCCTCGAGAAAGGCTCTTTGATGATGGGCAGAGTTAGCAGTGGGGCTTTGGGCTGCCGCCCCACCTTCCCCACCCTCTGACAGGTGTCACACGAATGGCAGTAGGCTATCACCTCGGTCCTCATTCAAGGCCAGTAGAAATGCTGAGCTAGCCTGGCCCTGGTTTTAGCAATCCCTAGGTGTCCGGCCATGGGAATCTCGTGTGCGATCCGCAACAATTCCGCCCTGAACGGATAGGGTACCACTAACTGTCGGTCCCTGGACCACGCCTCTGGTGAACCCTGCTGGACCGTTACCCGGTACAGCCGTACCTGGTCCCAGACCACTCGCTCCGGGTCGGACTCCAGGGGAGGCTGTGCCGCCTGCTCCTTGAGAGTTTTCAGGCTAACGTCAGCTTCCAACGCTGCCTGAAATCCCTGACTTGATGTGGCATGAATTGATGAAACTGCCACATCCTCTGTCAGTTCCCCAGGATCTATCTCCTGGCCGCTGTCTGACTCGGCAGCCACTTGGTCGGAGAGGGGGAAACCATCGGACCTCCGCGTTGCTCCTTGGGCTTCGGCGCTCCCACTCCTGGTAACAGCGGCCACGACCGCTGAGACCACGGGTAGCGCCTGCTACCCCTCGTCCCTTGACCAAGTCGCCGGGTCAGGCAGACTTCCCTGGCCTCCTGACATCCCGGATGTGGGGAACTCCTGCCCTGGGGTCTTACCTGGTGGCTCCTCTCCCGGGCGCCCCCTCCCCCCATGGCCTGTTTCTCCTTCTGCAGAGGCCCTAGACTCAGCAGGCAGGATTCACTTAGAGGCCCTATACTGCCCATAGCAGCCCCTCCCTCCACCTCTGAGCTCTCCCCTGCAGCCTCCTCACCTGTTCTCACTGTGAGCCCTGTGTGTGTAGTGTCAGTGCATGACTTACCATCAGGTTTTACTCCCTCCTCCACTGTTGGAGGCACATTCAATACATTAACATTAGCATTCACAGTAGAGTCATGACATTCTTGGGGAGCCGAACTTGGGGGTTCAGTGGCCACATACTGGGACACTAGCCGCCCCAAATCGGTCCCAAGCAACACATTTGCAGGAATATTTGGCATTACTCCCACCTCCCACATCCCCCTCCCGGCGCCCCAGTCCAAATACACCTTGGCGACTGGCAGCGCCCGGTTCAACGCCTCCAATTCCGGAGACGGAAAGGGTTTTCCCAGGCACCAAGTCTTGAGGGGACACCACCTCAGGACGTATCAGGGTTCGTTCAGCGCCTGTGTCCCGCAGTCCCATGACCGCTGAGCGGCCAATGGTGACGGGTTGGTAATTGTCCAGAGACCTCCCACCACCCCCTCCCACACACAAAACAGTGGACGGTTTCTGGGACAGGGATGGTGCCTTATGGCGCTGGGGACACGCAGCCTTAAAGTGTCCTGGCTGGTTGCAATGATGACGTCTGGGTTCTGGTCCTGGCCTGGAGAGGGCAGCAGGGGGGTACACCCCTTGCACTCTGGGGGCTGGGGATGGGGCCGGGGCAGGATTGGGCTTACCCCCTCTCCAGGTGCTGCTGGCAGGCTTCTATGGCTCAGGCGCCCTGTTGTTGGCATACTCATCTGCCAGGGCGGCTGTAGCAGAAGCCCCCTCTGGTTTCCGGTCACGGAGGAACTGCTGGAGGTCCTCTGGGCAGTTCCACAAGAACTGCTCCGTGACGAACAGTTCCTGGACCTCCTGGCGGGTGGTGAGCTCTAGACCCCAGGTCCAGTGCTCCGCAGCTCTCAGCAGGGCCCGCATGTGGTCGGTCCAGGTGTCCTTAGAACCCCGCTGCAGACTCCTGAACTTCCTGCGGTACGACTCCGGGGCGAGGTTGTAGTGCTGGATCAGGGCCCGTTTGATGCTGTTGTAGTCCTGCTCCTCCCGGCAGGTAAGTCCCCAAAACTTCCAGGGACTTACCCCTCAAACGGGGGGTCAGGTACCTTGCCCACTGATCCAGGGCCAGATGATGTTGGAGGCAGGTCTTCTCAAAGGCCAGCAGAAAGGAATCCAGGTCTCCATCCTTTTCAAGCAAGGGAAAGTCCTCTGCCCGGACCTTGGAAGCCTTGATCTCCGGTGGAGCTGGAGCGTCCAGCGGGAGCCCGTGCTGAGCCATCTCCAGTCGATGCTGGCGCTCTGTAGCTTCACGGCGCTCCGCAGTCTGCAGCACACGTCCTGCATGCTCATGCTCTGCCGCCGCTTGCTCACGCTCTGCCGCTCTCTCTGCTGCCACCAGGAGTCTGTCATAGGCGGCGTCATTACCAGCCTCGAGCTGTGCCATAGCCGGTTGGATAAGGGCATCCGATCTGGACAGGCTGGGACGGGCAGGGGATGGACAGTCCACTGCGGGACTGAGCACAGGGATCTGGCTCCTTGGGAGCCCTGGCTGAGCTCCCCCTCGCCTTCATCGGTATCGAACCACTCATAGACCATAGCATTGGCCTCCCCTTTGCCTTACTCCTGGTGCCTTCCGCCATCCTGGGAACCTTTGGTTACTGACACAGCTGCAACCCTGACCTTGCACACAACTTATTATATTTACACTCTGACCGTCTACTGCTGGGATGACCTTAAGACCCCAGCAGTGAAAGTTACCGCTGGTAGTCTTTAGTGTCTGGGAGTAGGGTTCCCACGCACACTATTACTCTGATAAACCGCTGCCACCAAATGTGAAGGACGGCCCCCGTCCTTCCACGTCACCAATGTGACGTAACTCCACAGGCACAGCTCTCCGGCGCCCCCTTTGTCTCTCAGGTCAGTAAGGGAACTACACCTAGAGCAAATGGCCGCCGAGGAGGGTGTCCTGTTACCCACTGGGTATTCTAAGATTCGTGATCAGAGTAAAAGCATCAGTCCAAGATTAATTTTATGGTTTAATTGCCTTAAGGGCACACTAGATAATTACAGAAATATACAGTAAGCTATACAACGGAATTACAATGGATTTGCAGTCAGAGTAAAATCCAACAATAATGGTACAAAGCTTAGATATATTAGCTAGAGGTCAATATTACCAGGTTGTAGGGACATGTGGAGGAAGGGAGCTCTGCGATCCCCAGGTGAAAGTCTTAGTTGCTGGACAGTCCCCCAAAACGTGTACCGCTGCTCCCTTGGCAGATCTGTCCGTTTGGTCCTTAGTTTTCCATGGTCTTGCTGCTGTGAGAATGGATCTGGTCTGCCCTTAGCTCACAGTTCTTAAACCTGTTAGGTCCCTCTCCTCGGAGTCCGAGGGTGGGCTGACAATCTCCAACCTTAGACCCCTGCAGAATTTATTCCCAATACCTAATAAAGGGGTTAACTTTCTCCAGGACGATTGGATCAGGACACGAGAGGTACCAGCGGATGCAGTATGTTTTGCCTGACGCATGGATATCAAACCTGGCCCGATTGGGTCATTGTGGATGGCCAATCTCTATATCTCAGCCCTCCAAGCCATCACCGACTTGGGAGTTGCACCATCAAATGCCCGAGGTCCACAGGGTCACACAGATATTTTTATGAGAATATACCTACAAAAATGTGCTCAGAATTCATAATCCTAGAACAGAGCCCTCGTGTCTGGGATATAAATAGCTGTGTTTTCATGGTCTGGCTGAAAGGTATAGTCTAATTGAAGCCCCCAGGCATCTCATTACCATGCTAACAAACCTCACTATTCACCATGCTGGCTTGGCTCTATTTTTGGTCTTAACTCATTACCATACTAAAGACCTTGCCATTCAAACATGGACCTGAATCACTTAGCATACTAAAGTCCTTTTGATTCACAGTGGACATCAAACCCTGTCGTATTAAATATGCTAACAGGCCCTGTGCAGTTAGCAGTCTGTGGTTCTGTGCACAGACAAAATGGAGGCTAGTATAAGCCCTATCCAAGATGGTGGCGTCCCTACCTCACATGCACCATTTTGGAGAAGTGGTCGGTTATCACCCAGATGATGGTGCAGCCCCGAGACTTGGGTAAGCCCACCACAAAATCCATCCCGACCATCTCCCAAGGCCTGTACGCCACCGGCAAAGGAAAAAGTAACCGAGCCGGCCGTTGTCAAGGGGACTTATTCTTGGCGCAGGACACGCATGCCTGAACATATTCCCTGACGTTACGGACCATATGTGGCCACCAGTATGTCCTCGCCAGCAACTCAGATGTCCTTTTTGTCCCGAAATGTCCACCCACCCTGGAGGAATGTGCCCAAGAAAGTGCTTCCGGTAGCAAATTGGTGGGTAAAAAAGTCTTGCCCAGAGGCACAGACTCAAGCGAAACCGGAGCCACAATTCTTAGGCTCTCACAGGGGACAATAAGCCAAGTCTCCTCCACCTCCTCAGAGGACACGACGGAGCGAGACAGAGCTTTGGCCCGAATGTTCTTCTCACCGGAGAGGAAATGGAGGGTGAAATGGAACTGGGAGAAGAACAGGGACCATCTGGCCTGGCAGGAATTCAGCCGCTGGGCTGTTTGCAAGTACACCAAGTTTTTGTGGTCCGTGAAGACCTGGAAGGGAAAGCAAGCCCCCTCCAGAAGATGTCTCCACTCGGAGAAGGCCAACTTCATAGCCAGTAACTCCCTGTCCCTGATGGAATAATTCCTCTCTGCTGGTGTAAAGGTTTTAGAAAAGAAGAAGCAGGGATGCTTCCGACCTTGAGCATCCTTTTGATAACGGACTGCTCCAGCACCAACAGAAGAGGCGTCCACCTCTAAAATAAACGGCTTATCAACATCGGGGCAATGTAATATGGGAGCACTGGCAAAATGCGACTTGATGGAAGAGAACGCCTTGGAGACCACCTCAGACCACAACTTGGGATTTGCTCCCTTCTTGGTGAGGGCTACCAAGGGAGCTACCAAAGTCGAGAAATGGGGAATGAGCTGGCGATAATAATTAATGAACCCCATAAAGCGCTGCACCGCTTTAAGAGAATGGGGTTCTTGCCAGTCCATCACAGCCTGTAGGTTGGCAGGATCCATAGCCAATCCCTGGGCGGAGATGATATAGCCCAGGAAAGGTAAGGACTCCTGCTCAAACACACATTTCTCCAGCTTGGCATAGAGTGAATTCGTCCTTAAAAGGTCGAAGACTTTGCAGACATCCCTCCGGTGAGAGTCAATATCTGGAGAAAAGAGGAGAATATCATCCAGATAGACTACTACAGAGGTGGAAAGCATATCCCGGAAGATGTCATTGACAAAGTCTTGGAAAATGGCTGGAGCATTACAGAGCCCAAAGGCCATCACCAGGTATTCATAATGCCCATCCCTGGTATTAAAAGCCATCTTCCATTCGTCCCCTTCACGGATGTAAATCAGGTTATAAGCACCACGAAGGTCTAATTTAGTAAATACCCTTGCTCCCCGGAGCCTATCAAAGAGCACAGAAATCAGGGGCAACGGGTACTTATTCTTAACGGTGATGGCGTTAAGACCCCT
Organism: Oophaga sylvatica; assembly: GCA_033576555.1. Lineage (NCBI taxonomy): Eukaryota > Metazoa > Chordata > Amphibia > Anura > Dendrobatidae > Oophaga > Oophaga sylvatica. The sequence goes on from JARQOD010000002.1 coordinate 421,858,917, forward strand.
GTAATCTATACACGGACATAATTCTCCATTCTTCTTCTGCATGAAGAAGAACCCCGCCCTGCTGGTGACACTGACTTCCTAATGAACCCTCTTGCCAGATTCTCCTGGATATATTGAGACATAGCCTCCGTCACAGGAAGAGAGAGGGGAAAGACCCTTCCCTTAGGAGGTTCTGTTCCAGGCAAGAGGTCAATAGGACAGTCGTAGGGACGATGGGGCGGCAGAGTCTCCGCAGCCTTTTTAGAGAACACGTCTGCATATGACCGATAGCACTTGGGAAGAGGAGTAAGATCTGTGGGTATCTCTGTAGTGGTAACCTGAATGCACTCCCTGACACATCTGCCCTTACATGTCTCACTCCAACCCAGTATCCTACCGGAGGTCCACTCAATATGAGGGGAGTGGAAACTGAGCCAGGGTACTCACAGTAGGATTTTGTCTATTCCCTTGGGAAGGACGAGAAGGGAAATAATTTCCTGATGGGAAGGGGATACACACAAAGTAAGGGGAACAGTCTGATGTGTAATTTGCGAGGGCAATGTCAACCCATTCACTACCCGGACAGTCACTGGTTTGTCGAGCGCTACCAGATGTATTGCGTGGCGACGAGCAAAGGTGGATGACATGAAATTCCCCTCTGCTCCCGAGTCCACACAAAGCTCAACTGTAAGGCTGTGTTTCCATGGTACGGAAACACAGCGCTTTGGACGGAGCGGAAATTCCGCTCCGCCCAAAACCCCGCCCCTTCTGAACGCGCGCTTATTCCGGATGTTTCAGGACACCTCCGGAACACATCCGGAATGATCGCAGGGCTACATAGCCCTGTGTTATTTCCCTTGCGGCGACGCAGCGTCGCCGCAAGGGACTAGGACATGCTGCGGTCTGAAAAGACGCGCCGCATGTCCGGAAACGCAGGTCTTCTGCCTGCGTGTTTTGCAGCATAGTGGAGACGGGATTTCTTGAAATCCCCTCCACTATGCTGTAACATCTGGATGCTGCGTGTTTGACTCTGCGCCAATGCACAGCGTCAAACACGCAGCTAATCCGGACTGTTTCCTGATAGTGGAAACATACCCTTAGAGTGGAAGAGCCTACAGTGACTGTCCCTTTAAATGTCATCTTGGAGGAAAATGCAGCTGTCTCCAGTGAACCTCCTCCCAGGGTCACTAGACGCGATCGCTTCCCCGATCGCTGTGGACATCTGTTAGCATAGTGTCCTGTCTGCTGGCAAAGATTACAGACCACATATAGTCGAGCGGCCCGAGACTTAGGTCCCGCACGAGAAACCTCGGTGGCCTTTTGGGGTTCGGACGCCTGAACGGGGGATTCGAGAGGTTTGGCAAAGGTGGGAGCCAACCGAAACCTCTGCCTACACTGGGTCCGCTCCAACCTCCGCTCGTGAAAACGGAGGTCGATGCGGGTAGATATGGAGATAAGCGTCTCCAGTGTGGCAGGAATCTCCCTGGTAGCCAAAGCGTCTTTAACATGGTCAGCCAGTCCTCTCCAGTAGACCGAATGAGAACTTTATCCGACCATTCTAGCTCAGAGGCCAGAGTCCGAAATTGGATGGAAAATGACTGACCAAAGATGAACCCTGTGCCAATGCCAGCAGCTGGAGCGCCGCATCGTGGGTGACCTGAGGTCCTAAAAAGACCTTTTTAAGAGCCTCCAAGAAACGAGGAGCACTTCGCACCACACGATCGTCACGCTCCCACAGCGGCGTTGCCCACTCCAACGCTCTGCCTGAGACTAGAGACAATGCAAAACCCACTTCTGCCCGATCCGTGGGGAAACGTGCAGCCAGAAGCTCGAGCTGTATAGAGCACTGACTCACGAATCCCCGACATTGCTTGCTGTCACCAGCAAACTTGTCAGGAAGCGGGAGGTGGGATAATGTAGGGGCAGAGGTGGCAGAGGACAAACTGGCTGCAGCCACTCTAGCAGCCTGAACAGCGTCTGCAGTAACATCCACAGCTGAGGTTGTGCGCTCAAGAGCCGCCAACCTACCCTCCAGCTGCTGAATGTACTGCTGTAGACGCTGGTCACCCGCCATTTTACTAGCCAGACATTGGCGCTAGTATTATGTTAGGGGCCTGCGGAACGCACCTAATAGATATTAAGGAGAGGTGCGTTCGCAGCCCGGGGTCCACCGTGCAGGCAGAGCTTGCTGCTAGTAAGATGGTGCAAATAGGCAGTATGAGCGAACTCTGTTATCCAGCAGAGTTGCAGATGTAAACGCCGTAGCACTATATGGCGGTATGGGCGAACTCTGTTATTCAACAGAGTCGCTAACTAAAATGCTGTAGCGCTATATGGCGATATAAGCGGACTCTGTGTCCTGTCAGACTCACAGGGGACCCAGATGACTGCTAAGTGGATTGCAGTCTGTGGTCATGCAATCAGAACACAAGCAATAATCTCCTCACCGGAGTAGCTGGTATTCTAATGGCGTTTTCAGCCGAGCCCTGAACACGTGCATACAAAACTCCTCACCGGAGGTGCCGGTATTCTAGGGCTTATTTCAGCCAGACCTAACCACATGCATACATGACCACACTGGCGCAAGCACGTAACAGATTTGATACTAGCGCACGGCCGTGTGGTTATGCCACCTTTTTATAGTAGCAGCTACAGGACCTTCCAGAAAAGGACCAATGAGAAACTGTTCCAGAACACAAGCAGCTTCAGGACCTTCCTGGCGGACCAATGGGAGTCGCTGCTGTAACCGAGCATGTGACCCCTGATCTCCAATGGGAGATCTTGCCCTGGGCATGCTCAGATGGAGAAAGCGAGGACTTTGTCCCAGGATGCCTGCTCCAGCACTGGTTATAATAGAGGAACCAGGAGAGGCAGCAACAAGCCTCTGCACAGTATTAGACCGAGCGAGACGCTGGACCGACGTCTCTGCTAAGCATGCTCCACTGCGGCAGGAGATGGATAGGGGACTGCAGCGGGACTGGTTCGAGATTACCCTTGTGCAGCAGCGGTAACTCGATCCCTAACACCGAGGAGCATATAATCTTGTCCGTATAAGAAAGGGAGATGAGTGGAAGACCGCATTTAACACACCCCTCGGCCACTTTGAGTATCTCGTGATGCCGTTTGGGCTCAGTAGTGCACCTGCAGTGTTTCAGAATTTTGTGAACGAGATTTTCAGAGACATCAGTGGTGTTTATGTGGTCGTTTATTTGGACGACATCCTGATTTACTCTTAGGACGCACATCCAACACGTCTGCTGTGTCCTCCAGAGACTCAGAGAGCATTCTTTATTCGCCAAACTAGAGAAATGTGTCTTCATGATGGAGGAGATAGTTTCTGGGGTATATTTTGTCGGCTAAAGGGTTTCGCATGGATCCTTCTAAAATTAAACCCATTAAGGAATGGGTACAACCCAAATCTCTAAAGGCACTGCAGCGATTTCTGGGTTTTGCTAACTACTATCGTAAATTTATTAAAGGTTTTTCCGAGATAGCCAAACCACTCACTGATTTGACTCAGAAAGGGCGGATGTGGTTAACTGGAAGCCTGAAGCACTTCATGCGTTTTCTGCCTTAAAGGAATGTATTTCATCTAACCCGATATTGGTTCAGCCTGATCTGGACCGCCCCTTTATTGTAGAGGTAGATGCCTCTGAAGTTGGAGTCGGAGCAGTGCTATCGCAAGGCACTGCATCCCTCACTCAACTTCGTCCGTGTGCCTTCTTTTCCCGAAAATTTTCTTCCTCCGAGAGGAATTATGATATAGGTATTCGAGAATTGTTGGCAATCAAATGGGCCTTCGAGGAATGGCGCCACTTCCTCGAAGGTGCCAAACATAAGATCACTGAAATTACTGACCACAAAAACCTGACCTACTTGGAGTCAGCAAAAAGACTGAATCCTAGACAGGCAAGGTGGGCCTTGTTCTTTTCTAGGTTTGATTTTGTTATTACTTTCCGACCGGGTATTTAAAAAGGTAAGGACTGATGCCCTTTCTCGAAGTTTTTGCCCCTCACAGGTCGAGGACTCTGAACCGACTCCAATACTAGCCAAGGGAATTGTTATTTCGGCTGTATCCTTGGATCTTCTGGAAGAAATCCGTAGATCCCCAGAACAGGCCCCTGACACTACTCCTCCTCAAAAACTATTTGTCCCAGTCACATTCCGCCTTCAAGTTCTGAAGGAATCACATGATTCCGTCCTTGCAGGGCATCCAGGCATCAAAAACACCATCAGACTTGTAACTAGGAATTTTTGGTGGCCAACTGTAGTGAAGGACTGTAAGGACTATGTACTGGCCTGTGAAACCTGTGCTCGCGCTTAGTCACCCCATAATTGCCCTGCCGGGTGGCTCCAGTCCTTGCCTGCCCCTGAGAGTCCTTGGACCCATATCTCCATGGACTTTATTACTGATCTACCACTCTCAGAAGGGAAGACATGTATCTGGGTGGTGGTGGATAGATTCAGCAAGCAGTGTCATTTTGTTCCTCTGTCCCGATTACCTAATTCCGAGACCCTGAGCAAACTATTCATTACTCATGTTGTGCGGTTGCATGGTGTTCCTGTGAATATTGTAGGACAGGGGCACCCAGTTTGTTTCGAAATTTTGGAGGGCATTCTGTAAACGGATTGGAATTGAATTGTCCTTTTCTTCTGCCTATCACCCTGAAACCAATGGTCAAACCGAGCGCACCAACCAAGCTCTTGAGCAGTATTTACGTTCTTATATCTCTGAGCATCAGTCCGATTGGGTGGAACATCTGCCGCTAGCATAATTTGCCATGAACAATCAGTACCAGGAGTCCATCAAGACTACCCCTTTCTACTGTAATCATGGGCTACACCGCGCTTTGGTTCGTTTTCTTCTAGGATGTTAGAGGTCCCTGGGCTAGAAAGATCCGTAGATTAGTTAAAAACTATCTGGTCGGAAGTCAACGTAAACTTGAAAGGGGCTCAGACTAGACAGGCTTCTTCTGCTAATAGATGGCGCTCCAGGGTCCGGACCTGGGAGTTGGGGACAAAGTTTGGCTTTCTACCAGGAATATTAAGCTCAAAGTGGCGTCTGCCAAACTAGGTCCCAGGTTTATTGGTCCGTATGAAATTATTGAGGTGATAAATCCAGTAGCCTTTAGTCTGAAGCTCCCTCAATCACTTAAACTGCCAAATGTATTCCATAAGTGAGCCTGTGAGAGGTAGCCATGCCCTTCAAATACCTTGGAGCCTGTCTTGCAGGCCGCCAGATATAGTCTTGGTTTCCCCAGTGTGCTAGTGTTTATTGCTATTTTGACTCTGACTTCTGCCTGGATTTTGACCCTTCTTTAGCCTGCCGATTTTGTACCTTTGCTACCCTCCCGGTTTTGACCTTTGGACTTCTGACTACGCATTTGGTCTCGCTTTTTATTCCCTTCCTAGCGTCCTTCCTGCTCCGGTCCACTGCTCCTATAGACAGTTACCCCCTGGGATTCGCTCTAATTCCAGATCCCTGTATAGGGGTAAAGGGTCTTTGGGTTTCTTGTGGTGCTGTCTTACCTGCAGATCAGACACGCAGCGGCGGACGCTACAATACCCCGTCGTCGCTATGGTTCGACGACATGAGAGCGTTGGCTGGGTAAGTCACGCTGCGTTCCCGATCGGAACAGGTCATTTCAGAGATGCAGGCTGAAGAGGAGGAGGATGACGTGCAGGAGCTGTAGACTGTGTGGGACTGCCGCCACCATCAAGTTGCGGAAAGCTTCCGTCTCCACAAGCCTAAAAGGCAACATTTCCAGCACAGGCAGACGAGAAATGTGTGAATTTAGTACTGTGGCCTGTAAGGTGTTGGCTGCGCATTTCCACTTTCGTTCCAATGACTAGGGTATGGACAACTGAAGGCTGCACTGGGACAAGGACGTGGACGTGCTTGTTGATGGTGGTAGTTGAGTGTGTGCAATGACAGGTGCAGGGCAGGAGGCATCTTCGCAGGCACCATGGACAGGGGATTGGCTTCCACGCACAACAGAGGGAGAAGCAGTGGTGTCACCCGCAGACACTGTTCCTGGACCCTGGGGTTCAGCCCACAAAGTCGGGTGTTTCGCTGCCATGTGCCTGATCATGCAGGTGGTGGTCAGGCTGGTAGTTTTGCTACCTCTGCTGATGTGGGCATGGCAGGTGGAGGAAATGGTCTGTTTGGGGTTATCGCCAGAGTCTTTAAAAAACAATCTGACTCGGGAAGAACTAATAGTTGTAATGACAACTTCCATCGTGTTGGTGTTACGAGGAACGGTTGCCCCCTTTTGTCTGCGGCCACCACAGTGCTTCTTCCTGCCTGTTGTGGTGCAATGCCTCCCTCCCCCTGTATTCTACTGTCCAAGCTCTGCATGTCTTCCTGCCAGGTTGGTCCAATTACAATATCATCCACCACCTCCTCTTCCACTTCCGCACCCTGGTCCTCCTCCTGACTTTCTGGCAATTGTGTCTCATTATCATCCACCTTTTGTGACGTCGCCTTCGTGTGAACATGGCTGATCAAATATTTGGCCACTGCTACATGCAAATCTCAGTTTGCCCTGCTTCAAGTGGACCGGGCGAGAGGCCAGAATCTATAAATGGACAAGTGAACAGCTCTTCAGAGTGTCCAATTGTGGGATCAGTTGTCTGCAGGCACTCGGCATGGGAGGAGGAAGAAGGATCAGGGTGAGGAATATGCGGTTCAGAGTCACGGCTGCTCAGACTTGACCGTGTGGAAGACAGGGTGCTGGTGATTGTGGCCAAGTGAATGGAAGCTGTTATGATTTGGTAGCTGAGGAGGACAGGAGCAAAATACTGCCAAAGCAGCAAGACACCAGAGAGGCTGGAACCTAATGGGTTGCAGATCCCTAAACTAACCGCACAACTAGAAGTAGCCATGGAGTGTACCTACGTTGATCCTAGATGCCTCGGCACAGCCGGAGAGTTAGCTACACCTGAAGATAGAAAGAGGAAAGCTAACTGCCCTGGAGTAAAGCCCCAAAGAAATAGGAAGCCCCCAAACATGTAATGGCGGTTAGACAAGAGGAAAACAAGAACACAGACAGAAAATAGAATGAGCAAATGCTGGGGCCCAAATCTGTCTAGAAAGTAAAGTACAGGAGATAAATTCTGTCTGCAACCCAGAAAAACCCTAATAAAAATACCAGCACTTCTGATTGCAAAAAACCTGAGACCATACGATCTCGACCACCTATATCAGATCTCGGGTGTGACACACAGCTACCCAGCAAATAAAAATATCAATGAAACAGAGAACAAGTGCAAATACAAAATGAGAACAGAAGGCAGCACAAGCCCCCAAAGGGGACTCGGTTGAAGTCCAAGGCAAGACTGCAAGAAGCAAGGGAAATCCAACCACAGAAAAAAAAAAAAGAAAGTCACTTATCTGAATGATAGCAGGAAAGCAAGCTGAAATTCCAACAAAGACCTGGAAACAACAATTGATTACCGGCGAGGATCATGGGAGTGCAGATAAAAATTATTAGTAATTTCAAAGCTGGTGGAGCTTAGTATAGATGGCCTAATAGAATGAGTACCACATACTGCTACTATGCCCAAAATTATTGTCCAGGCAAGATGCAGATAAAAATTATTAGTAATTTCAACGCTGGTGGAGCATAGTATAGATGGTCTAATAGAATGAGTACCGCACACTGCTACTATGCCCAAAATTATTGTCCAGGCAAGATGCAGCTAAAAATTTGTAGTTATTTGAACGCTGGTGGAGTTTAGTGTAAATGGCCTAATAGAATGAGTACCACACACTGCTACTATGCCCAAAATTATTGTCCAGGCAAGATGCAGATAAAAATTATTAGTAACTTCAACGCTGGTGGAGCTTAGTATAGATGGCCTAATAGAATGAGTACCACACACTGCTACTATGCCCAAAATTATTGTCCAGGCAAGATGCAGATAAAAATTATTAGTAATTTCAACGCTGGTGGAGCTTAGTATAGATGGCCTAATAGAATGAGTACCACACACTGCTACTATGCCCAAAATTATTGTCCAGGGAAGATGCAGCTAAAAATTCATATTTATTTGAACGCTGGTGGAGCTTAGTATAGATGGCCTAATAGAATGAGTACCACACACTGCTACTTTGCCCTAAATTATTGTCCAGGCTGTTACGGGTCGAGTTCCCGCTTCTGCACAAGGGGAATCTCGAGCCGTCCCTGCTGCGGTCTCCCATCCGTCTCCAGCCGCAGTGGACTCTGCTCAGCTTAGACATCGGTCCCAGCGTCTCACCCAGTCTAACATTGTGCAGAGGATTACTGCTGCTCCTCCAGGCTCTGCTATTGTAGCCAGTACTGGTTAGCGGCGAGCAGACGTCTTTAGGACAAAGTCCTTGGTTTCACCTTCTGAGCATGCCCAGAGTAAGATCTCTCATTGTAGATCAGGGTCACATGCTCAGGTACTGCATCAGCTCCTATTGGTCCACCAGGAAGGTCCTGAAACCACTTGTGTTCTGGAGCAGTTTCCTATTGGTCATTATCTGGCAGGTCCTGTAGCTGCTACTATAAAAGGGTGGCATGGTTGTGCCGCCATGCGCTAGTATCAATCAAATTATGTGCGTTGCGCCAGGGTGATCTTGCACGCATGTGTTAGGGCTCGGCTGAAATAAGCCCCTAGAATACCAGCACCTCCGGTGAGGAAATTGTATGCACGTGTTTAGGGCTCGGCTGAAATAAGCCCCTAGAATACCGGCTTCTCCGGTGAGGAGATTGTCTGATTGCGTTGCTGATTGCGTTACTACGGACTGCTGTCCGCACAGCAGTTGTCTGTGCATACCTGTGGAGTTAACAGGACACAGTCCATATTTCTGCGTTTCTACCTTAGTGACTCTGTGGTGTAACAGAGTTCACTTACACCACCATATAGGGCCACAGTGTCTATAGTTGCGACTCTGTGAAGCACCAGAGTTCGCCATACCGCCATCCTACTAGCAGCAGGCTCTGCCTGCATGGTGGACCTCGGGCTGCGAACGCACTTATTACTTATATTTATTTTGTGCGTTCCGCCAGCCCTAACATAATACTAGCGCCAGGGTCTGGCTAGTAAAATGGCGGACGTTCAGCGTCTATTGCAGAACATCCAGCAGCTGGAGGGTAGGTTGGCGGCTCTTGAGCGCACAACCTCAGCTGTGGATGTTACCGCAGTCACTGTTCAGGCTGCTAGTGTGGCTGCAGCCAGTGTGTCCACTGCCACCTCTGTCCCCACATTATCCCACCTCCCACTTCCAGACAAGTTCGCTGGTGAAAGCAAGCAATGTCGGGGATTCGTGAGTCAGTGCTCTACACAACTCGAGCTTCTGGCTGCACGTTTCCCCACGGATCGGGCACAAGTGGGCTTTGTAATATCTCTTCTGTCAGTCAGAGCGTTGGAGTGGGCCACCCCGCTGTGGGAGCGTGACGACTGTGTGATGCAGAGTGCTCCTCGATTTTCTGGAGGCTCTAAAAAAGGTCTTTCTAGGACCTCAGGTCACCCACGATGTGGCGCTCCAACTCCTGGCAAGTTCACAGGGTTCGTCATTGGTCAGCTGTTTTGCTGTCCAATTTCGGACTCTGTCCTCGGAGTTGGACTGGACAGATAAAGTCCTCATTCCGTGTTTTGGAGAGGACTAGCGGGCCATGTGAAAGACGCCTTGGCTACCAGGGAAATTCACGCCACACTGGAGAAGCTTATCGCCATATCTACCCGCATCGACCTCCGTTTTCACGAGCGAGGTTGGAGCGGTCCCAGTGTAGGCAGAGGTTCCGGCTGGCTCCCACCTTTGCCAGACCTCTGGAATCTTTCAGCCTGGCGCCTGACTCCCATGAGTCCCGGGCCGCTCGAGTACCCGTGGTGTGTAACATCTGCCAGCAGTTAGGACATTATGCCAACAAATGTCCACAGCGGTCGGGAAAACGGTTGCGTCTAGTGATCTTGGGAGGAGGTTCACTAGACACTGCGGCATTTTCCACCAAGTTGTCCTTTAAAGGGACAATTACTGTAGGTCCATCCACTCTCATCACCGAGCTGTGTGTGGATTCTGGAGCCGAGGGGAATTTCATGTCCTCTGCCTTTGCTCTCCGCCACACTATACCTCTGGTGATGCTCGCCAACTCGTTGACTGTGCGTATAGTGAATGGATCGACTCTGCCCACACAAATCACCCACCAGACTATCCCTCTCACGTTGTCTATGTCCCCTTCCCATCAGGAGAGTATTTCCTTTCTTGTCCTGCCCGAGGGAATAGACGAGGTGTTGCTGGGAGTACCTTGGCTCCGTCACCACTCTCCACATATTGAGTGGTCCTCTGGGAGGATACTGGGTTGGGGTGATTCATGTAGAGGCAGGTGTGTCAGGGAGTGCGTTCAGGTCAATACCACAGAGATACCCATAGATCTCACTTCTCTCCCCCAGTGTTATTGGTCATACGCAGACGTTTTCTCCAAGAAGGCGGCGGAGACTCTTCCGCCCCATCGCCCCTACGACTGTCCTATTGATCGCTTGCCTGGAGCAGAACCTCCTCGGGGAAGAGTCTATCCCCTCTCGCTTCCTGAGATGGAGGCCATGTCCCAGTATATTCAGGAGAATCTGGCAAGAGGGTTCATTAGGAAGTCAGTGTCACCAGCAGGGGCAGGGTTCTTCTTCGTGCAAAAGAAGAACGGAGAATTACGTCCATGTATTGACTACAGGGGTCTTAACGCCATCACCGTCAAGAATAAGTACCCATTGCCCCTAATCTCTGAGCTCTTTGATAGGCTCCGAGGAGCAAAGGTATTTACCAAGCTAGATCTACGTGGTGCCTATAACCTAATTCGCATCCGTGAAGGGGACGAGTGGAAGACAGCTTTTAATACCAGGGATGGGCATTGTGAATACCTGGTGATGCCCTTCGGGCTCTGTAAAGCTCCCACTGTTTTCCAAGGCTTTGTTAATGACATCTTCCGGGATATGCTCTCCACCTCTGTAGTAGTCTATCTGAATGATATTCTCATCTTTTCACCAGATATAGACTCTCACCAGAGGGATGTCTGCAAAGTCTTCGACCTCTTACGGGCAAACTCCCTCTATGCCAAGCTGGAGAAATGTGTGTTTGAGCAGGAGTCCTTACCGTTCCTGGGCTATATCATCTCTGCCCAGGGATTGGCTATGGATCCTGCCAACCTACAGGCTGTGATGGACTGGCAAGAGCCCCATTCTCTTAAAGCGGTCCAGCGCTTTATGGGGTTCATTAATTATTATCGTCAGTTCATCCCCCATTTCTCGACTTTGGTAGCTCCCTTGGTAGCCCTCACCAAGAATGGAGCAAATCCCAAGTTGTGGTCTGAGGAGGTCTCCAAGGCGTTCTCTTCCATCAAGTCGCATTTTGCCAGTGCTCCCATATTACATCGCCCTGATGTTGATAAGCCGTTTATTTTAGAGGTGGATGCCTCTTCTGTTGGTGCTGGAGCAGTCCTTTATCAAAAGGATGCTCAAGGTCGGAAGCATCCCTGCTTCTTCTTTTCTAAGACCTTTACACCAGCAGAGAGGAATTATTCCATCGGGGACAGGGAGTTGCTGGCTATGAAGTTGGCCTTCTCTGAGTGGAGACATCTTCTGGAGGGGGCTCGTTTTCCCTTCCAAGTCTTCACCGACCACAAAAACTTGGTATATTTGCAAACGGCTCAGCGGCTAAATTCTCGCCAGGCCAGATGGTCCCTATTCTTCTCTCGGTTTCACTTCACCCTCCATTTTCTCTCCGGTGAGAAGAATGTTCGGGCCGACACTCTCTCTCGCTCCATAGTGTCATCAGAGGAGGAGGATGAGGAGCCTCGGCTTATTGTCCCCGAAGAGAGCCTGAGAACTGTAGCCCCGGTTTCGCTAGAGTCTGTGCCTCCAGGCAAAACTTTTGTGCCCACTAATTTGCGAGAGAGAGGTACTCTCTTGGGCACACTCGTCCAGGGTGGGTGGACACTTTGGGGCAAAGAGGACAACAGAATTATTGGCGAAGACATACTGGTGGCCACATATGGCCTGTGACGTCAGGTAGTATGTTCAGGCGTGTGTCTCCTGCGCCCGGAACAAGTCCCCTCGACAACGGCCAGCTGGGTTACTTTTTCCTTTGCCGGTGGCAGACAGGCCCTGGGAGATGGTCGGGATGGACTTTGTGGTGGTCTTACCCAAGTCTCGGGGTTGCACTATCATTTGGGTGATCACCGACCACTTCTCCAAAATGGTGCACTTAGTGTCGCTACCCCGGTTACCTTCGGCACGGGCCTTGGCAGCATTATTTATTAGACACATCTTCCATCTACACGGTATGCCAGACAAGATTGTCAGCGATCGAGGTCCCCAATTTGCGTCTCGGTTCTGAAGAGAGTTGTGTCATCTACTCTGTATTGAGTTAAACTTCTCCTCTGCATATCATCCCGAGACAAATGGGTTGGTAGAGAGGGCCAACCAGACCTTGGTCACATACTTGCGACATTTTGTCTCTGCCAGGCAGGATGACTGGGCATCCTTGCTCCCATGGGCGGAGTTCACGCTAAACAATGCTGTGGCTGACTCCACCGGACAGACCCCATTCCTCTTAAATTACGGCCAGCATCCGCGGGTACCGGTGCCCATGCCCATGGCTTCCGCCGACTCCAGGGTGGCAGACTGGGCTGTGGAGGCACGGGACATATGGGACCGCACCCAGGATGCCATTCAGGCTTCCAAGGAAAGGATGAGGTCTTCTGCCGATGCCAATTGGCGTCCCGCTCCGACATTTGCTCCTGGCGACCTAGTGTGGCTCTCCGCCCAAAACATCAGGCTATGGGTGGAATCCACTAAGCTGGCACCCCGCTGTATAGGTCCCTTCAAGGTTCTCGAGCAGGTGAACCCTGTGGTTTACCGTTTGGCCCTTCCGCCTCGCCTTGGTATCTCCGACACCTTCCATGTGTCCCTCCTAAAACACGTGGTCATCTCCCGGTTGCCTGAGTCATCTGTCGGGACGATTACGAGGTGAACGCCATTGTAGGGTGCAAGGTGGTACGGGGCAAAAAAATTTTTGGGGTGGATTGGAGGGGTTATGGGCCTGAGGATAGGTCCTGGGAGCCTGCCGAACATATTCATGCTCCGCAGCTCGTCGCTGCCTTTGAACGTAGCGAGGCCCAAAAAAAGGGGGCCCTAGGAGGGGGTAATGTTAGGTGTCGAGTTCCCGCTTCTGCACAAGGGGAATCTCGAGCCGTCCCTGCTGCGGTCTCCCATCTGTCTCCGGCCGCAGTGGACTCTGCTCAGCTTAGACGTCGGTCCCAGCATCTCGCCCAGTCTAACATTGTGCAGAGGTTTACTGCTGCTCCTCCAGGCTCTGCTATTGTAGCCAGTACTGGTTAGCGGCGAGCAGACGTCTTTAGGACAAAGTCCTTGCTTACCCCTTCTGAGCATGCCCAGAGTAAGATCTCTCATTGGAGATCAGGGTCACATGCTCAGGTACTGCAGCAGCTCCTATTGGTCCACCAGGAAGGTCCTGAAACCACTTGTGTTCTGGAGCAGTTTCCTATTGGTCCTTATCTTGCAGGTCCTGTAGCTGCTACTATAAAAGGGTGGCATGGTCGTGCCACCATACGCTAGTATCAATCACATTATGTGCTTTGCGCCAGGGTGATCTTGCACACATGTGTTAGGGCTCGGCTGAAATAAGCCCCTAGAATACCGGCACCTCCGGTGAGGAGATTGTATGCACGTGTTTAGGGCTCGACTGAAATAAGCCCCTAGAAAACCGGCTTCTCCGGTGAGGAGATTGTCTGATTGCATTGCTGATTGCGTTACTACGGACTGCTGTCCGCACAGCAGTTGTCTGTGCATACCTGTGGAGTTAACAGGACACAGTCCATATTTCTGCGTTTCTACCTTAGCGAATCTGTGGTGTAACAGAGTTCGCTTACACTGCCATATAGGGCCACAGTGTCTAGAGTTGTGACTCTGTGAAGTACCAGAGTTCGCCATACCGCCATCCTACTAGCAGCAGGCTCTGCCTGCACGGTGGACCTCGGGCTGTGAATGCACTTACCACTTATATTTATTTTGTGCGTTCCGCCAGCCCTAACACAGGCAAGATGCAGATAAAAATTATTAGTAATTTCAAAGCTGGTGGAGCTTAGTATAGATGGCCTAATAGAATGAGTACCACACACAGCTACTATGCCCAAAATTATTGTCCAGGCAAGATGCAGCTAAAAATTCGTTGATATTTGAACGCTGGTGGAGCTTAGTATAGATGGCCTAATAGAATGAGTACCACACACTGCTACTATGCCCAAAATTATTGTCCAGGCAAGATGCAGATAAAAATTCGTAGTTATTTGAACGCTGGTGGAGCTTAGTATAGATGGCCTAATAGAATGAGTACCACACACTGCTACTATGCCCAAAATGATTGTCCAGGCAAGATGCAGATAAAAATTATTAGTAATTTCAACGCTGGTGGAGCTTAGTATAGATGGCCTAATAGAATGAGTACCACACACTGCTACTATGCCCAAAATTATTGTCCAGGCAAGATGCAGATAAAAATTATTAGTAATTTCAACGCTGGTGGAGCTTAGTATAGATGGCCTAATAGAATGAGTACCACACACTGCTGCTATGCCCAAAATTATTGTCCAGGGAAGATGCAGCTAAAAATTCGTATTTATTTGAACGCTGGTGGAGCTTAGTATAGATGGCCTAATAGAATGAGTACCACACACTGCTACTATGCCCAAAATTATTGTCCAGGCAAGATGCAGATAAAAATTATTAGTAATTTCAACGCTGGTGGAGCATAGTATAGATGGCATAATATAATGAGTACCACACACTGCTACTATGCCCAAAATTATTGTCCAGGCAAGATGCAAATAAAAATTATTAGTAATTTCAACGCTGGTGGAGCTTAGTATAGATGGCCTAATAGAATGAGTACCACACACTGCTACTATGCCCAAAATTATTGTCCAGGCAAGATGCATTTAAAAATTATTAGTAATTTCAACGCTGGTAGAGCTTAGTATAGATGGCCTAAAAGAATGAGTACCACACACTGCTACTATGCCCAAAATTATTGTCCAGGCAAGATGCAGCTAAAAATTCGTAGTTATTTGAACGCTAGAGGAGCTTAGTATAGATGGCCTAATAGAATGAGTACCACACACTGCTACTATGCCCAAAATTATTGTCCAGGCAAGATGCAGATAAAAATTATTAGTAATTTCTGTTGCACAGCTTCTGAATCCACACCTTTGCAGTAGAAAACTTCACAGAGCTTGCTTCATGGGATAACAAGCTTTTACTTCTTACAACATGAGGTAAAAGGAAAAATGCACTGTCATTTCAGCATTGCATCAGGAAACAGGAACAAAACGAAAGTGAAAGTACAAGTGAAACTAATTCTTATACAATACATTAAACAGAAGGAAACGTTACACAACATTGCCATCTATTGTCAGGTCAGCATAAAGTCCTCCTTTTCCTTATAATAAGTCCTAATCTGTTGCATATGCCAACACCCTTTCTCAACAGTAAGGACTTAAGGGTATGCCACACTAAACAATATCGCTAACGGGATCGCTAAAAAAGTCACTATTTAGCGATCCCGTTAGCGATATTGTTCAGTGCGGCAGCTTCCAGCGACGAGCTTCCTGCTGTGATCTCGCTCGTCGCTGGAATCGCTCCGGACCCTATTTCATCGCTGGCGCTCCCGCTGGGTAAGTATCTAATCGCTGTGTGGCACCTTTTCTTAGCGATTTAGCGGTACTTTTGTACCGCTAAAGTCGTTAAGAAGATCGCTAACGGCGATAGCGTCGTTAACTATATCGCTAAATGCGGTAGCATTTAGCGATATAGAAACAATCCCGCTAGCGATCTCATTAGTATGCAACGCTAACGAGATCGCTAGCGGGATAGCTTAGTGTGGCAGTACCTTAATTCAATCAAACCCAACTTTTTTTTTAGTCTCTGATGTTTATCAGCATTCAATGCCTTTGTGAAAATGTCTGCTGTCATTTCTTCAGTAGGGCAATACTCCAACTTCAAGACTCCTTGGTCCTCTTTTAAGGTACTGCCACACTAAACAATCCCGCTAGCGATCACAATAACGACGCATACTAATGCGATCGCTAGCGGGATTGTTTCTATATCGCTAAATGCGGCCACATTTAGCGATATAGGTAACGACGCTATCGCCGTTAGCGATCTTCTTAACGACTTTAGCGGTACAAAAGTACCGCTAAATCGCTAAGAAAAGGTGCCACACAGCGATTAGATACTTACCCAGCGGGAGCGCCGACGAGAAAATAGGGTCCGGAACGATTCCAGCGACGAGCGAGATCACAGCAGGAAGCTCGTCGCTGGAAGCTGCCGCACTGAACAACATCGCTAACGGGATCGCTAAATAGTGACGTTTTTTAGCGATCCCGTTAGCGATATTGTTTAGTGTGGCATACCCTTTAGTTTTGTTAGTTCCAAGTGTGATTGTCCTAATTCTGTCAACAATTGTCTTAATCACAGTACTTCTTGTCTTTCTATCTGTATTCCTAGGTACTGTTTTACATTTCCCAAGTCTTTGAATTCAAAGTTTTGTTTCTGGGTTTTTAGAATGTTTTCTTTATCCCTTTCTTGTTTAAAACAAATCAAAATGTCATCTACATACAGTACAGACCAAAAGTTTGGACACACCTTCTAATTCAAAGATTTTTCTGTATTTTCATGACTATGAAAATTGTAGAATCACACTGAAGGCATCAAAACTATGAATTAACACATGTGGAATTATACATTACACTTTACAAAAAAGTGTGAAACAACTGAAAATATGTCTTATATTCTAGGTTCTTCAAAGTAGCCACCTTTTGCTTTGATTACTGCTTTGCACGCAGAAAAGGTGAACGGCTGGACTCTACATGCCTGGTTCCCACCGTGAAGCATGGAGGAGGTGGTGTGATGGTGTGGGGGTGCTTTGCTGGTGACACTGTTGGGGATTTATTCAAAATTGAAGCGGTGAGCGGTCCAGCTCACCCCAAACCATCTCGATTGGGTTCAGGTCTGGTGACTGTGGAGGCCAGGTCATCTGGCGTAGCATCCCAACACTCTCCTTCTTGGTCAAATAGCCCTTACACAGCCTGGAGGTATGTTTGGGGATATTGTCTTGTTGAAAAATAAATGATGGTCCAACTAAATGCAAACCGGATGGAATAGCATGCCGCTGCAAGATGCTGTGGTAGCCATGCTGGTACACTATGCCTTCAATTTTGAATAAATCCCCAACAGTGTCATCAGCAAAGCACCCCCACACCATCACACCTCCTCCATGCTTCATGGTGGGAACCAGGCATGTAGAGTCCATCCGTTCACCTTTTCTGCGTGCAAAGCAGTAATCAAAGCAAAAGGTGGCTACTTTGAAGAATCTAGAATATAAGACATTTTTTCAGTTGTTTCACACTTTTTTGTAAAGTGTAATGTATAATTCCACATGTGTTAATTCATAGGTTTGATGCCTTCAGTGTGATTCTACAATTTTCATAGACATGAAAATACAGAAAAATCATTGAATGAGAAGGTGTGTCCAAACTTTTGGTCTGTACTGTATATGTCATCAGATACTACTGTTTGGCCACACATTAGGGCTGAAAAGGAAGGTTAAATAAAAACCTCAAAAGTAAAAAACATGCAGGAAGCTCGTAGTAACCGATAATAGGGTGATTATGAGTGAGAAAATTCTAAGTCACCACCACACAAGTGTATAGGACAATGAAAGACTCATCAGTAGAAACGTCAATATAAAAGGGAAAAAAACAAGGATAAGAGTCTATAATACATAAACAATATAACTTTATTAAATAAGGGTAAATGTTAATTTTTTTTAACAAAGTAAGAAAAAAATACAGATGAAATAGCGAATGCAGACCCAGGTGACAATCACAAATATTGATACATATCTATACAATGGTGGCAAAAAAACTATCCAGAATTTGAACTGAAAGGCATCAAAGGTAAAAGAAATATAGGTAGAATCAATATATACATTTGGGTGATAGGTAGAAAATAATTGTAATAAGATGGAAGTATTAGTAAATATCTACCAATATGTCACGAACATAGATGAGCGACTTTGCCTTTTTTAGGGTCGAGTTGGGTTTCATGAAACCCGACTTTCTCAAAAGTCAGGTCGAATGAAATCGGCCGACTATCAGAAAAAGTCGGAGGTCCGACTTAAACACGAAACCCAATGCAAGTCAATGGGGAAGCAAAGTTGGCAGGGAGTGGAGGACAGTAAACACACCTACAGTGCCAATTTCAATGCCAATGACATCAATTCTTATTACTTAAGCTTGGCAACCTTAATTTACTTTATAATAATAGTAATGCATTGAAAACTGGGGGTTATTTGGCTAAAGTTGTGGGGGGAGTAGGGCTGGCTCCAGGTTTTCGTGTGCTCTGGGCCAAAGAGTGTCAGTGGGCCCCTTTAACACATACCACAATTCATGATGCTCCGATTCGGCACAGAAATATAGGTATAGTACAATGCCAAATACTTCACTTCTTACATTACATGACTGATATCTATTTTACATTCTACAATAGCTCAAAAACCGGACAGAATATTACTCCATACAGTATTATGGCCACCACATAATGCGCCATACAGAATAATGAGCCCCATATATTGCTCGATACAGAATAATTGGTCCCATATAATGTTCCATACAGTATATGATGAGCTCTACATAATGCTCCAGTATATGATGGTCCCCATATAATGTGCCATACAGTATAGGACGGTCCCCATAGAGTAGAATGAGCCCCACAAATTGCTCCATACAGTATAATGAGTCGCATATAAAGCTCCATACAGTATATGATGGTCCCCATATATTGCTCCATACAGAATGGGCTCCATATAATGCTCCATACAGAATAGTGGTTCCTAGGAGTAAGAAGCACTGAAGAAACTGAAGATGAGCTCCTGAATTTTTATCACTTTATACCTTGTAATGAGCCAATTGTAAGACAAACCTGGAAAAAATCAACTCCGTGTAACAGAAAAGGGACCTGGACTGAGCTGGACTTTGGATTTTTTATGACAGAGGAAGAAATAGAGGGTTTAAAGGGCAAAGCAAGATTCTCTTGGAGGACAGACTGCAAACAGACAGCATTCATCTGACATCCAGAGACCTGAGCATCCAAAGGTAGGACCATCCTGCAACCCCAAAACAATCTATAGACTTCCTACAAATCTATCTTCTTAGAAATAAGGATTATAATTACTATATATCCACAAAAATGGAAAACACAAATTTAGAAGTAAATGAGCAAAGCACAGGGTTGGAGACACAGGACACCAGTAGGTCAGATATGCAGACAACACTGAGGCAGAAGAGCAGTAAAGGCAGGAAAGGAAACACAATGAGAGAGAAGCCAGAAACTCTTTTTGTTGATTACACCAAAGAGGAAGATAAAAGGAAAACCAACCTGCTATTCTACACAGACCAACTCTCAGCCTGGCACACCGCCCTGTGCAAGCAGTATAAATATATATCTAAGTGCAACACCAATAATAGCCGGCAGATTAAAATTAAAAGCCTAGCAGATGATGACACATACTCACTTACCATAAGCCTATACAACAATGGCACTGTCATGGTGCAAGGGACTGAGGACAATCTGCAGCAGTTTGAAAACCATTTTACTGATATCAGAGAACAGGCACAAATCCTTAAAAAATCACCTCCAGAGTCCATTTGTAATGCTCACATCACTACAGAGACCTCCAGGCACAGCTTCTCAACCCCCAACACTTCACACCTCTCCCCAGAGACCATCAGAGATTGTCTATCTCAATT
The DNA here is from genome assembly GCA_033576555.1 of Oophaga sylvatica. Classification (NCBI taxonomy): domain Eukaryota; kingdom Metazoa; phylum Chordata; class Amphibia; order Anura; family Dendrobatidae; genus Oophaga; species Oophaga sylvatica. The sequence continues at coordinate 421,878,737 of JARQOD010000002.1, forward strand.
AGAAAGAGACTTGGTTCAAATTAGGGAAGAGCTTCAAAGAAACTCACATAGAAATGCAAATGATCAAGTAACAAATGAGATCAATAAACTGAAATGTGAGTACAAGTCAGCTCTAGAGAAAATAAGAGAGGAAATGAGTGAATTACAAAATGACAATGAAAGACTCAGAAAGGAGATAGCAGAACTAAAAACACAGACTCTTCAATGTCTGACCCAGCAGGGGGCAATGGAAACAAGCCAGAGAGCAGACAACATGGCCTCCACTGACCAGAATCTTTGAAGAATAAAATAACAACACGATAACCAACAATATCAACAATATGAACAAACCTGAAACCAATAAAAGTGAACCAGAAACCAGAAAGATGGAAGAGAGAAGAGAACCAACCACCAACAAAAGCAGCATCACAGACCCCCATCAGCAGCCACTTAACCCACCCCAGACCTCACAAAATCCTGATATTGTCCTAATAATGGACTCAAATGGGAAGTACCTAAATGCACAACGGCTATTGCCAGGAAAACGGGTCAGAAAAATTCACTGTGCAACTATTGAACAGGCGACAGAGGTCATCAATAATCCACGATTTACCAACCGAAACCATATTATCATACACACAGGTACAAACAATCTGCCAGACCAGCACCAGTATATTGCAGGACAACTGGCCCAACTAGCAAAGAAGGAAAAACTTAAATTCCCAGACAGCAAAATCATTCTGTCATCTCTGCTCCCATCAAAGGACACATCCAGGCAAACCACCCAAAGCATCAATATGGAACTGACAGAAAGGGTCAAGACTGTCCCAAACGTGACCCTGGCACAACACCTTTCCATAAACCACCATCACCTATATGATAATAAGCACCTCAACAAACAAAGGGTCAGCCTCCTGGCCAAAGAGCTGAAAGACATTGTACTAAACAGAGGACCCAGGCCTGGATTCAACAGTGACCAACCGAAAGACCCCTAACAATAAAAAGACAGAAAGCCCCACTCCTATCTCCAGAAGCTGGAAACAAAGCTCTTCACCCAAAACCAGACCATCAGAGGAGGAGACCTCCATGGAGGGGTCCACCGACCCCACACAGAACACGCAGAGCAGAGATATGGATGAGGTAAAGACCCTGCTCAGCGCACTATGCAGGAAACTAATGTGACTGGATGGAACCAAGCACACCTACAAAACAGTCAGAAATCCAGTTTATCCTACACAGCCATACTCATTACAAGGTATATACACACAAGATATATAGAAAAAAATGACTTTACTTACAATCAGCAGCTGGAATATTCAGGGTCTCAACACCTCGACCTTTGGATGTAAAACAAATGACCCTGACTTTATACAAAGACTGAAAAATATAGACATCCAGATCCTCCTGGAAACATGGACCAGAGCTGAAAATGAATCCCTGGTGCCTATCGGATACAGGGAATCTCTGTCCCTGCCCTGAAAAATAAAAACATCAAACAGGGCCGGAGCTCAGGAGGAATACTGATCTGGTATAAAGATGAGCTCCACCAGTACATTAAACCGGTGAAGAGAGGAGGCAGCCACATATGGATCAGGATCAGCAGCTCCATCCTCACCTCTCAGTCTGATGTCCACCTCTGTGCCACCTATATACCACCACCAGAGTCCCCCTACTTCAATCCAGAGAGCTTCGAGATCTTACAAAGAGAATCCGCCCACTATCAGGCCCTGGGCAAAGTTCTCGTCTTTAGGGACCTCAATTCCAGAACAGGGAGAGAAAACGACTTCCTGACCGCGGATGGGAACATCTACATATTTGGAGCAGAGAATGACGGCCAAGACTCAGTATACACAGAGAGAAAAAGCTATGACATTACAGTCAACAATAGTGGTAAAAAGCTCCTGAACATATGTAGAAGTTTAGGACTTCATATTCTTAATGGACGTACCAAAGGGAGGAGTGTAGTAGATTATGCCATTACAGATATGAACCTGGCAAATATCGGCGCCTTCATAGTCACCCCACAAACGCACCTGTCAGACCACAGCCAACTTTTTCTGTACTTGAAATCTATAGAGAAACCATCCACTCAAAAGCCACAGCATAGAGGCCTCTTCAACCGGCCTCCATCCTATAAATGGTCCAAAACGTCGGCATTAAAGTATAAAGAGGCTCTCAGCAGACCTGAAATACAGTGGATGCTCCACCACATCTACAACTACGAGTACCAGCCTAACCCAAAGGGAGTGAGTCAAGCTACAAAAGACCTCAACAATATATTCTATGCAATGGCCAGACTGTCCGACCTTAAAAAAGTCGACTACAAGAGACCAAAAGGAAAATAGATCAATGGTTGGTTTGACAGAGAATGTAAAGCCGTACGGAAGACCCTGAGAACAGCCTCAAACAAGAAACACAGAGACCCCAACCACCCGGGTCTGAGGGAAGCCTATGAAACTATACAAAGGCAGTACAAAACCATCCTCAGGAGGAAGAAGCAGAGTTACATCTCTACCAAGCTTAACCAACTGCAAGATGCTCTTCAAAACAATTCCTTCTGGGAACTATGGAACCACATGGGCACAAAAGACAAGAAAAACACATCCATATCCAAAATGGCAACATCTGGCTCCAGTACTTCAGAGACCTCTATAAAGACATCCCAAAGGAAGAACTAAGCCAAGAACAGGAAAGCATAATGGCAAAACTAAAAGCAATGGAGGAAAAAGTAAAAAATTTCCAAAACCCCGTGGATACACCTATTACATTACGGGAAATAGCAGAGAGAATCTCTTCTCTCTTATGACTTGTGTTTTGAAACTGTTAAACTGTAAAGCGCTGCGGAATATGATGGCGCTATATAAATAAAGATTATTATTATTGTTATTATTATTATTATTATTCCATAAGATGTAGAAAAGCTGGTGGCCTGGATGGAATCCTACCAGAAATGCTGAAGTACAGCCCACCAGAAATACAGGCTGCAATGGTTAAACTCTTCAATATTGTGCTAAGTGCCGGCTACTTCCCTCGTACCTGGAACCAAGGCCTCATCACACCCATCCACAAGAATGGGGACAGGTATGACCCAGCCAACTACAGAGGCATATGTGTCAGCAGCAACCTGGGGAAACTGTTCAACAGCATCCTGAACAAGAGGATCCTCAGTTTCCTCACCGAACATAACGTCCTCAGCAAGAGCCAAGCAGGGTTCATGCCAAACCACCGCACCACTGACCACATCTATACCCTGCACAGCCTCATTCAGAGACTCGTTCACAATACAAAGAACGGGAAGATATACGCCTGTTTCATGGACTTTAAAAGGCCTTTCATTCGGTGTGGCACCCAGGCTTATTCCTGAAACTGCTGGAGAGCGGAATAGGAGGAAAGACCTACGATGTTATCAAAAGTTCCTACACCGAGAACCTCTGCAGTGTGAGTGTGAAAGGTAAAAGAACAGCTTATTTCCAGCAGAGCCGTGGAGTCAGACAAGGCTGCAGCCTAAGTCCAACGGTCTTCAACATTTATATCAATGAGCTGGCTACCGCACTGGAATCTTCCACAGCACCAGGTCCCACCCTCCACGATGCCCAGGTGAAATTCCTGCTGTATGCAAATGACCTGCTGCTTCTGTCACCAACCGAGAAAGGCCTCCAAGACAACTTGAAAATCTTAGAGAAATTCAGCTCAACCTGGGCACTACCGGTCAACCTAAAGAAAACCAACATCATGGTGTTCCAGAGGAGAAACAGAAAATCAGACCAGCACCCTTCATTTGTCCTCAACAACTGCGCCCTAACAGGAACAGACAAATATACCTACCTGGGCCTAGAGATTCACCGGTCAGGGAGCTTCAAACAAGCCATAGAGACCCTGAAAAATAAGGCCTGTAAAACCTTCTATGGCATCCGAAGGAAACTCTATCATCTGAAGCCACCAGTGAGGGTCTGGTTAAAAATCTTCGACTCTGTCATCGTCCTCACACCTACCCAGACTGGTCAAGGTGGGATTCCAGCCCAACAGAAATATTCCACCTGCAATTCTGCAAGCACCTTCTCCAAGTCCATCGGAGCACCTCCAACAGTGCTTGCTGGGCCGAGTTGGGCAGATTCCCTCTACACCTAACGGTTCTAAAGAGGGCACTGTCATTCCGGGATCACCTACATAGGAGCAATCCAAGCTCTCATCACCATAAAGCCCTGACACATGTAGATGAAACAGGAAAACCAGGACCCTCGGAACAGCCCACCCAAACCCAACCTGACCAGAACACCAATCACCTGACAAAAGCCGAAATCAGGAAGATGGTAGACGATGGCCAGGAGAGGTATGTCAGTGACTGGAAGAAAGACATCATCAGCTCACAGAAACTGACCATGTACCGGAGTCTACAGAAAGACTACAGACTGGCCCCATACCTGGAGAAACTCCCAGACCCCAGAGACCGCAAGATCCTGAGCCGATATAGACTCAGTGCCCACAGTCTGGCCATCGAATCCGGCCGACACAGGCAGAGCTACAAGCCCAGGGAGGAAAGACTATGCCAACACTGTGACCAGGAGGCCATAGAGGACGAAACCCACTTCCTGCTACACTGCTCCAGATACTCATCAGTAAGGGACACTCACTTCAGGAGACTCTCACATCTCTTCCCGGATTTCATCACCATGAAGGAGGAAGAGAAAACATATATCCTGCTGGGGACGAAGAGAGAGCAGCAGAGATAGCAACGCGGTATGTGAGCGAATGTCATAGACTGCGAGAAAGAGAACTATGATATGCCATGGACTTCTATAACCCCCACCACGGATCTGCCCATCCCCCCTCCCTATGCCATGGACTTCTATAGCCCCCACCCCGGATCTCCCCCATCTCCACTCCCTATGCCATGGACTTCTATAGCCCCCATCCCCCCATCCACCCTCCCTATGCCATGGACATCTATAGCCCCCACCCTAGATCTGCCCCTACCCAACATCCCTACAGTCCCTATCCCTATTCCCTTTTGTACACTTGCTTTGGCAAAACTAATGTGTAATTAGTCCTGCCAACAATGCTTCTTTGAATCTTGAATCTTTGAATAGGCCCCATTTGTGCTCCATATGATGCTCCATACCCTATATGATGTCCCATAAATAATGAACCCCATATGATGCTCCAGTGTATGATGGGCCAATATAATGCTCCATATATAATAGGCCCCATTTATAATGCTCCAGTGTATAATGGGCCCCATATATGCTGCTCCAGTGTCTGATGTGCCCCATTTAGAATGCTCCAGTATATGATGGGCCCCATGAATGATGCTCAAGTGTATGATGGGCCCATATATCATTCTCCAATGTATAATGCTCCCCATATATTGCTGCAAACATTAAAAAAAATGAAATACCTCTCCTCGCTGGGCACTGCTCTACTCTGGACTTCTCAGCGTCACCATCTTCCAGCTCTCTGCACTTGGACTGTTTAGGCAGAGAGCGTACAGACGTAACGTCATCACGCTCTCTGAACTGAATGTCACTGTCAGGAAACGCGGAAGACGTCACAGCGGTGGAACAGGGAGAGGTAAATATTGCAAGTGCTGTGGCCCTGAGCAAGCAGGGAGGGCCCACTCGTGGGCGACGGCACTGGCACAGGGCCCCTCATAGTACACCGGTGTGTCTGACGGTGAGTGGGCCCCCCACCGTCAGAGACACTTTGGCGTACTATGAGGGGCCCTGTGCCAGTGCTGTCACCCACGAGTCGGCCCCCCCACCTGCACAAGGGACTGGCACTTGCCCGGGTGCACCAGGTGCTGACGCCGGCCCTGGGGGGGTACAGCCCAGTTAGGGAGGTGGAAAAACTGGCATATGTTGAGGTGTAGGCTGAACATTCAGCAGCTGCAAATGGAGGAATTGGAGAAGTCGGAGTAAGAGGAGGACAAAGCGAGCCATTTTGCTGGCAATCTATATGTCATCAGGGGAAGGTGGTACAAAATCCTTTGAAACCCAGGCATGGTTCATTCTTATGAAGGTGAGATCACCAACATTTTGGGTCGACAGTCGAGTCCTTCTTTCGGTCAGGATTGATCCAGCAGCACTGAAGACTCTTTCTGATAGCACACTACCAGCAGGGCAAGCGAGCTCCTGTAAGGCATTTTGAGCCAATTCAGGCCAGGTGTCCAGTTTACAGGCCCAGTAGTCAAAGGGGAATGAACTGTGAGGGAGAACATCGATTGGGGAGGAGAGGTAATTTTGAACCATAGTTGACAACTACTGTCTCCTGTCTGTTGCAATCGATTCAGTATTACCAGTCATGTGAGCATTACTCGAGAAATCAGCCCACCACATGGTCATGAAACCCCTGTCTCCAACGCCACTTCGGCTGTGTGTACCACGAACACCTCTTCCGTTTGGCCCAGTACGGCTCGTCGTAGAACCTGCACCGTTGCTGTGTGCTGGGAATGCCTCTAACAAACGGTTTACCAAAGTTGCTTGTTTGTTCGCCAATATTAGCTCTAGGTTCTCCTGTGGCATGATGTTCTGTAATTTGTCTTTATAGCGTGGATCGAGGATGCTGGCCAACCAGTAGTAGTCATCCTTCATAATTTTGGCAATGCGGGGGTCCCTTTTTAGGATCCACAAGACATAATCACACATGTGGGCCAATGTTCCAGGTGTCAATGATGCATTGCCAGTGATGGGTGGAGGAGCACTTTCTGCCAAATCCACATCCCTCCAGTCACACACAAACCCTGTAACTGACCTTGGCAAGCCAACATTTTCTATTGCCCCCTGAGAAGCATCCTCCTCCCCAAAATCATCATCCCCCTCATCCTCCTCCTCTTCCTCTTCTTCCTCCACCTCGTCCTGGACAGTTCTCTGAGCAGACAATGCCTGACTGTTATCAAGGATTCCCCTTTCCTCCTCATCTTCCTCCTCCGCTGCAGACGCCTGATCCTTAATGTGTGTCAAAGTTTGCATGAGCAGACACATAAGTGGGATGCACATGCTTATGATGGCGTCGTCTGTGCTTACCAGCCATGTGCATTCCTCAAAACACTGAAGGACTTTACAGAGGTCTTTCAGCTTTGACCATTGCACACCCGACAACTCCATGTCTGCCCTCAAACTGCCTGCCCGTGTATCCTCCCACAAATGCATTACAGCCTTCCTCTGTTCGCACAGCCTCTCAACCATATGCATGGTGGAGTTTCACCTTGTTGCAATGTCTATGATTAGGTGGTGCTTGGGGAGGTGGAGCGATTGCTGCAGCCTCTGCATATGACTGGAGTCTACGGGCAAGCGACGGATGTGCGAGCACAGTCTTCGCACCTTATGGAGCAGGGCTGGTAACTCTGGATAATTATTTAGGAAGCACTGCACCACCAGGTTCAAGGTGTGAGCCAGGCAAGGAATGTGTCTGAGTTTTGCCAGGGCTATGGCCGCCACAAAATTACGGCCGTTATCACTGACTCTCTTGCCTGGCACAAGATGTAGACTGCCCAGCATGACTGCAAGTAGTCGGCCAGTACCTCCGCGGTGTGTCTGTTGTCGCCCAAAGGCATCATCTTTAAAACAGCTTGCTGATGCTTACCACTAGCTGTTTGATAGTGGGACACCTCGTGTGCAACACTGGCAGCTGCTGATGGAGTGCTCGTGCGACTGCGCTCTGTCGACGAGCTTTCGCTTTTGGAGGAGGAGGAGGAGGGTCGAACGCCTACAGCCAACTGTTGCCTGTACCGTGGGCTAGGCAGCATTGTCTCACCGCCGCTGTCCCCTGTGGACCCTGCATCCACCACATTAACCCAGTGCGCAGTGATGGACATGTAACGGCACTGGCCATGCCTACTGGCCCATGCATCTGTTGTGTGGTGCAACTTTCCACTCACTGATTGTTTGAGCGCATGTACAATGCGGTCTTTCACATGCAGGTGGAGGGCAGGGATGGCTTTTCTAGAAAAGAAGTGCCAACTGGGTAGGTCATAGCGTGGGACAGCGTAGGCCATGAGCTCTCAGAACGCTGTGCTTTCAACCAAACGGAAGGGCATCATCTCTAATGAGATCAGTTTGGCAATGTAGGCGTTCAAAGCCAGTGTACGCGGATGAGAGGATGAGAAATTTCTTGTCCTACTCTGAGTGTCTGCCAGGGTGAGCTGAACTTGAGAGCTGCATATGGGGAACTAGGAGTGGACATGACAGACTGAGAGGGTGTTGGTGATGGTGGTGGTGGTGGTGATGGCCTAGATTCAGTCTTTCATTGCAAAAACATTGTGATTCCCTGACTGCTTTGGCCTTGTGACAACACCTCAACATTTCTTCTGGTGGTGTGCTAACCGGTGGGCTTACAGTGGGGGAAGCGATGGAGCGTTGCTGGCTACCTTCAGTCGCAGCAGGTGCACATGTGCTGCATGAGGTTTTGTAGTCCGTCCACGCTTGCAAGTGCATGTTGATTAAATGTCTAAGCATGTAACGTATTCAAATTTCGGAGATTTTTCCCTCGGCTAAAGGTCCTTCTGCACTTCTTACAGATAACCTTTGCCTCATCAATAGGATTTTGGTAAAAAAAGTGCCACACTGCACTTATTCTTACTATAGTATAAATTTTCAGGGCTTGCACACTGTGCTCATTTGACCATCTGGCCAAGCTGTCTTGCAACTCTTTTTGTTTTTTTTAACACGTTTTTGGACTGCTACGGGCCTGCCAGATAACCGCTGCTGCGATGTCGATGCCTGCTGCGGATCCTTCTCCTCTTCTGAGCTATTGCCAGCGGCACCCTCTTCCCCCAATGGATGCCAATCCGGGTCAACAACTGGATCATCCATCACCTCCTCTTCAATTTCATCTGCACCTTCCTCACCGTGTAAGGTGGTATAGTATGCAGGAAGGGGCACCTGAGTTTCATCAGGGTCAGATTCTGACTCAGTAGACTGCGAGGGCAATGTAGTGCTCTGGGTGAATGTACCAGCAAAATCATCTAGCAGTGGCTGTGCATCAGTGCACTCCATCTCTGATTCATGTTGGACTGGGGAATTCAGGATTTGACTTGGTAACCCAGGCATGGTATGTGAAAAGAGCTCCATGGAGTAATCTGAAATGTGGCCTGCCGCATCCTTCAATTTTGTTGGGGTGAAGGACACAAGGAAAGGTGTTGTTCCTGACCAGGAGCCTGTACTGACGACTCAGTGCTTGCATTTTTTGAAAGTTCAGAAGAGGAGGCGATAGAGCTGAAGGCTGTTTCGGCAATGTAAGACAAAACCTGTTCCTGATGCTCCGGCATTAAAAGCAGTTAACCTACTCCCAGAAAAGGAAGCCTTCCAGGCCTTCTTGAGCCAGACGATAACGCAGGCTCAACACCTCCTGCCTTAGGTGCTATTGTGTTTTTGGCACTACCAGCAGATGCACCACCACTACCATCAGTACCAGCTGGCCCCCCATGCCCACGTCCGCGGCCTCTTCCACCATACTTCCTCATGTTTGGGAAAATGTACCCAAAATACCAGCAGATATATGGTACTGTATCAGAAGCATACAGCTGTATATGGTGAAGGGGAAAATTCTAAATCTCTGTCTATATTTCGAGAGTAACACACAGACGCTCACAGGCTCAGTATGGATTAGACCAGAATATGAAAAGCACAAAAAGGGTAATGTATCAGAAGCGTACAGCTGTATACAGTGTTGGGGTAATTTTAAATCTCCCTCTATATTTCCGGAGTAACACACAGACGCTCACAGGCTCAGTATGGATTACACCAGAATATAAAAAGTAGAAAAAGGGTAATAAATTAGAAGCGTACAGCTGTATACAATGTTGGGGTAATTTTCAATCTCCCTATATATTTCCAGAGTCAGACACTCACAGGCTCAGTATGGATCACACCAGAATATAAAAAGTAGAAAAAGGGTAAAGTATCAGAAGCGTACAACTGTATACAGTGTTGGGGTAATTTTGAAATCTCTGTATATATTTCCGGAGTAACACACAGACGCTCACAGGCTCAGTATGGATTTGACCAGAATATGAAAAGAAGAAAAAGTGTACTGTATCAGAACCGTACAGCTGTATACAGTGTTGGGGTAATTTTATACCTCCGTATATATTTCCAGAGTCAGACATAGACTCTCACAGGCTCAGTATGGATTACACCAGAATATAAAAAGTAGAAAAAGGGTAATGTATCAGAAGCGTACAGCTGTATACAGTGTTGGGGTAATTTTAAATCTCCACATACAGTACAGACCAAAAGTTTGGACACACCTCATTCAAAGATTTTTCTGTATTTTCATGGCTATGAAAATTGTAGAATCACACTGAAGGCATCAAAACTATGAATTAACACATGTGGAATTATACATTACACTTTACAAAAAAAGTGTGAAACAACTGAAAATATGTCTTCTATTCTAGGTTCTTCAAAGTAGCCACCTTTTGCTTTGATTACTGCTTTGCACGCAGAAAAGGTGAACGGATGGATTCTACATGCCTGGTTCCCACCGTGAAGCATGGAGGAGGTGGTGTGATGGTGTGGGGGTGCTTTGCTGGTGACACTGTTGGGGATTTATTCAAAATTGAAGGCATAGTGAACCAGAACGGCTACTACAGCATCTTGCAGCAGCATGCTATTGCGTTTAGTTGGACAATCATTTATTTTTCAACAGGACAATGACCCCAAACACACCTCCAGACTGTGTAAGGGCTATTTGACCAAGAAGGAGAGTGTTGGGGTGCTACGCCAGATGACCTGGCCTCCACAGTCACCAGACCTGAACCCAATCAAGATGGTTTGGGGTGAACTTCCACAAAATAAGTCGTAACACAATATATTGAATAATTAAATAAAGTGCATAAGTGCATCAAAATAACTCAAAAAATGATACCTATATAAAAAATTGGTAATGAAATTTCCAAGAGATGTATGTATCTATACTATAAGGACTGACAGGTATCTGACATGATACAGGTAGATGTATATTGTGGGAAACCTAGAAGATTAGTAAAGTGCACGCGCATAAATACATATTAACCATTTTCTCCAGGATGTGTCAGAGAGGTAACATGAATATATAGAGCTAAAATGTAAAAGTATCAAAGCCTCATGTAATGGCACACTGTGAGAAAAGGGGAAGGTATGGGAGCTCACAATATCTGTTTGGCTGTCAGTGGTGACTGTTCCTCAGATGCATCCACCCCTATGCGCGATTCGGCATCTGCCTTTATCAAAGGGTGGCATCATCCACAGGGAGAGGAGTATAAGAAAGGAAAACAGACAATGAGAGTGGATGTGGGTGTGGTATGACGTATGCTCGCATAGGAAGTTACCAAGCGTCACTGCACTGCCGCACCTCGTGATCACCGACACGGTGACTGATTGACTCGAATGCAGGAGGCGGAGACACCTGGAACGCAATGGGAGTGTGTGTTCCACCCAGCCCACTGTATAAGGTCCTGTATCTATGTAATGAAGGTCCTATCTCAATAAAGACTATGCTCAAGGACTTGTCCGATGGTGGGGGAGCCTGGAAATATATATGTATACATGTATAAATGTTAAATATAAAAATATGATTGTAAATAAGACAACCAATGTAGATCAAAAAAATGAGGGGAAAAATTAATGTTAGAGTATGATAATGAAATAAGTGAGTGAAAGGGGAGAAAAAGTGTATATATGTAATGATACAAACAATAAGTGTGAAATAATTAAAGTATGAATGATATAAAGAGTATGAGAAAAGATTTGGTGTCGATTAATATTGTGAGTGAAAGTGATGGAAAATATGTAATGAGAAAGAAAGAAGGGAGTAAATAGAATGGATGTGCAAATAAAATGAAATAAGAAAAATCACGTGACGTGAGAGAAAATCAATAGATATAAATATGAACATTAAGTGCAACAGAATATAGTAAAGTGCAATAAATCAGTGATGTGAATAGAACATGAAAAAAAACCACCGCCAGGACCCGCCACCGGACCCCCCACCAGGACCTGCCGCCGGACCCCCGTCGCCTGCCCACCCACCTCCGTGAAGTCACAGCCTGCAGGAAAAGACAGCAGCTTGCGACCTGTGCTGCAGATAGGGTGCGGGCGCCCTCTGGTATAGCAAAAGTTGTATATTTCTTACCATATCAATATAATGATAAATATAAAACATAAAAAATAAATAAAATAAAAATAATTATAAAAAATAATAACATAAAAATGAACATAAATAAAAATAAAAACTGTGAATGATAGTGGTAGGATATATCAATACATAAATACATGTGCATAAAGATCTTGACACAGATTAATGTTCATAATATACACGATTACAGGGATCAAATATGTGCATCGGAGGTCTTGGGTGAAGAATGCATTTTGGGACAGGATACAGAACACAAAAATCCATTAGTCATGTTAGACAAATCAAAGGAATTTATCAAGTGACTAATTGGGAAAATGCTAAATATATTATATTAGCAGAATATATAAGTGACCAATGATCAAATAAAACTGGGATATATATAAAATATGTATGAAGGTTAAGACTAGAGTTGAGCAAAACAGGTCGGTCAGATTCAAAAGTCGCCGACTTTCGCCAAAGTCGGGTTTCGTTGGCCGAAACCCGACCATAGCGTGCAGTCAGCCATGCAGTCGTCGACCCTAGCGCCAAAGTCGGTTTGCCCAGAATGCTTTCAGGTGCTTTTTTTCAGCCAATGAGCAAGAACGTACACTCTGGGCAATGAGATGACATGCGCAGTGTCCACCACCATCTTAGAGAAGGGCATTGCAGTGATTGGCTTGCTTTGGGGGGGGTCATAGTGGCTATAAAAGCCCTGACCGCCGACCGCCAGTTTACTTCTGCCGATCTTAACAGTAGGGAGAGGTTGCTGACGCTACTTATCAGTAGGTAGAGAGTTAAGGCCCCTTCTCACATAATGACGCTGCAACGATCCCGCTGACGATGCGACCAGATAAGGATCGTTGCTGCGTCAAATGTGATCGCTGGTGAGATGTCAAACAGACCGATCTTCCCAACGATGCTACAACCATACAGACAACCATAGCGACCTTCGTAACGATGTCGGCGGTCGTTGAAACCCTGTCACACTACATCTATTCTGACTATAAAGCGCTCGATGTGGGCTACACAGTGTGATGTTGTAAGCACACAGGTGTGGTTTAGGATTGCCTTTTCCGCGCCCCCTCATCTCCGATTGGTGGTCACTACTGCGTTCTGATTGGCGGCGCTACTGCCCATTGTTCCCGATCGCGTGAAGAAGGCAGCGTAGCTGTGCTCCTGTTCATTGTTCCTGACTACAAGAAGGCAGTCCAGCAGCACTTGTGTTTTGTTCCTGCCTGTGTCCTGGTTTACGGATCTTAGTAGCGTTCTCGGCTGCGACTCCAAAAGTGTTGCATATATTCTCCCACGGCCTTTTGGACACCTATACTTTGTGCACAGTAAGTATCTTTGGGGTCTCAAATGCGTTTCAATTGTATATAATTTAAATCCCAATGACCAATTATTAGCTAACATTGCAAAACTATACACTGTGAAAGGTAGGTATATTTTTTGGGTCTCAAATGCGATTGCTATTGTCTATTGTCTGCTATCATTGCTCTGGAGGGATGGAGGGAGGGCTTGGCTTCTATCGGTGTACATGTGCTTTTTCATGGGCAGCCATCTTAGGGGGTCTCGGGTGGGATCTCAAATACGTTTCCATTTCACCTAATTTTAAATTGTTATAGGACACCTACCTATTGTCTATTGTCTGCTATCATTGCTCTGGAGGGAGGGCTTGGCTTCTATCGGTGTACATGTGCTTTTTCATCGGCAGCCATTTTAGGCGGTCTCGGGTGGGGTCTCAAATACGTTTCCATTTGAACTCAATTTATAGGAACCTACCTATTGTCTATTGTCTACTATCATTGCTCTGGAGGGATGGAGGGAGGACTTGGCTTCTATCAGTGTACATGTGCTTTTTCATCGGCAGCCATTTTAGGGGATATCGGGTGGGATCTCAAATATGTTTCCATTTCACCAAATTTTAAATTGTTATAGGACATCTACCTATTGTCTATTGTCTGCTATCATTGCTCTGGAGGGAGGGCTTGGCTTCTATCGGTGTACATGTACTTTTTCATCGGCAGCCATTTTAGGTGGTCTCGGGTGGGGTCTCAAATACGTTTCCATTTGAACTCAATTTATAGGAACCTACCTATTGTCTATTGTCTGCTATCATTGCTCTGGAGGGATGGAGGGAGGGCTTGGCTTCTATCGGTGTACATGTGCTTTTTCATCGGCAGCCATTTTAGGGGGTATCGGGTGGGATCTCAAATACGTTTCCATTTCACCTAATTTTAAATTGTTATAGGACACCTACCTATTGTCTATTGTCTGCTATCATTGCTCTGGAGGGAGGGCTTGGCTTCTATCGGTGTACATGTGCTTTCTGATGGGCAGCCATTTTAGGGGGTCTCGGGTGGGATCTCAAATACGTTTCCATTTCACCTAATTTTAAATTGTTATAGGACACCTACCTATTGTCTATTGTCTGCTATTATTGCTCTGGAGGGAGGGCTTGGCTTCTATCGGTGTACATGTGCTTTCTGATGGGCAGCCATTTTAGGGGGTCTCGGGTGGGATCTCAAATACGTTTCCATTTCACCTAATTTTAAATTGTTATAGGACACCTACCTATTGTCTATTGTCTGCTATCATTGCTCTGGAGGGAGGGCTTGGCTTCTATCGGTGTACATGTGCTTTTTCATCGGCAGCCATTTTAGGCGGTCTGGGGTGGGGTCTCAAATACGTTTCCATTTGAACTCAATTTATAGGAACCTACCTATTGTCTATTGTCTGCTATCATTGCTCTGGAGGGATGGAGGGAGGACTTGGCTTCTATCAGTGTACATGTGCTTTTTCATCGGCAGCCATTTTAGGGGATATCGGGTGGGATCTCAAATATGTTTCCATTTCACCAAATTTTAAATTGTTATAGGACATCTACTTATTGTCTATTTTCTGCTATCATTGCTCTGGAGGGAGGGCTTGGCTTCTATCGGTGTACATGTACTTTTTCATCGGCAGCCATTTTAGGTGATCTCGGGTGGGGTCTCAAATACGTTTCCATTTGAACTCAATTTATAGGAGCCTACCTATTGTCTATTGTCTGCTATATTGCTCTGAAGGGATGTAGGGAGGGCTTGGCTTCTATCGGTGTACATGTGCTTTTTCATCGGCAGCCATTTTAGGCGGTCTCGGGTGGGGTCTCAAATACGTTTCCATTTGAACTCAATTTATAGGAACCTACCTATTGTCTATTGTCTGCTATCATTGCTCTGGAGGGATGGAGGGAGGACTTGGCTTCTATCAGTGTACATGTGCTTTTTCATCGGCAGCCATTTTAGGGGATATCGGGTGGGATCTCAAATATGTTTCCATTTCACCAAATTTTAAATTGTTATAGGACATCTACCTATTGTCTATTGTCTGCTATCATTGCTCTGGAGGGAGGGCTTGGCTTCTATCGGTGTACATGTACTTTTTCATCGGCAGCCATTTTAGGTGGTCTCGGGTGGGGTCTCAAATACGTTTCCATTTGAACTCAATTTATAGGAGCCTACCTATTGTCTATTGTCTGCTATCATTGCTCTGGAGGGATGTAGGGAGGGCTTGGCTTCTATCGATGTACATGTGCTTTTTCATGGGCAGCCATTTTAGGGGGTCTCGGGTGGGGTCTCAAATACGTTTCCATTTGAACTCAATTTATAGGAACCTACCTATTCTCTATTGTCTGCTATCATTGCTCGTGAGGGAGGGCGTGTCATATATCTTTGTCCATGTGCATGGGCAGCCATTTTAGGTGGTCTTGTGTGCACACACCCGATAAAGCACGGTTTTCCCCCAAAAGGTGTGCGCTTCCAATTTTTTATTTATTTTTTGTTTTTACAAAGGTGCCATTTGTGGGATATATGGCATTAACATGTTAACAATTGTATAGAACAACTACAAAATCTCTGCTATCATTGCTCTTGAGGGAGGGGCATTGTATATATGTGGATGGGCAGCCATTTTAGGTGGACTCGTGTGCACACACCCACTTTTTCTCTACTATAGTAGGGTGCTTCAAATGTTAATTTTAAATTTTTCTATTTTTTCTAATTTTCCATGTATGCTCACTGTATGCTTTTCTTTATTTCAGATGTCTTACAATAGTGAGGAGTTTGTTCGTGAACTCATCGAGCTGTATCAGTCTCTGCTCTGCCTGTGGCAAATTAAGTTGGCCGATTACAGTAACAGAAATAAAAAAGAGAGGCATACGAGAAAATGATTGACCTCTTTAAACGGCGTAATCCATCTGAGAAGGTGAATGAAATCCTTGTTCGGGAAAAAATCCAAGGTCTACGCACCGTGTACAAGAAGGAGCTCAACAAGGTGGAGAAGTCAAGGAAGTCAGGTGCCAGCACGGATGAGGTTTATGTGCCCTCGTTGTGGTACTATGACTTACTTGGCTTCACCCGTGACCAGGAGCTACCAAGGGCAACCACATCATCGGGCGTCAGACCCTGGAACCAGACACTGCGATCCATAATGATCCTGACTCCCCGGTTGGAGATGTAAGTACCTTCTTTGCTTCCCTGAATATAGCAATTTAAATTTGTATTTATATGCCATAGTTAAATAGAAAAATAGTAACTAAGGTTTTAACTGTTTAATTCTGCAGTTTACAAAAGTTTTCCCTTTCAGTTCAGATAAGTACACTACTCTTCTTTTTTTTATGCCCGACTCTGTTCTCATTACGTACGTTGAGTTAACCCATGCCGGTCATGATATATCCAATGCCACTATGCTAACTAATGTATTTCCTTTCTGCATGATGTAAAATATTTATTTGGGTTTTGCTTTAACCGTTATTTTCTTTTTTTCTTTTCTCTTTTTCTGCAGCACCATCAAGAGGAGCTTGTGACCCCAACAAATGAGGACATCATGTCTACAGAACTAATGGTGGAGCCTTGTGAGGGTCTAGTCGAGAGTGTGAGCCCTCTCCAGCACCTCGTCGACATCGTCTAAGTAGAAAAAGAGATGCGGCCGGGCAGCCATCCACAGATCTGTTGTCTTTGGCCAATCAAGTATTAATAAATCAAAATAAATCCTGCATGGACAGTTTTGCTAACTTTACGGCTGATAGACTCGGTAAGCGGCATCCAAGACAAAGGATCCATGCGGAAAGAGTGATTTTCGAAGCACTCAGTAAAGCCGCAGAAGGTCAACTTGACGAGTCGTCAAAAATACAAAGTGCGCTCGATTGTGACCAGTCATAGACACAAATGCCGGATCCACATAGGAGCACACCTGTGCGGAGGATTTGTCCTCCGCAAAACCTGGCGTTCCCCCCTCCCCTTCAGTATCCTATGTTTTCCCAATCTTTTTTGACCCAAATGTCTTCTACGCCAAAGCAACGTAATTTCCATGAAGAAAACCACTACCTGGTAGCGGCGTTTTCCTTTTTTTTTTTTTATTGTAATTTTACAGTTTATTAAATAATGTTTATGTTGAAAGAGTTGTTGTATTTTAATAACATTTTTTGTTTTAAAACTTGCAGTCGGCTATCATATGCTTACTGGCAGGAAACTTGGTGGGGTAATGGGCTTGGTCTGTTGTCTGCTATCATTGCTCTGGTGGGAGGGAGGGCTTGGCTTCTATCAGTGTACATATGCTTTTTCATCGGCAGCCATTTTAGGGGGTCTCGGGTGGGGTCTCAAATACGTTTCCATTTCACCTAATTTTAAATTGTTATAGGACACCTACTTATTGTCTATTGTCTGCTATCATTGCTCTGGTGGGAGGAAGGGGGTGCATCTATACAGATGCATAGCTATAATGGGTGTGAGTGATGAAACATGTAATTTTTTTTCTTTAAACAAATAGGATGGGTTGAGGGCAGGTCAGGTCTGCCATAAGGGCGGTACTCAAGCTTAAGATGCCCAGATATAATGGGTGTGTTTTTAATATTTTACTTTCTATATTTTTTTAAAATTTAAAAAGTGTTAGAACAATGTTTTTTAATGGTGTTTTCTTTTCTAGTTCTATTTTTGGTTTTTGAAAGAAGTTGACACATTTATAAAGTATAACTGTATATATTTTTTTAAGCGAAAATATATATATAAATATATATATATAAAACAAAAAAATACAAACTATTAACATAAAAAAAAACAATAACATACATACATAAAAAACAAAAAATTATTGCCTGCCCCCTGGTGGAGGCCAGCCACGTACCGCTCCAGCATCACTCCATGCTGGTGCATGGCTGCCATGGTCGCAGCCATTGCAGACCTCATCCGCCGGTGGGAGGGTAAAAGGTCCTGGGCAGTGGGAAATTCTGTGGAGGGAATGGTAAAAGTTAACCAGGCAATTCTGTTGCAACATCAACTTAAGTTAACATGTTTGCTGTTTAACACTTACGGTTTTGGGGCGACTGCGCTTACCCCGAGGACGCGCTTACCGCCCACCCAGAACCTGTGGCACCACCGGCTAGGGAAACACAGAAAAATAGATATAACACGACAGCCCTTGAACATTTTAAGACCTAACAATGTTTTCAAACTTGTCGGAAGCTTATATTATGTGCGTAAATTACCAGAAGGCGACCCTGCACCAGTGTCCTGGAGTGACGCTGGAGAGAAGTCCATTATGGGGGAAGATGTGGATGACCCAATCACTGGAGGTGGGTAGCAGCAGGAGAAGGGGTTGCTGCTGCTGATGGTGCTGCTGGTGATGGTGGTGAAGCTGAAAAAAAATACAATTGAGTGGAATAATCCTTCTACTAACTTGGTTGATTATGGCTATTATACATTATAATGAGTTGCATAGAAAGCTTCATAAAGTTTATGATAGGTCCTATTTATTGCTCCATACAGAATGGGCTCCATATAATGATCCATACAGAATAGGCCCCATATGTGCTCCATATGATGCTCCATATATAAAGGGCCCGATATGATGCCCCATAAATAATGAACCCCATATGATGCTCTAGTATATGATGGGCCCCATATAAGAAGTTCCAGTGAATGATGAGCCCCATATAATGCTCCAAATATAATGGTCCCCATATATAATGCTCCATATATAAAGGGCCCTATATGATGCCCCATAAATAACGAACCCCATATGATGCTCTAGTATATGATGGGCCTCATATATGAAGTTCCAGTGTATGATGAGCCCCATAAAATGCTCCAAATATAATAGTTTCCATATATAATGCTCCATACAGAATAGGCCCCATATGTGCTCCATATGATGCTCATATATGGCTCCATAGATGTCCAGTATATGATGTGCATTATATGATATTACTGCATTATAATTAATGCCACTCACCACGACGGGCCTGCCTCTATGCACGGATGCTGGCGATGCGGTCGCTGGATCTGTACCGCAGATCAGCCAGCTTCTTGCGGATTTGTGTTGTGGACCGCTGCACGCCAAATCTCCTGGCCAGGCCCCGCTTGATCCTCTGCAGCACTGCCTGCTTATGGAGGACAGGATGATTTTGGTACTAAGTGCACCAGTAGTCCCTGGCATCCACCTCTCTGATGAGGAAATGGACTTCAGCATCACCCCATGGTGCACTACGTCTCCTGGCCACCATATTCCTGCCTCATGTACCGAGCTAGGCCGCATTAACGATGTAAAACCCGCACAAGACGCATCAGCGCTGCCCACAGTTTGCGATTCAACGTGTGACGTGGGTCGGCCGGTTAGAGGACGCTACTGAGTTCTCGCGTGAACCGCTGTATTAACAACATGACTCTGGCAAAACGGAGACGCTACTGCGTCCCAAAATTGCCGTCTCTTCTATACAGCGTCCCCGGTTAGAGGGGAGCGCGAGTATGTTGTTGATTTTAAAGGGGGCATTGATTTACTATTATAGTGCGTTTTTATGTGTGGCAGCTGTCACGCTAAAAAACACTTTTTATTGCAAGAAATTGTTTTTGCATCACTACATTTTGAGAGCTTTAATTTTTTCAAAGTTTTGCCCACAGAGTCATGTGAGGTCTTATTTTTGGCGGTACAAGTTGGCGTTTTTATTGGTTCCATTTTTGGGCACGTGACATTTTTTGACTGCTTTTTAATTCAATTCTTGGGAGGTTAGTATGAACAAAAAATCAGCAATTCACTATTTTCTATTGGGGGGGGCCTTTATACCGTTCTGCGTGTGGCAAAATTGATAAAGCAGTTTTATTGTTCGGGTCAGTACGATTATGGCGATTCCTCATTTATCTCAATTTTTGTCGGTTTGGCGGCTGTGGAGGCTGCTGCTGCTGGGATTTGCATGGAGGACGCCGGTCGGGGTACTTCCGCTGCGAGCAAAATCCTGCGCCAATTCGCATCCGGACTGTGCCAGTCACTGATTGGTCGCGTCCAGACGGGTGCGACCAATCAGCGATGCCGGATTTTCCGTTACAGACAGACAGAATTACACGATTATATTGTAGATGTTACCTTTGTATTACCTCATATTACTGTGTATTACCTCATGTTACTGTATATTACCTCATTACTCATACATTTGAGTATATGTTACTTTAAACAATGAAAGTACTGTTGAGAAACCAAATTAACGATAAGTGAAAAACACATTAAGTTATACAAATTTATTCACAAATTAAAGTACGGTAAGTAGTGTTGAGCATTCCGATACTGCAAATATCGGGTATCGGCCGATATTCGCGGTATCAGAATTCCGATTCTGAGATACGATACTTTTTGCATATTGGATACCAGAATCGGAAGTTCCCATGTCAGTCACTGTCCGCAGTCAGCATATATGGGGAGTTCCTGTATCACAGAAGGAAGTACGTGTCATGTATAGTGTACAGTTCCTATAGCGTCTTGTGCTTGGGTGCGAGGAAAACACATGAGACATAGGTTGATATGAAATGACTTGTATTACTTCATACAAGCATGCAGAAAAGGTCACACAGTTTGCAGGAACAGAGGCAGGAGAACACAGCAGGCCAGAGTAACTTCAAGCTCTACAATAACTCTCCAAGCAGGTTCAGGATCTCTTCTCTGTACCGTAATTCCTCTGCAAACATGGATTCACCAGACAGCAGGTTTCCAAAGTCCAAAAGTGTTCCAAAGTTCCTCAGTAGGAAATAGCTGGAGTCCAAAATCCTAGGTTTCCAGGAGTCAGGTCACAGGCTGACTGAGGCTTGATTCAGGAGCACTGATTGCTCAGCTGAGGCTGCTTAAGAAGCAAGAGGGAGAGAATCAGGGCGGGAACATGAAAACTGGAAACTCCATATTAACTGAGGGCAAGAGCTGCAGAAAGACAGAAAGCAAAATGGCCGACGGAAAACTGAGTTTCAAGGAACATGTCAAAAGAGACAAAGAACCTTACATTACTCCCCCCTTAAGGACAACCTCCGGTTGACCTCAGACCAGGCTTGTCAGGGTACCTCTGATGAAACTGGCGGAGCAGGCGAGGAGCATTTACATTATTGACTGGTTCCCATGAGTTGTCCTCCACTGGGTAGCCCTGCCATTTAATCAAATATTGCAACTGATTTCTGTACAACCTGGAATCTAGAATCCTTTCCACCATAAATTCTTCCTGACCATCGACCAGCACTGGGTCAGGGCAAGGAGAAGAGCGTCCAGGAAACGTATTGGGTGTTGCAGCCTTTAGTAGGGATACATGAAAGACAGGGTGGATTCTCATAGTTCTGGGCAGTTGAAGACGACAAGCAACAGCACTTATAATCTTACTGATCTTATAAGGTCCAATGTACTTATGTCCCAATTTAGACGATGGAATCTTTATTTTAAGATTTCTGGTTGACAGCCAGACCAAATCTCCTACCTTGAAAGCTGGTGCAGGTTTACGAAATTTATCTGCTGCTTTCTTGTACCTTTCCTGAGCCAATTCTAGATTTTCCTTTAGAAGATCCATATTCTTTTGTAAAGAAGTGATTCTTTCAGCCACTGCCGGCAAGGGCGTATCTATGGGAAATCGAGGAAGAATGTTAGGATGATAACCTAGATTGGAGTAAAAAGGAGACTGCTTAGTGGAGGCGCTCTGAGAGTTATTATAAGAGAACTCAGCCAGTGGAAGTAGATCCACCCAATCATCTTGTAGGTGGCAGATAAAGCAGCGGAGATACTGCTCCAGGGTCTGATTGGTTCGTTCTGTCTGTCCATTAGTCTGGGGATGAAAAGCAGAAGAAAGGTTTACTTTAATGTCAAATGCGGCACAGAAATTTTGCCAAAACCTTGAAGTGAATTGAACCCCTCGATCCGAAATGACCTCATCCGGTACTCCATGTAAGCGAAACACATTCTTAATCATCAAGTCTGATGTCTGTTTTGCAGTGGGTAAGCCGACACAAGGGATAAAATGAGCTGCCTTTGTTAGACGATCAACCACCACTAGAATGGTGTTCTTCCCTTGAGAGGTTGGTAACTCCACAATGAAGTCCATAGAAATGGATCCCCACGGGCGGGACGGGGTGGGAAGAGGTTGTAACAGACCAGTTGGTGAGGAGCGAGGTGTTTTGCATCTTGCACAGACTTCACGTGAAGTGACATAGTTTAAAACATCTTTCCTGTAAGTGGGCCACCAAAAGAAACGAGAAAGAAATTCTTGTGTCTTTAGAATTCCCCTATGCCCGGCTATCTTGGAATCGTGGATGAGTTGCAATACTCTCAATCTGACTGTTTCAGGTATATACAGACGTTGTCCCTGAATCCACACACCATTCTTAAAGACAAGACTTACGTCCCTTGGGGGTTGAGCCAACAAAGAATCCGCATGGTATGCTTCCTTGATGTCCTTAAGTAGGTCTTGATTATGAATCACTCCCAGGAATCTAGAGTCAGGAAGAATAGTCTTAGGAGGAGTAAGTGGACGTGTCTCTGCTGAATGAATCATAGAGAGTGCATCAGCCTTGCCATTGCGCCATCCTGGTCTATAAGAAATTACAAAATTAAATTGGTTTAGGAAAAGATTCCAGCGAGCCTGGCGAGGAGTCAGGCACTTAGCCGACCTGATAAATTCAAGGTTACGATGGTCTGTCAGGACGACTATTTGCTGTGCAGCTCCCTGAAGAAGGTGTCTCCATTCCTTGAAGGCGGCAATAATGGCCAACAATTCTCTATAGCCCACATCGTAGTTCCTCTCAGCCGAAGACAACTGCTGGGAAAAGAAGGCACAGGGATGCAAGACATTCTTCTCACCTGTTCTCTGAGAGAGTATAGCTCCAACGGCACAGTCTGAAGCATCCACCTCTATTATGAAGGCAAGCTCGGGGTTGGGATGTACTAAGATAGGTGTGGTGGTAAATTTATCCTTTAAACAGGAAAATGCTTCCTGAGCTTGCGGGGTCCAGGAGAACCTAGACTGTTTCCGGGTAAGTTGGGTGATAGGTGACACTACCTCAGAGAAATTCCTAATGAAACGTCTATAGAAGTTGGCAAACCCGATGAAGCGCTGCACCTCCTTCACATTTCTAGGAATTGGCCAATCCTTGATGGCTTGGGTCTTGCTTCCATCCATACTAATCCCTTGCGTAGATAGTACATACCCCAGAAATTGAATTTCGGTCCTATGGAATTCACACTTTTCAAGTTTGATGTAGAGATGGTTTTGTCTTAGGCGTTCTAAGACCATTCTCACATGTCCATGATGTTCCTCTGTGGAGTTAGAAAAAATTAGAATATCATCCAGATAAATCACCACAAATGTATCTAGGAGATCCCTGAAGATGTCATTCACCAAGTGTTGGAAAGTGGCTGGGGCGGTACTCAGACCAAAAGGCGTAACTAGATATTCGAAGTGTCCATAGCGTGACCTGAATGCAGTCTTCCATTCATCCCCAGGTCTAATACGGACCAAGTTATAGGCCCCACGGAGATCCAGTTTAGAGAAAATTTTGGCGTGCCGCACTCTCTCCAACAACTCAGGGATTAAAGGCAATGGATAACGGTTTCTAATAGTAACCTTATTGAGTTCCCTATAGTCTATGCAGGGTCTCAGAGATCCATCTTTCTTCTTCACAAAGAAGATGGGTGCACCTGCGGGAGATGAAGAGGGGCGTATGAAGCCTTTGGCTAGATTTTCATCTATGTAGTCCTTCAAAGCTTTCAGCTCGGGCCCCGCTAGGGGGTAGATCTTACCAAAAGGTATCTCGGCTCCAGGCAATAATTCGATTGGACAATCATATGGACGGTGAGGAGGAAGCTGATCAGCGTTCTTCTTGTCACATAAATCCACATAGTCCTGGTATACAGCTGGTAGTTCAGGGACTGACATGGTTCCTTTAGGAACAGAGCAAGCTGAAACTCCTTGACTCATCTGTTTCTCCGGAAAGTGTAATTCCTTGGTCTCCCAGTTAATCGTAGGATTCTGCGTCTGCAGCCATGGTAGCCCTAGAATAATGGGAAAGTGGGGAGAAGAGATAAGCATAAAATACATTTTCTCCTGATGAGCTTTACCCATAAGGACCCTCAAAGGCTCTGTTTCCTGATCCACTGGTCCAGAGGTCAGCAGGGAGCCATCCACAGTCTCCATCTGTACTGGAGTAGCCTTCTTCACTGAACGTATCCCCTGTTTCAGAGCAAAGGAGATATCCATAAAATTTCCACTTGCTCCTGAGTCGATCATAGCAGAGCTAGACACCCAGACTGAGTCCACCCAGAGTTTGATGGAAAGGAAGCAATGAGAATTATTTCTTTTACAACTCAGCTGGGAAACCGCTGAGGAAACTTGAAAAATTGCAGCGTTTATACCGTCATTGTCCCCAGAACTAACAGAGTTTAAGTCCGAAAAATCAAGATCTCTTGCAGCAGATCTCTCTGGAGTCTGAGGCTCGGACATGACAGAGCTCCTCTCGCAACACTCACAGTGAATGACTGCTGCAGTAGTCTTACGAGAACGGCTGGGGCAGTTTATAATGAAGTGCCCTGACTTACCACAGTAAAAACATAGATTTTCCTTTATACGATGTTCTTTGCGTGCATCACTAACCCGTCTTTGTAAAGAGTCCACCTGCATGGGTTCAGGTTCTGGTTCCCTTGTGATCCTACTCAAAGGTTCCTTAGCTGAGGAGGGAGGTAGGAAAAGGTTAGTGCGATTATTTTCGAACCATCTCTCTTGTCTGCGTTCAGTCAGACGAGCATCAATACGGATACAATAGTTAATAAAGTCACCTAACGCAGTGGGAGGGTCGGCACGAGCAAGTTCATCCTTAATCAGTGGAGACAACCCTTTCCGAAAAATAGATTTTTTGGCGGAAGTGTCCCAAGTGGTATCAAGAGCCCATCTCCTGAAATCCAAGGCATATTCGGCTACTGAACGCTTACCTTGGCGCAAAGTTAACATGGCTGCTTCAGCTGTTGCACCTCGATTGGGGTCATCAAACACCTGCCCCATGGCTGAAATAAAAGCATCAAGGTGATTCAAACAATCATCCTCAGTCTCAATCAGAGGGTTTGCCCACATCAAAGCCTTATTGGTAAGCAACATGATTATAGTAAGCACTTTGGATCGTTCAGTGGGAAATTGTGAAGCATGTGCAGAGAAAAATAGATTGCATTGGTTAATAAATCCCCTGAATTTCTCACGTTCACCGCCAAAACGAAAAGGAGGTAACTTGGGGATCCCAGAACTCGGGGTTATGGCAGGAGCCTGGACTCGTTCCTCTAGAGCCTCAATCCTGGCTCGTAATTCCTGAGTAGTGTTGAGCGATACGATAATGCAAATATCGGCTATCGGCCGATATTAGCTCTATCGGCCTTTCGATAATTCGTTTCGATATTTTCGTCATATCGAATACCGGAATCGGATTTGTCACTGTCACTGTCCGTGTCCGTCGGTCGGGTCTGTCACTGTCAGTGTCCGTCGGTCGGGTCTGTCAGGAGTCAGCGGCACTTACCTGGCAGAAGATCTCCGGCGGTCACGTCCTGGACTGCTTCATGGCCGCCATCCTCTTCTCCCCGGCGGTCACATGCAGTTTCTCGCGATAACTGCAGTGACTGCTGGGTAATCCCGGCCGTAAAGCAGTCAGTCCGATGACGTCACCGCCGGGGAAGCAGGTAATCAGCTGTGCTGCGTCGCGATGACAGGCTCTGCCTGTCATTGCGATGTAGCAGAGCTGGATCGTCGTGGGACTGTCGTTATGGACTGCGTCGGACAGGTGGTATACTGTTGGTTTGTTTTTTTTCTTTTTTACAGGAGATCGATGGCGTCGCAGGAATGAGAGTACAATAAAAGAAATGAAAACTGTGTTGTCTCTTTTATTTCATTAAAATACTTTTTTCTTGCTGTGTCTTTTTTTTATACATTTAATAACTTTGGGATTAATAATGGATCGGTGTCTTATTGACACCTCTCCATTATTAACCGGGCTTATTGTCACCGTGCAATCAACGGTGACATTAACCCCTTATTACCCCGCTTGCCACCGCTACAGGGCAAGTGGGAAGAGCCGGGTAAAGTGCCACAATTGGCACATCTTTTGATGCGCCAAATGTGGGGCTGCTGTAGCCTGGTATTATCAGGCTGTTGAGGGCCAAATCCATGGGCCTTGACAGTCTTTTAATACCAGGCCGCAGCAGTCTGCATTTTACTTGGCTGGTTAACAAAAATAGGGGGACCCCTACGCCGTTTTTTTTTCGAGGGGATCCCCTATTTTTGTTAACCAGCCAAGCTAAGCAGACTGCTGTGGCCTGGTATTATCAGGCTTGCAAGGTCCATGGATATTGGATCCTTACCAGCCTGAAAAACCAGGCCTCAGCGGTCTGCTTCATCTGGCTGGTTAACAAAAATAGGGGGGACCCCACGCCAATTTTTTTCGAGGGGATCCCCTATTTTTGTTAATCAGCCAAGATATGCAGACTGCTGTGGCCTGGTATTATCAGGCTGGCAAGGTCCATGGATCTTGGCTCCTTAACAGCCTGAAAATCCAGGCCTCAGCGGTCTGCTTCATCTGGCTGGTTAACAAAAATAGGGGGGACCCCACGCCAATTTTTTTCGAGGGGATCCCCTATTTTTGTTAACCAGTTCCCTCTGACGTCACTGATTGTGTCCCTGGCTGACCTGAAGTGAAAGTGGAAAGCAATCAATTAAGCTTTCCACTTCCTCTCCTGTCAGCCAGGAGAGGAACTCATTCATTTGGGGGTTTACTGTGAGGCTGCAGCATTAGCTGCGGTCCCTGCAGTAAACATTAACCCTTTCTGAAGGATTACACCGTGGGACCTGACTGTACATCGGATTGGTAAGAATAATTTTGCTTTATTATTTTATTTTTATTACAGGAAATGGTTTTAGCAGGAAAATAAAATATGGTCAAAAACTGTGTGATTATTTCATTAAACTTCTTTTTTATTAAAGTGTGTGTGTTTGATTTTTCTTTCATACAATAGGATTAATAATTGATAGTTGTCTAATTGACAGCTCTCAATTATTAACCTGGCTTAAAGTGACCTTTCAATTGCAAGGTCATTTTAACCCCTTATTAACCCATTCGCCACCGCTACAGGGCAATGGGAATAGATGGGCAAAGTGCCAGAAAGGGCAAATCTAATTAGAGATTTGCCCTTTCTGGGGTGTCTGGGGCAGATGTTAGTAGCCGGGGGGGGGCCAAAAATAATGGTCCCTCTCTGGGCTATTATTATCTGCCCCACTCACTGGCTTTGTCTGTCTGGTTGCGAAAATAGGGCGGGAGCCCACGCATTTTTTTTCAGCAATTTTACACCTCATATATATATATACATGTCATTGAGTTTGTGACACATATATATATATATATATATTTATAGTTCATACACTTCTACATAGTATAATAGACGCTAATTCAATTGCCGGCTTTTGTGAAAATGCAGAACCCGACATGAAATAACACTTGGTGTACATAGGGTTAACCATGTCCTTTGCTATCTGATTTGCACAAACAATTAAATCAGTCTATGTGTGCAAAATTTCACACCTGTAGGGGTTAATTAAAGGTGTAAATTCGTAGCAAAAAAGTCCGTTTTTTTACAACGAATTTACACCTTTAATTAACCCCTACAGGTGTGAAATTTTGCAAACATAGACTGATTTAATTGTTTGTGCAAATCAGATAGCAAACGACATGAAAAGACATGGTTAACCCTATGTACACCAAGTGTCATTTCATGTCGGGTGCTTCTGTCTTTTCACTGAAGCCGGCTTTACCCGGCAATTGAATCAGAGGATATTTTACTATGTAGAAGTGTATAAACTATACATATATGTATATATATATGTCACAATGACATGTATATATATATATATGTATTCTATGTGTGTATATTTAGTGTTTACAAGGAAATAAAGGTTTTTTTTAGTTGCGATATTTTGTTCCCATAGACTTACATGGGACTTCCGGTATCGAAATCGGATATCGCCGATATTTAGTGATATCGGCGATACAATTTCGATACGATATTTTTAGATATCGAGCAATATCGCTCAACACTATTCCTGAGTAGTTTGTCCAAACACTTGCAAATTATGATTAGTGAGGTCCTGTAGGCTTGCAAAACGGGTCTTTATAGTCTGTATATCTGCAAGGATTGTATCAGTCACTCCGCAAAGCTCCTTTGTGCGGGCCTCCATCTTCCAGATCTTTTAAGGCAGAAGTGCTGGAAGGAGAAGAGGAAAGGAAAAAAAATAAACAATAGTGTTTACCTGTGGTAACACTCCAGAGTAACATTTAAGGGAATGCGCTCACCTGGAATGGTTGTGAGAAGTCACAACCACTGTCATCACAGAAGGTATTAAACGGACATCTGATATCCACAGTCACAGCAGACACGGCTTTCCCAGACCCAGCAGACACTAAACATTGGCTCCTGAATCTTGTCATGTATAGTGTACAGTTCCTATAGCGTCTTGTGCTTGGGTGCGAGGAAAACACATGAGACATAGGTTGATATGAAATGACTTGTATTACTTCATACAAGCATGCAGAAAAGGTCACACAGTTTGCAGGAACAGAGGCAGGAGAACACAGCAGGCCAGAGTAACTTCAAGCTCTACAATAACTCTCCAAGCAGGTTCAGGATCTCTTCTCTGTACCGTAATTCCTCTGCAAACATGGATTCACCAGACAGCAGGTTTCCAAAGTCCAAAAGTGTTCCAAAGTTCCTCAGTAGGAAAAAGCTGGAGTCCAAAATCCTAGGTTTCCAGGAGTCAGGTCACAGGCTGACTGAGGCTTGATTCAGGAGCACTGATTGTTCAGCTGAGGCTGCTTAAGAAGCAAGAGGGAGAGAATCAGGGCGGGAACATGAAAACTGGAAACTCCATATTAACTGAGGGCAAGAGCTGCAGAAAGACAGAAAGCAAAATGGCCGACGGAAAACTGAGTTTCAAGGAACATGTCAAAAGAGACAAAGAACCTTACATTACGTGACACAGGAACTTCCCGACTGTCGGTGTCGGGGCTGTCACTGCAGCGCTTACCTTAGAGGAGGATCCCCGGTGGTCACGACTCTGGTCTGGAGTTCTTGCTGCCAGCTGATCATACAGCTGACCGGCCATTACCCTCTCCCTGGTGGTCACGTGCAGCTTCTTGCGATAAGTGCACGTGACTGCCGGGTACTGGGTAATCTCGACCAGCTGTACTCTCGCAACAACTGGCCGTGAGAAATCCAGTCGACGTCACGTGACCGCCAGGGAATCTCCTCAGGTAAGCAGCTCTGCTGTGTCTGGATATCAGGCTGAGCCTGGCATCCAGATGTAGCAGAGCTGGACTCGTCGTGGGACCCTCGTTATCTTGGACTACATCGGACAGGGATTATTTGTGTTGGTTTGTTATTTTTGCTTTTTTACAGGAGATCGATGGCGTCGCAGGATGAGCGTGCAATAAAAAATAATGAAAACTGTGTTGTGTATTATTTCATTAAAAGAATTTACTCTGACTGTGTCTTTTTTAACCATTTTCAAACTTTATGAATAATAATGGATCGGTGTCTTATTGACGCCTCTCCATTATTAACCGGGCTTATTGTCACCGTTCAATCAAAGGTGACATTAACCCCTTATTACCCCATATCCCACCGCTACAGGGGAGTGGGAAGAGTCGGGTAAAGTGTCACAATTGGCGCATCTTTCGATGGGCCAATTGTGGGGCTGCTGCAGCCTGGTATTTTTAGGCTGTTGAGGGCCAAAATCCATGGGCCTTGACAGTCTTTTAATACCAGGCCGCAGCAGTCTGCTTTTTACTTGGCTGATTAACAAAAATAGGGGGACCCCACGCCATTTTTTTTTTCGAGGGGATCCCCTATTTTTGTTAACCAACCAAGATAAGCAGACTGCTGTGGCCTGGTATTATCAGGCTTGCAAGGTTCATGGATATTGGATCCTTTAACAGCCTAAAATACCAGGCCTCAGTAGTCTGCTTCATCTGGCTGGTTAACAAAAATAAGGGGAGCCCACGCCATTTTTTTTTCGAGGGAATTCCCTATTTTTGTTAATCAGTTCATTTCAGGTCAGCCAGGATTCCCTCTGACATCACTGATGCTGTGCGGTGTCCCCGGCTGACCTGAAGTGAAAGTGGGAAGCAATCAATTAAGCTTCCCACACTAATCACTTCCTCTCATATCAGCCAGGAGAGGAGATGATTCATTCAGGGGTTTACTGCGAGGCTGGCAGCATTAGCTGCGGTCCCTGCAGTAAACATTAACCCTTTCAGAAGGATTACATCTAGGGACCTGACTGAACACCGGATAGGTAAGAATAATGTTGCTTTATTATTTTATTTTTATTACAGGAGAACAAGGGAATCGAGGATTAACTGTACAATAAAAGATGGTCAAAAACTGTGTATTTATTTAATTAAAATGATTTTTAATTAAAGTGTGTGAGTTTTATTTTGATTTCATACAATAGGATTAATAATTGATAGTTGTCTAATTGACAGCTCTCAATTATTAACCAGGCTTAAAGTCACCTTCCAATAGCAAGGTGGCTTTAACCCATTATTAACCCATTCACCACCGCTACAGGGCAATGGGAATAGACGGGCTAAGTGCCAGAAAGGGCGAATCTAATTATAGATTTGCCTTTTCTGGGGTGGCTGGGGGCAGACGTTAGTAGCCATGGGAGGCACTAAATAAATGCACCCTCGCTAGGCAATTATTATCTGCCCCCACTCGCTGGCTTTGTCTGTCTGATTCAGAAAATAGCGCGGGAGCCCACACATTAGTCTTACCTATCCGGTGTTCAGTCAGTTCCCCCGATGAAATCCTTCTGAAAGGGTTAATGTTTACTGCAGGGACAGCAGCTAATGCCGCCAGCCTCGCAGTAACCCCCCGAATTAATCATCTCCTCTCCTGGATGACAGGAGAGGAAGTGATTAGTGTGGGAAACTTAATTGATTGCTCCCCACTTTCACTTCAGGTCAGCATCAGTGATGTCAGAGGGAGTCCCGGCTGACCTGAAGTGAAAGTGGGAAGCAATCAATGAAGCTTACCACAGTAATCAGTTCCCCTTCTGTTGCCAGGAGAGGAACTCATTCATACGGGAGCTTATAGCTGAGCAGGCAGCATTAGCTGAACTGCTTGGCTGAAATCTAGTTAACCCTTTGTGAAGGATTACAGCGTGGGACCTGACAGAGCGGCGGATAGGTAAGAATAATGTTGTTTTATTATTTTTTCTTTATTACAGGAGAGCAAGGGCTTCGCAAGGATTAACAGTTAAATAAACAATGGTCAAAAAAATTTGTGTTTATTTCATTAAAATTATTTAATCTTCTTGTGTGTGTGGTTTTTTATTTCCTTCAATAGGATTAATAATTGAGAGTTGTCAAATTGACAAATCTCAATTACTAACCTGGCTTAAAGTCACCTTTCAATAGCAAGGTGGCTTTAACCCATTATTAACCCATTCACCACCACTACAGGGCAATGGGAATAGACCTGCAAAGTGCCAGAAAGGGCGCATCTAATTATAGATTTGCCTTTTCTGGGGTGGCTGGGGGCAGATGTTAGTAGCCAGGGGGGGCACAAAAATAATGGTCCCTCTCTGGACTATTATTATCTGCCCCCACTCGCTGGCTTTGTCTGGTTGAGAAAATAGTGCGGGAGCCCACGCATTTTTTTTCAACGAATTTACACCTTTAATTAACCCCTACATGTCTGAAATTTTGCACACATACACTCATGTAATTGTTAGTGAAAACCATATATCAAACTACATGAAATGACATGGTTAACTGTATGTAAACCATGTGTCATTTCATGTCGGGTGGTTCTGTGATTTCACAAAAGCCGGCAATTGAATTAGTGGCTATTTTACTATGTAGAAGTGTATGAACTACTTCCCAATGTCAATAAATATCAGATCGGATTGGATCGGACCGATACCCAAAAAGTATCGGGTATCGCCGATTCCAATACCGGAAACCAATGCAAGTCAATGGGACAGAAATATCGGAATTAAAATAAACCCTTTCTTTCCTTGTAAACACTAGATATACACACATAGAATATATATATACATGTCATTGTGACATATATATACATATATTTATAGTTCATACACTTCTACATAGTAAAATAGCCGCTAATTCAATTGCCGGCTTTTGTGAAATTACAGAACCACCCGACATGAAATGACACATGGTTTACATACAGTTAACCATGTCATTTCATGTAGTTTGATATATGGTTTTTCACTAACAATTACATCAGTGTATGTGTGTAAAATTTCAGACATGTAGAGGTTAATTAAAGGTGTAAATTCGTTGAAAAAGAATGTGTGGGCTCCCGCACTATTTTCTCAACCAGACAGACAAAGCCAGCGAGTGGGGGCAGATAATAATAGCCCAGAGAGGGACCATTATTTTTGTGCCCCCCTGGCTACTAACATCTGCCCCCAGCCACCCCAGAAAAGGCAAATCTATAATTAGATGCGCCCTTTCTGGCACTTTGCCGGTCTATTCCCATTGCCCTGTAGCGGTGGCGAATGGGTTAATAATGGGTTAAAGCCACCTTGCTATTGAAAGGTGACTTTAAGTCAGGTTAATAATTGAGAGTTGTCAATTTGACAGCTCTCAATTATTAATCCTATTGAAGGAAATAAAAAAAACACACACATGAAGAATAAATAATTTTAATGAAATAAACACACATTTTTTTGACCATCGTTTATTTTACTGCTAATCCTTGCGAAGCCCTTGCTCTACTGTAATAAAGAAAAAATTATAAAACAACATTATTCTTACCTATCCGCCGATCTGTCAGGTCCCACGCTGTAATCCTTCACAAAGGGTTAACTAGCTCAGCTGTAAGCTCCCGAATGAATGAGTTCCTCTCCCGGCGACAGGAGGGGAACTGATTACTGTGGTAAGCTTCATTGATTGCTTCCCACTTTCACTTCAATAGGATTAATAATTGATAGTTGTCTAATTGACAGCTCTCAATTATTAACCTGGCTTAAAGTCACCTTTGTTGTGTTTTGGTAGCTGAGGAGAATAAGCAAAAGCGGCAATACACCAGAGAGACTGGAACCTATTGGATTGCAGTAATCTGAACTAACCACACAACTAGAGGTAGCCGTGGAGCGCTCCTATATTGATCCTAGACGCCTTGTCACAGCCTGAGAGATAGCTACACCTAAAGGCAGAAAGATGAAAGCTATCTGCCCCGGAGCAGATCCACAAAGAAAATAGGAAGCCCCGAAACATGTAATGGCGGTTTAGACAAGAAGAAGCACGGACACAGAGAAACTTCCAATAAATTTACGATAAAAATTGGCAAAAACCAAAAATCTCTGAAGAGCCTTTAATGAAGTAGGTTGGACCCAATCACAGATGGCCTGAACCTTGACTGGGTCCATTTCAATAACAGACGGAAAAAAAATGAATCCCAGAAATGAGACCTTCTATACGCTAAAAAGACACTTTGATCCCTTCACATACAGTGCATTCTCTCTCAAAATCTGGACCACACTCCGAACATGTTTCACATGAGAGTCCCAGTCATTGGAAAAAATCAAGATATCATCCAAATAAACAATCAGAAATTTATCCACAAAATCCCTGAAA
The DNA here is from genome assembly GCA_033576555.1 of Oophaga sylvatica. Taxonomy (NCBI): domain Eukaryota; kingdom Metazoa; phylum Chordata; class Amphibia; order Anura; family Dendrobatidae; genus Oophaga; species Oophaga sylvatica. The sequence continues at coordinate 421,912,768 of JARQOD010000002.1, forward strand.
ATATCATTCATGAAGGATTGGAAGAGGTACTCAAACTGCCCTCCTGGGGTATTAAACGCCGTATTCCATTCATCCCCGTGCTTAATGCGAATAAGGTTATACGCCCCCCTGAGGTCAAGCTTGGTAAACCAACTAGCACTTTTTACCCTGGAAAACAGGTCATAAATCAAGGGTAACGGATATTGATACTTCACAGTGATCTTATTCAAGAGACGATAATCAATACACGGCCTCAATGAACCATCCTTTTTGGCCACAAAGAAAAAACCGGCGCCCAAGGGTGAAGAGGATGGTCTGATATGACCCTTCTCCAATGACTCCTTGATATAAGATTGCATAGCATCGTGTTCAGGTACAGACAAGTTAAAAAGGCGACCTTTAGGAAATTTACCACCAGGCACTAATTCAATAGCACAATCATAGCTCCTGTGAGGGGGCAAGGATGCAGATTTACTTTCACTAAATACATCCGAAAAATCAGTCAAAAAGTCAGGAACATCCTGAGACTGGGGAGAGGCAGAAAAAACAGGAGTGTCGGCATTAACACATTGGCAGCCCCAACTGGTCACAGACACAGATTTCCAATCCAAAACAGGATTATGAGACTGTAACCAAGGGAACCCTAGTACAATAATGTAATGCAGATTATACAGCACCAGAAATTTGCAACTCTCCTGATGATCTGGTTCAACCCTCATTATCACCTGAGTAGAAAACTGGGGTTTATTCTCCGCCAAAGCGGTAGAATCAATGCCCAGTAGGGGAATAGACTTCCGCAGGGGTATCATGGGAAACCCACAACGTTTGGCAAAGTCCAAAAAGTCCGAAAAAGGGCTGCCAAAGTATCATCATTTCATTTGGTCAGGACTGCCCACTTTTGGAATTTCTGACAGTACAACTCAGCGTCTTCAAGACCCTGATTTAATGCCAACAAGGTTTTTTCAGCTTGATCAGTGACATTAGGTTCATCGTACAATAACCCCAGAGCCAGAAAAAATGCATCAATATCATTCAAAACAGGATCCCCAGGTGTCAGGGAAAAAGCCCAATCCTGAGGATCGCCGCGCATGAGAGAGATGACAATTTGAACCTGCTGTGCTGCGTTCCCTGAGGACTTAGGCTTTAAGGCAAAAAACAACTTACAGTTATTTTTGAAATTCAGAAATTTAGCCCGATCCCCAAAAACAAATCTGGCATGGGAATCCTAGGTTCCACAACCGGCAACCTAGCAAGATAGGTAGCAATACTCCGAACCTCAGTGGCAAGCTGATCCACACGGCCAGACAACTGTGCAAGCTCCATTGAGAGAAAAAAAAATCCTCCTCAGCACCCAGAGAAAAAGAGGGAAAAAATGCAACAGAGAAAAAATAAAAATCTCTGACAACTCTGACAACTTTTTTTTTTTTTCACACTATTTTTCCTTTCTGTGAGTACCATATAACTTTCAGCTTGGGCCGGTGATACTGTTGTGTTTTGGTAGCTGAGGAGAATAAGCAAAAACGGCAATACACCAGCGAGGCTGGAACCTATTGGATTGCAGTAACCTGAACTAACCACACAACTAGAGGTAGCCGAGGAGCGTTCCTACGTTGATCCTAGACGCCTCGTCATAGCCTGAGAGATAACTATACCTAAAGGCAGAAAGATGAAAGCTATCTGCCCTGGAGCAGATCCCCAAAGAAAATAGGAAGCCCCCAAACATGTAATGGCGGTTAGACAAGAAGAAGCACGGACACAGACAGAAAATAGAATGAACAAACGCTGGGGCCCAATCTGTCTAGACAGAAAAGTACAGGAAAGGATACTCACTGCAATCCAAAAAAACCCTAAAAAATACCAACTCTTCTGATTGCAAAAACACCTGAGATCACACGATCTCTACCACCTAAATCAGATCTCTGGTGTAACAAAACTAAGCCGCAGCCACTGAAAAAACAGGAAAAAGCAAATGAACAAATAACAGTGGCTTCAGATAAACTGAGAAGAGCACAAGCCCCCCAGGAGGGGACCTGGCTGACCTCCATAGAAGTGCAGGGAACAATGCAAAAAGCAAGCACAAAAATAAAAGCAGAAAATATCTTATCTGATAGCAGAAGATGCAGGCAAGACTCAGCAAAACTTCCAAATGAACCAGGAACCACAATTGAGACAAGAACAATTGATCACCGGCAACCATCATGGGAGGGAACCTCCCTTATATCAGACCAGTCAGTGAACCCAGATTGCCATTCCTCGCTGAAAGGTTCAGTACTGTCTGTAACCAACAGAGAGAGCCTCTGCTCAGAAACCATCTCTAGCACATTCATAACACACCTTCCAATAGCAAGGTGGCTTTAACCCATTATTAACCCATTCGCCACCGCTACAGGGCAATGGGAATAGACGGGCTAGGTGCCAGAAAGGGCGAATCTAATTATAGATTTGCCTTTTCTGGGGTGGCTGGGGGCAGACGTTAGTAGCCAGGGGGGGCACTAAATAAATGCACCCTCCCTAGGCTATTATTATCTGCCTCCACTCGCTTGCTGGCTTTGTCTGTCTGGTTCAGAAAATAGCACGGGAGCCCATGCATTTTTTTTCAACGAATTTAGACCTTTAATTAACCCCTACATGTCTGAAATTTTGCACACATACACTCATGTAATTGTTAGTGAAAACCATATATTAAACTACATGAAATGACATGGTTAACTGTATGTAAACCATGTGTCATTTCATGTCGGGTCTATAATTTCAGAAAAGCCGGCAATTGAATTAGCGGCTATTATACTATGTAGAAGTGTATGAACTATAAATATATATATGTGTCACAATGACATGTATATATATATATATATATAGATATATATATATATATATATATCTATATATATATATGAGGTGTAAATTTGTTGAAAAAAAATGCGTGGACTCCCATGCTATTTTCTGAACCAGACAGTCAAAGCCAGCGAGTGAGGGCAGATGATAATAGCCTAGGGAGGGTGCATTTATTTAGTGCCCCCCCTGGCTACTAACGTCTGCCCCCAGCCACCCCAGAAAAGGCAAATCTATAATTAGATTCGCCCTTTCTGGCACTTAGCCCGCCTATTCCCATTGCCCTGTAGCGGTGGCGAATGAGTTAAAAATGGGTTAAAACCACCTTGCTATTGAAAGGTGACTTTAAGCCAGGTTAATAATTGAGAGCTGTCAATTAGACAACTGTTATGTTTAGGTAGCTGAGGAGAAAAAGCAAAAACAGCAATACACCAGAGAGGCTGGAACCTATTGGATTGCAGTAACTTGAACTAACCACACAACTAGAGGTAGCCATGGAGCGTTCCTACGTTGATCCTAGACGCCTCGTCACAGCCTGAGAGATAACTACACTTAAAGGCAGAAAGAGGAAAGCTATCTGCCCCGGAGCAGATCCCCAAAGAAAATAGGAAGCCCCCAAACATGTAATGGCGGTTAGACAAGAAGAAGCACGGACCCAGACAGAAAATAGAATGAGCAAACGCTGGGGCCCAATCTGTCTAGACAGAAAAGTAAAGGAAAGGATACTCACTGCAATCCAAAAAAAAACCTAAAAAATACCAACTCTTCTGATTGCAAAAACACCTGAGATCACACGATCTCTACCACCTAAATCAGATCTCTGGTGTAACAAAACTAAGCCGCAGCCACTGAAAAAACAGGAAAAAGCAAATGAACAAATAACAGTGGCTTCAGATAAACTGAGAGGAGCACAGGCCCCCAGGAGGGGACCCGGCTGACCTCCACAGAAGTGCAGGGAACTATGCAAAAAGCAAGCACAAAAATAAAAGCAGAAAATATCTTATCTGAAAGCCGAAGATGCATGCAAGACTCCAGCAGACTTCCAAATGAACCAGGAACCACAATTGAGACAAGAACAATTGATCAACAGCGACCATCATGGGAGGTTCGGAACCTCCCTTATATCAGTCCAGTCCGTGATCCCAGATTGCCATTCCTCGCTGTGAGGTTCAGTACTGTCTGCAACCACCAGAGGGAGCCTCTGCTCAGAAACCATCTCCAGCACATTCATAACAGACAACTATCAATTATTAATCCTATTGTATGAAATAAAAACAAAACACACACACTTTAATTAAAAATCATTTTAATGAAATAAATACAGTTTTTGACCATCTTTTATTGTACAGTTAATCCTTGATTCTCTTGTTCTCCTGTAATAAAATATAAAAATAATAAAGCAACATTATTCTTACCTATCCGGTGTTCAGTCAGGTCCCCCGATGTAATCCTTCTGAAAGGGTTAATGTTTACTGCAGGGACCACAGCTAATGCTGTCAGCCTCGCAGTAAACCCCAGAATGAATCATCTCCTCTCCTGGCTGACAGGAGAGGAAGTGATTAGTGTGGGAAGCTTAATTGATTGCTTCCCACTTTCACTTCAGGTCAGCCGGGGACACCGCACAGCATCAGTGACGTCTGAGGGAATCCCAGCTGACCTGAAGTGAACTGATTAACAAAAATAGGGGATCCTCTCAAAAGAAAAAATGCCATAGGGTCCCCCTATTTTTGTTAACCAGCCAGATGAAGCAGACTACTGAGGCCTGGTATTTTAGGCTGTTAAGAATCCAATATCCATGAACCTTGCAAGCCTGATAATACCAGGCGACAGCAGTCTGCTTATCTTGGTTGGTTAACAAAAATAGGGGATCCCTTCGAAAAAAAAATGGCGTGGGGTCCCCCTAATTTTGTTAACCACCCAGATGAAGCAGACTACTGAGGCCTGGTATTTCAGGCAGGTTATAATCCAATATCCATGAACCTTGCAAGCCTGATAATACCAGGCCACAGCAGTCTGCTTATCTTGGTTGGTTAACAAAAATAGGGGATCCCCTCGAAAAAAAATGGCGTGAGGTCCCCCCTATTTTTGTTAACCAGCCAAGTAAAAAGCAGACTGCTGCGGCCTGGTATTAAAAGACTGTCAAGGCCCATGGATTTTGGCCCTCAACAGCCTAAAAATACCAGGCTGCAGCAGCCCCACAATTGGCGCATCTAAAGATGTAGCGGTGGGATATGGGGTAATAAGGGGTTAATGTCACCTTTGATTGAACGGTAACAATAAGCCCGTTTAATAATGGAGAGGTGTCAATAAGACACCGATCCATTATTAATCATAAAGTTTGAAAATGGTTAAAAAATGACACAGCCAGAATAAAGTCTTTTAATGAAATAATACACAACACAGTTTTCATTATTTTTTATTGCACGCTCATACTGCGATGCCATCGATCTCCTGTAAAAAAACAAAAATAACAAACCAACACAAATACTCCCTGTCCGACGTAGTCCAAGATAACGAGGGTCCCACGACGAGTCCAGCTCTGCTACATCTGGATGCCAGGCTCAGCCTGACATCCAGACACAGCAGAGCTGCTTACCTGAGGAGATTCCCCGGTGGTCACGTGACGTCGACTGGATTTCTCACGGCCAGCTGTCGCGAGAGTACAGCTGGCCGAGATTACCCAGTACCCGGCAGTCACGTGCACTTATCGCGAAAAGCTGCACGTGACCGCCAGGGAGAGGGTAATGGCCGGTCAGCTGTATGATCATCTGGAAGCGAGAACTCCAGACCAGAGTCGTGACCACCGGGGATCCTCCTCTAAGGTAAGCGCTGCAGTGACAGCCCCGACACTGACAGTCGGGAAGTTCCCGTGTCACGTACTTCCTTCTGTGACACAGGAACTCCCCATATACGCTGACTGCTGACAGTGACTGACATGGGAACTTCCGATTCCGGTATCCGATATGCAAAAAGTATCGGATCTCAGATTCGAAATTCCGATATCACGAATATCGGCCGATACCCGATATTTGCAGTATCGGAATGCTCAACACTAGCCATGATACCAAAGGCATTCTCCACAACCCGACGTGCCCTTGACAAGCGGTAGTTGTAAATTCTCCTTTCCCGTGTGAGACTTTTTTGAGGGAAAGGTTTTATAAGATTGGGATGAAGCGGGAAGGCCTCGTCGCCAATAAAAACAAAATTAAGGTTTCCTCTAGTCTCAGAGTTGGGAGGCAAGTGAAGTTCACAGTCATGTAAACGCTCTCCAAAAAACGTATGCTCCAAAACTCCAACATCGGAAACCCTTCCATTCATCCCAACGTCTACACAAATGAATTCATAATTTGCGTTAACAAGGGCCATCAGGATGATGCTGAAATAGCCCTTATAGTTGAAGAAATATGTTCCGCTGTTGGGTGGCTGAGTTATACGGATATGTTAACCGTCCAAAGCCCCGCCACAGTTTTGGAACTGCCATAGCTGATCAAAATCGTTGGCAATCTTGCTCCATTCCACCTCCGTGTTGGGAAACTCCATGTAGCTACGTAGACAACTGAAAATCACCTTGCACGTTTCCATAATGAGAACACTCAGTAGTGGCCTTGAAATGGCGGAAGAAAAATGCAAGTCTTGCAAAGAGCGTCCAGTGGCCAGGAATCGCAGCGTGAATGCCAATCTTTCATCTGCTGGGATGGCAGCACGCATCGCTGTATCCTTCCGTTCAATTAGTGGAGTAATTCTTCCAAGTAAATAGGTGAAGTATTCCTCAGACATCCGCAGATAATTACGGAAATCATGAGGATTTTTCGCCTGAAGCTCTTTCACCAGTTGCATGTGGGACAATTAGGACCTCTTCTGCAGCCATTCTCTGTTCAACATGCGATGTTTTCTTTTAGAACGCCTCTCCAGCATCCGTGCCTCATCTTGACGCCGTGCTTCCTCAACAAGCAATGCAGCAACCACAACAGCACACTGCGCATTCTTCATCATGGTGTAAACTGAAACAAAAAAAAAATACAACAATAGGTAGGTGTCCTATAAATTGAGTTCAAATGGAAATGTATTTGAGACCCTACACGAGACCCCCTAAAATGGCCGCCCATGCAAAAGCACATGTACACCGATAGAAGGCAAGCCCTCCCTCCATGCCTCCAGAGCAGTGATAGCAGACAATAGACAATAGGAATTGCATTTGAGACCCAAAAAATATACCAACCTTTCACAGTGTAGTCAGTGTAGTTGTCAAAAGAATAGAATAGGTGCTGAGTTGCAGCTGGAGAACGCAACTGTGATCTCAAACCAGTAGGACGGATGAATGAAAGCGCTGCTATGTTGCTTTCTTCACACGATCTGGAACAAAGAACAGAATCGCCGCAGTGTTGGCTTCCTTGCAAACAAGGACGCCAATCAGAACGCAGTAGCGACCACCAATCAGAGCTGAGGGCGCGGAAAAGGCAACGCAAAAGCACGCCCATGTTTCTAGCTACAAGTCGCTAGAGAGGTCGTTGGTAAAGGTGTCAAACAGGATGATGCATGCGACGCAGCGGGGCCTCAACGACCAAAAAAATGTCCAGAGTATTCTTGCACGACCAGCGATCTCACAGCAGGGGCCTGATCGCTGGTACGTGTCAGACGTAGCGAGATCGCTAATGAGGTCGCTGTTGCATCACAAGTTTAGTGACTCAGCAGCGATCTCGTTAGCGATCTCGCTATGTGAGACGGGGCCTTTAGGCAGGAAAGAAAAGTGATTCTGTGCTTGTGCTGATAGCAATTGTGCTGTACAGTTAGTGTGCAGTGACAGGGGATGATTTTCTTGTGTGCAGCAGCGCTGGTTATTAGGCTGCCTGATAGCTGTATTGCTGTGTGTACACTGCAGTCTGGGCCGGTGTCAGCACCCGGCACACCCGGGCAAGTTCCGGGGCCCTGAGCAGGCGGGGGGGCCCACTCACCGTCGGGCACCCCGGCGCCCGTTAGCGGTGTCAGCGCCACCACTGGGCTCCCCCCGCTTGCTCAGGGCCCCGGCAGGAGCCGGCGCAATACTCACCTCTCCCCGTGCCTCCGCTGCCGCAGCTCCGAGCTCCAGGGGGCGCCGGCGCTTCCTCTCTCGCAGCAGCGCCGCTGAATGATGTCATCATGGGGAGGCAATGATAATGGTGATGATGATGGGGAGGCAATGATAATGGGAAGGCGATGATGATGATATTAATGGGGAGGCAATGATAATGATGATGATGGGGAGGCAATGATAATGGGAAGGCGATGATGATGATATTAATGGGGAGGCAATGATGATGATGATGGGGGGCAATGATAATGGGAAGGCAATGCTTATGATATTAATGGGGAGGCAATGATAATGATGATGATGGGGAGGCAATGATAATGGGAAGGCGATGATGATGATATTAATGGGGAGGCAATGATAATGATGATGATGGGGAGGCAATGATAATAGGAAGGCAATGCTGATGATATTAATGGGGAGGCAATGATAATGATAATGATGGGGAGACAATGATAATGGGAAGGCGATGATGATGATATTAATGGGGAGGCAATGATGATAATAGGGAGACAATGATGATGATGATGGGCAGGCCATGATGATGATAATGGGGAGTCTTTCCACAGCGCCCTTTTTCTGAGCCGTAACAGTGCAGAACGCAGCACAGTGTAGTGGAGAGCTCCATATTTTGTATGGAGCATTATATGTGGTCCAGTATTCTGTATGGAGCATTATATGTGGTCCAGTATTCTGTATGAAGTATTATATTGGGTCCAGTATTCTGTATGGAGCATTATATGGGGGATGGGAGGTGACATCCTGCATGGGGTATTATATGGGTGATGAGGGGGAGACTATGTTGTGCCCATAATATTGTATGGAGGACTGTACTGTCCAGTCTGTACTGTGCGCTGTGAGGATTTGGCGGTTTTTGAGCTATTGTACAATTTACAATAGATATCACTCATGTAATGGAAGAAGTGAAGTGTTTGGCATTGTGCTATACCCATATTTCTCTGCAGTATCTGTGCATCATGAATCGTGGTCTGTGTTAAGGGGGCCCACTGAGACTCTTTCGCCCAGGGCCCATAAAAACCTGGAGCCGGCCCTGACTGCAGTGCAGACTGCTTTTTACACAGCACTAATACTTTTATTTTTTTCTGCACAGTTACCGAGCGTTCATTTTTTCCCACACCGTATAGAGCTGTACGCTCCTCACACACTACCGTGTACCGACTGGCATCACGGACAAATACATGCTGACTATCTGTGTGTGACTCCGGAAATATATACAGAGATTTCAATTTTCCCCAAAGCCGTATACAGCTGTCCGCTTCTGATACAGTACCGTATATCTGCTCTTTGTATTATGGTCAAATCCATACTGAGTGTCTGTGTGTGACTCTGGAAATATATACAGAGATTTCAATTTTCCCCAAAACCGTATACAGCTGGTATCTTCTGATACAGTACCGTATATCTGCTCTTTGTATTATGGTCAAATCCATACTGAGTGTCTGTGTGTGACTACGGAAATATATACGGAGATTTAAATTTTCCCCAAAACCGTATACAGCTGGTACCTTCTGATACAGTACTGTATATCTGCTCTTTGTATTGCGGTCAAATCCATACTGAGTGAGCGTCTGTGTGTGACTACGGAAATATATACAGAGATTTAAATTTTCCCCAAAACCGTATACAGCTGGTATCTTCTGATAAAGTACCGTCTATCTGCTCTTTGCATTACGGTCAAATCCATACTGAGTGAGCGTCTGTGTGTGACTACGGAAATATATACGGAGATTTAAATTTTCCCCAAAACCGTATACAGCTGGTATCTTCTGATACAGTACCGTATATCTGCTCTTTGTATTACAGTCAAATCCATACTAAGTGAGCGTCTGTGTGTGACTACGGAAATGTATACGGAGATTTACATTTTTCCCTACACCGTACACAGCTGTACGCTTCTGATACAGTACCTTATATCTGCTGTTTGTATTACAGTGAAATCAATACTGAGAGAACATCTGTGTGTGACTCCGGAAATATATACGGATATTTAAATTTTCCGCTACACCATAAACAGCTTTACGCTCCTCATACAGTACCATATATCTGCTGGTATTTTTGGTACATTTTCCCAAACATGAGGAAGTATGGTGGAAGAGGCCGCGGACGTGGGCGGTGGGACTGTCATGGAAATATATATGTATTCCATATATTCAAAGTATATTCACATATATGCATTCACAGTTCACAGTTAGATAGATCTCACTTGCTAAAAAACCCTGTGCTCACATATTTCTAGGCCAGCTATAATCAGTCGTTTTAAAGAAATCTGGCCTTCATAAGGCCTTCGTAAAGGAACAAATGCATGAAGTACAAAAAGTCCTATTAGATATCTGTTGTTTACATTATAGTTATGCAAGACAACTAGGTCAAGAGAATATAAACAATAATTCTGCAACTTCAGCTCTTTTAATCATGATTATCATAATTATCATATTTACACTAGAACAGCCAATAATCTAGCAGCTTTTAATTGTATGTTAATTGACTAACCAGCCCCTTTTTTGTAAACGTATAAAACCTTGAATGAATAATAAATGTATGTCTTTGACGAACTGTTATACTGACACTTTCGTGTGGACAGTCCTCATTTCGTTCTAAGCGCTCAAAAAGACATTAAATAGAGATTTGGAAAAGCAAGCAGCAAACACGGAAGGATATTTTTATCCTAATTAAATTTCCATATCAGTTGGCGCCTGCACGCGGGGCATTGGACGAAACGCACGAGGACCCGGCCGACCGGAGAGACGGGGGTGTTGGCCCTGGCCTTGGCACACGGGATGGAGACTGCAGCTCCATAAGTAAGGTAAGAAAACTCTGTCATCTTACTGAATGTTCCCTGTGCCTAGTCCTAGCCTACACTTCCAGCCGGTCGGACATGGTCATCACCGCATTCCCAGGTTGTGTAAAAAGTCCATACCCTTATCCAAAAGCCCTGGGATATAAGCCGAGTTGTTTGCTGCTGTGCTGTATATGTTTCATGTTTTATGTGAACCGGGAGAAAGTTGGAACGGTGACTGTGTTTTTGCTTGCTGATTTCAGGGGGCTGTATAGCAAAAGACAATTGCTGCATAAGTTCCCGCAGTAAAACTTTCACGCACCGGGAGGCCATCCCAGTCAAATCAGACGTGAAGGGCGGGAGCTTTGTTTTGGATAAGTCCACGCAGATATTCTTCACATATTGGAGGGAAGTTATCCCAAAAAATCCAGTTGTGGAAGCGAGGGCTTTGTTCGGTTAAGTTTCTGCAGCAAACTTTCACGCACTGGGAGGCCATCCCAGTCAAATCAGACGTGAAGGGCAGGAGCTTTGTTTGGATAAGTTCTCACAATAATCGTCCACGCACCGGGAGGCCATCCCAGTCAAATCAGACGTGGATAGTGAGAATTTTGATGAAGGCTATTGCAGATTATTGTGACCGGCGCACCGGCCAGGGCGTATGGTACAGAGAGCGATAGAACCTTGAGCCTCACCGCGCTCAGTGCAATTGGTGAGTTATCAGTTACCAGAGCAGCTTGTATGTGTCACAGATCATCAAAAGAGGGATTCGTATTCTCTCGGGTGTCTGTCTCATTGTACTGTCTGTATCAGGTACTGTCGCTTTAAATCACATCTCCGTGCGCTCTGTCAGTATCTCATTCAGAGCAGTGTGCTGGCTGCAGCAGCGAGAAAACCCCTTTGACCCCCCTCCTCTGCTAATCACGTTGTCACATCTGTTTTTTTGGCTTTGATTTTTATTTTTTTAAGCTAGCTTTTTGGCTACAGGTTTTAACGTGAAAATTCTTGGCTTTGATTTTTATTTTTTTAAGCTAGTTTTTTGGCTACAGGTTTTAACGTGAAAATTATCAGGCATTCAGACTGAACTATATTCATTTTTTTGCTATTCTGAGGAATAATAAGTTTTTTTTGATACGTGATTTCAGTGTCTGGAGAGACAGCAAGCAGAGATAGAAGGGAAGGGGAAGTGCTGGCAGCAGCCAGCTGACATTCCAGAGAGCGGTAGGAAAAAAGTCTACGCTACCAGACAAAAGTTTTAAAGTACTTTTCTTTTTGTTTTTTATCATTTTACAATCAATTTTTCCACCTCTTTTCTGTTTTTTTTTAATTAGCTGTTTTAGCAACAAGGGTTGTTTTTCAGAGTTTTATGATTAATACGGTTTTTCTTTTCTCCCCTTTTTGGTGAATTTATTTATTTTTTATTTTTCTAGAGTTTTTTACTAAATCTAACTTTTCTTTTTTAAAAATTTTTCTTTTAAGTACATTTTTAAATAACTTTGGAGAGATTTTTTTCTTCTAAGCAATTTATTTTAGAGTTTTATTTCTCCAGCCATTTTTTTTTTTCTACAAGCCTGCTTTAGACCAAGGTCACATAGATAAGGAGAATTACAGGCTGAGGGAGAGAGCAGACACAAACTACGCAGCGGTTTGAGTAGCCCCTCCCGTCGGGCATTCGGCATTGACAAACAGAACCAGAGTGCAGCAGTTTTCAGATTTTTAAATCACCTTTGTTGAATAGGTTTTTGGAATAGACACAGTACGTGAGAAGCAAATAGACAGGCAGCCTTTACGCTGCATAATGAAATGTATTTTCTTGTTTTTTGTTATTTAAAGGTAACGGGAAAATTTGTTAATAGATTACCATCTGCTATAAAAAAAAAAAAAGCAGCGGTGCATCGTGTAAAAGATACAGCAAGTTAATTTGAACGGACCAGGAAGTGATTTTTTTTTTTTTTTTATGTGAATAAGTTTGAAAAGGTGTTAAATCATCTGTGAGAAAAAGATCACTGACATGTCACAAGAGCAGAATTCAGAGTCACACACATCACATGTCCATCATGTGGAGACACGGGACAGGTGTAGGCTGCTCTCATTGAGTAAGGAGCCTTGTACAGGGAAAAACGCTCCCAGCCTCTCTCCACAGGGAGAAGGCATTTTTGTTTCAACCATCCCCTCTCAAGAGTCACAGGGGGGACACCCTCTCCTTTTTCTTCTCTCAGTCCCTTTCTCTTTCTTCTTCAGACTTTTCTCCTCTTTCCTCGCTGCCATCCCTCTCATTCCTTCTTTTCCCTCCATCCCATCTCTGACACATCCATTTTCTTCATCTTCCTCTTCTTCTATCTCTTCCTCTCCAACTCTCAAATCTTCTTCTTCATCTTCTTCTACTTCTCCCCTCCATCTTTCTTCTCTCTCTCTCCTCCATCTTTCTCTCTTTTTCCCCTTTCACTCTTCTCTCCCTCCCCTCCTCTTTCTCTCGCTCCTCCCTCACACCTCCCTTCTCTTCCTCTTTTTTCTACTTTGTCATCAACTGGGTCAATGCCCAATCCAAGCAATGTGGTGTCCCTGTATTCAGTGTCTCCAGCACAGGGCCCCCTGTCTATCCCAAGCACAGTACAAACATTCCCAGTCATTATATCAGGAGAAGAAAGTGCAAATCTCCCTACACATAACGCTACATAAATGTAACAATTAAAGGAGCATCCAGCCAAACTGGTTAATTGTATAAAAAAGACAATTTTATTGATAATATATATAAACACACATGACTAAAAAACGTTTCACAAATATATATCAGCGTATAAACAGATGAAAGTATAGTGGTGATATAGCAACAAAAAGTACCTGTGGTACATTAATGGGTAAAGCACAAATGCTCAAAAAAATCATCAGTCACCCTGTCACCATGGAAGGGGGGGCACAGTATGCATAAAAAACAAGTGTTAAATACAGTGTGCTCCCTCCAATAACAATAGAGGATCAAAGGTATATAAATTGTATTGGTGATGGGCTGAGATCATTAGCCTGCAATAATATATCCCAAGTGGGAATTTGTGCATCGAGAAGGTAAGTAAGATGATAGAGTGAAGATTAACAGGCACGTTCCTGTTGTTACACAATATGGGTAAGCATTACTCTTCCTAATGCTCTAATTAGTCCAATGTCCATTGAGATAGGGTAATCTTCACTCTATCATCTTACTTACCTTCTCGATGCACAAATTCCCACTTGGGATATATTATTGCAGGCTAATGATCTCAGCCCATCACCAATACAATTTATATACCTTTGATCCTCTATTGTTATTGGAGGGAGCACACTGTATTTAACACTTGTTTTTTATGCATACTGTGCCCCCCCTTCCATGGTGACAGGGTGACTGATGATTTTTTTGAGCATTTGTGCTTTACCCATTAATGTACCACAGGTACTTTTTGTTGCTATATCACCACTATACTTTCATCTGTTTATACGCTGATATATATTTGTGAAACGTTTTTTAGTCATGTGTGTTTATATATATTATCAATAAAATTGTCTTTTTTATACAATTAACCAGTTTGGCTGGATGCTCCTTTAATTGTTACATTTCTGTATGCAGGGAGTTGCCATGTTTCCACTGTGAAACTATGTATAGCATTGTTACCCATGGTTTTGGTCTAAACATAACATAACGCTACATGTAGCCCCCAGACACAACAGCCCACAGCTAGGGCTTCACAGGGGGGTGGTATAGCTACAGGGCTGCTAGCATGGAACCATGACACTGATCCACCGCAGCCTCAGCAAGGAAGTGGGAAATCCCCATGCAGCAAGACAACTTTAAAGCCCAAATCTCACCCAGTGTATGTACCAAGTACACCATGTCACTTCTTATCTGATGAAGATGAAGATGCAACGTCACACATGCTGCCCAATACTAGGGAAGAAAACACACAAGCACCAATAGCGCAGGGACAGGTAGAGGCACCATCCTATGAGCCCTTCATCCCAAGCCAGGTGATCAGTATGCTGCCAGACCCAGGGATACACCCCATGCCATTTTGCCAAAAAATGCAGCAGATCCAGCGAACGTATGCAGCAGCCTGGACTGATCTCTGGACCGTAATGGAAATAAAAGCAGGTGATGCATTCTGGCCAATTATGAGAGAACACTTCAAGCTTCCAACAGAGTTAGATGCGTATGCCTGGGAGACAGGACCAAAGCTAATTGAGCAACTCAGAGAATGGGCCAAAAGCAGACTGACAGGACAAGCTCTCAGCCTACATGTCACGAGTCAAGACAAGACAGAGTCTGTGGAGAAGTTCCATGACAGAGTAATGCAAGTGTTTCAAGATTTGGGCCTCATTACCCATGATCAGACACACAGACGGATGTTGGCACAGGCTTTTGTGCATGGACTGAGAGAACCAATCAGGAAACCACTGGTAGCAGCCAGGCCTGAGTACACGTCAATAGCAATGGATACCCTGCTCACAGTAGCAAAAAGGATTGAGTCCCGCCGGGACAGAAGGAATGTCAAGTGTTACAACTGTGGCGAGTTTGGTCATTTCCGGAACCAGTGCAGAACACTGACTTCACCCAGAAAAAGAAGAAACACAGAAAGCAGTGAAGAACCCCGTCCATAGGACAAGAGCACACCAAGTCCACAGGGAACCCCACCAGCGGGACCAATATCCTGAGAGTGGATGGCTTAGTCAGTTCTTTTCTTGTGGAACTCCGCAACCTCACCTATCTATCAGACTTTTCTGCTTCCTGCATGGGAATTGATGGTCAAGTCAGATATTTCCAGATTATGAAGCCCCTGAGCGTGTGGACTCAGCCAGAACACTCCATCATGTCCAGTTTGTTGTGTCAAAAAAAAACCTGCACCCTCATCCTATTGGGAGTGGACCTACTGCAGAAGCTGAAAGCGACCAGAGTGTTCCAGGAAGATGGGACCATGAAACTTTCTTCACCCCTGACCCAAGAAGAAACAGGAACCTCAAACAACCACACTGCAGACCTATCACAGGAGGTGCTGGACATAGTACCAGAAAAGCCACTCCATCACCCAGAGTCAAGATGTCTCTGACCAACTGAAGGTCTAAGTGAACTCGCCTAAGAAGACGGCCTGAGAACTTTGACATTGGCCAGGATATTCAACTCAAGAAGGACTCTACTCGCTTCATGGAATGGCAACACCTCATCCAGCTCTAACGCCAGAGGTTCATCTTTTGCAAGCACCAGGAGGTGCCCCCTGCAATCAACCAGTTCACCCAGGCCCTAGACCGGCAAAAGGCCACTCAGCTTTTCAAACTTGTGCACAAATATTGACCTGAGACCGAGCTGGAGAAAAAGAAACTACTGATGGCCCGTGCTGAGAAAAAAGCAGCCGTTTAAGGAGACGTCCCAACAAGAAGACCCCCTGTGACCAGAGCAGGTGCTAACACAGTGACTGTCTTGGTGGAGAACAAGAAAGCCAGCTGGTTGTCATCTCTCATGATGTGGATCCTAGTAGACGGCTTGTTTTCCCGCCAGCTCTGCACCAGCAGATGGGAGTCCCCTGCCGCATACTGAAGGACAAGGCCAAACTGGGCTGCCTCGCCCATCGGAATCAATCCCAGCTTTCCACAGTGAAGAAAAAGACTGTAAACCTAACTGAGTTCAGAATGGTGCAAGGCCTGGAGGCCACGAAAGAGGATACGGTATTTGAATCCCCAACAGTGCTGAACCATCACACTCTGCTCTCAAGAGTCCCAGTCACCGCAACGGTATTCACGGTGATCAACCTGGCCAGTACCTTCTTCAGTGTTTCCCCTCCACCTGGAGGCCTGCTTTCACGCACCAGTGCAGTGCATATGGACAATGTTGCCTCAAGGTGCTCAAAACAAGCCCTTTAAGTTTCACCAAGACAATGTCCTCCATCCTCGTCAACTGGATTGCAGAATATGCAAGAGTCACTCTTCTACAACACGTGGATGACTTTCTCTTTTGTGTGGTTGACATCGACACCTGCACAGTCTATTCCTTATCTCTCCTACTCTACCTGGAAGAACAGCAACGCAAGGTCTGGAAGAACAAAGTCCAGTGATGCCAGAAGCAAGTTACATCCCTGGGACACTGTATTGCCCACAAGATGAAACACATGTCAAAAGACTGGAAGACCACTGTGGAGAAGATGGCTCCCCCAACAACTCCAAAAATGCTGCAGGCCTTCCCTGGTCTAGTGTCGTATTGCAGAACCTGGATCCCTGATGCCTCAGTCCTAATGCAGCCTCTGTGCGCTTGCATCAACGCAACCCCACTCCTTCTATCAGACGCAGCCTTCAACCCATTCAGGAGATTGGAAGAACTCCACAGTCTCAGCGCCAATACCAGGCCTACCTGACTATGAAAAGTCTTTCCGTCTACCTGATGGAAGAAAGAAGGTCATGCTACTGGAGTCCTGGCACGGATTCACGGGGGAAAACAGAGACTTTTAGGCTGCCTCTCAGCCCGCTTGGATCCAGTTGCAAGAAGAGCACCCTCCTGCCTGATGGCAGTATCCGCAGCACACACCCTCCTGGACAAGGTTGCTGACATCACTCTTGGACAGCCACTGGAAACTCTCACTCCGCATGACATCTTGGCAATCTTCAATCAAGCTCAACCAACAGTAATCTCCCCACCGCCAGGCATCTTTGTGGCGCCTCTATTGCCTTTGTCTCATAATGTCACCGTCTCCAGACCTACAGTCCTCAGCCCGGCCACTCTACTCCCACTCCCAAGGGGGATACTTGGATGGCTCCAGATTTGCAGATGATGAAGAAGTTTCAACACAGGAAGTGCAGTGACCAACAATCAAGAAATCCTGTGGTCCAGAAGTCTGTCACCTAGCCTGTCAGCCCAGTAAGCAGAATTGATAGCGCTGACGAAGGCCTGCCAGATGGCAGAAGGCAAGACTGCAAACATCTACACGGACTACAGGTACTCGCATGGCATAGCACACGACTTTAGACCCATCTGGGCTACAAGGGACTTCATCACAGCAAACGGGACAACCGTGAAGCATCATGGAGCCTTCAGGGACCTACTGGGTATACTCCAACTTCCAAAATGGTGGCAATTTGAAAAATCAAAGTGCATGGAAAACTGAGAACAGAAGAGGCGTGAGGCAATAACATGGCGGACATGGCAGCCAAAGAAGCAGCCAAAGGAAGACAACATGGAGAAGTGTACAAAAAAAAAAAAAAAACCCTGTTTGGGAGAGAAGAATAGACAAATCGCGGCGCCCTAAGTGCGTAAAAACAATATTATAGTCTTTAGAGTGTGCACAATTTTATGCACTCACCTGACAGAAGACTAATATGGCTTTAGATTGTGTATCCTCAAAAATCCTTCTGGGATACTTTTCAATAGACAGGGCTTGCAGCTTGCCTCAGGTGGATCCAAGTGAAAGAGCCAGATTCAGGCTCACACAGGATGAGTAAATCAAGAAAGGCACATGGAGAAGTGGGAGAGGTCGTAGAGCCGGACGGCTACTACATGACGACTGAAGACAAGAAACCTGACAAAGAGACGTCCTGGAATCTGCCCAAGAAGTTGCAAGACCAAGCTCCAAAAGGAGAAGAAGAGCTGAATGCGAAAAAAAAAAAAAGCAACACGTGAAGAAGGAAGGCTATCAATAATAGACTTCAAACTCTGCCTACCACAAAGTATGCACCCTATGGTGGTCCATTGGGTACATGGACCCACATCCACATATCAAAGACACAAATGAATGATCTGATTGGTGCTTACTGTTTCGCTTCAGGGATTTCCACCCTAACAGCCAAATTCACCAGCAGCTGTCTGACCTGCGGCAAATGCAAGCCTGGACGTATGGAAGAAAGTCCCCCTCACCTTATCTGGAAAGACCACTCTACCAGCTTCAAAGGATCCAGATAGACCACATCCAGATATCGCCAAGTGAAGGATTCAAATACGCCATTGTGGTCAAAACAAGTATTTTCAAGATGAACAGAAGTCTTCCAAGTCAGCAAAGACTACTGCAACGAAGCTACTGTCACGCTGTATAGCAGATATATATATGTGATGACAATAATCTATATCAAAAGGGCAACATACTATATAACATGCGCATAGCTATATGATAACATAGATTTACCTGACAGAAAGTCCAGTGGGTCAAAACGGAATCCGTTATACGCTGTCTCCGGCTAGAGGGTGACTGGGGTCTAAGCTGACCCTAACTGGGGTCCTAACTAATCCCTCAACCTGGAGGTACTGTTAAAGGTACAGAGGTCCAGGCCACCAGCGTAAACCCTGTCTCCTATCAATCCCTGCCAACTGTATTCTAGTCCTAAGAAGGACCCTGAATACCACCAAAGGGAATGACCAGGTAACGGTTAATGAACAGAAAGACATACAAGAAAGATAAGAAATAAAGTAAATAAAGTCTTACATACAACACTCACACACAGTAGGAACACCTTAGGTCTCAGAGATAAACTATAAGCTGTAAGAGTAAAAACAACTAAGGAGCTCTTAGCTTAAGTATTACCAGAACCGATCCAGTCTGCTAAACTATATGAATGCTTTCACCGGCATCCAACACCCAGACTGGCAGGAATATAAAGGAAACTAATTAGAACATAATCCAAAGCAGCCGGGCGAGGCTGGACCTAGTCTTAGCAAAGAGCTAGGTAAAATTAACTCTCTCATTACCAAACACAAAGAAACAGCAGCTCAGCTGTGAGAAGTCAGAATGTGCAATCGCGACGATTTTCGTGGCGATGCACCCATGACAGCTACTTTCGGAAAATAGTGTGCAGATACGGGGTTCCAGAAATGATAGAAAGTGATCAGGGACCCGCATTCACAGCAAATCTGACACACAAGACCCGATTAGCAGTAGGGTCAGATCTAGGCCTACACACTCTTTACCACCCCCAGAGCAGCAGGAAGGTAGAAAAAACTGAACGAAACACTTAAGAATAGAATGCTGAAAAATTGCCCAAGAGACACGCAAACCATGGCATGACACACTCCCAATTGCACTGTTTAGCGTAAGGCACACTCCCAGAGACCCAGAAAAGCTGTTTCGTGCCTGCATCTTCTGCTAACAGATAAGACATTTTCTTCTTTTAGTTTTTTGGTGCTTGCAGTTTAGTTCAGCCACTGTTGTTTGTTCATTTGCCTTTTCCAGTTTTTTCAGTGGTTGCTGTTTAGTTTTTGTTACACCAGAGAACTAATTTAGGTGGTAGAGGTCGTGTGATCTCAGGTGTTTTTGTAATTAGTAGAGTTGGTACTTTTCAGGGTTTTTTGGGGTTGCAGTAAGTGCCTTTCCTATCCTTTTCTATTTAGGAAGTTTGGGCCCCAACGTTTGCTCATACTATTTTCTGTCTGTGTCTGTATTTCCTCTTGTCTAACCGCCATTACATGTTTGGGGGCTTCCTATGTTCTTTGGGGATCTGCTCCGGGGCAGATAGCTTTCCTTTTTCTATCTTTAGGTATAGTTAGCTTCTCAGGCTGTGACGAGGCGTCTAGGACCAACGTAGGAACGCTCCACGGCTGCCTTTAGTTGTGGTGGTTAGTCAGGGTACTGCAATCCCATAGATTCCAACCTCTCTGGTGTATTGCCTTTTTTGCCTGCTCTCCTCAGCTACCAAATCATAACACTTATGTAATTGAATTGGTCAAAAACTAATGTCCATTCTCGAGTTTTTCTCTTCACTGCCAGATTTGATGATCCTGTCCAAGAGCCCCAGATGACACCAACCTCTGTGTAACTAGAGGGAAAGCCTGTTTGGATCCACGTATCGCATTGCAAGGAAGCTCCCGTACCAGCAGAGACACCTAAGCCATGAAGGATGTCGTGGATGCTCTGACTGACCAGACAGATGACCTACTTGATGAGTTCAAGGCCAGAGACCAAGTTAAAGCAGGATTTGAGTCACTATTGCCACTAGTAACTATAAACAAAAAAAAATGTTGATTGGATAAATTACATCTATTATAACCAGCAGAGATTTGTTAACTTCACCATAGATGCTGTAAAAGGTTTGGCAGCACAGTTAGGCCCCACTTCCATTATGGCATTCCAGAATAGAATGGCTTTGGATATGATTCTAGCTGAGAAAGGAGGTGTTTGCAAAATGATCAAAGACACCTGTTGCACCTACATCCCAGACAACACTGGCCCAAATGGTAAAGTCACAATGGCAATACAGAAACTTACTGAGTTATCAGAGGAACTGAAACAGAACTCAGGTGTCACTGACCCATGGGATCGATACTTTGGGTGGATGAGTGGGTGGCAGAAAATGTTGGCACAGGTTGGGACAGTCATTATGGGGGTTCTCATTTTTGCATTAATTACTGGTTGCTGTGTTGTTCCTTGTATCCGCAGGATAATGGAAAAAACTGTTCAGGAGATAACCAATTTGATGCCACTCACCATCTTGGACCTCGCACCAGTCCGGATGGAACTGCCTGGCTTGACCAGATCTCCGAACTACCTCCAGACTGAGAATACACATCCTTGATGAAACATCATATCAACTATGAGATTATGATTGCAAACACATAAACCCCCGACAGGGACAGTCCTCCTGACCGCCCATTTGCGAAAAGTCTGTATTCGGTGGGGGAGACATGCGCTAGGCATATTCTCAACTCACCGGCAGCACAAAAGAGTTGCAGCGCTTTGGGCCAGGAGCAGGTTTTTAGGGCAAGTGGTATCTAAGGGGGGACTGTCATGGAAATATATATGTATTCCATATATTCAAAGTCTATTCACATATATGCATTCACAGTTCACAGTTAGATAGATCTCACTTGCTAAAAAACCCTGTGCTCACATATTTCTAGGCCAGCTATAATCAGTCGTTTTAAAGAAATCTGGCCTTCATAAGGCCTTCGTAAAGGAACAAATGCATGAAGTACAAAAAGTCCTATTAGATATCTGTTGTTTACATTATAGTTATGCAAGACAACTAGGTCAAGAGAATATAAACAATAATTCTGCAACTTCAGCTTTTTTAATCATGATTATCATAATTATCATATTTACACTAGAACAGCCAATAATCTAGCAGCTTTTAATTGTATGTTAATTGACTAACCAGCCCCTTTTTTGTAAACGTATAAAACCTTGAATGAATAATAAATGTATGTCTTTGACGAACTGTTATACTGACACTTTCGTGTGGACAGTCCTCATTTCGTTCTGAGCGCTCAAAAGACATTAAATAGAGATTTGGAAAAGCAAGCAGCAAACACGGAAGGATATTTTTATCCTAATTAAATTTCCATATCAGGGCCAGCTGGTACTGATGGTGGTGGTGGTGCATCTGCTGGTATTGTCAAAAGCACAATAGCACCTAAGGCAGGAGGTGTTGAGCCTGCATCATCGTCTGGCTCCAGAAGGCCTGGAAGGCTCCCTTTTCTGGGAGTAGGAAAACCGCTTTTAAAGCCGGAGCATCATGAACAGGTTTTGGCTTACATTGCCGAAACAGCCTCCAGCTCTATTGCCTCCTCTTCTGAACTTTCAAAAAATGCAAGCACTGAGTCGTCAGTGCAGGCTCCTGGTCAGGAACAACACCTTTCCTTGTTTCCTTCACCCCCAACAAAAGTGAAGGATGCGGCAGGCCACATTTCAGATTACTCCATGGAGCTCTTTTCACATACCATGCCTGGGTTATCAAGTCAAATCCTGAATTCCCCAGTCCAACATGAATCAGAGATGGAGTGCACTGATGCACAGCCACTGCTAGATGATTCTGCTGGTACATTCACCCAGAGCACTAAATTGCCCTCGCAGTCTACTGAGCCAGAATCTGACCCTGATGAAACTCAGGTGCCCCTTACCGCATACTATACCACCTTACACGGTGACACAGAGAAAGGTGCAGATGAAATTGAAGAGGATGTGATGGATGACCCAGTTGTTGACCCGGATTGGCATCCATTGGGGGAAGAGGGTGCCGCTGGCAATAGCTCAGAAGAGGAGGAGGATCCACAGCAGGCATCGACATTGCAGCTGCCGTTATCTGGCAGGCCCGTAGCAGTCCATAAACGTGATAAAAAAACAAAAAGAGTTGCAGGACAACTTGGCCAGACTGTCAAATTAGCACGGCATGCAAGCCCTGAAAAGTTTGCCCATAGTAGGAAGAGTGCAGTGTGGCACTTTTTTGACAAAAATCCTATTGATGAGGCAAAGATTATCTGTAAGTAGTGCGGAAGGACCTTTAGCCGAGGGAAAAATCTCAGATATTTGAATACCAGTTGCATGCTTAGACATGTAAACACCATGCACTTGCAAGCGTGGGCGAACTACAAAACCTCACTGGCTTTGAACGGCTACATTGCCAAACTGATCTCATTAGAGATGATGCCCTTCCATTTGGTTGAAAGCTCAGTGTTCCAAGAGCTCATGGCCTACGCTGTCCCACGCTATGACCTACCCAGTCAGCACTTCTTTTTTAGAAAAGCCATCCCTGCCTTCCACCTGCATGTGAAAGACCGCATTGTCCATGCACTCAAACAATCAGTGAGTGGAAAGGTACACCCCACAACAGATGCATGGGCCAATAGGCATGGCCAGGGCCGTTACGTGTCCATCACTGCGCACTGGGTTAATGTGGTGGATGCAGGGTCCACAGGGGACAGCGGCGGTGGGACAGTGCTGCCTAGCCCACGGTATAGGCAACAGTTGGCTGTAGACGTTCGACCATCCTCCTACTCCTCCTCCAGAAGCAAAAGCTCGTTGACAGAGCGCAGTCGCATGAGCACTCCATCCACAGCTGCCAGTGTTGCACACGAGGTGTCCCACTATCGAGCAGCTAGTGGTAAGCGTCAGCAGGCTGTTTTAAAGATGATGTCTTTGGGCGACAACAGACATCCCGCGGAGGTACTGGCCGACTACTTGTAGCGAGAAACTGAGTCATGGCTGGGCAGTCTACTTCTTGAGCCAGGCAAGGTTCTCAATGATAACGGCTGTAATTTTGTGGCGGCCATAGCCCTGGCATAACTCAGACACATGCCTTGCCTGGCTCACACCTTGAACCTGGTGGTGCAGTGATTCATAAAAAATTATCCGGAGTTACCAGCCCTGCTCCATAAGGTGCGATGACTGAGCTTGCACATCCGTTGCTCGCCCGTAGACTCCAGTCGTATGCAGAGGCTGCAGTGATCGCTCCACCTCCCCAAGCACCGCCTAATCATAGATGTTGCAACAAGGTGGAACTCCACCATGCACATGGTTGAGAGGCTGTGCGAACAGAGGCAGGCTGTAATGCATTTGTGGGAGGATACATGGGCAGGCAGTTTGAGGGCAGACATGGAGTTGTCGGGTGTGCAGTGGTCAAAGCTGAAAGACCTCTGTAAAGTCCTTCAGTGTTTTGAGGAATGCACACAGCTGGCAAGCGCAGACAACGCCATCATAAGCATGAGCATCCCACTTATGCATCTGCTCATGTAAACTTTGATGAACATTAAGGATCAGGCATCTGCAGCGGAGGAGGAAGAGGAGGAGGAGGAGGGAAGCCTTGATGACAGTCAGCCATTGTCTGCTTAGGGAACTGTCCAGGATGACGTGGAGGAAGAACAGGAAGAGGAGGAGGATGAGGGGGATGATTATTTTGGGGAGGAAGATGCTTTCAGGGGGCAAGAGAAAATGTTGGCTTGCCAAGGTCAGGTACAGGGTTTGTGCGTGACTGGAGGGATGTGGATTTGGCAGAAAGTGCTCCTCCACCCACCACTGGCAGTGCATCATTGACACCTGGAACATTGGCCCACATGTGTGATTATGTCTTGCGGATCCTAAAAAGGGACCCCCGCATTGCCAAAATTATGAAGGATGACGACTACTGGTTGGCCAGCATCCTCGATCCACGCTGTAAAGGCAAATTGCAGAACATCATGCAACAGGAGAACCTAGAGCTAATATTGGCGAACAAACAAGCAACTCTGGTAAACCGTTTGTTAGAGGCATTCCCAGCACACAGCAGCGGTGCAGGTTCTACCCCGAGCCGTACTGGGCAACATGGAAGAGGTGGTCGTGGTGCACACAGCCGAAGTGGCGTTGGAGATTGGGGTTTCATGACCATGATGTGGACTGATTTCTCGAGTAACACTCACACGACTGGTAATACTGAATCGATTGCAACAGACAGGAGACAGCAGTTGTCAACTATGGTTCAAAATTACCTCTCCTCTTCTCTCCTCTCCTCCCTCACAGTTCATTCTCCTTTGACTGCTGGGCCTGTAAACTGGACACCTGGCCTGAATTGGCACAATATGCCTTACAGGAGCTCGCTTGCCCTGCTGGTAATGTGCTATCAGAAAGAGTCTTCAGTGCTGCTGGATCAATCCTGACCGAAAGAAGGACCTGGCTGTCGACCCAAAGGATTTTGTACCACCTTCCCCTGATGACATATAGGTTGCCAGCAAAATGGCTCGCTTTGTCCTGCTCTTACTCTGACTTCTCCAATTCCTCCATTTGCAACTGCTGAACGTCCAGCCTACACCTCAACATATGCCAGTTTTTCCACCTCCCTAACTGGGCTGTACCCCCCCAGGGCCGGCATCAGCACCTGGCGCACCCGGGCAAGTGCCGGTTCCTTGAGCAGGTGGGGGGGTCGACTCCTGGGCGACAGCACTGGCACAGGGCCCCTCATTGTATGCAAAAGTGTCTCTGATGGTGGGGGGGCCCACTCGCCGTAAGACACACCGGCATACTATGAGGGGCACTGTGCCAGTGCCATCGCCCACGAGTGGGCCCCCCCTGCTTTCTCAGGGCCACAGCACTTGCAATACTTACCTCTCCCTGCTCCACTGCTGTGACGTCTTCCGCGTTTCCTGACAGTGACATTCAGGTCAGAGAGCGCGAGGACATCACGTCTGTACGCTCTCTGCCTGAACAGTCCAAGTGCAGAGAGCTGGAAGTTGGCGATGCTGAGGAGTCCAGAGTAGAGCAGTACCCAGCGAGGAGAGGTATTTCATTTTTTAAAGTTTGCAGCAATACATGGGGAGCATTATACACTGGAGAATTATGTATGGGACCCATCATATACTAGAGCATCATATGGGGTTCATTATTTATGGTGCATCATATAGGGCCCTTTATATATGGAGCACATATGGGGCCTATTCTGTATGGAGCATTATATGGAGCCCATTCTGCATGGAGCAATATATGGAACTCATTATTCTGTATGGGGCAATATATGGGGCTCATTATTCTGTGTGGCGCACTATGTGGTGGCCATAATACTGTATGGAGGAATATACTGTTTGATTTTTTAGTTATTGTAGAATTTACAATAGATATCACTCATGTAATGTAAGAAGTGAAGTATTTGGCATTGTACTATACAGTCATGGACAAAAGTTTTGAGAATGACACAAATATTAATTTTTACAAAGTCTACTGCTTCACTTTTTCTAATGGCAATTTGCATATACTCCAGAATGTTATAAAGAGTAATCAGCTTAACAGCAATTACTTGCAAAGTCAATATTTGGCTAGAAAATGAACTTTATCCCCCAAAACACATTTCAACATCATTGCAGCCCTGCCTTAAAAGGACCAGCTAACCTCTTTTCAGTGATTGCTCCATTAACACAGGTGTGGGTGTTGATGAGGACATGGCTGGAGATCAATCTGTCATGATTAAGTAAGAATGACACCACTGGACACTTTAAAAGGAGGCTGGTGCTTGGCATCATTGTTTCTCTTCTGTTAACCATGGTTATCTCTAAAGAAACATGTGCAGTCATCATTGCAATGCACAAAAATGGCCTAACAGGGAAGAGTATCGCAGCTAGAAAGATTGCACCTCAGTCAACAATCTATCGCATCATCAAGAACTTCAAGGAGAGAGGTTCCATTGTTGCCAAAAAGGCTCCTGGGCGCCCAAGAAAGACCAGCAAGAGCCAGGACCGTCTCTTAAAAGTGTTTCAGCTGTGGGATCGGGCTACCAGCAGTGCAGAGCTAGCTCAGGAATGGCAGCAGGCAAGTGTGAGTGCATCTGCAAGCACTGTGAGGCGGAGACTCTTGGAGCAAGGCCTGGTCTCAAGGAGGGCAGCAAAGAAGCCACTTCTCTCCAGAAAAAACATCATGGACAGACTGATATTCTGCAAAAGGTACAGGCAGTGGACTGCTGAGGACTGGGGTAAAGTTATTTTCTCTGATGAATCCCCTTTTCGATTGTTTGGGACATCAGGAAAACGCCTCATTCGGAGAAGACAAGGTGAGCGCTACCATCAGTCTTGTCTCATGCCAGCTGTTAAGCATCCTGAAACCATTCATGTGTGGGGTTGCTTCTCAGCCAAGGGAATCGTCTCTCTCACAGTCTTGCCTAAAAACACAGCCATGAATACAGAATGGTACCAGAATGTCCTCCAAGAGCAACTTCTCCCAACCCTCCAAGAGCAGTTTGGCAATCAACAATGCCTTTTCCAGCATGATGGAGCACCTTGCCATAAAGCAAAGGTGATAACTAAATGGCTCAGGGAACAAAACATAGAGATTTTGGGTCCATGGCCTGGAAACTCCCCAGATCTTAATCCCATTGAGAACTTGTGGTCAATCATCAAGAGACGGGTGGACAAACAAAAACCTAAAAATTCTGACAAAATGAAAGCATTGATTGTGCAAGAATGGACTGCTATCAGTCAGGATTTGGTCCAGAAGTTGATTGAGAGCATGCCAGGGAGAATTGCAGAGGTCCTGAAGAAGAAGGGTCAACACTGCAAATATTGACTTGCTGCATTAACTCATTCTAAAGGGCCCGTCTCACATAGCGATCTCGCTACCGAGATCGCTGCTGAGTCACTAGTTTTGTGACGCAGCAGCGATCTCACCAGCGATATCGCTGTGTGTGACATTCAGCGACGATCAGCGCCCCTGCTGGGTATCGCTGATCGTCGCTGAAATGTCAGGACATTTTTTTGATCGCTGGTCTCCCGCTGACAGGCACGCATCGCTGCGTGTGACAGGCGGGAGACCAGCGATCCGCTGGTAACCAAGGTACACAGCGGGTTTCCAGGCGCGGGGCTGTGCCTAGAAACCCGCTGTGTACGTTGGATACCAGCGCCCTGATGCAGGGAGCTGGTATCCAAGGTACACAGCGGGTTTCCAGGCACCGCGCAGCGCTTGGAAACCCGACGTGTACCTTGGTTACCAGCGCCCTGCATCAGGGCGCTGGTATCCAACGTACACTGCGGGTAACTAAGCGATGTTACCCGCAGTGTCGCTGTCCCAGATCGCTGCCTGAGCTGCCTGTTTGACAGCTCAGCAGCGATCATATAGCGATACACCAGCGATCCTGACAAGTGCATATCGTTGTCGGGATCGCTGGTGTATCGCTATGTGAGACCCAGCCTTTACTGTCAATATAAGCTTTTGTAACTCATATGTTTGCAATTATATTTCTGTCTGTGATAAAAACATCTGTCAAACACACATAAAAACCAGAGGGCAGCAGATCAGGTGAAAATATAATATTTGTGTCATTCTCAAAACTTTTAGCCATGACTGTACATATATTTCTCTGCAGTATCGGAGCATCATGAATTGTGGTATGTGTTAAAGGGGCTCTTTCGCCCGGGGCCCACGAAAACCTGGAGCCAGCCCTGACACCCCCCCACAACTTTAGCCAAATAACACCCAGTTTTCAAAGCGTTACTATTATTATAAAGTAAATGAAGGAAGACAAGCTTAAGTAATAAGAATTGATGTCGTTGGCATTGAAATGGGCACTGTAGGTGTGTTTACTGTATTCCACTCCCTGCTGACTTTTATTCCCCATTGACTTGCATTGGGGTCGGATTTTCGACTCCGACCTGACATTTTCCGTTAGCCGGCCGACTTCGTTCGACTCGACTTTTGGAAAAGTCGAGCCGACCGAAACCCGACTCGACCCTCAAGGAGCCAAAGTCGCTCATCTCTAGCTGAGACACATAAAATTACTAAAACATATTAACATGATAAAATGGCAGTAAAAACCGAGCTGGATGACTGGATGGTCAAAGAAAGGGAGTAAAACAAACATTTTTATTTAGGCCATGGAAATTTATGGTATTTAAAATCCATATTTCTTTGGTTTCTTTTTGTGCCAACATTTGACTGATGTTGCCTCTACTTATTGTGGAGATAATTTTGTCAATTCCTTCTCTACTCATAGGGCCAATGGATCATACTTATGGAATATTTTAAATGCTTCGGTATTATTTTAAACCCATCACCCCGAAGCCTGTTTTCACCTTCCTGATCAGGCCAATTTTTCATTTCTAACCAGTGTCATTTTATGATGTCATAACTCTGGATCCCATTGATTCTGAAATTATTTTTACATGAGTTTTTGCACTTCATGACAGTGGTAAATGTATTTGATATGACTTGTTTATTTGTGAAAAAATCAAAAATTTAGCAAACATTTTGCAATTTTCAAACTTTTACTTTTTATGCCTTTAAATTAGAGAGTCAAGTCATACAAAATAGTTAATACATAACATTTCCCACATGTCTTCTTGACATGATTTTTTGTTAGGTATAAGGCCTGTTTCACACATCCGTTTTTCCCCTTGCGGCGCCCCCGGCATTT
This sequence comes from Oophaga sylvatica, assembly GCA_033576555.1. NCBI lineage: Eukaryota > Metazoa > Chordata > Amphibia > Anura > Dendrobatidae > Oophaga > Oophaga sylvatica. The sequence continues at coordinate 421,942,008 of JARQOD010000002.1, forward strand.
TTTCGCAGCGCCGCATCACAAAACCGTATGCGCCGCATGCGGTTTTTTTCCCATTGACTTTTATTAGCGCCGCATGGCGCCGCATGTCACTGCGGCGCGTCCGGTTGGTGCCGGATGCGGTGTCTGGTCACCGTCCGGTGTCTGGAAAAAACGTTGCATGTAACGTTTTTTGTCTGCGGCGAAAAAGCCGCATGCGCCGGATGCGGCGCATGCGGTTCTTTTTTACAATGAAAGTCTATGGACGCCGCAATGCGCCGCATCGCGGCGTCCGCCGCATCCGGTAGCCGCATCCGGTTTGTTAATTGATATACCAGCCCACAGCAAACAGATACAAGGAAGTACCACCCCTCAGCAAACATATAAAAAAAAAATTGGGTGGGACATCAGACACAGCTACAGAAGCCACAGGAGCCACACAGGAGCCACAGAGAGACACGGAGAGCCACAGAAAGCAGCCACCGACGCAGCCACCGACGTAGCCACCGGACTCGCAGCCAGGATCCGTACCATGGAGCGCCAGGAAAACAGACGGTAAATATGAACCACCCACCCCCAAATTCAAAAATTTAAAATACATATGTCACCAATGCTGTGTGAGCTGATGTTTATTTTTTGTGGTCTGGTACATTATATATTTAATGTTTTTTCTGTGATGGGGATTGGTTCCCCAGGTATTTAATGAAATTAAATTGCCGATGATGGGGTGGGTCCCCGAGTTTAAAATGCATTTGTTTGGGAACTTTATTGTGTATTCACTGCTACTGTTGTGAATGTTGATAATGTAGATCTACTGGTACTGTTTTTTAGCAGTGATGTGCTTGGTCTCCCTGCGACAATCTGAAATGTGGATGTATTTGTGTATCAAATTTTTTTTTTATTATTAAAAAAGTATTAATTTTTTTGGCCAGTGATGTTGTTGTTTTTTATGCTACTATCTGAAATGTGCATGTGTTTACTATGGTAATGTTTCTCTCCATTTTTTTTGCCAATGTTTTTTTTTTTTTGGCCTGTCACGGTTTTATCTACTCATGGTCTGTTGAATTGTTGACTATGCTAATGTTTTTTTGTTTGCAATCTTTGTTCTTTGTGGCCTGTCAGGTTTTATCATCAGTCTGTGAATGTATGACTATGCTAATGTTTTTTTGTTGCAATCTTGTTCTTTGGGCTTGTCACGGTTTTATCTACTCATGCTGCTATTATTTTCCTGTGTTTAGTATACAAATGTTGATGTACTTTTCTTTTTGTTGCAATGTTATTTTTTTGGCTGCCTCTGACCTTAGCTACTCATGCTCTTATGTGAAATTTCCATGTTTTTATTATCATATTGTTTTTTTTTTTTTTTTTTTTTTTGGCCAGGGATACGGTTTACCCTGGTACTGTTGATGGCTACAAAAAATGATTGCATGTGGTCGGAATAATGTCATTGTTTGAATGTTATATTTTAAAACAGGACAATCAAAACATATAAACCAATTTTTTTTGGTCTGTTAATTCCACAGCAGAAGAATTGATGCTGGCGATGAAAGGGCGCAGGACATCCTGGATGCAAGGAGGCAAGCCAGTAGAAAGTAAATGTCATCCCCCATGTCCCTAAAAATTTAATGTTTGTTTTTCTCTTTCAGCCAGGGACAAGGAATCCACATATATTCACTGTCCCTTTTTGTGTCCTAACAGCAGAAGAATTCAACGAGCGGCGGCGGCGGCGCTGAAGCTCAAGTTGAGCAGAGGGGAGGAGAGGACCTCCAAGCTAGGAGGATAGCAAGCAGAAAGTAAGTATTACAGCACACATTTTGCTCTAAATTACATGTTTGTTTTTTCTCTTTCAGCCAGGGCAAGGAATACCCATATATTCACTGTCCGTTTTTGTGTCCTTATTCAACAGCCGAAGACTTCACCGGTCGGCGGCGGCGGCTGAAGCCCAAGTTCAGCAGAGGGGAGCAGAGGACCTCCAAGCTAGGAGGATAGCAATCAGAAAGTAAGTATTACAGCACACATTTTGCTGTAAATTACATGTTTGTTTTTTATTTCAGCCATGGACAAGGAATCTCAAACTTACAGTACCTTTTTACTTTAACAGCAGAAGACGTCAACAAGAGGGGGAGGCGGCGCCTGGAGATAGAAGAGAACAGGAGGAGAGGCGGGCAAGGAGGGCAGCCAGAAGAAAGTAAAGATTACACCCCCCACATTTCAATAAAAATACATGCTTGGTTTTCTCTTTCAGACAGGGCCAAGAAATATACAAATATATTGACTGTCCCTTTTTGTTTCTTCCACAGCAGAGAACGTCAAACAGCTGCTGCAGCTGCAGCAATGGCGGTGTTGGCAGAGGAGGCATCGGCTGAATCGGCGGCGCCAGCACCACGGGCATCGCCATCTCCTCCCTCACAGCCAGAGGCAGAGCCAGAGCCGCCACAGCAGGAACAGCAGGACACATCTTCTTCTGGGAGCCCTCCTACCCATCGTCAGGAATTGGCGGTAAAAATATCTATTTTTTATTTTTCTATCCACAATCCATCTGTGGGCTATATGTCTTGATTGTGTTATTTTAATAACAGGAATCTGAAGATGACGAGGAGCTCCCAGAGGAAGAAGGACGGGGTGGAGAGATACCCGGAGTGGGCTCACAATTCGTAAGTATCCTACATCAATCGCAGAAACACAACATCACAGTACACACAACACATAGAAAAACATTTAGTGCATACTTCACACAGCGGCCAACACCTGCCAATATCCTAATTTTTCTTTTCATTTTTAGTCTCTCGCATCTGGGAGCCAGAGGGATTCTCCCAGCGCCTCCCAGAGTCGTCGTGAGACTGTCGGCGGTTCTCAACGTGTAAGTTTTTTTTTTTTTTGCCATGTTATATAATTTATGCTTTTTAAAAAACGTGTTATCTACAAATGTTTTGTGCATTAATTTTCCCATTGTAACATGTATAATTTTTACAAATTAAAACCATGTATCTGATAATTTATTTTTTTTTCATTGTTCATTTCACAGGCTTCACAGCGTGCTCCCGACTCGGACACGGAGGAGGGATTGGACGTCGAGTTGATGATAGACCTGGTCCGAGAAAGGGAGCCGCTGTGGAACATGGGGACCGCCAGCATGCGGATCAAATTGTGACACGACGGCTCTGGACGGAAGTGGCAGCAGCAATGATGCACCGCTGGGAGGACCTCAATCCTAGGTCCCAGAATAAATACCGTAAGTATAGTTCATGTTGCTGACTGTAAAGGTGTTTTTAAAAAAATTCTGTCCTTGTGTAACCAACGCTTCATGTTTTCATGATTTCCTTTTGTGAAACACTATGGAAACAATGAAAACATGAACTCTGGGGGACACGAGGACTAAAGTGTGGTTGTTGTATAGTAACCAATGTGTGCTTTCTCGTTTCAGGGGAGAGAATTATGAAGCGGTGGCGGTCTGTGAGGGATCGCTTTAAGAAAGAATTCAATAAGGAAATGCGGGCCCCGAGTGGTTCTTCAGGACGCCAGAGTAAGTACAAATATGCACGAGCTCTGGCGTTCCTGCGTGAAACCATGGTCACCAGAAGGTAAATATTAACATCAAATGTTAACTTTTTTTTTGTTTTCACCCAGGGCCATTCCACATCTGTATATTAATTTTATGTTTTTGTTTCTTCCACAGCACGGTGAGCAGCACTCGGGCGCCCGCAGAGTTGGAGCCTTCTAGAGCGATCCCTCAGGAGACCGACACCGAGGGACACTTTGACCAACCCTCCACATCTGACCCTTCCCAGACTTCACACACACACGATCCCGCTGTCCCTTCCACCAGCGCTGGAGCAGCGTGGCCGCCTGCAATGCATGAATCTGCTGGTCAGGATATAGCCTTCCCTTTACCCCACCCTTCTGACCCTGCCACCTCTAGTACAGCTGCGGGTACTGGGCGGCAGCGTCAGAAGGGTCAGGAAAGGAACTATGCGCCCGAGTTCTTACACATGAACGCATCTTTCCAGAACCGCCTTAAGTTGCTATCTGAACAAGTTTCCGCAGGCCTTCGTCAGATAACCACACTAGTTGGTGAGGTCAAGACACTTCTGGAAACTGTGCATTCTGAGATAAGAGCACCACCGAACTACAGCTTTTTTAGGTCGGTTGCGGAGCGCATAGATCCGCTATCTTATGACCAGCAGATGTATGTGATGCACACGTGCCACGCTGCTGTAGTGCAGGTTGTCTCCCATCCTCAATCCACCCCAGTCATTCCACCACCTCCCCCCCTACAGCCGCCGTCCATCTTCCCCCCCTCCACCTGCCATACCTCCTCCCCCTCCTATTCAATACCAACCACATCCCCAGGTCCATCAACCTCCCCAGTACCAAGCACCTCCCCAGGTCCAACCACCTACCCAGTACCAACCACCTCCCCAGTACCAACCACCTCCCCAGGTCCAACCACCTACCCAGTACCAACCACCTCCCCAGTACCAACAACCTACCCACTACCAGCCACCTACCCCCTACCACACTTCTACTTACCAATCTCCTTCCCCCTTCCAAATACCTACTATGTCACCTGCTACTCCTGCACAACCCTCCACTCCACCACCACCCACATGTTCTGCATTGTCTTCCCATTCTTTTGGTCTTTCCACCCCTTCACCTCTTCCTGTTCCTTCCCCACCACCATCCCATTCGTCCCTCCACACTCCCACGGTCGAAGTGTCCCGCAGCCCCTCCAGCAGTATTTCCACCCCACACTACACAGACCTTTAAATCTGTTTTTGTTTTTCATTTGTTTAATGAAATAAAAAAAAAAAGTTAATAAAAAAAAAAAGTTGAATCAAAAAATAAAGTGTAAGAAAAAAAATTTAGTTACATTTTAAAATTTTTTATTTATATGTGAAACATTTGGCCTAAAGGCCTAATTTAATAAAAATTATATTAAAAAATATATTTTTAAATAAACTGTTCATTGGTTTAACATTGTTGTCTGTCTTTAATTTATACGATGTTAAGTTTTAAAATTGTTTTACAGGTACACCTAACTTTGGCCGAAAGGTTCGTAAATGCAACCTTTTTGGCAAAGTTATGTCCCGGGTTGTGTAGTATGCAAAGTGTATTCTCTTTTTAATAAAAATGTGTACTTTTTTAGATTATCCCCTACCCCAGTTTTCCCCTACTCCAGTCCTCCAGGCCCACCAAAAACATATCATGTTTTCAGTATTTCCTTTGTATTGCACAGGTGAGGCAATTATCACCTGAGCAATACAAAGGAAAGACAGAAAACTTGACCTGTTGGTGGACCTTGAGGACTGGAGTAGGGGAAACATAATGTACACTTTTTGTAGGACAAATGGTGAAATACTTTTGTTAATACAATTTCACCTTTTGTCCTAAAAAGGGTACATTGTAGGCCATGTGTCACCAAATCCAGTCATCAAGGCCTAACAACAGGTATTGTTTTCAGTATTTCCTTTGTATTGCACAGGTGAGGCAATTATCACCTGAGCAATACAAAGTAAAGACTGAAAACTTGACACGTTGGTGGCCTTGAGGACTGCAGTTGGGGAAACATGGCCTACAATGTACACTTTTTTGGACAAAAGGTGACAGCCATGGACACAACAATGGCAAAAAGGTTATAGTAGAAAACACACAAGAAGGTAGACAAGTAAACTATTAAAGGTTTATTGTGGGTAAAGAAAATTATTAAAAGAAACAATACATTTATCACACTCTGTCATCCTGCCAGTCAACACTACCTTCCGGTGACACAAAGTATTGAGCAAACTGGTCCCTCATTCTAGAAACTGCAACTGTACTGCGAGTGGTAATGTTGATGTAGTTGTGCAAAGTTGTTTCTTGATTGTGGTCCTCCAGAGAAATTGGTTCCTTGGTTAGGACAAAATTATGGAGGACCACGCACGCTTTCACTACATCATCAACAGTCTCGGTCTTCAAGTTTATTGCAGTCAAAAGGACACGCCATTTTGCTGTCATAATGCCAAAGGCACACTCCACCATCCGTCTGGCTCTTGTGAGGCGATAGTTAAATACCCGCTTTGTATGTGTCAATTCTCTGCTGGCATACGGCTTCAATAGTGTTGGGACAGCTGGAATGCCTCATCACCTACACAAACGAATGGCATTGGTGGGCCTGAGGTTTGAGGCAGTGGCCTAGGGGGGGAAACTGAAAACGGTTTCCATACAATTTACGTCCCATAGCAGATATTTTAAAGACTTGGGAGTCATTAGACCGTCCATAAGACCCAATGTCCACCGCGATAAACTTGTAGTGCGCATCTGCAATAGCCATCAGGACGATAGAGAAATATTTCTTATAGTTAAAGAATTCAGATCCAGTTCCTTTTGGCTTTTGAATGCGGATGTGCTTTCCATCAACTGCCCCCAGGCAATTGGGGAACTGGCAGATGGCTAGAAACTGGTCCGCTATTTCAAGCCACCGCTGTGTTGTTGGCTCTGGAATAAATTCTCCAACCAAAGTATCCCACAGAGCACGACAAGTATACTTTATTATGCCGGATAGTGTGGAGATTCCAATCTGATACTGAAAATGGAGCGATGATAGAGTTTCGCCAGTTGCCAGAAATCTGAAAACAAATTAGAAAATACAAATTATTTCAGAAACGCAGCATTACATACCAGAACTCAGCTACGACTATTGGAGATACCAAAAATAATAATATCTAGGAGAAAGACTGTTTTATAACTAGATTTGGGGCTACTCATATGGTTTCCTAGTTGGCCTGTGATGTTCAATTAATGATAAAATTACAAGTGCGCTCAAGCAAACAGAACCAATACATATAGCTTACCTTATAGTCACCATGAGACGCTCCGCCGGAGATATCGAGAACCGACAGTAGGTGTCCGATTTTTTAATTTTGTCTCCAACACGCTCCAGCAAATCATCAAAGTTTTCTATATTCATCCGCAGATAGGCAAAAAACTTCTCTGGATTTTGTCGCAGCTCCATGTTCAGTGTGGAATAGACACCACGAGTTAATCTCTGTGACGTGATGGGGTGGATCCACATACGGCGGCGACTTCGCAGGCGCTGACGCCGCTGCTCCTCAAACTTTAGCTCCTTCTCCAGAACGATAAACCTCAATCGATTCATCTCCGCAGTAAAATCAACAAGATTCCTGAAGATATTGCCGATAATGGGTTCCATGTTCGCCAATCACTTGCTACTTGCTCTTCTCTCCAAACTGCACTTTCTCCTCTACAACCTGTCAAAGAAGGGATGTAGGAGCAGTGTATATATAGGATTACAGTAGCCAATCATATTTGGAACCCCAAAAAGGGCCCCAAAATGGGCGTGCTTAAAAGCCGGATCCGGCGCATTACGGCGTCAACGGATGCCAACCGGATACACCGGATGAGACGTATGCGGTTTTTTGCCGCATTCGTGAACCGGATGCGGCGAAAAACCGGATGCGGCACATCCGTTGTTCAGAGAAAATACCGCATGCGGCGCTGCGGCTAAATGCCGGGGGCGCCGTTTAGGCGCCCGCCGGATGTGTGAAACAGGCCTTAGGCTTAAAAGTTGACCAGCGATTTCTAATTTTTACAACAAAATTTACAAAACCATTTTTAAGGGCCACATTACATTTGAAATGACTTTGATGGGCCTATATCAAAGAAAATACCCAAAAGTGACACAATTCTAAAAACTGCACCCCTCAAGGTGCTCAAAACCACATTCAAGAAGTTTATTAACCCTTCAGGTGCTTCACAGGAATTAATGGAATTTTGAAGAAAAAAAACAAAAATTTAACTTTTTTCACAAAAATTTTCCTTTAGACACAATTTTTTTTACTGTCACAAGGGTAACAGAAGAAAAAGAACCATACAGTTTGTTATGAAATTTCTCGTGACCATGCTGGTACCCCATATACAGAGGAAAGCTACTGTTTGGATGGATGGCAAAGCTTGGAAGGGAAGGAGCACCATGTGACTTTTTGAATGTTAAATTTACTGGAATAATTAGCAGACGCCATGTCGCGTTTGGAGAGCCCCTGATGTGCCTAAACAATGGAAACTCCCCACAAATGACACCAGTTTGCAAGCTAGACCCCTCGGGGAACTTATCTAGATGTGTATTTGAGTCGCCCTCCAGAGCAATGGGTACTCGGATCTGAGCCTATAGACCAAAATGGGGGGGGGGATATCACGGCGACACAGCTCAGTCCGTGGCTCTGGTGCTCATTCTTTAATGTGGGATATTTACAGGTGATTGGAATATTGGAATGGGGATTCGTGACGCCACCTGTGGTGCCTGGTCAGGGTGACCAGCGCTACTATGCAGATCCGATGAAGGGTTGGTATTGGGCAGCAAGGTGTTAAGCCTTCCACAGGCAAGGCTGGGGTCCTTCAGGGTAGATAGAATGTGTAGGGATGCAGGATAGACGAGAATCCGACAGCAGGAGTAATAAGATGGACACACACACATAAGTCTCTTTATGTACCTTTACTGAAGATGTTGCAGGCACTCCCCGGAGCACTGTAGGGTGAAGGGTGCACATCCAGTTTCCTCCACTGAGTAGGTGTGTGGCCTCCTGTTCCTTGTCTTTCTTGTGATAAAGTCCTGGCCCACTTGTAGCTGAGCCTAACTTGGTCTAAATTCTGCACCTGGCTGATCTTGTGATGGAGCCTTCTCTGGAAGTACACAGTCTCACTTGCAGGTACCTGCTTGCTGGACTCCGTTCCCCTGGCCTGGTTACGTATCAGCTCTGTGGTACTCCTGGGACTTATAGTCCTCCAGGAGCTCCGGTGTTCTCCTAATGGGTCGTGAAGATCCCTATAGGCTCGGACCCCGGTGTCCGGTTGAATAATTGGGATGAACTGTTTAGGCTCCTATATCCCTCACTTGCTCCACTCGCCTTTCGTCCTACTCAGGCCCTCACACTATCACACACTGGCAGTTGGTGGCTGCTTCTTCTCCTTCTTCACCGCTCTCTAAGCGTCGGCACGCTTGCTCACTGAGCTGCACTCACTTGACTCAGTTCTGACTAGGCTGGAGTGGTTTCCGTCCCACTTGTACTAGCCTCCACTCGTTTGAACTAAGCTTCAAGCTGCAGACTTCAGCACTCTCTGAAGAGACTCAACTTTCTACTCTGCTCCGTGTGCCAGACTGCACACACTCTGCTCTGTCTAGACTGTCTCTAGACTGGCTCGTTCTCTGAGGTGACACTGCAGGCTGAAGCCCTCAGACTACTAACTTCTCTGCACTTCACCCTCCTTATATATATGGCTAAACAGCTCCCTCTGGTGGCTCTAGGGATGGGTGAAGGTGTGTGAATGTATATACAGGACCTCTAGTGGTGGTTACCTTCAGTGCACCCTTCTGGAAGATGTGAATCCAGTCACAGCTGGGCTCCACATTCCCCCCTAGTAGAACTCAGCACTCCGGGGCTGAAATAAAAAACAGAGAACAATAAAACATTGTATAATTAACTCTTCCCTTATGTGAGGTAAGGCACTCTTGAACTGATGCATAACAGATGAATGAATAACTATATACATTAGCACAATGAGGAAATGAGCAACCATAAAAGTCACAGTCTCTTTTGGAAAAAAAGGATGCTCAAAGGGGTAGAGGAAACAAGTAAAAAATAATGTCCATTCCACTTGTTTCAATATTATAAAGGAAAAACAGGTTAAGAAATACCGGTATATTAAGGCATATTATAACAACAATATATACATTTATATACAGTGATTCTAGATAATTATTTACATTTGTTAGATCTTACTCTCTGTACCTAACAGGTAATTGCCCCCATGTTATGCGTACTGACCTACGTGGTGTAGCGGTAGGTGAGGTGTCAGTTACCCTGTTATTCCTGTGTGCAGGTAGGTTGTAGTACTGCCTTAACCTCTCTAGGGATCTGGCAAGTATACTTCCAGCTGGGTGAACCGGTTCTGTCTCGACAGGGGATCCTTCTTCCTGAGATTCAGCTTCTTGAGAATCTGCTTCTTAGGATTCCACTTCTTGGGGTTCTGCTGGAGCAGGTTCCTCTGGAACTGACTCTACTGCAAAAACCAGCTCAACTGGATGTAGAGGTTCTCCTTGTGGTTGATAGAATTGGAGTACGGGAATGATTACAGCTTCTCCAATGCGGGGCCAATCCACGGGGAAATCTCCTAAGTCTGTATGTATGACTGCTTCATCACGCTCTTTCCTATTGACAACAGGTTCTTCTTCTTGAAGCTTTAACGGATTCGGACACAACTTTAGGTGATCTCTGGATACAGTGGTAGTTGTTCTTCCTCCATCTTTGCTAATTATACATGTTTTCTTGTTGTCAAACCTTGAATTCTGTACAATGCAGGGCTCTCTTTCCCATTGATCATCAAGTTTGTGTATCCTCCTCTTTCTTTTCAGTACGACTTCACCAGGTGCGAGAGGTTCAGCTGGCGCACTTTTGTTGTAGTGATCTTCTTGTTCGTCCCTTACTCGATTGAGACTATCTTCAACGTAGGCCTGTACTTTTCTGTACTGTTCCTGTCTTCAGTAGTCACATCTGCTTCTGGTTCTACAACACCAAGCTCCAGATCCATGGGAAGCTTTCCTGGTCTTGCCCGCATGAGGTAAGCTGGGGTGCAATTGGTGGAACTCACAGGTATGTGATTGTACAGATCTACCAGGTCAGGTAGTAAGTCTGGCCACCGACTTCTCTCTTCGAGTGGTACAGTCTTCAGCAGGTCAATGACGATGTGATTTATCTTCTCACAGAGACCATTGGTTTGGGGGTGATACGGTGTGGTTCTTATCTTCTTACATCCGTACAAGTGACAGAGCTCCTTGAACAATTCAGCCTCGAAGGCTGGGCCTTGGTCAGTTAGCACCTGCTCAGGGTATCCGTGTGGTCTGCAGAAATATGCTTGGAACGTCTTTGCTGCTGTCTCTGCCATCAGATCTTTGACAGGGGCGACCACCAGGAACCTGGAGTAGTGATCCACCATGGTCAGGGTATAGGAGTATCCTGACCGGCTGGGTGACAACTTGACATGGTCCAGGGCCACGATCTCCAAGGGACGAGTCGTCTTGATGGGTGGCAGGGGTGCCTTCTGACTGCTGTAGTCTTTTCTTCTGAGGCCACAGGGTCCACAGTTCTGGCACCACCTGTCAATGGAGCTGCGCATTCCCACCCAGTAGAAACGACACTTCAACAGGGTCTCCAGCTTCTTCCAGCCAAAGTGTCCCGCTTGATCGTGGTAGGCTTCCAATACCATTTGGATGTCTGCTCTGGGGACAACTATCTGCCATACCATCTCATGGGTCTTTGGGTTGACGTACCTCCGGCACAGCTTTTCACGGTAGATGAACAGCCGGCTTCTCTCATTCCACAGCTGCTTTGCTTGCGGAGACACATCCTTCTCCAAGGAGGAACCTTCCTGAGTTATCAGCTCCTTGATATGGCTGACAAATGGATCGCTGTCCTGAGTCTCCTTCCAGCTGTGGTGGTAGAGGATTTAACGTCTTACCATGCGGCTTCCTGCAGGCTTGTTGCTCGTGGATCATCCCATTCCTGTGAAAGGCAGGTAGTTCAATCTCTTCCAGGTCGTCCACTTCTTCTTCTGTGTCCGATTCATGAGGCATCCTGGATAGGGCATCAGCGTTGGCATTTTTGCGGCCCGCTCGGTACTTGATTGTGAATTGGTAGTTTGACAGTCGAGTCATCCAGCGTTGTTCCATGGCTCCCAGCTTAGCTGTTTCAAGATGCATCAAGGGGTTATTATCGGTGTATGCGGTGAACTTTCTGGAGGCTAGGTAGTGCTTAAACCACTCCGTGATAGCCCAGACCAGTGCTAGGAACTCCAACTTGAAGCTGCTATAGTTCTCTGGGTTCCTCTCGGTCGGGCGGAGCTTCCTGCTTGCATAGGCGATGACTTTCTCCAGGCCATTTTGCTTTTGACTGAGGACAGCTCCCAATCCTTCGTTGCTGGCATCAGTATACAGCAGGAACGGTTGGCTGTAGTCAGGGTAGGCTAGGATCTCATCACCTGTCAGGATCTCCTTCATTTCTTTGAATGCCTCAGCCTGTTCTTTACCCCAGTGGAATAGAGAATTTCTGTTCTTGAGGGACTGTCCCACCAGGAGGTCATGCAGAGGCGCTGCTTTCTTGGTGTAGTCCTTTACAAACCTCCGGTAGTATCCTGTCAGTCCCAGAAACTGTCGCACCTCCTTGAGGTTCTTCGGCTCTGGCCATTTCTGGATGGCAGTGACCTTCTCGGGGTCTGGCGCTACTCCTTCTGAGCTGACAATATGTCCCAAGTACTGTACCTTTTGTTTGAGCAGATGGCACTTTGAAGGCTTCAGTTTCATCCCATACTTGGACAGTGACTCGAATACCTCCGCCAGGTGCTTCAAGTGATCTTCATCTGTCTTGGAGTACACAATTATGTCGTCCAGGTACAGCAACACAGTTTCAAAGTTGAGATGTCCCAGGCAGCTCTCCATCACTCTCTGGAACGTTCCAGGGGCACTGCTGAGTCCAAATGGCATTCTGTCGAACTCACAGAGTCCCATCGGGGTGGTGAAAGCCGTCTTCTCCCGATCCTCCTCAGCGACAGCTACTTGCCAGTACCCACTAGTGAGGTCAAGGGTGGAAAAGTAATTAGCAGTCTTTAATGCAGCTAAGGATTCCTCAATGCATGGTAAAGGGTATGCATCTTTATGTGTAATGCGATTTACTTGTCTGTAATCTACACACATTCTCATGCTTCCATCCTTTTTCCTGACTAGGACTAGAGGTGCTGCCCAGGGACTACAACAATCCCTTATCACCCCTGCCTCCTTCATGTCACGCAACATCTCCTTGGCTTTCTGGTAGTGTGCTGGAGGTATACGCCTGTACCGCTCTTTAATGGGAGGATGATTGCCTGTGGGGATGTGATGTTGGACCCCTTTTATCTTCCCAAAGTCAAGTGGGTGTTTGCTGAATACCTGTGCGTACTCCTGAACTACTCGATGTACTCCTTGTTTCTGGTGGGCTGGAGTGGTGTCCGTCCCGACATTGAGCTGCTGACACCAATCCTCCACCTTGGTGGTCGGACCGTTATCCTCCACTGATTGTGGGGAGGTTAAGGGCTCCATCATGTGAATGGAGTTATTATCCACAGCATGTAACTTAGCAACAGTGGCATAACGTGGTAATTTGACTTCATCCTCTCCCCAGTTGAGAAGACGCACTGGCACCCTCCCATTATGTACCTCCACTACCCCTCTGGCAGTCAAGAGTGTAGGTCTGTGCTCTGAACAATGGGGCTCTACTACTGCTTGGTAGTTCTGTCCTCTCAGACCTATTGCTGCTCTACACCAAATAAGCATTTCACTCATTGGCGGTATCACAATGGGGTTCGGGTCTGTGACCCGTACATTACCAATCTCACCACCAGTCAGTTTCACTTGCTGCTGGCACATCAGGGCCCGGATCTCCTTCTGGATCACTCCCTTTTGCTTTGGTCTGGCAACATCGGCAAGCTGTTGGAGTAAAAACACAACCTCCTCCAAACAGTTACTAATAATGTTGGTGCCTAGAACCACATTCAACCCATTTTCCTCATTATATAACCCAAAAAGAAGGCCAAATATAAATATCCTCATCCATATAATGAACAAAAACCCAAAAAAATCATGGACTAAGAGTCATAATAAAAAAATAAATTTTTATTTATACACATATCAATTAATAAAACCAATAAAGTCAAGTAAAAATCGTAATAAACAATACAAGGGAGAAAGCAGCATCTAAATCTTAATCAAGTAAGTCATGTGTTATAATAATTAAATGATTTTATACAGCAATACAGACAATACATACAGTCCAAGTTGATCACAGATTCTTATATATATGCGCACACCACTAAAGTTTATTCAAGATAATAGGTATTTTTCGAATATTTGTATATACATATATTTGGTCAGTATAAAGATATGGGTGCTAAAGTGCCTAGTGCATAATGCATCCGACCCGTCTCATATAAAGAGACCGAATATATCTAAATATTAATAACCACAAGAGTCAATGGTCACATTAAATCTCATAACACCTAAATTTAACCAAAATTAAGGGTATATAGCCATACATAATGTAATGATAATAAATCCAAATTAACATGTGCGTACTTAGTATAGATAATAAATACAAATCTAGCACATGAGTAAGTGAAATCCTTATTAAAGGTATTTCGGATTATATATATATCCTAATGATTACAGAATGTGATATACAAAATCATCAAGAATTAGAATGTATAGCTATATATGAAATGCACACATCACATATGGAAAGGACAGCAGACTGTTAGAATACTCAGTTTGGAGGTAAAAAAAACTACCCTGCTGCTATATTGGATACAGGTGCAATCATCAATAATTAGAATGTATAGCTATATATAATGCACAAATCACATATGGAGAGGACAGCAGACTGTCATCATACTCAGTTTGGAGGTAAAAAAACTACCCTCCTGCTATATTGGATACAGGTGCCGTCACTGATGGTGCATAGGCAGGGATCAAAAGGACAGAGAAAAACACATCAAGACTTACTGAAAAAGAGAGCTGCAGGACCCCTACGCGCGTTTCGCTGTGTAGCTTCCTCGGGGGGCATTTTCCTCATTAACAGTCTTCACTACAAGAAGTCCCTGATCCTTCAGCTCCACTCTTCCCACTTTTACGTCTACGTTTTTAGCCCCCAATAAGTCAAGAGGGAGACCATTAGAGGCGTATACTGCAAAGTCAGGGTTTGGGGGTTGGAGACCGTCCATGGACCAGTATTTATTGTAGAGAACATCAGGTATGATGGTTACCTGAGATCCAGTGTCCAGCAGGGCAGGGATGGCGATCCGTCCAGTATGATGGACAGGTATGGTCTTCCTCCCACAAACCAGCGGTTCCAGTCTGAGGGGCCTGAAGAGTCTATTCCTGGGTGTTGGCCCTCGGACCCAGGATTTGCTCGTTTAAAGGGTACCGACGTGCTGGGTGACCTTCTCTGTGGCAGCGGTAGCAGATGATCTCACTCGGCGAGGATGATGCTGGTCACGGTCCTTCCAGGGGGTGGCGTTGTCCTCCTCCGGTGGGGCAACGTCCTCCTTCTCCTCCGGTTCATCCAAGGGACATCCTCTGGGCAGTCAGCTAGCAGGATCTTTCCTTCTTCCTCCGTCGGCAGTTGTAGGGCACTCATTACAGTGGCCAGGTTTTTAGTCAGCTGGCGCACTTCTGAGCGCAGACAGTCCATCTCAGTAGGGGGCGCCACCTGCGTTTTGGCTTCTGCAACCAGCGGGGAAAAGGTGGATGCTGCTGGCTTTAGAGTGGTTTCACCCGGGTGACACTGGGTTGCCATCTCGGGCGTTTCCAGGGGTCGCAGTCCTTTTATAGCCATATCCTTAAGGGCATCAAAGGTAGCGTCAGGATGATCCAAGGACCACCAATGCACAGTTCTGCTTTTAGCTTGGGACCTCAGTCCCCGTACAAATTGTTCTTTCAACATTTTATTTTCATTAGCGACACTTATGGGGTTAACCTGTCTGAGAGCTCGCAGGGCCCCTTGTAGTCTGCAGGCGTAGTCCCTAATGCTATCATCTGGTTTCTGGGAGCATTGGTAAAACTTCATGCGGAGATCTGTTTCAGTGCGGTCCTCAAAGATAGTCTGTAGCTTTAAGAAAATTGCAAGCACTGATTCCTGGTCTGCAGCTGACCATGTCTCTACTTCTCTCTCTGCAGCACCAGTCAATTGTCCCACTACCACTGCAGCTCTCTGCTTTTCTGACATAGGGTACATGTCCATTATACTGCATATTTTGCGCTTGAACCCTGACAGGGTGTCTGGCTTGCCGCTGTACTGAGGGAGCCATTTTGCTCCGGGCATGTATGGCAGCGTCAGTGGTACTATCGGGGCCACAGGACCTGGTGAGGGGCCAGCGTTTCCATCCTGCGCGGCAGCACCGATGGGTAAGTCATTGGGTAAGTCATTGGGGCGGTCAGCCTGGCCGCGCTGTCAGCTTGCTGCTGCGAGATCTCTGCGCCCTCCCTAGTTAAGCGTGGCTTACCTTTTCTCCTGTAGGCCGCAGCTTCCTCCGGTTCCAGTAGTGAGAAGGACCTGCGTCGCCGGCGCTCTGACGTCAGAGCGTTCACTGAAGCTCTCCACAGGTCCTGCCGCTGCGTCAGCGTTGGGGGCGTGTCCGGGACTCAGCGCGCTTTTGCAGGTACGCCCACTAGTTTTTCGTGGCGCTGTAAATGGTGGGCAATTGCGGGCAAATGGCAGGAAATTCTCGCCGCTATATGCGACAGTCTTTTTGTGAGGTACACAGTACCCGGTGGCAACGGGCACAAGTTACTCCGTTGCTGCAGGGCACGAGATCCTGTTCGTGATGCCAGAAAGAGATGAGTCTCCCTCCAGAGCAATGGGTACTCGGATCAAGAGCCTATAGACCACAATGGGGGGGTATATCACGGCGACACAGCTCAGTCCGTGGCTCTGGTGCTCATTCTTTAATGTGGGATATTTACAGGTGATTGGAATATTGGAATGGGGATTCGTGACGCCACCTGTGGTGCCTGGTCAGGGTGACCAGCGCTGCTATGCAGATCCGCTGAAGGGTTGGCATTGGGCAGCAAGGTGTTAAGCCTTCCACAGGCAAGGCTGGGGTCCTTCAGGGTAGATAGAATGTGTAGGGATGCAGGATAGACGAGAATCCGACAGCAGGAGTAATAAGATGGACACACACACATAAGTCTCTTTATGTACCTTTACTGAAGATGTTGCAGGCACTCCCCGGAGCACTGTAGGGTGAAGGGTGCACATCCAGTTTCCTCCACTGAGTAGGTGTGTGGCCTCCTGTTCCATGTCTTTCTTGAGAAAAGGTCCTGGCCCGCTTGTAGCTGAGCATAACTTGGTCTAAGTTCTGCACCTGGCTGATCTTGTGATGGAGCCTTCTCTGGAAGTACACAGTCTCACTTGCAGGTACCTGCTTGCTGGACTCCGCTCCCCTGGCCCGGTTACCTATCAGCTCTGTGGTACTCCTGGGACTTATAGTCCTCCAGGAACTCCAGTGTTCTCCTAATGGGTCGTGAAGATCCCTATAGGCTCGGACCCTGGTGTCTGGTTGAATAATTGGGATGAACTGTTTAGGCTCCTATATCCCTCGCTTGCTCCACTCGCCTTTCGTCCTACTCAGGCCCTCACACTATCACACACTGGCAGTTGGTGGCTGCTTCTTCTTCTTCACCGCTCTCTAAGCGTCGGCACGCTTGCTCACTGAGCTGCACTCACTTGACTCAGTTCTGACTAGGCTGGAGACTACTAACTTCTCTGCACTTCACCCTCCTTATATATATGGCTAAACAGCTCCCTCTGGTGGCTCTAGGGATGGGTGAAGGTGTGTGAATGTATATACAGGACCTCTAGTGGTGGTTACCTTCAGTGCACCCTTCTGGAAGATGTGAATCCAGTCACAGTTGGGCTCCACATATTGAGCACCTTGACCTCAAGTGCTTCACAGAAGTTTATAACATTGAGTTGTGAAAAAAAAAATCACATTTTTCACACAAAAATGTTTTTAGCCCTGTTTTCACAGGGGTAACAGAAGAAAATGAACTACAAAACTTCTCCTGAGTTCACCAATACCCCATAAGTGGTTGAAAACTACTTTTGTGGCACATTGCAAAGCTCAGAATGGAAGGAGCACCATATTACAGTGCAGATTTTGCTGCACTGGTTTGAGCCACACTCTGAGGTGCCAGAACAGCACATTTATGCTGAGCATTTACTTTGGGGTTTCCATCTAAATCTCCAAGTGACGTAACAGATGAAACCCCTGAGGGATCCATTTAATATAATGAGACAGCAGAGTAACTCTGGACTCCTTCTGGTCTATGTTCAGCATTGCCCTTCTGTTCAGAAGTGCACCAAACTGTGGTCAACCACACTTTTGTGCTCTCCTAAAAAGACGGACACCGCCAGATCACAGGTCCTATTGCGTCTGCTGGGGATTTCGCCTGAAATACATATTTCAGACATTTTCATGGAAACCCTGATGTAAGTGTTCAGCGCAGAGGACAGGATAAATGTGAACCGAGCCTTACTGCGATCTTTGGAAGGCAAAATGAAGAAATCAGCAGCAAGTGAAGAATTGGTTATATTTATTTTTTAGGCAGTTTCTCATGCGGTATAAGTGATTAGATGACTTTATTCTTCAAGTCTGTGCGATTACAGCGACACCAGATTCATATCGGGTTTTTATGTTTGAAGGCACACTGAAAGACGCTTTTTATTGCAAAAACTAGCCATGTCTAGACAGCTATAATTTTTTCATATTTCGTCTGACAGAGTCACGTGACATCTTATTTTTTGCGGGACGAGTTGATGTTTTTATTGGTACCATTTTTGGGCACATGACATTTTTTGTTTGCTTTCTATAATGATTTTTAGGAGGTAGAATGAACAAAAGCCATCAATTCAGAATTTTTTTTTTTTTCATGCAATTCCACATGTAGTAAAATTGATAAGGCAGCTTTATTCTTCGGTTGAGTATGATTACATCAATACCACATTTATATCTTATTTTATGTTTTGGTGCTTTAACACAATAAAAACTATTTTATAAAAAATATAATTATTTTTGCATCGCTTTATTCTGAGAGCTATAAATTTTTTATTTTTCCACTGAAGAGCTTTATGGCAGTTTGTCTTTTGTGGACAAGATGATGTTTTCAGCGGGTCATTTTTATTTACATTAGTCTTTTTTATTGCGTTTTATTGCACTTTTTGTTCAGTGGTATGATGATAAAGCATAGTTGTTTGCCTCGTTTTTTAAATTTTTTATGGTGTTAACTGAAGGGGTTAAGTACTGGACCAGTTTTATAGGTTGGGTCATTCCGGATGTGGAAATATGTGAACTTTTTTTTAACATAAATAAATGGAATAAAAAATTTTCTTTTTTTTATTCTTTCTTTGGGAATTTTTTTTATATTTTTACACTTTGTAATAACTTTTTTTTTCACTTCTTTACATTGTCCCAGGATGGGACATCAGAACATCATTGTGTAGTGACAGATCACTGATCTGATAGTCTGCAATGCTTCTGCACCGCAGGCCATCAGAGCAGCGTCTGACAGGCAGGGGAGGAGGAGTGTCAACTCCTACTCTTAGCAGGCACACACAGGCCACCTTCCTGTCAGGACCCTGAAGGATGCTGTGACAATCTGGTGGCTGGGGGTCACTATGGGGACCCTCAACACAATGCAATCACAGTGTGTTGTGCCGATGGAAGCAGACAGGGAGCTCACTCCCTCTGCGATGCTCCTCAATGTCACTGTCACTATTGACAGCTGTGTCAGAGGGGTTAAACATCCATGATTGGAGTAGCACCGATCATAGGCATTGCTGCAGGGTGTCAGATATGTAGGGTGTCTCACATAGAGCTGACACCCACACCCACACAATCGAGGCACCATACATATACTTTTCTTTGCGTGGATGCAGCTCCCGCAGAGCAGTATATATACGGCACATGTTGGCAGGGGTTAAGAGTAGAGGTATAATTTGGGCAGGGGCATATCGCATAATATATAGCTTTTGTTTCACAATTGATGAAATAATTGATGATGGATCCAGCAGGATTATTAAATGTGTTTGCATGGTCATTGTTAGGGCAGGCAACACAGCGGTCACAGGGAAAGCAACCTCTGTGGCGTTGGACCTGATGTATGAAAATTTTGTTTCCTGTTTTGATAATGGCTTTTAACATATTACATATATTTTTTGAGCAACAAAATGGGATACTCAGTTCCTTAGTGAGATAATGAGCTAGGATATGATCAGCCATACGGAAAGGCCATGCTTTTTTAAGGCAGTTTTTTTATCATTTTAACTTGAAAGGGCTATTTAGTAATGAATTGTATATCAGTAAAGGGAGATGGTCTGTGAGAGGAATATAATACCTCATTCCTATAGATATACTTGGCTCTATTGTAACCATGTTTTATACAACGATGGCTTTAACCTCTGTTCTGCCCATTCTCGTGCAGCAAGTTAATTTCATAGTGCAGTACCCGTTATAGCCATTAGAAGTCATTAGGTACTCATATATCCTGTGTTTGTATGCTCGGATACTTCTTCTTTAAAAGAGTAATGTCTTCTGGTTAAGTTACTGCCCCCTTAATTTCCTGGGCTAGAAGCTTAGACGTTTTCTCTTAAGGTACTGCCACACTAAACTATCCCGCTAGCGATCACGATAAAGACGCATACTAATTGCGATCGCTAGCGGGATCGTTTTAATATCGCTAGTAGCGGCTTTATTTAGCGATGTCGTTAGGACGCTATCGCGGTTAGCGATGTCCTTAACGACTTTAGCGGTACAAAATACCGCTAAATCGCTAAATAAAAGGTGCCACACACAGCGATAATACTTACCCAGCGGGAGCGCCGACGATAAAATAGGGTCCGGAACGATTCCAGCGACGAGCGAGATCACAGCAGGAAGCTCGTCGCTGGCAGATGCCGCACACGACAACATCGCTAACGGGATCGCTAAATAGTGACGTTTTTTAGCGATCCCGTTAGCGATGTTGTTTAGTGTGGCATACCCTTTAGACTTTACAGTTAAGCACATGTGCTCCCAGCTCTCTCCCTACAAAGCACAGCCTCTGTGTAGTTTCTGTATCTCTTAGTTAGCTAATGCTTTCACACTGCTTACAGATAGGTTACATCTCTGTACAGAGGAGGATAGTATTGCAGCATGCACTTTGCCATAGCTGTGTTGTAATGTTACTATTCAGCCTCTGTAATGTTAGTTACTGATGTAATTGCACTCTGCATCATGCTGTTGTCTCTGTTATCGGCCACTACTGATACACTGTTCATTTCTCTTGTAGTTTTTACCATATAATATCATCCACCATTGTTGTTCACTGTTACCAAGTTCACATCATCATCATCTCAAATATAGACTTAAGAATCCATACAGTCTTTTTACTGGGAAGCGGATGAATGGTTTAGCCATATGCTGGAATCCACACAGCACTATACGTGGAGAAAGGCAGAACAGTAAAAACGGAACTGACGGTCACACGCGGTGAGTACATACAGTCATGGACAAAAGTTTTGAGAATGACACAAATATTAATTTTTACAAAGTCTACTGCTTCACTTTTTCTAATGGCAATTTGCATATACTCCAGAATGTTATAAAGAGTGATCAGTTTAACAGCAATTACTTGCAAAGTCAATATTTGGCTGGAAAATGAACTTTATCCCCCAAAACACATTTCAACATCATTGCAGCCCTGCCTTAAAAGGACCAGCTAACCTCTTTTCAGTGATTGCTCCATTAACACAGGTGTGGGTGTTGATGAGGACATGGCTGGAGATCAATCTATCATGATTAAGTAAGAATGACACCACTGGACACTTTAAAAGGAGGCTGGTGCTTGGCATCATTGTTTCTCTTCTGTTAACCATGGTTATCTCTAAAGAAACACGTGCAGTCATCATTGCAATGCACAAAAATGGCCTAACAGGGAAGAGTATCGCAGCTAGAAAGATTGCACCTCAGTCAACAATCTATCGCATCATCAAGAACTTCGAGGAGAGAGGTTCCATTGTTGCCAAAAAAGGCTCCTGGGCGCCCAAGAAAGACCAGCAAGCGCCAGGACCGTCTCTTAAAAGTGTTTCAGCTGCGGGATCGGGCTACCAGCAGTGCAGAGCTTGCTCAGGAATGGCAGCAGGCAGGTGTGAGTGCATCTGCACACACTGTGAGGCGGAGACTCTTGGAGCAAGGCCTGGTCTCAAGGAGGGCAGCAAAGAAGCCACTTCTCTCCAGAAAAAACATCATGGACAGACTGATATTCTGCAAAAGGTACAGGCAGTGGACTGCTGAGGACTGGGGTAAAGTTATTTTCTCTGATGAATCTCCTTTTCGATTCTTTGGGACATCAGGAAAACGCCTCATTCGGAGAAGACAAGGTGAGCGCTACCACCAGTCTTGTCTCATGCCAACTGTTAAGCATCCTGAAACCATTCATGTGTGGGGTTGCTTCTCAGCCAAGGGAATTGGCTCTCTCACAGTCTTGCCTAAAAACACAGCCATGAATACAGAATGGTACCAGAATGTCCTCCAAGAGCAACTTCTCCCAACCCTCCAAGAGCAGTTTGGTGATCAACAATGCCTTTTCCAGCATGATGGAGCACCTTGCCATAAAGCAAAGGTGATAACTAAATGGCTCAGGGAACAAAACATAGAGATTTTGGGTCCATGGCCTGGAAACTCCCCAGATCTTAATCCCATTGAGAACTTGTGGTCAATCATCAAGAGACAAACAAAAACCTAAAAATTCTGACAAAATGAAAGCATTGATTGTGCAAGAATGGACTGCTATCAGTCAGGATTTGGTCCAGAAGTTGATTGAGAGCATGCCAGGGAGAATTGCAGAGGTCCTGAAGAAGAAGGGTCAACACTAGGGTTGAGCATTCCGATACTGCAAATATCGGGTATCGGCCGATATTGGCTGTATCGGAATTCCGATTCCGAGTTCCGATATTTTCGTCTTATCGGATACCGGAATCGGGATTGTCACTGTCACTGTCAGTGTCCGTCGGTCGGGTCTGTCAGGAGTCAGCGGCACTTACCTGGCAGAAGATCTCCGGCGGTCACGTCCTGGACTGCTTCATGGCCGCCATCTTCTTTCCCCGGCGGTCACATGCAGTTTCTCGCGATAACTGCAGTGACTGCTGGGTAATCCCGGCCGTAAAGCAGTCAGTCCGATGACGTCACCGCCGGGGAAGCAGGTAATCAGCTGTGCTGCGTTGCAATGACAGGCTCTGCCTGTCATTGCGATGTAGCAGAGCTGGATCGTCGTGGGACTATCGTTATGGACTGCGTCGGACAGGTGGTATACTGTTGGTTTGTTTTTTTTTCTTTTTTTACAGGAGATCGATGGCGTCGCAGGAATGAGAGAGTAATAAAAGTAATGAAAACTGTGTTGTCTCTTTTATTTCATTAAAAGACTTTTTTCTTGCTGTGTCTTTTTTTTATGCATTTAATAACTTTGGGATTAATAATGGATCGGTGTCTTATTGACGCCTCTCCATTATTAACCGGGCTTATTGTCACCGTGCAATCAACAGTGACAATAACCCCTTATTACCCCGCTTGCCACCGCTACAGGGCAAGTGGGAAGAGCCGGGTAAAGTGCCACAATTGGCACATCTTTTGATGCGCCAAATGTGGGGCTGCTGTAGCCTGGTATTATCAGGCTGTTGAGGGCCAAAATCCATGGGCCTTGACAGTCTTTTAATACCAGGCCGCAGCAGTCTGCATTTTACTTGGCTGGTTAACAAAAATAGGGGGGATCCCCACGCCGTTTTTTTTTCGAGGGGATCCCCTATTTTTGTTAACCAGCCAAGCTAAGCAGACTGCTGTGGCCTGGTATTATCAGGCTTGCAAGGTCCATGGATATTGGATCCTTACCAGCCTGAAAAACCAGGCCTCAGCGGTCTGCTTCATCTGGCTGGTTAACAAAAATAGGGGGGACCCCACGCCAATTTTTTTCGAGGGGATCCCCTATTTTTGTTAATCAGCCAAGATATGCAGACTGCTGTGGCCTGGTATTATCAGGCTGGCAAGGTCCATGGATCTTGGCTCCTTAACAGCCTGAAAATCCAGGCCTCAGCGGTCTGCTTCATCTGGCTGGTTAACAAAAATAGGGGGGACCCCACGCCAATTTTTTTCGAGGGGATCCCCTATTTTTGTTAATCAGCCAAGATATGCAGACTGCTGTGGCCTAGTATTATCAGGCTGGCAAGGTCCATGGATCTTGGCTCCTTAACAGCCTGAAAATCCAGGCCTCAGCGGTCTGCTTCATCTGGCTGGTTAACAAAAATAGGGGGGACCCCACGCCATTTTTTTTTCGAAGGGAACCCCTATTTTTGTTAATCAGTTCCCTCTGACGTCACTGATTGTGTCCCTGGCTGACCTGAAGTGAAAGTGGAAAGCAATCAATTAAGCTTTCCACTTAAGGGCCCGTCTCACATAGCGATATCGCTACCGAGATCGCTGCTGAGTCACTAGTTTTGTGACGCAGCAGCGAGCTCACCAGCGATATCGCTGTGTGTGACATTCAGCGACGATCAGCCCCCCTGCCGGGTATCGCTGATCGTCGCTGAAATGTCAGGACCTTTTTTTGATCGCTGGTTTCCCGCTGACAGGCACGCATCGCTGCGTGTGACAGGCGGGAGACCAGCGATCCGCTGGTAACCAAGGTACACAGCGGGTTTCCAGGCGCGGGGCTGTGCCTAGAAACCCGCTGTGTACCTTGGATACCAGCGCCCTGATGCAGGGAGCTGGTATCCAAGGTACACAGCGGGTTTCCAAGCGCTGCGCGGTGCCTGGAAACCCGCTGTGTACCTTGGTTACCAGCGGATCGCTGGTCTCCCGCCTGTCACACGCAGCGATGCGTGCCTGTCAGAGGGAAACCAGCGATCAAATAAAGGTCCTGACATTTCTGCGACGATCAGCGATACCCGGCAGGGGGGCTGATCGTCGCTGAATGTCACACACAGTGATATCGCTGGTGAGCTTGCTGCTGCGTCACAAAACTTGTGACTCAGCAGCGATCTCGGTAGCGATATCGCTATGTGAGACGGGCCCTTAAGCGATGTTACCCGCAGTGTCGCTGTCCCAGATCGCTGCCTGAGCTGCCTGTTTGGCAGCTCAGCAGCGATCATGTAGCGATACACCAGCGATCCTGACAAGTGCATATCGTTGTCGGGATCGCTGGTGTATCGTTATGTGACACCCAGCCTTTACTCTCCTGTCAGGCAGGAGAGGAACTCATTCATTTGGGGTTTACTGTGAGGCTGCAGCATTAGCTGCGGTCCCTGCAGTAAACATTAACCCTTTCTGAAGGATTACACCGTGGGACCTGACTGTGCATCGGATTGGTAAGAATAATTTTGCTTTATTATTTTATTTTTATTACAGGAAATGGTTTTAGCAGGTAAATAAAATATGGTCAAAAACTGTGTGATTATTTCATTAAACTTCTTTTTTATTAAAGTGTGTGTGTTTGATTTTTCTTTCATACAATAGGATTAATAATTGATAGTTGTCTAATTGACAGCTCTCAATTATTAACCTGGCTTAAAGTGACCTTTCAATTGCAAGGTCATTTTAACCCCTTATTAACCCATTCGCCACCGCTACAGGGCAATGGGAATAGACGGGCAAAGTGCCAGAAAGGGCAAATCTAATTAGAGATTTGCCCTTTCTGGGGTGTCTGGGGGCAGATGTTAAGTAGCCGGGGGGGCCAAAAAAAATGGTCCCTCTCTGGGCTATTATTATCTGCCCCCACTCACTGGCTTTGTCTGTCTGGTTGCGAAAATAGGGCGGGAGCCCACGCATTTTTTTTCAGCAATTTTACACCTCATATATATATATATATATATACATGTCATTGAATTTGTGACACATATATATATATATTTATA
The DNA here is from genome assembly GCA_033576555.1 of Oophaga sylvatica. NCBI lineage: Eukaryota > Metazoa > Chordata > Amphibia > Anura > Dendrobatidae > Oophaga > Oophaga sylvatica. Next base: position 421,967,498 of record JARQOD010000002.1, read on the forward strand.
TTTGTAGTTCATACACTTCTACATAGTATAATAGCCGCTAATTCAATTGCCGGCTTTTGTGAAAATGCAGAACCCGACATGAAATGACACTTGGTGTACATAGGGTTAACCATGTCTTTTCATGTCCTTTGCTATCTAATTTGCACAAACAATTAAATCAGACTATGTGTGCAAAATTTCACACCTGTAGGGGTTAATTAAAGGTGTAAATTCGTAGCAAAAAAGTCCGTTTTTTTTACAACGAATTTACACCTTTAATTAACCCTACAGGTGTGAAATTTTGCACACATAGTCTGATTTAATTGTTTGTGCAAATTAGATAGCAAAGGACATGAAAAGACATGGTTAACCCTATGTACACCAAGTGTCATTTCATGTCGGGTGACCCGACATGAAATGACACTTGGTGTACATAGGGTTAACCATGTCTTTTCATGTCCTTTGCTATCTAATTTGCACAAACAATTAAATCAGACTATGTGTGCAAAATTTCACACCTGTAGGGGTTAATTAAAGATGTAAATTTGTAGCAAAAAAGTCCGTTTTTTTTACAACGAATTTACACCTTTAATTAACCCCTACAGGTGTGAAATTTTGCACACATAGTCTGATTTAATTGTTTGTGCAAATCAGATAGCAAACGACATGAAAAGACATGGTTAACCCTATGTACACCAAGTGTCATTTCATGTCGGGTGCTTCTGTCTTTTCACTGAAGCCGGCTTTACCCGGCAATTGAATCAAAGGATATTTTACTATGTAGAAGTGTATAAACTATACATATATGTATATATATATGTCACAATGACATGTATATATATATATATATATATGTATTCTATGTGTGTATATTTAGTGTTTACAAGGAAAGAATGGGGTTTTTTTAGTTGCGATATTTTGTTCCCATAGACTTACATGGGACTTCCGGTATCGGTATCGGGTATCGCCGATTTTTTAGTGATATCGGCGATACCATTCCGATTCCGATACTTTAGGATATCGGAAAGTATCGCTCAACTCTAGTCAACACTGCAAATATTGACTTGCTGCATTAACTCATTCTAACTGTCAATATAAGCTTTTGTTACTCATATGTTTGCAATTATATTTCTGTCTGTGATAAAAACATCTGTCAAACACACATAAAAACCAGAGGGCAGCAGATCAGGTGAAAATATAATATTTGTGTCATTCTCAAAACTTTTGGCCATGACTGTAGACTGTATGGGACCGCTACCACCCAGACTGCACTGCATACAGGTATTACAGCAGCTGCCTTACAGCCACGGGGAATAAGAGTCCAGGGCCCAGGAAAAACGGAGCACCGGTCGCAGGCAGCGATTACACAGACTGTATGGGACCGCTACCACCCAGACTGAACCGTATACGGGTATTACAGCAGCCGCCATACAGCCGCAGGGAGTAAAAGTCCAAGCCCCAGTAAGAACAGATTAGATGCCTTCAGTGAAACTGACAGCCGATCGCAGGCTGCAGTTGATCATACTGTACGGGACCGCTAACAACCACACTGCTCTGCATACGGGTATCACAGCGGCCTCCATACAGCCGCAGAACATTACTGCAGCCCACCAAGAAGTGCTACATCATTTCCGCCACTCTGACGCCCACCGTGCATAGACTCAGTTTCCCGCCAAAATACTCAGCAGTACGCAGCTAAACGCACAATGTTTCGACGCGATACATGCTCACTCAAAACGAGGTCACGAGCAAGCTCTAACAAGTCTTCAATAAAAGAGCTTGCTGCTGTAGCTCGTGCCGATGCCATGGCAGCCAAAATGAGGTCCTCCTTTGCCGAACAAGAGATGCAATTAAAGTTGAAACAAGCAGAAAGAGAGGCGGAGAATGCACGCCTACAAGCCGAAACTGCACATTTGCAGGCAAAGCAAGAGGCGGAGAGTGCACTCCTGCGAGCGTCTCAAGAAAGACTTGTGACAGAAAAAGAGACAGCAGCTGCAATAGCTAAGGCAGAGTACTTGAATCCTGATTATGAGAGACACAGCAACGTTCTCAGAACAGAGCAGCAAGATCCAGCGCAGCGTGTCGCAGAGTACGTCCATCAACATTCCGGCATGGATGACAGCCCTGATGCACCACATTGACCAACCTTTGCCAATTACCAGTGATCCATACCTGAACTTCACTACTATAGACGAGGAGACGTCCAGCACAGAGATGTCAACCACAGTTACCATTCCACTGAGCAGAAGGTACAGCTCCCATCCCACCTTAAAGAGACACCTTCTTCACCGAGAAGGTACTGCACAGACTATCCAAAGTCAGAAGCGTCTTACAGGTATGGTGATACATCACACACTAGACATGACTATAACACACCGGCTCGTATCAGCACTGGCCAAGCCACCATGGACTTTGCAAAGTTCTTTGCTCGCCGAGAACTAGTTACAAAAGGACTTGTAAAGTTCACTGATAAACCCGAGAACTATAGGTCATGGCGAGCCTGTTTTCAGAACGCCATTCATGGTCTGGACCTTTCTAGTAGTGAGGAGTTAGATCTCCTAGTAAAGTGGCTCGGAAGTGAGTCGGTCGAGCATGCCAAAATACTAAGAGACATTAATATAAAGCATCCACACACAGGTTTACATAAAGTGTTGGAAAGACTTGATGAATGCTATGGGACAGTAGAAGTCATAGAGAATGCTTTATACAAAAGAACTGATGATTTCCCTAAGATAGGACCTAAAGGTTATCAAAGGCTTAGAGAATTGAGTGATTTATTGATAGTTACAGGTTGCTCAGGAGGAGGGAGACTTGACCAGATTGGCACTCTTAAGGTACTGCCACACTAAACAATCCCGCTAGCGATCACGATAACGACGCATACTAATGCGATCGCTAGCGGGATTGTTTCTATATCGCTAAGTGCGGCCACATTTAGCGATATAGTTAACGACGCTATCGCCGTTAGCGATCTTCTTAACGACTTTAGCGGTACAAAAGTACCGCTAAATCGCTAAGAAAAGGTGCCACACTAGCGATATATACTTACCCTGCGGGAGCGCCGACGAGAAAATAGGGTCCGGAACGATTTCAGCGACGAGCGAGATCACAGCAGGAAGCTCGTCGCTGGAAGCTGCCGCACTGAACAACATCGCTAACGGGATCGCTAAATAGTGACGTTTTTTAGCGATCCCGTTAGCGATATTGTTCAGTGTGGCATACCCTTTAGACACCACTAGGGGTGTCAATCCGATAATACAAAAACTTCCTTACAACCTACAAGAAAAGTGTGTTACATATGGTTCACAGTATGAGCAAACTCATAACGTACTGTTACCTCCTTTCACTGTATTCGTAGATTTTGTCACCCAACAAGCTACGATCAGAAATTACTATAGTTTTCACTTCACTCTGTCATATTTCACTGCCCCCGGTGTCAAACCCAGTAGGACACCAGTGGCAGTCCACAAACCTAACATTGTTTCCACAGGTCCTCCTCACAATGTGAGTAAACCCCCTCCAGAAGAGAACAAACCTCAGGATGTCAGTAAGCAGTGTCCTCTACACAAGAAACCAGATCCTCTACTAAAATGCAGAGCCTTCAGGGAGAAGTCTTTGAAGGATCGCAAAGGGTTCCTCAAGGAAAACAACATCTGCTTCAAATGTTGTGCGACAACCTCTCACCTCGCCAGGAAGTGTGAAGCTAGCGTGAAATGTGCAGAATGCAGCAGCACGGATCACAATACAGCCTTGCACCCTGAACCACATCCACGAGTGTAGTCGCAAGCAAAGAAGCACGATAGGAAGCAGAAGAACACTGACGAAGACACCCCTGTGGTCAGCTCTCAATGTACTGAGATCTTAAGGGACTCACAGGAGGAAGGTCCTGTTCTAAAATCTGCCTTGTCCGAGTCTATCCAGCAGGCCACAAGGACAAAGCCCTCAAGATATATGCAATCCTGGATGACCAAAGTAACAGCTCTCTAACCAGGTCCATCTTCTTTGACAACTTGAGCATTGTAGGCCCCGGTTCTCCCTACTCCCTGAGGATGTGTTCAGGTACTGTTGAGATGGAGGGGAGGAAAGCAACCGGATACAAGGTGGAGTCCATAGATGGCCAAACCTGCCTATCGTACCAACCATCCTGGAGTTCAACCAGATTCACGACAACAGGTCAGAGATACCTTAACCGGAGGTGGCGACACATCACCCTCATCTGAAGCATATAGCCCACCTGATACCTGAGTTGGATCCAGAGGCCCCAATATCTTTACTCTTGGGAAGAGATATACTACGAGTCCACAAGGCCAGAGAATATATCAACGGCTTCATACGCTCAGAGGCTCGACCTTGGATGGGTCATTATAGGAGACGTCTGTCTAGGAGGAGCACACAAGCCGACCTCAGTCAACAGTATGCTTACCAGCACACTAGAAAATGGATGTCTGTCTCTCTTCCAGCCATGTCACAATAGTCTGCTTATAAAGGAATTACCAAGCAGCACTCCCCTACCTTGCCGTTTCTCAGTTCCTGCCAATGAAGACCACGCCTGTGAAGGCGAACAAGACCACATAGGATGTACAGTTTCCACAAGACAAAGGAAGACAACAAGGTAGCAATGTCTATAGAAGAGAGAATGTTCTTGGACATCATAAATAGACAAATAGTCAAGGACAAGTCGAACAGTTGGATCGCACCTCTACCATTTCGACCTCAGAGAAGGCGCCTAACCAACAACAGGGAACTGGTCTACAGTCGATTCATCTCCCTCAGGCACAAGCTTCAGAAGTCACCTGAGACGAAGGAACATTTCTTTACCTTCATGGAGAAAATATTTCAGAACAACCACGCAGAGATTGCACCTGCACTAAGGCCCTCAGAGGAGTGTTGGTACTTGCTCATCTTTGGAGTGTACCACCCTAAGAAGCCAGGTCAACTAAGAGCGGTATTCGACTCAAGCGCCAAATGTGAAGACATTTCATTGAATGATGTCCTACTGTCGGGCCCATATCTCAACAACAGACTTCTGGAAGTACTACTCTGTTTCCGCAGAGATTCGGTGGCATTTATGGCTGACATACAACAGATGTTCCAGTTTTATCATCAAAGAAGAACACAGAAACTACTTGAGGTTCTTCTGGTACCGTGACAACAATCTGGACAAAGACATCACAGAGTACCGGATGAGGGTACACATCTTCGGGAACAGCCCTTCCCCAGCAGTCGCTATCTACGGCCTCCAAAATTCCACCAAAGAGGGCGAAGAAGAGTACATGTCAGACGTCAGATTCTTCATAAAAAAGGACTTCTACTTAGACGACTGTTTGAAGTGCACACCGACAAATGAGGCTGCAGTCTACTAAAAAGGGCTCAAGTAATGCTCGCTCAGTCTAACCTAAGGTTACACAAGATTTCCTCCAACAGTCGAGAGTTGATGGAAGCCGTTCCCTCTAGTGATGAGCGAACGCGCTCTCCACTACTCGTTACTCGCCCGAGTATCAGGGTACTCGTCATACTCGGCGAGCAGCGAGCATTTCTGGGATTATTCGGTGGGAACAGGGGTCTCCACCCAGCATTTTTGGCGGACTTTAGAGATCCAATCACGCTGCAGGGAATGTCTGCCAGGCCATGAAACGCCACAGCCATCTTTGTTGTGGTCATGCAGTGATTGGCTAGGCCGCACAGCATCATTACAATTATAAGAGACCGGACTCCACCCTGCTCGCCGCATTCAGCTCCGGATTCAGACAGTGTAGGGAGAGCTGCTGACGAGATAGGGTCAGATTTGGCCCATGCAGTGAATTGAATATCCCAGGGGTTCTCTGTCTTGGTGTTGCTTCTCTGATATTCCAAAACCATATATCAAACTAAATGAAATGAAATGGTTTACTGTATGTAAACCATGTGTTATTTCATGTCGGGTTCTGTAATGATTTAGCAGAAGCCGGCAACTGAATTAGCGGCTATTATGCTATGTAGAAGTTTATGAACTATAAATATAGGGCTCCTGGGCCCTGTTGGACACGGGTCCACAGTCAACACTCTCCTTCCCCAGGCTGGGGTGAGTCTAGTGGTGACTGAGGGCCCGGGCGCGTTAAACAGGGCCCAGGGGGAAGCTAGTGTGGACCGGGCCAGGGGGAAGCTAGTGGTGACTGGGGGCCTGGCCGCTTCCAACAAGGCCCAGAGGAGGCTAATGGGAATGGGGGCCTGTGTCCAACAGGAGCCCTGGGCCCTGTTTGATAGGGGCCCCCAGTCCCCACTCGTCCAACAGGGCCCACTAACCTCCCTCTGGGCACTGTTGGGCCCCCAGTCCACACTAGCTTCCCCTGGTCACTGTTTGATGAGGAACCCCAGTCCCGACTAGCCTCCCCTTGTTCACAGTTGGACGAGGGCCCCCAGTTCCCCACTATCCTTTCCCTGGGCCCTGTTGGACGCGGGCGACCAGTCACCACTATCCTCCCCCTGGACACATTTGGACGAAGGCCCTCAGTCCCCACTAGCCTCCCCCTGGGCCCTATTGGATGCGGCCCCCTATCCCCACTAAACTCCTCATAGGCATTGTTGGACATGGCCCCTAGTGCCCACTAGCCTCCTCCTGGGCCCTGTTGGATGGTAAAGTGGCCCCTAATCCCCACTAGCCTCCCCCTGGGCCCTATTGGACGGTCAAATGATCCCCAGTCCTCACTAGCCTCTACCTGGGCCCTATTGGATGCGGCCCCCCATCCCTACTAAACTCCTCATGGGCATTATTGGACGTGGCCCCCAGTGCCCACTAGCCTCCTCCTGGGCCCTGTTGGACAGTAATGTGGCCCCTAATCCCCACTAGCCTCCCCCTGGGCCCTATTGGATGGTCACGCGGTCCCCAGTCCCCACTAGCCTCCCCTGGGCCCTGTTGGATGCGCCCCCCCATCCCCACTAGCCTTCTCATGGGCACTGTTGGATGTGGCCCCCAGTGCCCACTAGCCTCCTCCTGGGCCCTGTTGGATGTTAACGTGGCCCCCATTGCCCACTAGCCTCCCCCTGGACCCTACTGAATGCGGCCCCTAGTCCCCACTAGCCTCCTACTAGGCCCTGTTGAACAGTCACGTGGCCCTCAGTCCCAACTAGCCTCCCCCTGGGCTCTGGTGGACAGTCACGCAGCCCCCAGTCCCCACTAGCCTCCCTTAGCCCCTGTTGAACGTGGCCCCCAGTCCCCAATAGCTTCCTCCTGGGCCTTGTTGGATGGTCACGTGGCCCCCAGTTCCCTCTAGCCTCCCCCTGGGCCCTATTGGATGTGGCCCCCAGTCCCCACTTGCTTCCTCAATTGCCCTGTTGGTCACAGCTTCCGTCTCCACTATCCTCCTACTGTGCCCTGTTGGATGGTCACATGGCCCCCAGTCCCCACTAGCCTCCACCTGGGCCCTATTGGACGGTCACGTGGCCCCCAGTCCCCACTAGCCTCCCCCCGCTCCACATTGGACACAACCCCAGTCCCCACTAGCTTTCTTCTGGGCCCTGTTGGATGGTGATGTGGCCCCCAGTCCCCACTAGCCTCCCCCTGGACCCTGTTGGACATGGCCCCCGGTCCCCAATAGCCTCTCCCTGGACCCTGTTGGATGCGGCCCCAGTCCCCTCTAGCCTCCTCCTGGGCCCTGTTGGATGCAGGTCCCCAGTCACCACTAGCCTCCCCCTGGGTAAAGTTAAACAGGGGCAAGAATGGAGACATGGGGAAAGAATGGAGACACAGGGGGAAGGATGGAGACACAAGGGGAAGAATGGAGACACAGGGGGAAGAATGGAGATGCAGGGGGAAGAATGGAGACACAGGTGGAAGAATGGAGACGCAGGGGGAAGAATGGAGATGAAGGGGGAAGAATGGAGATGCAGGTGGAAGAATGGAGACGCAGGGGGAAGAATGGAGATGCAGGGGTAGTATGGAGATGCAGGAAGAAGGCTGGAGACACAGGGGCAGGATGGAGACACAGAGGGCAGAATGGAGACAGATGGGGCAGGATCATGGGCAGTATGGAGACACATGGAGCAGGAACATGGGGCAGGATGGAGACACATGGTGCAGAATCATGGGCAGGATGGATACAATGGAGACAGATGGGGCAGGTTCATGGGACAGATGGGGCAGGATGGGACATCACATGGTGGCAGAATGGATGCTCAGGAGAGCAGGATGGGAGAACATATGGCTGGAGCCAGGAATGAGACACATGGGGGCCAGGATGGGGTATATTTTTACCATAGGGGCTAATTAAGCGATGATATTACTACAGTGTTGTATTTATTTTATTTTTTGAGGATACTGTTTTAAATGGAAGGGCGGTCCTGCAACTGTGCAGAGCAACACTGTCGCCTTTTTTTCTTCATCTGGTGTATTTGAAATTTGGGGAAAAAATAAGTATTGTGTCCTGCAAGCGGTTCTCTAGATAACTGTGTTATTTCCTGCAGAGACGAGCCCTGGCTGGAAGAAGTGACGGCGGTCCATGCTGAATGAAGATTAAAAGCGAAGATGAAGGACTTCACCTAGAAAAGTCACTGGTGAGTCAGTGTGTTACCTGTACACTGACACTATACACTGTATACTTTATACAGAGCTCCTGTGAATAATGTCACCGTGATCACTGTATTACCTGTACACAGACACTGCATACTAAGTACAGATGTGTGTATAATGGCACTTACGGTGACATTAGTATTGTGGGGTTTTTTTGTGTGGTGGTATTTGTTCCTTGTATTTGCTATTATTTGGTCACCATGTGGTGGTAATATGTGGTCTGGTCATGGTGTGATGGTATTTATTCCTTGTATTTGGTATTATTGGTCATCATATAGTGGTAATCTGTGGTCAGGACATAGTGTGATGGTATTTGTTCCTTGTATATGTTATTATTTGATCACTATGTGGTGGTAATATTGTGTCTGGTCAAAAGGCAGTGGTATTTGTCCCCTCTATGTGATATTATTGGTCATTTTAAAAATTGAAAATTTTTTTTTACCTAAATTGTATTGGAAATTTTAACAAATGTTTAATAGGTTAGAGTAGAGTAGAGCTCGTCCAAAAGAGTCTACCTTGTCGTGGTGGCAGCCTAAATAATCTTTTGACTGTGAACAGTTCGAGGGCTGGAGGCGGGGCTGGGGTGTAGCCTGGTTGGAGTCTCAAGGGGCTCCGAAAATTTTGCCAGTATGGGGCACCGAAATTCCTAGTGGCAGCCCTGCGTGCAAATGCCATTTACTTAGATATGTTGAAAATCTTGCACCGAAGCCCCATTATTCAACACTTGGGTAGATTAACTTAGACCTTTTACAGTCAGGGCCAGAAATATTTGGACAGTGACACAATTTACGCGAGTTGGGCTCTGCATGCCACCACATTGGATTTGAAATGAAACCTCTATAACAGAATTCAAGTGCAGATTGTAACGTTTAATTTGAAGGGTTTGAACAAAAATATGTGTTAGAAAATGTAGGAATTGTACACATTTCTTTACAAACACTCCACATTTTAGGAGGTCAAAAGTAATTGGACAAATAAACATAACCCAAACAAAATATTTTTATTTTCAATATTTTGTGGTGAATCCTTTGGAGGCAATCACTGCCTTAAGTCTGGAACCCATGGACATCACCAAACGCTGGGTTTCCTCCTTCTTAATGCTTTGTCAGGCCTTTACAGCCGCAGCCTTCAGGTCTTGCTTGTTTGTGGGTCTTTCCCTCTTAAGTCTGGATTTGAGCAAGTGAAATGCATGCTCAATTGGGTTAAGATCTGGTGATTGACTTGGCCATTGAAGAATGTTCCACTTTTTTGCACTCATGAACTCCTGTGTAGCTTTGGCTGTATGCTTGGGGTCATTATCCATCTGTACTATGAAGCGCCGTCCAATCAAGTTTGCAGCATTTGGCTGAATCTGGGCTGAAAGTATATCCCGGTACACTTCAGAATTCATCCGGCTACTCTTGTCTGCTGTTATGTCATCAATAAACACAAGTGACCCAGTGCCATTGAAAGCCATGCATGCCCATGCCATCACGTTGCCTCCACCATGTTTTACAGAGGATGTGGTGTGCCTTGGATCATGTGCCGTTCCCTTTCTTCTCCAAACTTTTGGCTTCCCATCATTCTGGTACAGGTTGATCTTTGTCTCATCTGTCCATAGAATACTTTTCCAGAACTGAGCTGGCTTCTGGAGGTGTTTTTCAGCAAATTTAACTCTGGCCTGTCTATTTTTGGAATTGATGAATGGTTTGCATCTAGATGTGAACCCTTTGTATTTACTTTCATGGAGTCTTGTCTTTACTGTTGACTTAGAGACAGATACACCTACTTCACTGAGAGTGTTCTGGACTTCAGTTGATGTTGTGAACGGGTTCTTCTTCACCAAAGACAGTATGCGGCGATCATCCACCACTGTTGTCTTCCATGGGCTCCCAGGTCTTTTTGGATTGATGAGTTCACCAGTGCTTTCTTTCTTTCTCAGGATGTACCAAATTGTAGATTTTGCCACTTCTAATGTTGTAGCAATTTCTTGGATGGGTTTTTTTCTGTTCTTGCAGCTTAAGGATGGCTTGTTTCACCTGCATGGAGAGCTCCTGTGACCGCATGTTTCCTTCACAGCAAAACCTTCCAAATGCAAACACCACACCTCAAATCAACTCCGGCCCTTTCATCTGCTTAATTGAGAATGACATAACAAAGGGATTGCCCACACCTGTCCATGAAATAGCCTTGGAGTCATTTGTCCAATTACTTTTGGTCCCTTTAAAAACAGGGTTGCACATGTTAAGGAGCTGAAACTCCTTAACCCTTCATCCAATTATAATGTGGATGCCCTCAAATGAAAGCTGAAAGTCTGAACTTCAACTGCATCTGATTTGTTTTGTTTCAAATTCATTGTGGTAATGTCTAGAACCAAAATTAGATAAATGTTGTCTCTGTCCAAATATTTATGGACCTAACTGTATGTCTATCATTGGCGACTTCTGGATGTACCAAATAAATATTGTGAAGTGGATTTTCATGGGCTCATCCAGTATGTGGTTTCCAAGGCGTAATGGGGTGCATATGACTAGGCAGCAGGGCAGACATTGCTGTCACTGTGTAAACAAAAGAGTACAGGAGTACAAAAGGAATATGGTGATATGAATTTTACGGGGCCCATCCAGTATGTGAGTTCCAAGATGTAATGGGGTGCATATGATTAGGCAGGAGGGCTGGCCTTGCTGCCAATGTGTAAAACAAAAGAGTACGGGAGTACAAAATGAATATGGTGAAGTGGTTTTTATGGGGTCTGTTGTGAGCGTGTTGGAGACGACTTCAGAGCTGAGGCTCCCTCTGGTGGTTGCTGAGGTTATTGAACCTATGTTGAACAGCAAGTCCACCACCTGCAATTGATGAATGGTTATCAGGTGGGATGGACTGGCCTGATATATGTGAGCTGACCTCCCATGATCCTCGCCGGTGATCAATTGTTCTTCCTGGTCTAGGTTGGAATTCAGCTTGCTTTTCTGCTGTCTCCTGCTATCACTCAGATAAGTTACTTTCTGTTTTTTTTTACTGTAGCTTGATTTTCCTTGTATTTGCTGCCTTGCTTTTTGAGTTCAGCCGGGTCCCCTTTGGGGGCTTGTGCTGGTCTCTGTTCTCTTTTTGTATTTGTTCATTTGCTCAGTTCTTGTAATTTTGCACTGCTGGGTAGCTGCGTGTTCACACCAGAGATCTGATATAGGTGGTCGAGACAGTGTGGTCTCAGCATTTTTGGATTCAGAAGTGTTGGAGTTTTTCCTAGGGTTTTTCTGGGTTGCAGACAGTATTCTCTCCTGTGCTGTCCTATCTAGACAGTTTTGTGGCCCCAGCGTTTGCTCATTCTATTTTCTGTCTGTGTTCGTGTTTTCATCTTGTCTAACCGCCATTATATGTTTGGGGGCTTCCTATTCTTTTGGGGCTCTACTCCGGGGCAGTTAGCTTTCCTCTTTCCATCTTCAGGGGTAGCTAATCTCTCGGCTGTGACTTCCCCAATGGAAGTCAAGCATTTGTCCGATCGTGTGGAGCAGCTTGCTGCTGAAGTTCGGAGTATTACTATCTATATTGCTGGGTTGCCTGTTGTGGAACCTAGGATTAGTGTTGAGCGATACTTCCCGATATCTAGAAGTATCGGATCGGATTGGATCGGACCGATACCCAAAAAGTACCGGGTATCGCCGATTCTGATACCGGAAACCAATGCAAGTCAATGGGACAGAAATATCGTAATTAAAATAAACCCTTTCTTTCCTTGTAAACACTAGATATACACACATAGAATACATATATATATATATATATATATATACATGTCATTTAGATATACATATATTTATAGTTCATACACTTCTACATAGTAAAATAGCCGCTGATTCAATTGCCGACTTTTGTGAAATTACTGAACCACCCAACATGAAATGACACATGGTTTACATACAGTTAACCATGTCATTTCATGTAATTTGATATATGTTTTTCACTAACAATTACATGAGTGTATGTGTGCAAAATTTCATACATGTAGGGGTTATTTAAAGGTGTAAATTCATTGAAAAAAAATGCGTGGGCTCACGCGCTATTTTCTAAACCAGACAGACAAAGCCAGCGAGTGGGGGCAGATAATAATAGCCGAGGGAGGGTGCATTTATTTTGTGCCCCCCCTGGCTACTAACATCTGCCCCCAGCCACCCAGAAAAGGCAAATCTATAATTAGATTCGCCCTTTCTGGCACTTTGCCGGTCTATTCCCATTGCCCTGTAGCGGTGGCGAATGGGTTAATAATGGGTTAAAGCCACCTTGCTATTGAAAGGTGACTTTAAGCCAGGTTAATAATTGAGAGTTGTCAATTTGACAACTCTCAATTATTAATCCTATTGAAGGAAATAAAAAAAACACACACACATGAAGAGTAAATAATTTTAATGAAATAAACACACATTTTTTTGACCATCGTTTATTTAACTGGTAATCCTTGCGAAGCCCTTTGTGTCCTCTAATAAAGAAAAAATAATAAAACAACATTATTCTTACCTATCCGCCGCTCTGTTAGGTCCCACGTTGTACTCCTTCACAAAGGGTTAACTGCCTTACAGCCAAGCAGTGCAGATAATGCTGCCTGCTCAGCTGTAAGCTCCGAATCAATGATTTCCTCTCCCAGCTGACAGGAGAGGAAGTGATTAGTGTGGATAGCTTCATTGATTGCTTCCCACTTTCACTTCAGGTCAGCCGGGATTCCCTCTGACGTCACTGATGCTGTGCGGTGTCCACGGCTGACCTGAAGTGAAAGTGAGAAGCAATCAATTAAGCTTTCCACACTAATCACTTCCTCTCCTGTCAACTGGGAGAGGAAATCATTCATTCGGGGGTTTACTGCGAGGCTGGCAGCATTAGACAGACAAAGCCAGCGAGTGGGGGCAGATAATAATAGCCTAGAGAGGGACCATTATGTTTGGGCCCCCCCTGGCTACTAACATCTGCCCCCAGACACCCCAGAAAAGGCAAATCTATAATTAGATTCGCCCTTTCTGGTACTTAGCCCATCTATTACCATTGCCCTGTAGCGGTGGCGAATCGGTTAGTAATGGGTTAAAGCCACCTTGCTATTGAAAGGTGACTTTAAGCCAGGTTAATTGAGAGCTGTCAATTAGACAACTATCAATTATTAATCCTATTGTATGAAATAAAAATAAAACACACACACCTTAATAAAAAATCATTTTAATGAAATAATGAAACAGTTTTTGACCATATTTTATTTTCCAGGTAAATCCATTCGACGCCCTTGTTCACCTGTAATAAAAATAAAATAATAAAGCAACATTATTCTTACCTATCCAGTGTTCAGTCAGGTCCCCCGATGTAATCCTTCTAAAAGGGTTAATGTTTACTGCAGGGACCGCAGCTAATGCTGCCAGCCTCACAGTAAACCCCAGAATGAATCATCTCCTCTCCTGGCTGACAGTAGAGGTAGTGATTAGTGTGGGAAGCTTAATTGATTGCTTCCCACTTTCACTTCAGGTCAGCCGGGGACACCGCACAGCATCAGTGACATCAGAGGGAATCCCGGCTGACCGGAACTGAACTGATTAACAAAAATAGGGGATCCCCTCGAAAAAAAATGGCGTGGGGTCCCCCTATTTTTGTTAACCAGCCAGATGAAGCAGACTCAGTAGTCTCAGTAGTCTTAACGCTGTTAAGGATCCAAGATCCATGAACCTTGCAAGCCTCATAATACCAGGCCACAGCAGTCTGCTTATCTTGGTTGGTTAACAAAAATAGGGGATCCCCTCGAAAAAAAAATGGCATGGGGTCCCCCCTATTTTTGTTAACCAGCCAGATGAAGCAGACTACTGAGGCCTCGTATTTCAGGCTGGTAAGGATCCAATATCCATGAACCTTGCAAGCCTGATAATACCAGGCCACAGCAGTCTGCTTATTTTTTGGCTGGTTAACAAAAAATAGGGGATCCCCTTGAAAAAAAAATGGCGTGGGGGGTCCCGCTAATTTTGTTAACCAGCCAAGTAAAAAGCAGACTGATACAGCCTGCTATTAAAAGACTGTCAAGGCCCATGGATTTTGGCCCTCAACAGCCTAAAAATACCAGGCTGCAGCAGCCCCACGATTGGCGCATGCAAAGATGCGCCAATTGTGGCACTTTACCCGGCTCTTCCCACTTGCCCTGTAGCAGTGGCAAGTGGGGTAATAAGGGGTTAATGTCACCTTTGATTGAACGGTGACAATATGCCGGTTAATAATGGAGAGGCGTCAATAAGACACCGATCCATTATTGATCATAAAGTTTGTAAATTTTTTAAAAAATACACAGCCAGAATAAAGTCTTTTAATGAAATAAGACACAACACAGTTTTCATTATTTTTTATTGTACTCTCATCCTGCGATGCCATCAATCTCCTGTAAAAAAACAAAAATAACAAACCAACACAAATACTCCCTGTCTGACGTAGTCCAAGATAACAAGGGTCCCACGACGAGTCCAGCTCTGCTACATCTGGATGTCATCCGGACTGCTTTACGGCCAGCTGTCGCAAGAGTACAGCTGGCCGAGATTACCCAGTACCCGGCAGTCACATGCAGTTATCGCGAGAAGCTGTACGTGACCACCATGGAGAGGGTAATGGCGGCCATTCATGATGTGACCACCGGGATCTTCTGCCAGGTAAGTGTTTTGAATGATGTTGATGTGTTTTTTCAGGCTCTGGGGTTGTTATATGATGAACCTAATGTTACTGATAAAGCTGAGAAAACCTTGTTGGCATTAAATCAGGGTCAAGAAGCCGCAGAGCTGTATTGTCAGAAATTCAGAAAGTGGGCAGTCCTTACTAAATGGAATGATGATGCTCTAGCAGCTCTTTTTCGGAAGGGTCTGGCAGAGACTGTAAAAGGATGTTATGGTGGGATTCCCTGTCCCCTCTGGTCTCAATGACTCTATGTCATTAGCTTTTCAAATTGACAGACGTTTGCGTGAGCGTAAAAATATGCGTGAGATTGTGATGCCTTGCGGGCCAGCCCCTGAGCCCATGCAGTGTGATGGAGTGAATTCTGGGGCACAGCGTCATGAGTTTCCAAAGCGTAATAAGTTGTGCTTCTAATGTGGTGACGCTTCTCATGCTATTTCCGTCTGTCCCAAAAGGGGAAGACGTTTTGCATCTCAGGTGTTTTGGGTAGTGTTCAGACTAAATTTCTGTTGACTGTTACCTTGATTTGCTCCATGTCCACATTTTCGGCTCAGGCTTTTGTTGATTCAGGAGCAGCTATAAACCTGATGGATTTTGATTTTGCCAAACGTTGTGGTTTTCCCATGATACCCCTGCAGAGGTCTATTCCTTTGCTGGGCATTGATTCTACCCCTTTGGCGGAGAATAAACCCCAGTTTTCTACCCAGGTGATAATGCGGGTTGACTTGGACCACTAAGAGAATTGTAAACTTTTGGTGTTACATAATTTACATGACATTGTTGTACTGGGTTTTCCTTGGTTACAGACTCATAATCCTGTTTTGGATTGGAAATCTGTGTCTGTGACCAGTTGGGGTTGTCAATGTGTTCGTGCTGACACTCCTGTTTTTTCTGCCTCTCCCCAGACTCAAGATGTCCCTGACTATTTGACTGATTTTTCTGATGTGTTTAGTGAGAGTAAAGGGTATACCACACTAAGCGAGATCGCTAACGATCGCTACGTCACTATTTAGCGATCACGTTAGCGGCGTCGCTGTGTGTGGCATGTAGCAGCGATGTGGCCCCTGCTGTGATGTCGTTGGTCGTGCACGAACGGTTTGGGCCGTATTTTGATCGTTGGCGTCCCGCTGGTGAGCCTGAATCGCTGTGTTTGGCACCTTTTGTGAACCATGTGCGACCTCGTTGACGACGCATTAGTCAGCGGCGCAGGCGGGACTGGAATTTCTTTAGTAACGCCCTTTCAGCTCCGATTGGTGACCACAACATCACCTCAGCAATAAAAACTGCGCCCCCATCCATTGTTTCCAGAGCGCTTTGTGGTGACTCCAACGGTGCTTTGTGCGTTGTTGCGAGGATAGTATCGTGTGTCGGAGTGTGTCGGAGTTTTACGATCCTGTTTGAGTCGCTACAGGAGTTTTGCGATCCAGTTTGAGTCGCTACAGTGTCCCTTTGTGCATTGTTGCGAGGAGATGTGTGGGTTTTGCGATCCTGTCTGAGTCGCTAGAGCGCTTCATCTTTGCCATTTGGATTTGGATCTTCTGGCTATTTGGATTCAAGGTACATATTGTTTGTGATGTTGTGTGATGCGTTTTTTTGACCTTTTATTTTTGTCTGCTTTATTTATTTTACACCCCCCACCATTTTAGGCTTTTGTAAACTG
Source organism: Oophaga sylvatica (assembly GCA_033576555.1). NCBI lineage: Eukaryota > Metazoa > Chordata > Amphibia > Anura > Dendrobatidae > Oophaga > Oophaga sylvatica. The sequence goes on from JARQOD010000002.1 coordinate 421,984,339, forward strand.
TTTTTTAAATGTTAACTGAAAAGTTAACAATAAACACTTTTTTATTTTTTTTATTTTATTATTTATTTCATTTTTTTTAAACACATTAGTAATAGTAATTAACTTTTCTCTTCTTTACCGTACAGGTTGCACATAATGAACCTGTCCACCGCGGAGCGTGTGATTGTGGCAGTTGCATTATCAATGGAGGCAGATCGACAAGAAGAGGCACGGGTGGAAGAGAGGCACTCCAAACGAAAGCGTCGCATGTGGACCAGAGAATGGCTGGAGCAGAGGTCCAAATTCACCCACATGCATCTAGTGAGGGAGTTGCAGGAGAAGAATCCGCAGGATTTCCGGAATTATCTACGGATGTCGGAGGATTCATTCAAGCTCCTACTGGAATGTGTGAGGCCACTCATTGAACGGCAGGATACACGGATGCGTGCAGCTGTTTCAGCAGAGGAACGTTTGGCAGTAACGCTGCGATTTCTGGCAACCGGACGTTCAATGAAAGACTTGCAATTTTCTGCTGCAGTTTCTCGATTGCTGCTTGGCGTACTAATTCCGGAGACATGCAACGCCATCGTCCGCAGTTTACGGAGCTACATGCCTTTTCCCAAATCAGTGGCGGAATGGCAAATTATTGCCTCTGATTTTGAAAGGATTTGGCAGTTCCCAAACTGTGGTGGTGCCTTGGATGGCAAACATGTGCGGATCACGCAACCAGTCAACAGCGGACCCTTTTTTCATAATTACAAGGGCTACTTCAGCATGATCCTCATGGCCCTTGTTAATGCCAATTATGAGTTTATTAACGTTGATGTTGGCATTAACGGAAGGGTTTCTGACGGTGGCGTTTTGGAGCACACAAGTTTTGGTGAACGGTTGTTGAATAATAAACTTAACTTGCCAACCAACATGGACACCACCGCCAACCTAAACTTTGTGTTTGTGGGCGATGAAGCCTTCCCCCTTCATGCGCATCTTGAGAAACCATACCCACAAAAGACTTTGACAGGGGAAAGGCGGATTTTTAATTACAGACTGTCTAGGGCACGGCGCGTTGTGGAGAATGCCTTCGGCATAATGGCAACCGCTTCAGGGTTTTTCACACACCTATCAACATGAAGCTGGAATCGATAGACTCTGTGGTGTTGGCCTGTTGTGTGCTGCACAATTTTCTAAGAAAACGCAATGCTGGTACTTACAGTCCGCCAGGCTTCATGGACTCGGACAGCAATGGTGACGTGGTGCTTGGAGAATGGCGTGACAATGATCCCGCTATTGCAGGCCTTCAACCTGTCAATCAAGGCAGGAGCAAGGACGATGCGAAGGCCGGCCGAGACAAGTACTGCCATTACTTTAATGGGCCTGGTGCAGTGAGTTGGCAGCAGCAGATATAGTTTGATTAATGTTTTACTTTTGCCTTTTTTAACTATCTTTTTATAATAAAAATTTTTATTTTAAAAATGCATTCGTGTTTTTTCAATTATTTTACCAATATGGGAGAAGGGCTAATGATGGGTGAGATGTGGGGAGGGAGTAATGGGGATGGCAACGAGACATGTTACCAGCACCTGTAGTTTTAAAAATATTTTCTAATGTTTTTTGTTGTCTATATTTTTTTTTTACATTGTATCTACTTGTCACACACGGGGTCATGGGAGTAGCAGTCATAGGAGTTCCAGCATTGTTTAAAAATAAAAAAGAAAAAAATTACAAAAATTTACAACAATTATTTTAAAGACACTAGCACTCAAATCTTATAATTAAAATTAATAACAAATAATACACCACAGCTGCGTATATAAAGTTTAAATATATAATATATATTTTTCATCATGTATGAGAGATAAAAAATTGTGATAAAAATTTAAAAAAAAAAAATTGGGAGGTAAAGGTCTACATTCACCTGGTAATCTTTTGTCACACTTGCGTTCTCGAATCCGACGCAAGACACCACTGCGATCGCAAGGTGACGATTCTCACATATTGCCCCAGCTATGCACAGATATGCAACGCCACTGTGATCGCAAGGTGACGATTCTCACATATTGCCCCAGCTATGCACAGATATGCGACGCCACTGTGATTGCAAGGTGACAATTCTCACATATAGCCCCAGCTATGCACAGATATGCGACGCCACTGTGATCGCAAGGTGACGATTCTCACATATTGCCCCAGCTATGCACAGATATGCGACGCCATTGTGATCCCAAGGTGACGATTCTCACATATTGCCCCAGCTATGCACAGATTTGCGACGCCACTGTGATCGCAAGGTGACGATTCTCACATATTGCCCCAGCTATGCACAGATATGCGACGCCACTGTGATCGCAAGGTGACGATTCTCACATATTGCCACAGCTATACACAGATATGCGACGCCACTGTGATCGCAAGTTGATGTGCGTGGCTGGGGCGCATGGCTGCTGCAGTCACTTTGCGATCACAATAGCGTCTTGCGTTACAAGTGTGGCCGCACATACGTACGCTGTGACATCATGACGCTGGTGTCCTTCATGCGTTGTTATTTGTATAGCAATGGCGGCGAGACAGCGTTGCGCTGCCTGGAGTGATGGGGAGGTGCGCTATCTCATGCGCAAAACGGATCTCTGGGACTATGAGTGCAGGCTACCTGTGGCGCTTCCTATGCGCCACAAAAAGGTAGTCCTGCACAAAATCCGCGGGGCCTGGCGAGACACTTTGGCGTGCAGCGGACCAGTAAGCAGATACGCAAAAAGCTGGCGGACCTTCGCTACCGCTCCAGCGAGAGGGTATCGGGGGAGGTTATGTTTTGTGGGTTATCTACCTATATCAATGCACCCGCAGTGATGGGAGTACCAGTAGTGAAGGGGTTACAGGCATTGATGGAAGTACTGGCAGTAACGGGAGTAGCAGTAGTGATGGAAGTACAAGTAGTGAGGGGGTTTACAGTCATTGATGGAAGTACTGGCAGTAACGGGAGTACCAGTAGTGATGGAAGTACAAGTAGTGAGGGGGTTTACAGGCATTGATGGAAGTACTGGCAGTAACGGGAGTACCAGTAGTGATGGGAGTATCAGTAGTGAGGGGGTTACAGTCATTGATGGAAGTACTGGCAGTGACGGGGTTAGTAGAAGGATTATTTGACTGAATTGTATATTTTATTTACAGCACCACCTTCACCATCACCAGCTCCAGCTGCTCCACCGTCCCCAGCTACCCCTCCACCTCCATCATCTCCTTCCCGGGTACCCCTCCACCTCCATCATCTCCTTACCTCAAAACCCCTTCGCCTGCAGCAACCCCCCTTCTGATTTGGGGTCTTCCAGCCCTTTCCAAGACTATGGCTTCTCTCCAGTGTCACCCCGTGACATGGATGCAGGCTCCCCTTCAGGCAATTTACGCACATTATATAAGCTTCAGACAAGTTTGAGAACTTTGTTAGGTCTTATGTAGTGTTGAGCGATACGATACTGCAAGTATCGGGTATTGGCCGATATTAGCTCTATCGGCCTTTCGATACTTTGTTTCGATATTTTCCATATATCGTATACCGGAATCGGAAGTTCCCATAATTCTTTGCGAGGCAATGTGATTTTAGTCAGCCAATGAGGAATCTTAAGAAGTGTGGGCACATCCTGTACTGCAGCGGTCATGTTAACTAATGGCATGGCTGTGATTGGATGCTTAAATGTTGTCAGAATGCACTATAAAAGGCGCCGCCGCTATTTTAGCGTCACTGTGCTGTGAATTCAGTAAGGGACAGAACGCTGCTGTGCTGACTCTGAGGGACAGTTAGAGATTGCGATTTAGTGTACTGTGCTGTAGGCAGGCTAGCACCAACCGCTGTGTAAAGCTTCCTTTTGCCTGCAGTGTTGTTTTAACAGCTCTGCAAGGTGTGTGTGAGTGCAGGTGACGCTGCAGTTTGCTCTGCATGCAACGCTGTCTGTAGGCATCTGCACGTGTCACTCACAGACTCTTTTTTTTTTCTTCAGTGTAATTCTTGCAGCTCCATGCAATTTAACTATTAGTGTGACGCGCTTCCACCGTATCCAATACATTGGTTGCAAACACTATAGAAGTAGACAAAGGAGTAGCCTTTCACAGATTGTGAACAGTTGTGTTTCAGTGTTCACTTCAGTCTGTGTTTTTTATTTTTTGAGTGCACATCACGCTCCAGTTACTTGTTCAAGCACTGCTGCTTGTACTCTGCTGAGCGTGTCTCAGTGCCTCATCCTTTTCATTTATCTGCAATTGGTTCTGCTCCATTCCATTTAAAATATAATCTATTAGTGTGACGCGCTTCCATCCGTATCCAATACATTGGTTGGAAACACTATAGAAGTAGACAAAGGAGTAGCCTTTCACAGATTGTGAACAGTTGTGTTTCAGTGTTCACTTCAGTCTGTGTTTTTTATTTTTTGAGTGCACATCACGCTCTAGTTACTTGTTCAAGCACTGCTGCTTGTACTCTGCTGAGCGTGTCTCAGTGCCTCATCCTTTTCATTTATCTGCAATTGGTTCTGCTCCATTCCATTTAAAATATAATCTATTAGTGTGACGCGCTTCCATCCGTATCCAATACATTGGTTGCAAACACTATAGAAGTAGACAAAGGAGTAGCCTTTCACAGATTGTGAACAGTTGTGTTTCAGTGTTCACTTCAGTCTGTGTTTTTTACTTTTTGAGTGCACATCACGCTCCAGTTACTTGTTCAAGCACTGCTGCTTGTACTCTGCTGAGCGTGTCTCAGTGCCTCATCCTTTTCATTTATCTGCAATTGGTTCTGCTCCATTCCATTTAAAATATAATCTATTAGTGTGACGCGCTTCCATCCGTATCCAATACATTGGTTGCAAACACTATAGAAGTAGACAAAGGAGTAGCCTTTCACAGATTGTGAACAGTTGTGTTTCAGTGTTCACTTCAGTCTCTGCGTAATAACCACACTTAGGCCTTATAACTTTTCTGACTTTCTTTATCAATCTACCAAGATGAAGAAGTCAGTGAGTAAGGCACGTGGTCGTGGCCGTGGAGTTTCAGCAGGGAGAGGACGTGGGGATTCTGTGGCTGCTGCCGCCCTCAGTGACACAGCATCCACCAGTTTTACCCATGAGCGTTCCTTTATGCGCACTTTGGTAGGAGCTCAGCGTGCCCCCCTGCTGCTGGAAGAACAAATTGAAGCCGTTGTTGGTTGGATGGCAGCCAATGCATCGACTTCAATTCCTTCCACCTCCTCTCAGGAACACAACACTGTTGAGCAACCATCTGTCTGTTCACCGCCTGTCAAATTGCCCAGGCAGTCAGAGAGTTCTGTACAGGAGCCAGCTGAGTCTCTGCTTCTGTTCTCAGAATCTGTTGGCTCGCAAACACGGGCACAGGCAAGCAGCATTCTGCAATTTGAAGAAGAGGGAGTATGCAGTGATGCGCAACAGCTGTGTCTCTCTCAATCTGAAGAGGCGGGTGAGCCAGTGCCGATGGACAGCACACCGCAGAGCGCATCTTATGATGATGATGAGACTCAGGTGCCAGGTTTTGTGGAGCATGGTGCTGCCCAGACCATCCAACAGCAGCAGGTGTTGGAAGAGGGTAGTGGAGATGATGAAGTCCGAGACCCAACAAGGCGTGAGCAACAGAAAGGTGGTGGGAGCAGCTCTGAGGAAGAGATTGTCCCAACGGTACAAAGAGGAGGGAGAGGTAGGCTGCAGACTCGCTTGCCTGTAGCCTCCAGTTTGGCACCTGTTGGGAGCAGTTCTCTTAGAAATGTCAAAATTGGCGCTCCCATGACTTGCACTGCGTGGTCCTTTTTTGACAGACTTGTAGATGATATTTGCTATGTTCAATGCAAGCTGTGTAAGCAAAAAGTTAAAAGAGGTAAAAATATCAGTAACCTGAATACCACAAATATGTGGAAACATGTACGGACAAAGCACGTAGCTGAGTTACAAAGACACACTGGAGATGTAGGCCAACCTACAGCAGCACCTACATCTTCAGGTCGTGTTCGAGCCTCTACCTCCAGCTCACACACACCTGGTTCGGCTTCCTCACAGGATCTCCATGGAAGAACCTCGGTCACTGTTGTCCATAGACAAACTGTTATTCCACCCACAGCAGCAAGTTCACAGTCATCGTCACACTCCCAGAACAAAAAACAGCCATCGGTACCACAGGCATGGGATAAAAGACGGCCATACTCGGCAAACCATCCACGAGCACAGGCTCTGAATGCTGGCATTGCAAAACTCCTGTCCCTTGAAATGCTGTCATTCAGGCTGGTGGAGACTGACAGTTTCAGGAACTTTATGGCATTGGCAGTCCCACAATATAATGTGCCAAGCCGATTTTATTTCAGCAGGCAAGCTGTCCCTGCTCTGCAAAAACATGTCGAGGGAAACATTAAACATGCGCTACTAAACGCCGTCAGTAGCAGGGTCCACCTGACCACCGATGCGTGGACCAGTACCCATGGCCAGGGACGATACCTTTCCCTCACTGCCCATTGGGTCAATGTTATGGAGCCGGGTACAGATCTTGCCAGTGGCGCTGTACATGTTCTGCCAACTCCAAGGATTGCAGGAATCCAGTCTGTACACATTGATTCCTCCTCCTACTCCAGTTCCTCAGAATCATCGCTGCACGAGCCGTCACGGTATACCTCCACATGGACCCGTGAACGCTTACCTGTTGCGACCGATATGAGCACAGCCGTGGCCAAACGTCAACAGGCCGTCCTGAAATTAATTTCCATGGGGAATCGAAGCCACACAGCGCAGGAGCTCTGGGATGCCATCAAGCAGGAGAGCGACGTGTGGTTTTTGTCAGCTAATCTCCAGCCAGGCTTGGTAGTGTGTGACAATGGCCGAAATCTGGTGGCAGCTCTGGGCCTTGGCAACCTCACTCACATACCATGTCTGGCACATGTGCTCAACTTGGTCGTGCAGAGTTTTTTGAGGGACTATCCGGATCTTGATGCACTGCTGCACAAGGTCTGCCTAGAGTGCGCTCACTTGCGACGTTCCAGCATGGCCAGATCGCGCATTGCAGCTCTGCAAGTCAGATTTCGCCTTCCTGAACATCGCATCATATGTGACGTACCCACCAGGTGGAATTCCACGTTACATATGTTGGAGCGGTTGTGTGAGCAGCAGCCAGCAGTAATGGAGTATCAGCTGCAACAGGCGCAATCAACTCACAATTTGCGCCGTTCACACTTCACCACTACTGAGTGGGCCTCTATGAAGGACATCTGCGATGTTTTGCGTGCGTTTGATGTCTCAACGCGGATGGCGAGTGCAGATGATGCACTAGTCAGCATGACTGTCCCCCTTATCTGCCTGCTTCAGAAATCACTGAAAGCACTAAAGGAAGAGGTTTTGGAAGAGGTGGAGGCTCATTCACAAATTCAATTACCTTCAGGACAGTCAGCGCAACGTGGTTCCTCACAAAGGGCTGTGCAGGGCTCATTTTGTGAGGAGGATGAGGAGGAGGAGGAGTCAATGGAGGAGGAAGAAATCCCTACAGAGGGATACACAACGCTCTAGTCAGTATGTAGAGCGAGGGTGGGGTGATGCAGAGGAGGCAGAGATGACGCCTCTTCCAGAGGACAGCCTTTGTTGGCCAGTTGGGAGTCTGCAGCACATGGTTGATTTCATGCTTCAGTGCCTGAGAAACGACCGCCGCATCGCCCACATTCTCACCACGTCAGATTATTGGGTGTACACCCTCCTAGACCCTCGCTACCGGGACAACTTACAAACCCTCATCACACCGGTGAACCGGGACCGTAAAATGCAGGAGTACCAAGACACACTGGTGCAATCCATACTGTTGTACATTCCAGCCGAGAGAGCTGCTGCTGCTGCTACTGCTTTACAAAGCAGCTCTGTGCGTCGAGGCAGTGTAGACACCTTTACAACAAGAGGGAGCAGAAGCAGCGCCTCTGCACAGGGCAAGAGCTGTATATTACAAATGTGGCAAAGTTTTGTGACAGCGCCAGCAAGGTCTACACCATCCGAGACGGCTCCAGTCACCAGGAAGAAACGTTTCCGTAAGATGGTGACAGACTACTTGGCTTTCCCTCTAAGTGTACTCCCAGATGCCTCTTCCCCTTTCAAATTTTGGGTCTCTAAGTTGGATACATGGCCAGAGCTTAGCCAGTATGCATTGGAGGTGCTGGCTTGCCCTGCTGCCAGTGTATTATCTGAGCGTGTCTTTAGTGCTGCAGGTGGTGTAGTAACAGACCGTCGCATGCGACTATCCTCAGAGAATGTAGACCGGCTTACTTTTCTGAAAATGAACAAGGCATGGATCTCACCTGAATTTGCCTGTCCGTTTTCAGATTAAATAACTGTTTGGCAACGTTTTCCATGTCTCCTGTTATGTTCATCTTTCTACCACCTGAACTCTACTCCCTGGGCTACAACACCTGCCATTTGTTGCTCGTAAGTAATTGGCAGGGGTACTGACTCCTGGCCAGCCTGGTTACAGCACGACAGCTGTTTCCTGGCAGTGTGAACGTCAATTATCCTCCAATAAGTTGTCTTGTTGCATTCGGGTTAGCCGACTCTATGGTGCCTGCAGTTTAGGTGATTCCTATGTGTGCTGTGGGATATGTAAATAAAGGCGGTTTCCATTGTGACAATAGGACAAGCACCCACTGTAGGACTGTGTGATTCGGTAACTGCGGACGGCTTGCGTCCTGTCAACTTACATTTTCATGGGTGCGTTCTTCTACCCGTCCCGGGTCCAGTACCGTCAACTGGTTCTCCCCAGTGCCTTTGGCCTAGGTGCCTCCATCTCCGTATCCGAGTTCCACCAACGTCTGCTGGTCCTTGGTAGTTCTTTGGAGCACAGGTACCTCCTGCTTAGTAACCGTGTCACAGTAACGTCAGCTGGTACTCGGTTGTGACATTGCCTCTTTTCCTTCTGCTACCCGTCCGGGGTCCAGTACCGTCAACTGGTTCTCCCCAGTGCCTTTGGCCTAGGTGCCTCCATCTCCGTATCCGAGTTCCACCAACGTCTGCTGGTCCTTGGTAGTGCTTTGGAGCACAGGTACCTCCTGCTTAGTAACCGTGTCACAGTAACATCAGCTGGTACTCGGTTGTGACATTGCCTCTTTTCCTTCTGCTACCCGTCCGGGGTCCAGCACAGTCAGCTGGTCCTCGTTACTTCCATTGTCTCTTGCTCCATCTGATACCCGTCAGGGTTCCAGTAACGTCACCTGTTTCTCGGAAATTAGACGACCTTAAAGACCACCCAGAAGATGACGACAACAAGGACGACGAGCATGAAGCCAACCAGCCTGAACACCATCACAAAGAAAAAATAAAAGATTACCCAGAAGAAGATCACCAACAGGACAAAGAAGGTTAAGACAAACTACAAGATACAGAACAAGAGACAGAAGAACAATAAGCAGAAGATCAAAAAGCAGAAGAACATGAAGTATAAGACCAAAATGAAGAGCAAAATATATGCTCTAAATTCTAAGCAGAAGAAGACTAAGCAGTGTATGGGGGTGAGTCCGTTCCTCCTCGTGGTGCCCCTGGAAAATGCCTGCTGCTGTAGGCTAAACTGAACACGGACAAATACTGTTGTAATTTAAATCTTTGTGACAGCAAGAACGGAAGGATGAACAATTCATACTTTTACAGATTACAAGTACAGGAATCTCTGTCACAAATAAGAATATGATGAAGAAGATGAAGAGGAAGAAGATGAAGAATTTGAATATGAAGAAGATTAATTTGTTTAATAATAACAATATGAGTAATGTAAACAAAAACATGAATAGCAAGAAGTTTAAGAAGAAGATTAAGAAGGTGAAGATGAAGAATAATTTGATGAGAAAGATGATGCTGCTGCTGAAGATTATGAAGGAGAAAGTGTGGCACTGGCAAAAGTTAAAAGGTGAAGAGCATGGAAGTTGTGAAACATACATATTTGCCAAAATAGAAAAAAGGTTAACAACATTGTCAATTTGTTAGTCAATCCAAACGTATTTCCAAAAAAAAATATATTAATGCTATTCCAATGCATTGGGTTAAACATGTATGCCTTTATTGTCTCCTCAACCTCCCCCAATACATTCTACATTAGTCTTTGTTGTTTTCCTTCATGTACAATTAACCAACAAGACAAGAATGGTTTTTTTTAATGTCGATATTTTGTTCCCATAGACTTACATTGGACTTCCGGTATCGGAATCGGATATCGACGATATTTAGTGATATCGGCGACACCATTCCGATCCGATATTTTTAGATATCGAGCAGTATCGCTCAACACTAGTCTTATGTGTAATGGCTGTTGTGATATAATTTTTTTTTTCTGTGTTTCCCTAGCCGGCGGACCAACAGGTTCTGGGTGGGCAGTAAGCGGGTCCTCTGAGGAAAACCGTAAGTGTTAACAAACATGTAACATGTACATGTTGATGTTGCAACAGAATTCCATGGTTAACTGTTACCTTTACCTCCACAGAAATCCCAACTGCCCAGGACCTGTTGGTGTCACACCGCCGGTTGATGGCGGCTATGAACACCGCGGTGGCAGCGATGCACACTGCCATGGGAGCTCTGCATCACCACGGGGTGATGCTGGAGAGGGTTGTGGCTGGACTGCGGGGCCCACAGTGATTTTTTTTTCTTTTTTTAATTATTTTGTATATATTTTGTTTATAATTTTTTATTTTATTATTATGTTTATTATTGTATTCTGTTTTCATTTACTTTTGATTTATTTATTTACAAAAAAAAAATATATATATATATATATATATATATATGAAGCTAATATATATGATATATTTAAAGTTTATCTACGCAGCTGTGGTGTATTATTTTTTAGTATAAGGTTTTAGCGCTAGTGTGACCAGGGGCCTTTAAAAGAAATGTAGTTAATTTTTTAAATTTGTTTAATTTCATTTTTTTACCTATGCTGGAACTCCTATGACAGCTGGTACTCCCATGACCCCGTGTGTGACAAGTAGATACAAGTACATGGAATAAAAATACAACATTTTAATAGTTGTCTACAATATTGTTGACATCACATAAGAATAAAAGACCACAATTTACTAGATAAATAAGATTTTTATTAAAAAAAGGTAACAATGTAAAAAAAATATAGACAGCAAAAAACTTTTGAAAAAATTTTTAAAAACTACAACTGCTGGTAACATGGATCGTTGCCATTACCACGTTGCCTCGGTGGTGTATAAAAATAAGGGGGAGCACCAACGTTTGGGTTTGCTGGATTTATCCCAATTGGGTTCGGCACAGGATTGTTAGGCCATGAGTATTGCGGGTACTGCGGTCTGCCAGTGATGACATAACTGTTATCCGGTTTCCTAATGACGCTTGAGTCAGGACCTCAAACATGAGTCTCTCTGCATGAATCCACTGTATAGGATCCAGTGTTGGGAGTTCTCATTAGCGTAGTAAGCAAAGCCAGTTATTTTTGTTTGGTCTTTTTCCGCCGTAAGCACTTTTTTGGCAATTTCAACCAATTCTGGAGTAGCCGAGGTGGGAGCCTTCCTTTTTCTGCCAGAAAATGTAAGCCGACTCCGCACAGATGAGGAAGGTGGCTCAACTACTTCTTCGTCTTGGATCAACGCCATGCTGTCTTCTTGAGTCGGAGGTGTGGAGACAGCCTCTTCTGTGTCCTGCATGAACAAAAAACAAATGGTAAATCACAAAGAAAAAGAAATTTATCTTCACACTATAACACCCATATACAGCAAAAATGTGAAATCGACACTTGTAAATGGATAGGCCTCAACCGTTGAGCTACATAAATTATCAGTACATGAAGGGATTAATTCAGCCATTTTATCTACATTTCACATTAAAATGTGTTTTAATACAAAAGGTACTTACATGTACGACAGGGGAGTCCGGCTGGATCACTGGGTCTAGATCCAACATGGAAGTCGCTAGTCTGGGTACTTCTTGGTCCCTTGTGAAAGAAAACAGCTCAAAGTACCACAAAGTACCACAATTTGGGGACATACACATCTTCGGCCCCGGCTCCAGACTTGGTAGAATTATGGACTTTGTTTAATTCTTTCTTGTAAACTGTGCGGAGGGCCTGAATCTGCTTTTTGACCGATGACTCATCCGCTGGTTCATCGGGATATCGGTTCTTGCACAGCTCCACCAGTTTTTGGTACGCGTCCTTCTTTTTAAGCCTGTTGCAGTAATTCGCCGACTTTATCGGCCATCTGTAATAAAAAAGGATTATGTGAGAACGGCAAAATGGTTAAATAAAATTCTTACATAGCCTGCAACATAGAACACAGCAGGGATCATAAAATGGTGGTGGTGGGCGCAGCTGGAGAAAACAATGGCAGACCTAAATAAAAATCATAGATGGACAACTACGGTAAAAACAGCAGGGATCATAAAAATGGTGGTGGTGGGCGCAGCAGGAGAAAACAATGGCAGACCAAAATAAAAATCATAGATGGACAACTACGGTAAAAACAGCAGGGATCATAAAATGGTGGTGGTGGGCGTGCCAGAAAAAAACAATGGCAAACAAAAAACTATGGCAAAAAAAAATAAAAAATTGATGGACGACAATGGTTAACAACAGCTGGGATCTAAAAATGGATCTGTAAAATTTAAAATAAATTAAAAATTAAATGTGACAAAAAAAAAAATACCTTCCTTACAAGACTTGTTTGTGATCCTGGAAAAAAAAATAAAAATAAAAGGGAAACGCAATAGCGCCACAAACTGGATCGCAAAAAAAAATATAGCGTCACAGCCTGGATCGCAGCTAATGCAACAGGCACAGCCTGGATCGCAGCTAATGCAAGAGGCTCAGACTGGATCGCAGCAAATGCAAGAGGCACAGACTGGATCGAAGAAAAAATAAATAAATAAATAATGGCGCAGACTGGATCGCAGCAAACGCAATAGTGGCACAAACTGGATCGCAGTAGCTGCAAAGGCTAGCAGGACGCACTGGAACGATGCTGGAGATTTGAAAGAACCGCTTCTGCTCGAGAGCAATGGAAAGGAGCGCTGATACGTCATCTTTTATGACGCGGTCATCCAATCACAGAGCGAGAGAGCTGTGCTAAGCATTCATGACATAAATAGTGACCACCAATCTGTGCTGAGGGGCGTGGAAAAGGTTGCGCTCAATCACGCCTATCGAGGTCGTGATCTTTAACAATACATGCTGTGTGGCACGTCCCAACGACCGCCAAAGTTGTTATACAGATCGCTGATCGCTGATGCGTCGTTAATGAGATCGTCCTGTTTGGCAGCTACTAGCGACCTTAAAGCGATCACACCAACGATCTCGTTAGCTTGCGTCGTTATCGTGATCGCTAGCGAGATCGCTTAGTGTGGCAGTACCTTTAGTCTGCATCCTTACCTCCTCATAGGAGTTATGATTGCGCTATTGACTTAGTACACGGTTGTAAATTTCCCATTGGTCGTCTCTTTAATTTATCTGTACCTGAGCATGATGCTATGCGATCTTATATCAAAGAGTCTGTAGAGAAGGGTCATATCAGACCATCCTCTTCACCCTTGGGCGCCGGCTTTTTCTTTGTGGCCAAGAAGGATGGCTCATTGAGGCCGTGTATTGACTATCATCTCCTGAATAAGATCACTGTTAAATATCAATATCCGTTACCCTTGATTTCTGACCTATTTTCCAGAGTGAAAGTTGCTAGTTGGTTTACCAAGCTTGACCTCAGGGGGGCGTATAATCTTATTCGCATCAAGCATGGTGATGAATGGAAGACAGTGTTTAATACCCCAGAGGGGCATTTTGAGTACCTAGTGATGCCTTTTGGGCTCACTAATGCCCCTTCCGTCTTCCAATCCTTTATGAACAATATTTTCCGGGATTTCGTGGATAAATTTCTGATTGCTTATTTGGATATCTTGATTTTTTCCAAAGGCTGGGATTCTCATGTGGAACATGTTCGGACTGTGTTCCGGATTTTGAGAGAAAATGCATTGTATGTGAAGGGATCAAAATGTCTTTTTGGTGTACAGAAGGTTTCATTTCTGGGATTCATTTTGTCTCCGTCTGGTATTGAAATGGATCTGGTCAAAGTTCAGGCCATTTGTGATTGGGTTCAACCCATTACATTGAAGGCTTTTCAAAGATTTTTGGGTTTTGCTAATTTTAATCATAAATGTATAGGTAATTTCTCTAGTATTGTGAAACCACTGACTGATTTGACCAAAAAAGGTTCTGATGTAGTGAATTGGTCTCCTGAGGCAGTTTCTGCGTTTCAGGAGCTTAAGCGGAGATTCACTTCTGCTCCTGTTCTGCGGCAACCTGATGTTTCTCTACCATTTCAGGTGGAGGTTGATGCTTCTGAGATTGGTGCAGGAGCCATTTTGTCCCAAAGGTATCCGGAGACCTCTAAGAGTAACCCTTGTGCCTTTTTCTCTCGAAAATTTTCCCCATGATGTGGGAAATCGGGAGTTATTGGCCATGAAGTGGGCTTTTGAAGAGTGGAGACATTGGCTGGAAGGAGCCAAACATCTAGTGGTGGTCCTCAAGGACAATAAGAACCTGGTTTATCTTGAATCAGCCAAGTGATTTAATCCTAGACAGGCCAGGTGGGCTTTGTTTTTCACACGTTTTAATTTTGTGGTCTCTTTTCTCCCGGGCACTAAGAATGTTAAGGTGGATGCCCTCTCGAAGGAGTTTCTTCCTGGATTCTCCTGAGGTAACTGAGCCTGCTGTTATTCTGAAGGAGGGTGTGGTTCTTTCCGCTATCTCGCCCAATTTGAGACGGGCTTTGGAGGAATTTCAGGAGGATAAACCTGAATGTTGCCCTGTTGGGATATTGTCCCAGGCCAGTGGAGGAAGAATGTGATGTCTGAGATTCATTGCTCCACGTTGGCTGGCCATCCTGGTATTTTTGGTACCAGAGATTTGGTGAGTCGGTCCTTTTGGTGGCCCACTTTGTCTCGGGACGTCAGGGATTTTGTGCAGTCCTGTGGAACTTGTTCTCGGTTCAAATCTTGCTCACGCTCTAGTGGTTTGTTGATGCCATTGCCTGTGCCCAAGAGGCCATGGACTCATATCTCTATGGATTTTTTTTCCGACCTCCCTGTCTCTCAAAGATTGACTGTTATTTGGGTGATCTGTCATAGGTTTTCCAAGATGATACATCTTGTGCCACTACCTAAGTTGCCATCCTCCTCCGATTTGGTGCCTTTGTTTATTCAACAGGTGGTTCGGTTGCACGGCATTACAGAGAACATTGTGTCTGACAGAGGAGTCCAGTTGGTTTCCAGATTTTGAAGGACATTTTGTTCCAAACTTGGAGTTCAGCTGTCTTTTTCCTCTGCGTTCCACCCTCAGACCAATGGACAAACTGAGAGAACAAACCAGACCTTGGAGACTTATTTGAGATGTTTTGTGTCTGCTGATCAAGATGACTGGGTCTCTTTTTTGCCTTTAGCTGAGTTTGCTGTGAATAATAGGGCTAGTTCTGCCACCTTGATGTCTCCATTTTTCTGCAATTTCGGGTTTCATCCTCGATTTTCTTCAGGGCAACTAGAGGCTTCTGTCTGTCCGGGTGATGACTCTATTGTGGAGAGAATGCAGCAGATTTGGGATCAAGTAGTGGATAAGTTGTCTCTCTCTCAGGACAAGGCCCAGAGGTTTGCCAACCGGCATAGGACGGATGGTCCTCGGTTTAAAGTGGGTGACTTGGTTTGGTTGTCCTCAAACAATATCCCTATGAAGGTTGCGTCTCCAAAATTTAAGCCAAGGTTCATTGGACCTTATAAGATCGTGGAAATTCTTAATCCCGTTTCCTTCCGTTTGCTTCTTCCAGGAACATTTAAGATTCACAACGTATTCCACAAATCTTTATTGAAGAGGTTTGTCGAGCCAGTGGTTCCTATGGCTGCGCCTCCTGATCCTGTTTTGGTTGAGGGCAATTTGGAGTACGAGGTTGAGAAGATATTGGTTTGGCTAGGCGGAGACTCCAGTACTTGGTCAAGTGGAAAGACTATGGTCAGGAGGACAATTCTTGGGTGTTTGCTTCTGACATTCATGCTGAAAGACTGGTTCGTGCCTATCACCGAGCTCATCCTGATCGGCCTGGTGGTGCACGTGAGGGTTCAGTGACCCCTCCTCAAGGGGGGGTACTGCTGTGAACGTGTTGGAGACGACTTTGGAGCTGAGGCTCCCTCTAGGGGTTGCTGAGGGTATTGAACCTATGTTGAACAGCAAGAGTCCACCACCTGCAATTGATGAATGGTTATCAGGTGGGACGGACTGGCCTGATATAAGTGAGCTGACCGCCCATGATCCTCGCCGGTGATCAATTGTTCTTCCTGGTCTAGGTTGGAATTCAGCTTGCTTTTCTGCTGTCTCCTGCTATCACTCAGATAAGTTACTTTCTGTTTTTTTTACTGTGGTTTGATTTTCCTTGTATTTGCTGCCTTGCTTTTTGAGTCCAGCTGGGTCCCCTTTCGGGGCTTGTGCTGGTCTCTGTTCTCTTTTTGTATTTGTTCATTTGCTCAGTTCTTGTAATTTTGCACTGCTGGGTAGCTGCATGTTCACACCAGGGATCTGATATAGGTGGTCGAGACAGTGTGGTCTCTGCATTTTTGGATTCAGAAGTGTTGGAGTTTTTCCTAGGGTTTTTCTGGGTTGCAGACAGTATTCTCTCCTGTGCTGTCCTATCTAGACAGTTTTGTGGCCCCAGCGTTTGCTCATTCTATTTTCTGTTTGTGTTCGTGTTTTCATCTTGTCTAACCGCCATTATATGTTTGGGGGCTTCCTATTCTTTTGGGCTTTACTCCGGGGCAGTTAGCTTTCCTCTTTCCATCTTCAGGGGTAGCTTATCTCTCCGGCTGTGACGAGGCGTCTAGGGCACCGTAGGAACGTCCCACAGCTGCTTCTAGTTGTGCAGTTAGTTTAGGGGTCTGCAACCTATTAGTTCCAACCTCTCTGGTGTTTGGCTGCCTTTGTGTTTTTTTGCTCCTGTCCTCCTCAGCTACCAAAACATAACAGGGGCCCATTCAGTATGTGGGTTCCAAGGTGTAATGGGGTGCATATGACTTTGCAGCATGGCAGACATTGCTGTCACTGTATAAACAAGAGTACAGGAGAAAGAATAGAGGTTCAGAGAGATACATAAAGTGCATGTATACTAATGCTAGAAGCCTCACCAACAAAATGGCGGAATTAGAATTAATTTTGTTGGAACATAATTATGACATGGTGGGGATATCTGAGGCTTGGCTGGATGAGAGCCACGACTGGGCGGTTAATTTACAGGGCTATAGTCTGTTTAGAAATGATCGTAAAAATAAGCGAGGTGGGGGTGTGTGTTTATATGTAAAATCATCCTTAAAACCCATCCTGCGTGATATCTGTGAATCTAATGAAGATGTAGAGTCTCTGTGGGTGGAGATTAGGGGAGGGGGGAAAAACAATAAATTACTGATAGGGGTTTGTTATAAGTCTCCTAAAATAATGGAAGCAACAGAGAATATCCTCGTAAAGCAAATAGATGAAGCAGCGACTCAAGGAGAAGTCATTATTATGGGGTACTTCAACTACCCTGAAATACATTGGGGAACAGAAACCTGTAGTTCCAGCAAAGGTAATAGGTTTTTGGCAACTATGAGAGACAGTTACCTTTCACAACTAGTTCAGGACCCAACAAGAGGGGGGGGGCACAGCTAGACCTAATATTAACCAACAGGCCAGACCGCATATCAAATATAAGGGTTGGGGTCACTTGGGTAATAGTGATCACAAAATAATAAGCTTTCATGTATCCTTTAATAAGATGTGTAGTCGAGGGGTTACAAGGACACTAAACTTCAGGAAGGCAAATTTCCAACGGATGAGAGATGATCTTAGTGCAATAAACTGGGACGATATCCTGAGACATAAAAATACACAAAGAAAATGGGAGACGTTTATTAGCATCCTGAATAGGACCTGTGCACAGTATATACCCTATGGGAATAAACATGCTAGAAATAGGAGGAAACCACTATGGCTAAATAGAGCTGTAAGGGGCGCAATAAGTGACAAAAAGAAAGCGTTTAGGGAATTAAAGCAAGTAGGTAGTGATGAGGCATTAAATAAATGCAGAAGACTGAATAAATTCTGTAAAAAGCAAATCAAGACAGCAAAGATTGAGGCAGAGACTCATTGCCAGAGAAAGTAAAAATAATCCCAAAATATTTTTTAACTACATAAATAGCAAGAAACTAAAAAATGATAGTGTTGGTCCCCTTAAAAATAGTCTGGGTGAAATGGTGGATGAGGATGAGGAAAAAGCCAATATGCTAAATGACTTTTTTTCAACTGTATTTACACAAGAAAATCCCATGACAGATAACATGATCAGTGATAAAAAAAATTTCTCCATTAAATGTCACCTGCTTAACCCAGCAGGAAGAACGGCGGCGTCTAAAAATCACTAAAGTTGACAAATCCCCGGGCCCGGGTGGGATACACCCCCGAGTACTGCAGGAATTAAGTACAGTCATAGATAGACCATTATTTTTAATCTTTAAAGATTCCATAATAACGGGGTCTGTACCACAGGACTGGCATATAGCAAATGTGGTGCCAATATTCAAAAAGGGGGCAAAAACTGAACCTGGAAACTATAGGCCAGTGAGCTTAACATCTATTGTGGGTAAAATCCTGGAGGGTTTTTTAAGGGATACTATATTGAAGTATCTGAGGCTGAATAACCTCATGACACAGTATCAGCATGGGTTTACGAGGGACTGTTCTTGTCAGACTAATCTGATAAGCTTTTACGAAGGGGTAAGTTCCGGACTGGACAAGGGAACGCAGTGGACGTGGTATTCATGGACTTCTCAAAAGCTTTTGATACAGTGCCACACAAAAGGTTGATACATAAAATGAGAACAATGGGGATAGGGGAAAATATGTGTAAGTGGGTTAAGAACTGGCTCATGGATAGGAAACAAAGGGTGGTTATTAATGGAGCACGCTCGGACTGGGTCACGGTTAGCAGTGGGGTACCACAGGGGTTAGTATTGGGGCCGCTTCTCTTTAACATATTTATTAATGACCTTGTAGGGGGCATACAGAGTAGTATTTCAATATTTGCAGATGACACTAAACTCTGCAGGGTAATAAATACAGAGGAGGACAATTTTATATTACAGGAGGATTTATGTAAACTAGAAGCTTGGGCTGATAAATGGCAAATGAGCTTTAATGGGGATAAATGTAAGGTCATGCACTTGGGTAGAACAAACAAGATGTATAATTATGTGCTTAATTGTAAAACACTGGGCAAAAATGTCACTGAAAAAGACCTGGGTGAATGGGTGGACAACAAACTCACATTTAGTGTCCAATGTCAGGCAGCTGCTGCCAAGGCAAATAAAATAATGGGATGCATTAACCCCTTAACGACCGCCGATACGACTTTTAACGGCGGTCATTAAGGGTACTTAAACCACAGCGCCATTAATTAACGGCGCTGTGGAAAAAGTGAATAGCGCCCCCCAGAGGCGCATTTTCTCCGGGGTCTCGGCTACCGGGGGTAGCCAAGACCCCAGAGAACATGAATCTGGTCGGTTTTTACCGACACCGATGTTGCGATCGCCGTTATTAACCCTATAACGGCGACCGCAACAAAAAAAAAAAAAAAAGTTGTGTCATTTAATTTCTTTGTCCCCTGATGTCATCGGACATCAGAGGACAGAGAAAAAGGGTCCCCGGGACCCCCATGTGGCCCCCGATGTCCTGTATGTGGCCCCAGGGCCCTCCGGTGTCCCCCGGGGCCGGCGCGATGAAGAAAATGGCGGGCGCATGCTCAGTGCGCCCGCCGCTATGTGCCGCTGTGTCCTGGGGGGGATGGGCAAATATTCTCTGGGGTCTCAGCTACCGGGGGTAGCCGAGACCCCAGAGAACATGATCCGGGTCGGTATTCACCGATCCCGGTGTTGCGATCGCATCTATGCAAGCATAGATGCGATCGCAAAAAAAAAAAAAAAAAAATGATTTCTCTCCCCTCTGATGTGATCGCACATCAGAGGGGAGAAAATGAGGGTCCCCCGGTCCCCCGATCGCCCCCCCGTATACTTACCGGTGTCCTCCGTCTTCCCGCAGGCCCCAGGATCCCGGCGTCTTCTTCCTGCAAAAAAAAAATGGCGGGCGCATGCGCAGTGCGCCCGCCGATCTGCTTGGCGGCAGATTCAAAAATGATTTCATTCATTCTCCAGAAAGTGCATTTTGATCACTGTGATAAACTATCACAGTGATCAAAATAAAAAAAACAGTACATAACCCCCCCATTTATCACCCCCTTAGTTAGGGACTTATAATAAAAAATAGAAATTATATTTATTTTCATTTTTCTGTTAGGGTTAGGGTTATAATTAGGGTTAGGGTTATAATTAGGGTTAGGGTTAGCATTAGGGTTAGGGTTAGCATTAGGGTTAGGGTTATAATTAGCGTTAGGGTTAAGCTGGGTTCATACTGCGTTATGGCAGTCCGTTAGACGGACTGCGTTACACCGCGGTATAACGCGGTGTAACGCAGTCCGTTAACGCTGCCATTCACCCCCATTTGAGGGCGCATCACGACGCATGCCGTAAAGCGGGATGCGTTTGCGACGTGCCATCATTCAGTGACGGAGCCTCGGACGCGGGCTGCAGCGTCTGGGCTCCGTCACCGCTAGCGCAGATGAATCATCTGCTGATTCCTCTGCGCTAGCGGGTATAGCATAACGCGATCGTGTTATGCTATACCGTTACCAGCCCGTCAACGCTATGTGTTGAACGGGCTGGTAAAACGCAAAATGAACCTAGCCTTAGGGTTAGGGTTATAATTAGGGTTATAATTAGGGTTAAGGTTACAATTAGGGTTAGGGTTAAAATTAGGGTTAGGGTTACAATTAAGGTTAGGGTTGGAATTAGGGTTGGGAGTAAGGTTAGGATTAGGGTTGGGATTAGGGTTAGGGGTGTGTTGGGGTTAGGGTTGGAGCTAGAATTGAGGGATTTCCACTATTTAGGCACATCAGGGGGTCTCCAAACACGACGTGGCGTTCAAAAAGTCAAATGGCGCTCCCTCCCTTCCGAGCCCTGCCGTGCGCCCAAACAGTGGTTTACCCCAACATATGGGGTATCAGCGTACTCAGGACAAATTGCACACCAATTTTGGGGTTCTAATTTTTCCTGTTACCCTTGGGAAAATAAAAAATAGCTGGCTAAAAAAATCATTTTTGAGAAAAAAAATGATTTTTTATTTTCACAGCTCTGCGTTTATAAATTTCTGTGAAACACTTGGGGGTTCAAAGTGCTCACCACACATCTAGATAAGTTCCTTAAGGGGTCTAGTTTCCAAAATGGGGTCACTTGTGGGGGGTTTCCACTGTTTAGACACATCAGGGGGTCTCCAAACACGACGTGGCTTTCAAAAAGTCAAATGTCGCTCCCTCCCTTCCGAGCCCTGCCGTGCGCCCAAACAGTGGTTTACCCCAACATATGGGGTATCAGCATACTCAGGACAAATTGCACACCAATTTTGGGATTCTAATTTCTCCTGTTACCCTTGGGAAAATAAAAAATAGCTGGCTAAAAAAAAACATTTTTGAGAAAAAAAATGATTTTTCATTTTCACGGCTCTGCGTTTATAAATTTCTGTGAAGCACTTGGGGGTTCAAAGTGCTCACCACACATCTAGATAAGCTCCTTGGGGGGTCTAGTTTCCAAAATGGTGTCACTTACAGGGGGTTTCTACTGTTTAGGTACATCAAGGGCTCTGCAAACACAACATGACGCCCGCAGAACATTCCATCAAAGTCTGCATTACAAAATGACGCTCCTTCCCTTCCAAGCACTCCCATGCGCCCAAACAGTGGTTTCACCCCACATATGGGGTATCAGCGTACTCAGGAAAAATTGCACAACAACTTTTTGGGTCCAATTTCTCCGGTTACCCTTGGGAAAATAAAAAAAATAGCGGGCTAAAGAATAATTTTTGAGGAAAAAAATGATTTTTTATTTTCACGGCTCTACGTTTATTAATTTCTGTGAAGCACTTGGGGGTTCAAAGTGCTCACCACACATCTAGATAAGTTCCTTAAGGGGTCTAGTTTCCAAAATGGTGTGATTTGTGGGGGGTTTCGACTGTTTAGGCGTATCAGGGGCTCTCCAAACGCGACATGGCGTCCAATTTCAATTCCAGCCAATTTTGGTTTGAGACAGTCAAACGGCGCTCCTTCACTTCCAAGCCCAGCCGTGCGCCCAAACAGTGGTTTACCCCAACATATGGGGTATCAGCGTACTCAGGACAAATTGCACACCAATTTTGGGATTCTAATTTCTCCTGTTACCCTTGGGAAAATAAAAAATAGCTGGCTAAAAAAATCATTTTTGAGAAAAAAAATGATTTTTTATTTTCACAGCTCTGCGTTTATAAATTTCTGTGAAACACTTGGGGGTTGAAAGTGCTCACCACACATCTAGATAAGTTCCTTAAGGGGTCTAGTTTCCAAAATGGGGTCACTTGTGGGGGGTTTCCACTGTTTAGACACATCAGGGGGTCTCCAAACACGACGTGGCTTTCAAAAAGTCAAATGTCGCTCCCTCCCTTCCGAGCCCTGCCGTGCGCCCAAACAGTGGTTTACCCCAACATATGGGGTATCAGCGTACTCAGGACAAATTGCACACCAATTTTGGGATTCTAATTTCTCCTGTTACCCTTGGGAAAATAAAAAATAGCTGGCTAAAAAAAACATTTTTGAGAAAAAAAATGATTTTTCATTTTCACGGCTCTGCGTTTATAAATTTCTGTGAAGCACTTGGGGGTTCAAAGTGCTCACCACACATCTAGATAAGCTCCTTGGGGGGTCTAGTTTCCAAAATGGTGTCACTTGCAGGGGGTTTCTACTGTTTAGGTACATCAAGGGCTCTGCAAACACAACATGACGTCCGCAGAACATTCCATCAAAGTCTGCATTACAAAATGGCGCTCCTTCCCTTCCAAGCACTCCCATGCGCCCAAACAGTGGTTTCACCCCACATATGGGGTATCAGCGTACTCAGGAAAAATTGCACAGCAACTTTTTGGGTCCAATTTCTCCTGTTACCCTTGGGAAAATAAAAAAAATAGCGGGCTAAAGAATCATTTTTGAGGAAAAAAATGATTTTTTATTTTCACGGCTCTACGTTTATTAATTTCTGTGAAGCACTTGGGGTTCAAAGTGCTCACCACACATCTAGATAAGTTCCTTAAGGGGTCTAGTTTCCAAAATGGTGTGATTTGTGGGGGGTTTCGACTGTTTAGGCGTATCAGGGGCTCCCCAAACGCGACATGGCGTCCAATTTCAATTCCAGCCAATTTTGGTTTGAGACAGTCAAACGGCGCTCCTTCACTTCCAAGCCCTGCCGTGCGCCCAAACAGTGGTTTACCCCAACATATGGGGTATCAGCGTACTCAGGACAAATTGCACACCAATTTTGGGATTCTAATTTCTCCTGTTACCCTTGGGAAAATAAAAAATAGCTGGCTAAAAAAATCATTTTTGAGAAAAAAAATGATTTTTTATTTTCACAGCTCTGCGTTTATAAATTTCTGTGAAACACTTGGGGGTTCAAAGTGCTCACCACACATCTAGATAAGTTCCTTAAGGGGTCTAGTTTCCAAAATGGGGTCACTTGTGGGGGGTTTCCACTGTTTAGACACATCAGGGGGTCTCCAAACACGACGTGGCTTTCAAAAAGTCAAATGTCGCTCCCTCCCTTCCGAGCCCTGCCGTGCGCCCAAACAGTGGTTTACCCCAACATATGGGGTATCACGTACTCAGGACAAATTGCACACCAATTTTGGGATTCTAATTTCTCCTGTTACCCTTGGGAAAATAAAAAATAGCTGGCTAAAAAAAACATTTTTGAGAAAAAAAATGATTTTTCATTTTCACGGCTCTGCGTTTATAAATTTCTGTGAAGCACTTGGGGGTTCAAAGTGCTCACCACACATCTAGATAAGCTCCTTGGGGGGTCTAGTTTCCAAAATGGTGTCACTTGCAGGGGGTTTCTACTGTTTAGGTACATCAAGGGCTCTGCAAACACAACATGACGTCCGCAGAACATTCCATCAAAGTCTGCATTACAAAATGGCGCTCCTTCCCTTCCAAGCACTCCCATGCGCCCAAACAGTGGTTTCACCCCACATATGGGGTATCAGGTACTCAGGAAAAATTGCACAGCAACTTTTTGGGTCCAATTTCTCCTGTTACCCTTGGGAAAATAAAAAAAATAGCGGGCTAAAGAATCATTTTTGAGGAAAAAAATGATTTTTTATTTTCACGGCTCTACGTTTATTAATTTCTGTGAAGCACTTGGGGGTTCAAAGTGCTCACCACACATCTAGATAAGTTCCTTAAGGGGTCTAGTTTCCAAAATGGTGTGATTTGTGGGGGGTTTCGACTGTTTAGGCGTATCAGGGGCTCCCCAAACGCGACATGGCGTCCAATTTCAATTCCAGCCAATTTTGGTTTGAGACAGTCAAACGGCGCTCCTTCACTTCCAAGCCCTGCCGTGCGCCCAAACAGTGGTTTACCCCAACATATGGGGTATCAGCGTACTCAGGACAAATTGCACACCAATTTTGGGATTCTAATTTCTCCTGTTACCCTTGGGAAAATAAAAAATAGCTGGCTAAAAAAATCATTTTTGAGAAAAAAAATGATTTTTTATTTTCACAGCTCTGCGTTTATAAATTTCTGTGAAACACTTGGGGGTTCAAAGTGCTCACCACACATCTAGATAAGTTCCTTAAGGGGTCTAGTTTCCAAAATGGGGTCACTTGTGGGGGGTTTCCACTGTTTAGACACATCAGGGGGTCTCCAAACACGACGTGGCTTTCAAAAAGTCAAATGTCGCTCCCTCCCTTCCGAGCCCTGCCGTGCGCCCAAACAGTGGTTTACCCCAACATATGGGGTATCAGCGTACTCAGGACAAATTGCACACCAATTTTGGGATTCTAATTTCTCCTGTTACCCTTGGGAAAATAAAAAATAGCTGGCTAAAAAAAACATTTTTGAGAAAAAAAATGATTTTTCATTTTCACGGCTCTGCGTTTATAAATTTCTGTGAAGCACTTGGGGGTTCAAAGTGCTCACCACACATCTAGATAAGCTCCTTGGGGGGTCTAGTTTCCAAAATGGTGTCACTTGCAGGGGGTTTCTACTGTTTAGGTACATCAAGGGCTCTGCAAACACAACATGACGCCCGCAGAACATTCCATCAAAGTCTGCATTACAAAATGGCGCTCCTTCCCTTCCAAGCACTCCCATGCGCCCAAACAGTGGTTTCACCCCACATATGGGGTATCAGCGTACTCAGGAAAAATTGCACAACAACTTTTTGGGTCCAATTTCTCCTGTTACCCTTGGGAAAATAAAAAAAATAGCGGGCTAAAGAATCATTTTTGAGGAAAAAAATGATTTTTTATTTTTCACGGCTCTACGTTTATTAATTTCTGTGAAGCACTTGGGGGTTCAAAGTGCTCACCACACATCTAGATAAGTTCCTTAAGGGGTCTAGTTTCCAAAATGGTGTGATTTGTGGGGGGTTTCGACTGTTTAGGCGTATCAGGGGCTCTCCAAACGCGACATGGCATCCAATTTCAATTCCAGCCAATTTTGGTTTGAGACAGTCAAACGGCGCTCCTTCACTTCCAAGCCCTGCCGTGCGCCCAAACAGTGGTTTACCCCCACATATGGGGTATCGGCATGCTCAGGACAAATTGCACAAAAACTTTTGGGGTCTTGTTACCCTTGGGAAAATAAAAATTGGGGTAAACAGATCGTTTTTGTGGAAAAAATATGATTTTTTATTTTCACGGTTCTATGTTATAAACTTCTGTGAAGCACTTGGAGGTTCAAAGTGCTCACCACACATCTAGATAAGTTCCTTAGGGGGTCTAATTTCCAAAATGGGGTCACTTGTGGGGGGTTTCCACTGTTTAGACACATCAGGACCTCTACAAACACGACATGACGTCCAGACAATTCTGCGCTGAAAAAGTCAAACGGCGCTCCTTCCCTTCCAAGCTCTGCCTTGCACTCAAACAGTGGTTTACCCCCACATATGGGTATCAGAATGCTCAGGAAAATTGCACAAAAACTTTTGGGGTCTTGTTACCCTTGGGAAAATAAAAATTGGGGTGAAAAGATTGTTTTTGTGGAAAAAATATGATTTTTTATTTTCACTGTTCTATGTTATAAACTTCTGTGAAGCACTTGGAGGTTCAAAGTGCTCACCACACATCTAGATAAGTTCCTTAGGGGGTCTAGTTTCCAAAATGGGGTCACTTGTGATGGGTTTCCACTGTTTAGACACATCAGGGCCTCTACAAACGCGACATGGCGTCCAGCCAATTCTGCGTTGAAAAGTCAAATGTCGCTCCTTCCCTTGCAACCTCTGCCATGCGCCCAAAAAGTGGTTTACCCCCACATATGGGGTATCGGCTTAATCAGGAGAAATTGCACAACAAATTTTGTGGTTCATTTTTTCTTTTAACAGTTGTGAAAATAAAAAAAATAGGTTCCGAATTAAAGTTTTTGCAAAAAAAGTTAAATGTTAATTTTTTCCTTCCACATTGCTTCAGTTCCTGTGAAGCACGTAAAGGGTTAATAAACTTCTTGAATGTGGTTTTGAGCACCTTGAGGGGTGCAGTTTTTAGAATGGTGTCACTGTTGGCTATTTTCTATCATATAGACCCCTCAAAGTGACTTCAAATGTGAGGTGGTCCCTAAAATAAAAATGGTGTTGTAAAAATGAGAAATCGCTGGTCAACTTTTAACCCTTATAACTTTGTAACAAAAAAAAATTTTGGTCCCAAAATTGTGCTGATGTAAAGTAGACATGTGGGAAATGTTATTTATTAAGAAATTTGTGTGACATATCTCTCTGATTTAAGGGCATAAAAATTTAAAGTTTGAAAATTGTTAAATTTTCAAAATTTTCGCCATATTTCCGTTTTTTTCATAAATAAACACAAGTCATATCAAAGAAATGTTACCACTAACGTGAAGTACAATATGTCACGAAAAAACAATCTCAGAATCAGCGGGATTCGTTAAAGCGTTCCAGAGTTATAACCTCATAAAGTGACAGTGGTCAGAATTGTAAAAATTGGCCCGGTCATTAAGCTGCAAAATGGCTCTGTCACTAAGGGGTTAAAAGAGGCATAGATGCTCATGAGGAGAACATAATTTTACCTCTATACAAGTCACAGGTGCGACCACACTTAGAATACTGTGTACAGTTCTGGTCTCCGGTGTATAAGAAAGACATAGCTGAACTGGAGCGGGTACAGAGAAGAGCGACCAAGGTTATTAGAGAACTGGGGGGTCTGCAATACCAGGACAGGTTATTACACTTGGGGTTATTTAGTTTTGAAAAACGAAGGCTTAAGGGGTGATCTTATTACAATGTATAAATATATGAGGGGACAGTACAAAGACCTTTCTAATGATCTTTTTACACTTAGACCTGTGAAGGGGACAAGGGGGCATCCTCTACGTCTGGAGAAAAGAAGGTTTAGCCATAATCACAGACGCAGATTCTTTACTGTAAGAGCAGTGAGACTATGGAACTCTCTGCCGTCTAATGTTGTAATGAGTGATTCCCTACTAAAATTTAAGAAGGGACTGGATGCTTTTCTTGAAAAGTATAATATTACAGGCTATATTCACTAGTTTCCTAGATATTGCGTTGATCCAGGGAGAAAGTCTGATTGCCGTATGTGGAGTCGGGAAGGATTTTTTTTCCCCAATGTGAAGCTTACTGTTTGCCACTTGGGTTTTTTTTTTGCCTTCCTCTGGATTAACATGTTAGGGCAGGTTAGGATAGGATATGGGTTGAACTAGATGGACTTAAAGTCTTCCTTCAACCTTAATAACTATGTTACTATGTTACTATATTACAAAGGGAATATGGTGATGTGGATTTTACAGGGCCCATCCAGTATGTGGGTTCAAAGGCTTATTGGGGTGCATATCAATTGGTAGCAGGGCAGGCCTTGTATTCAATGCAACATATTTTATGGAGGACCTCCTGGATCTCTTATGAGGGGTATTGGCGTGCGTCGTAATTCTTGGCAGCCCATCCACTGACAGCATAGGCTACAACAGTTTAGGAGACCCACTGTTTAATAATGGCCCTTTAAGAAGATTAATTTCGTCTGATGCACCAGTAAAAATAGGGTTGAGCCTAGACTGTATGGGCTCCTTCCAGGTCCTGACTGCAGACCGTACAGTCTAGCCGGCTCACTACTGAAGATGCTAGACTATATTGGCTCCTTCTAGGTATATATTCTTGAAGTTAGCAGACTTAATGGGCTGTTGCCTGGTCCTGACTGCAGCCCATACATGACACTAGAATGTATGTGCTCCTTCAAGGTATAAATTATTAAAGCCAGCAGAATATATGGGCTCCTGCCAGATCCTGGCTGCAGCCTATACAGTCTAGCCGGCTAACTGGTGAAGACATTAGACTGTACGGACTCCTGTCAGGTATATATTTACTGTAGATATAGACTGTATAGGCTCCTGTCACGTATATATTACTGTAGATATAGACTGTACGGGCTCCTGTCAGGTATATATTATTGTAGATAGAGACTGTACGGGCTCCTGTCAGGTATATATTACTGTAGATATAGACTGTATGGGCTCCTGTCAGGTATATAGAATAGACAACAGATGGAAATTATTGGCAATTATCAAGACACACTCAACAAAGGAGTGGTTCTGCAGGTGGGGACTACAGACCACATCTCAGTGCCAATGCTTTCTGGCTAATGTTTTGGTTACTTTTGAAAGTTGGTTGTGCTTTCACACTCGTGGTAGCATGAGACAGACTCTACAACCCACACATGTGACTCAGGTAGTGCAGCTCATCCAGGATGGCACATTAATGCGAGCTGTGGCAAGGTTTGCTGTGTCTGTCAGCACAGTGTCCAGAGGCTGGAGGCGCTACCAAGAGACAGGTCAGTACAGCAGGAGATGTGGAGGGGGCCGTAGGATGGCAGCAACCAAGCAGCAGGACCGCTACCTCCACCTTTGTGCAAGGAGGAACAGGAGCACTGCTAGAGCCCTGCAAAATGACCTCCAGCAGGCCACAAATGTGCATGTGTCTGCACAAATGGTTAGAAACCAACTCCATGAGGATGGTCTGAGTGCCCGACGTCCACAGATGGGGTTGTGCTCACAGCCCAACACAGAGCAGGAAGCTTGGCATTTGACACAGAACACCAGGATTGGCAAAATCGCAACTGGCGTCCTGTGCTCTTCACACATGAAAGCAGGTTCACACTGAACACATGTGACAGACGTGACAGAGTCTGGAGATGCTGTGGAAAGCGATCTGCTGCCTACAATATCCTTCAGCATGACCGGTTTGGCAGTGGGTCAGTAATGGTGTGGGATGGCATTTCTTTGGAGGGCCCCACAGCCCTCCATGTGCTCGGCAAAGGTAGCCTGACTGCCATTAGGTACCGAGATGAGATCCTCAGACCCCTTGTGAGATCATATGCTGGTGCGGTTGGCCCTGGGTTCCTCCTAATGCAGAACAATGCCAGACCTCATTTGGCTGGAGTGTGTCAGCAGTTCCTGCAAGATGAAGGCATTGAAGCTATGGATTGGCCTGCCCATTCACCAGACCTGAATCCGATTGAGCAGATATGGGACATCATGTCTCGCTCCATCCACCAACATCACATTGCACCACAGACTGTCCAGGAGTTGGCGGATGCTTTAGTACAGGTCTTGGGAGGAGATCCCTCAGGAGACTATCCGCTGCCTCATCAGGAGCATGCCCAGGCATTGCAGGGAGGTCATACAGGCACAGGGAGATCATACAGGCATGTGGAGGCCACACACACTACTGAGCATCATTTTGACTTGTTTTAAAGACAGTACATTCCACTTTAATTTTGTGGGTGACTACAAATTAAATTATAAAATTTCATTTCCATTGATGATTTTTGTGTGATTTTGTTGTCAGCACATTCAACTTTGTACACAACAAAGTATGCAATGAGAATATTTCATCCATTCAGATCTAGGACGTTATTTGAGTGTTCACTTTATTTTTTTGATATATATATACATATTACCAGTTCATGAGCTGTGTTCTGTAAAATCACAGTGACAGGTTAGTATAGAAAAGACAGTATAGATATATACCCATAGAATACCTAGATATATAGATGTCAGTGACACACAGTGTATTTATATCACATAGATACAAGAAAAGCCGGCAATTCATCTGCCGTGTACTGTAAAATCACGGGAGCGCCACTCGGATACCCTCCACTCTAGGTAACTTCACTATACCCCACCGAGAGCTTTGGCATTTTCTCAGGGCGTTTCTTTCTGTCTTAGGCGATAGATAGTTTACACTGGTGCATAGCATATTAACTACATAGTTCTCTTGTATACATTTAGGTTCATTATTTTCCTGGTCATTTCACATATGGTTCCAATCGTCTAACTACAATCATTCAGGTATCACTCTATACAAGCTCTACTATGATGGGATCCATGTCCCAAGTATATGTCCAGACTTAATCTGATTTATTTATTTTTTTAACTACTTCTTTACTATATTTCTGCCTTGCAGGTTCTAATTTTCACCTGAGCACATATTGTTGGCCACATTTTTGCTTACCGTATTACAGGTATACACATGTTGCATTTAATAGGAATGACTTTGCCAGTGATTTAGAACAACGTTAAAATCATCCTTTAACCTCTTTTTGCACTTGCATTTCTTCCATCAGATTCTCAATTACCTATATTCTTCCTCTGAATCACTTAATTCCAGGTAATCTCGCTCCAATAGTGTTTTTTCCGCTTCTGTCTTCATTTTTTCATGATACCTTGCAGCTATACTTACTCTGGGATGGTTTGTTCTCACCACTTCCTTTCCAAACTTCTATGTCACTGTTTTCGTACAATTGGTGCTTATAAGGCTCTATGACTCTACATACAAAATTTACTGTTTTTTGATTTTTTTTATGCGTATTACATTGTGATTTTGTATATATTTGTATTATTTATGTTTTTGGTTACTTACTTTGTTTATCTTTCTTTATAGCGACTTATGATTAAGACTCGGGAGAGTCGAAACGTCAAATGATTTATATGTCGCCTATATCATTGTTGTGCTCCCTAATTTGTTGATTGTATTAATAAATTCTCACTAGAGAGTGCAGTGTTTTACATATCCCTATACGTTAGGACTTGTTCCGTTACACTTGCACCTCGCTTATTTAGACTGTGTGCACACCATCATTCTCCTACTGTAAAATCACTGCAGTAGCTGACAGAAGAGATGGATTACATACAGTAAATACAAATAGAATGGCATACCTCCCAACTTTTGAAAATGGGAAAGAGGGACGGAGGTTGCGGCGCGCGTAGCGCGGCGCGGCAAATTTTAGGCCACGCCCTGACCACACCCATTTCACAACTAATCACACCCATGTCCACGCCCCAACTACACCCATTTAGCCCTGCTGATCACACGGACTGGTACTGAGGGCACAGTGGCTGGCATTATGGGATCAGTGGCTGGTACTGTGCACACACTGACTGGTACTGAGGAAAAGAAAGAAAGAGCAGAGTTTTAAAGTGCTCCTCGGGGCTCCGCCGTGTACTCCTGTGTCCACGGGGAAAGTAAGCTGCCAGCTGGGACAGCGGGGCAGACCCTCTCTCAAAATCGGGACTGTTGGGAGGTATGAATGCTCCCCACCATACACCTTGTACATGCACGGCTCCGCACACCTCATACACACACGGTTCCCCTCTGTACACCTCGCGCACACACGGCTCCGCTCCGTACACGGCTCCACTCCGTACACCTCGCGCACACATGGCTCCACTCAGTACACACACGGCTTCACTCCGTAAACCTCATACATACGCAGCCACGCTCCGTAAACCTTGTACACATGTGGCTTTGCACCATACACCTCGTACACATGCAGTTCCGCTCCATACACCTCGTACACATGCGTTTCCGCTCTGTACACACGCGCTAACGCTCCATACACACGCGGCTCCACTTCTCTACACCCCGTACACACTTGGTTCTGCTCCGTACACACACGGCTCAAGCACGGAGCCCTGTGTGTACGGAGATGAGCGGCTCAGCTCCGTAC
Source organism: Oophaga sylvatica (assembly GCA_033576555.1). NCBI lineage: Eukaryota > Metazoa > Chordata > Amphibia > Anura > Dendrobatidae > Oophaga > Oophaga sylvatica. Next base: position 422,016,496 of record JARQOD010000002.1, read on the forward strand.
ACACACTGTACTGCTACAGCCACCTCGTACACACACAGCTCCGCTCAATACACCTCGCACACATGCGGTTCCGCTCCGTACACCTCGTACACACACGGTTCCGCTCCGTACACCTCGTACACACGCAGCTCCACTTCTCTACGTCCCGTACACACACGGTTCTGCTCCGTACACACACGGCTCAAGCACGGAGCCCTGTGTGTACGGAGATGAGCGGCTCAGCTCCGTACACACACTGCACTGCTACAGCCACCTCGTACACAACCAGCTCTGCTCCATACACCTCATACACACACGGCTCCGCTCTGTACACCTCGTACACACAAGGCTACGCTCCATACACTTTTCACACACGGCTCCGCTCCGTACACCTCGTACACACACGCTCCGCTCCGTACACCTCGTACACACACGGCTCCGCTCCGTACACCTCGTACACACACGGCTCCGCTCCGTACACCTCGTACACACACGGCTCCGCTCCGTACACCTCGTACACAGACGGCTCCGCTCCGTACACCTCGTACACACCTCGCTCCGCCTTACAACTGCTCGTACACCTCGTACACACACGGTTCCGCTCCGTACACCTCGTACACACACGGCTCCGCTCCGTACACACACGGCTCCGCTCCGTACACACACGGCTCCGCTCCGTACACCTCGTACACATATGGCTCTGCTCCGTACACCTCATACACACACAACTCCAAGTTGTACACACTACAGCACTGCTACATCCACAGTCCCCACCCCACACACAAACTTACCCTCATCCAGCACCATGACAAGTTCTACCATCACAGCGGCAGCGCAGAGTCCTGCACACAAGAGGACACTGATCATGTGACCCCTGACTCCTCCCCTCCTGTGACCTCATCACAGGTCCTGTGGGCACAGAAGATGCTAGCTGTGAGCTGCTGAACTGTAGAGACAAGGAGGGCAGCAAGTGGTGCATGGGGGCGTGGCGGCTCATCTCACTGCGGGACACATAGTGTCCTCAGCGGGACAGCGGGACGGGGGGGGTCAAAATCGGGACTGTCCCGCCCAAACCGGGACGGTTGGGAGGTATGGAATGGGTAGATATATAGATGTCTGTCACAGATACAATTCATACTGCATTGTTGGTTATTCTCAACTGGCGCCCTGTGCTCTTCACAGATGAAAGCAGGTTCACACTGAACACATGTGACAGACGTGACAGAGTTTGGAGACGCCGTGGAGAGCGATCTGCTGCCTTCAACATCCTTCAGCATGACCGGTTTGGCAGTGGGTCAGTAATGGTGTGGGATGGTATTTCTTTGGAGGGCCCCACAGCCCTCCATGTGCTTGGCAGAGGTAGCGTGACTGCCATTAGGTACCGAGATGAGATACTCAGACCCCTTGTGAGACCGTAGGCTGGTTCGGTTGGCCCTGGGTTCCTCCAAATCAGGAAAATGCCAGACCTCATTTGGCTGGAGTGTGTCAGCAGTTCCTGCAAGATGAAGGCATTGAAGCTATGGATTGGCCCGCCCATTCACCAGACCTGAATCCGATTGAGCAAATATGGGACATCATGTCTCGCTCCATCCACCAACGTCATGTTGCACCACAGACTGTCCAGGAGTTGGCGGATGCTTTAGTCCAGGTCTGGGAGGAGATCCCTCAGGAGACCATCTGCCTCCTCAACAGGAGCATGCCCAGGCATTGTAGGGAGGTCATACAGGCACAGGAAGGTCATACAGGCACGTGGAGGCCACACACACTACTGAGCATAATTTTGACTTGTTTTAAAGTTCATTGGCTGTGAACTCGCAGGACCTGTCAGATGGCACTGCGAGCAGGAGAACTTTCTCACGCTCATGGTACCCTCAGAGAGGAAATAGCAGTTCACAGGGAGACACTGAGCACACAGTGCTTAGTGTCTACTGGAAGACAGGCTGTATGGACGCATCATGCATCCATGCAGCTTGCCATCTACCGTATTTTTCGGACTATAAGACGCACCGGACTATAAGACACACCCAGGTTTTAGAGGTGGAAAATAGGAAAAAATATATTTGAAGCAAAAAATGTGGTAAAATATTTAATAACATAAATAACATACTATTATATATAATAACACCACATATAATAGTATGTCATTATGTTGGAAGCTACGGGTAGGAGATGGTGCTGCGGGACCAGTGTGGTGTCTGTAAACTACTATGTGAAGACGCTGGAGGGTGAGTATAAGGCCAGGGTCACACATGCGAGAAACTCGCACGATTTCATTTGAGTCTCTCGCATGAACACCCGGCACTACCGCCGGCACTCAGACTGGAGCGTGCGGCTGCATAGAAATAGAGATAGATGGTAGAGACAGATGATAGAGACAGAGATGATAGAGACAGAGATGATAGAGACAGATGATAGAGACAGAGATGATAGAGACAGATGATAGAGACAGAGATGATAGAGACAGATGATAGAGACAGAGATGATAGAACAGAGATGATAGAGACAGAGATGATAGAGACAGATGATAGAGACAGATGATAGAGACAAAGATGATAGAGACAAAGTTGATAGAGACAGATGATAGAGACAGATGATAGAGACAGAGATGAAAGAGACAGAGATGATAGAGACAGAGATGATAGAGACAAGATGATAGAGACAGAGATGATAGAGACAGATGATAGAGACAGAGATGATAGAGAAAGAGATGATAGAGACAGAGATGATAGAGACAGATAATAGAGACAGAGATGATAGAGACAGAGATGATAGAGACAGATGATAGAGACAGAGATGATAGAGACAGATGATAGAAACAGAGATGATAGAGACAAGATGATAGAGACAGAGATGATAGAGACAGAGATGATAGAGACAGATGATAGAGACAGAGATGATAGAGACAGATGATAGAAACAGAGATGATAGAGACAGATGATAGAGACAGAGATGATAGAGACAGATGATAGAGACAGAGATGATAGAGACAGATGATAGAAACAGAGATGATAGAGACAGAGATGATAGAGACAGATGATAGAAACAGAGATGATAGAGACAGATGATAGAGACAGAGATGATAGAGACAGATGATAGAGACAGATATGATAGAGATAGAGATGATAGAGACAGAGATGATAGAGACAGAGATGATAGAGACAGATGATAGAGACAGAGATGATAGAGACAGAGATGATAGAGACAGATGATAGAGACAGATGATAGAGACAGAGATGAGAGACAGATGATAGAGACAGAGTTGATAGAGATGTGACACGTATGCGTTTCATGTGCGCACGATGCGCTGTGCAAAAAAACGAAAGTGTGAAAGTAGCCTAACCTTTTAATTAATTCTCAGTTGTACAGTGTGTCTGAAGGACCTGTGATGACATCATGAAGAGGCAGGGCTTTGGTCATGTGATGCTCCAGCCCGCCCTCTTCATAACCTCATCACAGGTCCTCCACAAGAGCATTCAGCATCGCATCAGCACAGCCCCTGTGCTGTCAGGTATGCGATGTCTCCTGCTGCACTCTGCTCCTGCTGCCTCCTTCTCCTTCAGACACCGATCTGCCCAGCTGCTGCAGGAATCCAGCGCTGGGGAACCATGTGGCTCTGTCATTAGCTGCTCCCCACTCACTGTTCAGCTGATCGGTGGGCGGGGAAGCGGCTAATTAATATTCACTGCACTTAAGTATCGGGACGGGGGTTTCCCCAGCGCTGAATTCCTGCAGCGGAGGGATATTTTCCTGCCTACTGCATCCCACTCCACCGCTGCCCCCTGCCCCCTCCCCACATGTTACATTCCGACCATAAGACGCACCCACATTTTCCTCCCAAATTTGGAGGAAAAAAAGTGCGTCTTATCGTCCGAAAAATACGGTAGATGTAGCAGAGCTAGACCCATCGTGGGACAAATGGATTAAAAGCATCTCTGCAGAAAGATGAGGAATATTGTTCTTTTTTTTACCTCTTTTGCAGATGATGAGGGCATTGGCCGTGAACTCGCAATACCCCAAACACTTGATGTGTTGGGGCCCTGCCTCGTAGACCACAGATGATACGGTAGTGACACAATTCTAGGTGGGAGATCAGAGTGACAATTCCACTCTGTCGCCCTCAAAAGCCGTATCTAAAAAGAAAAAGGGAAATCATTAAAAGAAAAACAAAACCTAAGGCAGAAACCGGCCTGGGCGGTCCACATCTGTGCCTGCCTCCTGACACTAAGCTAAAACTCCCTTTATCCGAGTAGAAATAAAGCTTGTTGCCATCGCTGGTTGACGCGTGATGAAGTAAAAACACCAAAAGATCTCGCCAATGAGACTAGTACTTTTGTTGGATGACATTGACAATGCTGCCTTAACAATATCCACATCTGCATCCCCCTCTGATTGTATTACGTGGCAACCTCTGTCATTCATGCGCTGTGAAACGAGATTGATAAGAGACTGTTTGTTCTCCACATTCGAAAGGAAGTCCTCCTTTTTCCCGACAAATTTCGTTCCTTCAGCAATGTTCACTTTGTTACTTGTTCGTTTTTTGCGCCGTCGCTGAAGGGTAATGTCCTTAGTGTTTGGTCCTCCAATGTAACCATCAAATACTATCGTAGCCTTACCATAGTGCTTTAGTGTGAAAGATGCATAGTCTTCAGCGATTGAACAATATGTCTTTCCTTCTGACCACTTCAGTCGATGGAGAAGAGAACCTCCGTCAAGAACATAATGTTCCACTTCTGGTACATCCTTGTGTACTGAGTCATCTGAACTCTGTTCTTTTATAGCAGCCATCAGTTGTGCTTTGTTTGGTTTGCGTAAGAGATGTTTTGCCTCAAAGAGGGATGGTGGGTATGGTGAAAGTTCATATGCCATCACCTCATCAAGGGAAAGATCAGCAGTTTGAGACACCACAAGAAACCTTTGGAACCAAAGAGCGGGGTCTATTGTTTTGTCCTTAGCAACGTCAATAGCCTCACTGGATGCCAGGGTCTTGGCTTTCATTGACCGCTTGTACTTAACAGAAAACAGTGATTGACCCTCCATTGTTGCCACTATTTCTCTGCCAATGGTGAACAGGTTATGGATATTCACATCCTTATTTGCATTGACACCAGTGATAATGTTGCGAAGAGACACTTCATCAGAGAAAGGTGAAAAGCTCTCGAGTTTATCTGCAATTTTCTCCAGGTCTTCACGATCTCTTCTCGTTCTTGACGTTCTTGCCTCCTTGTGTTGTTCACTGGTGACAAAGCTCTGGCGAGTGAAACCCTGCATTGCTTCACTGTAGGAAGAGGATACTGGCACAGACATAGTCCACAAGGCCCTCTGATGTTCGGACATTCCACTTCCTCTGGTGAGTCCTCCTGCAGTTTTTAGGGAGCGCATCAGAGCTTGCTCGATGACTAGGTCGCAACCCATGCCTGCCCAGTACTGATCAGTCCGCCTTACAGTCTATGGACTGGAGGTAAAGGTAGGCAGCCTTCACATAGTTCCCATGCCCAGCAGCTGCAAGAATGGGCAAACATTCGGCTACAGCATGAATGTGCATCAGCCAGGATCCTGTACGATCGGCCTCGATAAGCTCCCTTGCAATTCCTACCATCTGTTGGTAATTCAGCCATAGTTTACTGGTGCGAGAGTGAGAGCAAAATCCGTTTCTTTTGGTGGACAAGAGGTGGACAATTTCACTAAGGCAGGTAGAAGTGATGACCGAATTCAAGTCACTCTCCCCTGTCAGTGTCCGAGCATACAACTGCTCGAGTTCTTGCAACAGGTCTGTAAAACCGGGATGGTCGCAAAGTACTTTGCAACTTGCTGAGTAAGACACTGATCAAGTAGGAGATGGCCACGAATTGCACGCTGAACTGCCTTTCCAGTCATGATGTGTTGCACAGCATTGTCACCGTAAATTGTTCCCAAGATCTCTTTGATTCCACTCCCATCCATCAACGTTCCTATGGCACCCATAGGATTCATCAATGTGTGGAAGCTCCCGAGCATCAGGACAACATCTCGAACCGGGCTGTCTTCAGGCACCTCGTGTTTGATTTCTGACGCTTTCCAGTAGAGTGGCTGATCGAATATAACAACTGCAGCGGATCGATGTTTATTTGCAACCTTAGCGGATCGATGTTTATTAGCAAGGTTGCACAGATACTCAAGAGTAGAGAAGATACATGACTTGTCTCCGGAATACATGTCAATGATGGGCAGGAAGATTATCGAAGATGACCGCGGATGATCACAGTCTTTATGTAGCATGTGCATCATTCCGTTCCAGCTTAGTGCAGGCTTTTTGAAGCGTAAAGACATTTCCACAATACATCAACAAGATGGTCAATGGCGTCGAGAAATGGCAAGGGCTTGAATTTTATGTTTCGGCGAGTGTGTTTTGCGAAACTGTATTCCCTTGCATCAACTCTGCTTTGTTCAACTATCTCCAAGTCCGCAGTCTTCCGTCTGAGAACAGTGCGACTGACCTTCCTTCCTGGAGTCACAGTAGCTACCATCCCCATGCCATGGAAAGTCCCCTTCCCATCTAACGTGATGATATTATGATCGACGTTGTCCGCAGCGAACAGCAGTGCCGTATCCAGTTTGTCTATGGTACCACCGAGTACAACCTGGACAATAGAAGCGGCAGCGTTTTCCTCGAATCGCTGAACTTCCGAATATGAAGAACAATATCCCATGGCTGAGAGACTGTCTACAAGAAATCGAGACCTGAAATGATGATGGAGCTGGGCTGCTAACCCAAGCTGCAATGGAGCTACTACAGCCCTGGGACGTACAGCCTGAACAACTGATTGTCCAATGCTTGCGAACTTCCTGTGAATGTCCTTTCCAACGAAGAGGGTTTCAAGCAAGCAAAGCAAACTCAGTGGGAGATAATCTAAGGCAGACTGACATTCAAGCGAAGAAGTCTTCAGATATTCATCGGTTGAAGATGGGATGTTAGACTTGATATCGCTCTTGATTAGTTTGGCCGCAGTCTCTATGATGGCTCTCTTCTGGGCTTCTTCATCCGTTTCCTGACTACGGAAATAGTCCCTCAGGATTATTCTGGTCTTTTCACGGAACGTTACAATGTTAGGCAACCCTTCACACTCTGCTATAAATAGCGAATCGCCATACCTCTCCTCCAGCCTATACCTCAGCCATTTATTACTATAGGCAGCACTGTCTCCTTCTACAAGATACTCCGTCATTTTCTTTGCAAGATCTGTGACAGTCAGTTGCTCTTCATCGTTGTCCTCCAGAAATGCACATATTCTCAAGAACGCTTGCTCTTGGTCCATGTTCATCGGCCTCCCTACCTTCCGCGTTTTTTTTGTAGTAGATCCACCACCATGATGCATAGAAATTCCGTAATTTATCCTAAAGTTAATGTCACATGAGCAATGATACAGACAGTCTGCAGCATGTAAGTCCTTCCCAAAGTACGCGATTCTCCCTTGAATGTTGATTGCCTAGTCATCATTACGCTGTTTGCAATGTGACAATACGGACCTTACAAATCCATTCGTTTTAGCAAAGCTATAGTCATCGAAATCACTACTAGATCTTGTCTACACCACTTCATGTCCACAGAACAAACACTGCGTCGTGCTATCATAGGATCCATTATTCCCATAGTCCTATATCAAACAGGCGGGGGACACTTCATGCAATTACCATTCTACCAAATCTATAGTGGAAGGTGCCACCCATAGAAAAGAAGTGCAAAGAAGGTTATTTTATAAAAACAAATTTTTATTGAGATACAATTTCTTAAAAGCATACACAAATGCAACATATACAACATAGAGTGAGGGAGACTCCAAAAGTAAAAGAAGGGGGAAAAAAGTACAATATGCCAATGTGGTAAGCCACCAAAATATGCACTAATCACAAGTAACCAATGAAAAAACAGGCACTAGATATCTAGAAATAGGAGCATCAAGCCTCCATAATCTTTATTAGAATGCAGTTAATAATATACTAGATACAATTGATGTGAATATCCCAAAGAACATGTGAACTTTCCCCATTTAAAGTCAGCTGAAAATAATGGTGCTATGGTGATAAGTAGCATGCATCCAGACATTAACTTTCATGAGGCAATCAGCCTAAGATCAGTCCTGGGTATACATTCCATCTACATACCTAAGCACTGAAGGGTAGTGACGCTGATGATGGGGGAGTGCAAGTGTGGAGATCCAGTGGCATCTGTTCCCCGGCCCGACGGGCACCGTTTCGTGAAGTCACTTCTTCCGGGGCGTGGTAAAGTACAGGAGGTGTAAGAGATATATATATAGGAGGGTGGGTAGGTGCTTTCTTCAACATCGGATGGTGGCCGTTCTGTTCCATATCCTTATCGGCGCACGCCTATCCGTGATGCGCCTCCTGAATAATAAGACTTCCGGGAAAGCGCTCCGTGCACCCCTGGTGGAACGCACCAGAGGTCACGTAGCGAGTGCTACCAGGAAGTGCAGAGGAGTGGCATAAGCGGGGCGTGCGCACTGGAGAGGAGACGGCATGTGTGATGTCAAAACAGAAATCTCAACAGTGCATGCGTAATCATATGGAAGGCAAGCGCGCTGAGCAAAGATGTCAGAGAAGATGTCTCAACAGCGCATGCATTAGCACATTAAAGGCAAGCGCGCTGGACAGAGAGGAATATGTGTGGTGTCCAAAGGGGGGAAAAATATATCTCTACCGTGCGTGTTTCTATATTGGATGTGTAAAACTAATATCAAGGTGGGAACTACTGGGTCTACAAAATATGGAGACAATCTATCTATGAGTAAAAATACCAATAAAAGGTAAATAAACCCTAGCCAAGTTTAACCCCTTAATGTCCACTGACGTGCAGAGTCCGTCATGGCAAGGTGCCAGTTCCGGCACCAGGACGGACTCTGCACGTCATGCCTTTGATCTACCACTGCGTGTAAACACGCAGTGGTAGATCAGTGCCGACAGCTGTCACAGACAGCTGACAGGCACGGCAAGCGGTGCGGGGACCTTTGCCGTCGGTCCCCGCACTCACAGCGCTGTGATTGGTCAGTCAATCCGACTGACCAAACACAGCAGCGATCGCGCAGGAGAAGCTGAAATTTCAGCTTCCCCAGCGCGATCAGTGCAGGAGCCGGCGCTGCAGTGGCCAGGCTTCCTGCACTGACAGCCAGGAGCGGAGCCCCCACCGCCCCTGGCTGTTAACCCCCTGACTGCTGCGATCCAGCGCGATCGCAGAGCTCAGGGGGGGAGGCAGAGGGTCGGGAGCTCCTCTGCCTCAGATCAGCACCACCGCAATGTAATTGCAGGGGCCGATGTCTGCCTTGATGACCCGGGGGTTGTCATGACAACCTCCGGGTCATTTAGCTACGGGAAGCTGCTGTGATCATGTCACAGCAGCTTCCACTATAGTTGCAATGCATTGCAATGCCAGAGCATTGCAATGCATTGTAACTGCAATCAAAAGTAAAAAAAGTGAAAGTCCCATAAAGGGAAAAGTTGAAAAAAATCATTTTTTAAAAAAATTGTAAAAAAAATATTAAAAAATAATTTAAAAAAAATCCCCTAAAAAATACACATTTTTATGTAATAAAAAAAATAAAAAACAAAAAAAATACACATGTTAGGTATCGCCACGTCCGTAAAAATCCCATCTATAAAAGAATAACCCTAGTTAACCCCTTCAGTGAAAGCCGTAAAAAAAAAACACAAAAAAGTAGTAAATTATACTTTTTCCAAGCGGTATCATTATACCGCTTGGAAAAAGTGCAATAACACGCGATCAAAAAGTCAGATATAAATAATCATGGTACCTCTGAAAACGTCATCTTGTCCCGCAAAAAACAAGCCGCTACATAGCATCATCAGCGAAAAAATAAAAAAGTTATAGCTCGCGGAATAAACTGATGCAAAAATAATTATTTTTCCTATAAAATTCTTTATTGTGTAAAAAAAGACAAAACATAAAAAAAATATATAAATGAGGTATCGCTGTAATCGTAGTGACCCGAAGAATAAAGCTGCTTTATCAATTTTACCACACGCGGAAAGGGGGAAAAAAAATTTTAAAAAAAACCAATTCCTGAATTGCTGGTTTTTGTTCATTCTGCTTCCACAAAAATCGGAATAGGAAGCGATCAAAAAACGTTATGTGCCCGAATATGGAACCAATAAATACGTCAGCTCGTCCCGCAAAAAGTAAGCCCATAGATAACTCTGTCGGCGAAATATGGAAAAATTATAGCTCTCAAAATACGGCGATGCAAAAAATTCTTACAAAAAATTATTCCAAAAAAAAGCATCTTTTAGTGTGTGACAGAAGCTAAACATGAAAAAAGGGTGTAAATCTGGTATCGCTGTAATCGTACCGATCCGAGGAATAAAGTTGCCTAATCACTAATATCGCACGAGGAACGGCGTAAAAAAGAAAACCAATTCTTCACCTTTGGTAGATTTGTTCATTGTGCCTCCCAAAGACCGCAGTAAGGCGATCACAGTGGTTCCCCCCCGCATATGGGGTATCAGCGTACTCAGGACAAAATGCACAATAGCTTTTGGGGTCCTATTTCTCCTGTTACCCTTATAAAAATAAAAATTTGGGGGCAAAAAGGTCATTTTTGTGGAAAAAAATATGATTTTTTTTATTTTCACGGCTCTACGTTATAAACTTCTGTGAAGCCCTTGGGGGTTCAAAGTGCTGACCACACATCTAGATAAGTTCCTTGGGGGGTCTAGTTTGCAAAATGGGGTCATTTGTGGGGGTTTCTACTGTTTAGGCACATCAGGGGCTCTCCAAGCGCGACATGACACCCGCAGACCATTCCATCAAAGTCTGCATTTAAAAACGGTGCTCCTTCCCTTCCGATCTCTGCCATGCGTCAAAATAGTGGTTCCCCCCCACATATGGGATATCAGCGTACTCAGGACAAATTGCACAATAGCTTTTGGGGTCCTATTTCTCCTGTTACCATTATAAAAATAAAAATTTGGGGCAAAAAGATTATTTTTGTGGAAAAAAATATGATTTTTTTATTTTCACGGCTCTACGTTATAAACTTCTGTGAAGCACTTGGGGGTTCAAAGTGCTCACCACACATCTAGAAAAGTTCCTTGGGGGGTCTAGTTTCCAAAATGGAGTCACTTGTGGGGGGTTTCTACTGTTTAGGCACATCAGGGGCTATCCAAACGTGACATGACACCCACAGACCATTCCATCAAAGTCTGCATTTGAAAAAGGCGCTACTTCCCTTTCGAGCTCTGCCATGCGTCAAAATAGTGGTTCCCCCCCACATATGGGTATCAGCGTACTCAGGACAAATTCACAATAACTTTTGGGGTCCTGTTACCTTTGAAAATAACAATTGGGGGTGGAAAGATCATTTTTGTGGAAAAGATATGATTTTTTTAATTTTACTGCTCTATGTTATAACCTTCTGTGAAGCCTTGGGGGTTCAAAGCTCTCACCACACATCTAGATAAGTTCCTTGGGGGGTCTAGTTTCCAAAATGGGTCACTTGTGGGGGTTTCCACTGTTTAGGCACACAGGGACTCTCCAAAACGGACATGACATCCAATACTCAATTCCACCCAAAAAATCAATGGCGCTAGCTTCCCTTCGAGCTCTGCCATGCGCCAAATAGTGGTTTCCCCCACCTATGGGGTATCAGCGTACTCAGGACAAATTGCACAAAAACATTTTGGGGTCCTTTTATCCTTTGGAAAATAAAATTGGGGTGAAAAGATCATTTTTGTGGAAAAATATGATTTTTTAATTTACGCTCTACGTTATAACCTTCTGTGAAGCGCTTGGGGGTTAAAAGCTCTCACACACATTAGATAAGTTCCTTGGGGGGTCTAGTTTCCAAAATGGGGTCACTTGTGAGGGGTTTCCACTGTTTAGGCACACAGGGACTCTCCAAATACGACATGGCATCCAATCTCAATTCCAGCCAAAAAAGTCAAATGGCGCTGCTTCCCTTCCGAGCTCTGCCATGCGCCCAAATAGTGGTTTACCCCCACCTATGGGGTATCAGCGTACTCAGGACTAATTGCACAATACATTTTGGGGTCCTTTTATCCTTTGGAAAATAAAAATTGGGATGAAAAGATCATTTTTGTGGAAAAAATATGATTTTTTAATTTACGGCTCTACGTTATAACCTTCTGTGAAGCGCTTGGGGGTTAAAAGCTCTCACAACACATTTAGATAAGTTCCTTGGGGGGTCTAGTTTCCAAAATGGGGTCACTTGTGGGGGTTTCCACTGTTTAGGCACACAGGGACTCTCCAAATGCGACATGGCGTCCAATCTCAATTCCAGCCAAAAAAGTCAAATGGCGCTGCTTCCCTTCCGAGCTCTGCCATGCGCCCAAATAGTGGTTTACCCCCACATATGGGGTATCAGCGTACTCAGGACTAATTGCCCAATAACTTTTGGGGTCCTTTTATCCTTTGGAAAATAATAATTGGGATGAAAACATCATTTTTGTTGAAAAAATATGATTTTTTAATTTTACGGCTCTACGTTATAACCTTCTGTGAAGCCCTTGGGGGTTAAAAGCTCTCACAACACATTTAGATGAGTTCCTTGAGGGGTCCAGTTTCCAAAATGGGGTCACTTGTGGGGGGTTTCCACTGTTTAGGCACACAGGGACTCTCCAAATGCGACATGGCGTCCAATCTCAATTCCAGCCAAAAAAGTCAAATGGCGCTGCTTCCATTCCGAGCTCTGCCATGCGCCCAAATAGTGGTTTACCCCCACACATGGTATATCGGTGTACTCTGGAGAAATTGTACAACAAATATTGTGGTTCATTTTCTCCTGATACCCTTGACAAAATTTAAAAAAATTGTGTCGAAAGAAAAATTTTGGGAAAAAAAGTTAAATGTTCATTTTTTCCTTCCACATTGCTTCAATTCTTGTGAAGTACCTAAAGGGTTAATAAACTTCTTGAATGTGGCTTTGAACACGTTGAGGGGTGCAGTTTTTAGAATGGTGTCACTTTTGGGTATTTTCTGTCATATTGACCCCTCAAATTCACTTCAAATGTGAGGTGGTCCCTAAAAAAATGGTTTTGTAAATTTTGTTGGAAAAATGAGAAATTGCTGGTCAACTTTTAACACATAACTTCGTAACAAAAAAAAATTTTGGTTCCAAAATTGTGCTGATGTAAAGTAGACATGTGGGAAATGTTATTTATTAACTAATTTTTGTGACATATCTCTCTGATTTAATGGCATAAAAATTAAAAGTTTGAAAATTGCAAAATTTTCAAAATTTTTGCCATATTTCCATTTTTTTCATAAAAAAACGCAAGTTATATTGAAGAAATTTTACCACTATCATGAAGTACAATATGTCACGAGAAAACAATCTCAGAATCGCCAAGATCCGTAGAAGCGTTCCAGAGTTATAACCTCATAAAGAGACAGTGGTCAGAATTGTAAAAATTGGCCTGGTCTTTAACCTACAAAATGGCTTGGTCATTAAGGGTTAAAAATGAAGAAAAAGGATATATAATAATATGCATATGTAGAAGCTAATTGTCATCACAACACCATATGTTATGTAAGAAAAAATCATCAAATTTAATATGTAGATTAAATATAGTGAATTAAAACAACCCTGGGTGTATTTTCGATATATATCTATGCAAAGTATGAGTCTTCACAAAAGACTAGTCCTGAGCAACAGGAAAGTGGAATATCCCTAAGTGATAATAAGTAAATGATAAATATATGTACACATAAAAGGAAGGCTTATAAGCTTATATCTCATATAAATAAATAATAAATGGTGCCATAAAATATATACACACAATGCTATATCAAATACCACTAAAATATAATATTTGTTACATGCAAAGTGTGAAAAAAGTGCTAGAAAAAATATATATAGTTTTTTTATATATATTATATTTTTCTTATCTATCCATATATATGCTGCAATTTTCCTTCATCATGAAACCAGCGAGTGACACGTAGAAGACCCCGGTGGAAAGTCCAGAACTTGGCCGATAAGTGGGAATATGCTGTAGACATCAGGAAGAAAAACATCCAAATTTAAAGCAAACACCTTAAAAGATAAAGAGACAGGTAAGTAAAAAATAATAAAAATTGATATTACAAAAATTACTAAAGTTAATAACACTGAAATGGATAAAAAACATCAATATTAAAAACACCTAAAACTAAACTCAGGAATATAACCATAAAAAAGGAAGTTATAATAGTCTGGTAAGGAACCACCCTAAGGCCTCTTTCACACTTCCGGCGGGCGCCTCACGGCGCCCCGGCATTTTGCCGCAGCGCCGCGTCAGAAAACCTGATGCACCGCCAGCGGTAGCATGCGTTTTTTTGCCGGATGGTTTCTGATGCTTGGAGACATCAGAAACCATCCGGCAAAAACAAAAAACGTTACATGCAGCGTTTTGTCCGGCCGCCGCAATGTACATTTGCACCGCATCCGGACAAAACCGCATGCAACGCATTGACATGCGGCGCCATCCGGCGCTAATGCATGTCAATGCGAAAAAAGCCGCATGCGGCGCATCAGGTTTTCTCATGCGGCGCTGCGGCAAAATGCCGGGGGCGCCGCAAGGCGCCCGCCGGATGTGTGAAGCCAGCCTAAACCGTGGGATCTATCAGAAGGGATCACTCATAATTAAAGAAAAGAATTAAATCCAAAATTTTCATTTAAACCATGGGGAGTGATCGTATTAAGTCGGCATATCCATTTACTTTCAAGGCGAGCTAGGGATTTTCCCAAGTCCCCACCCCGTATTCCCAATTTAATTTAGTCAATGGCTTTGAATTTTAAGCCAATGGACTTGGATTGATGATGGATTTTGAAGTGACGTGGTAAGTTTTTTAAAGAAGATAAATCTTCAATTGTTATAGATTTTTCTATATCTCTGACATGTTCCCGGATTCGAATTTTAAATTCCCTGGTGGTGAGGACTATATATACCAATCCGCAAAGACCCGTGTCATGGTATATGACCCCCTGTGATGAACATGTAAGGTGTTTTCTTATGTCGTATCTCTTGGAGCCATCATGATTTTCAAAATAAATAGCTTTCTTGGTGTTGGCACAGGCTTTACAGAGGTCACATGGAAAAAATCCTTTCATGATGTTTTTATTCACTGATTTAGGAATGGGGTCATAATGGCTATGGACTAATAAGTCCTTTAAGTTGGGACTTCTTCTTGCCACTAAGGATGGAACAGGGGACAAAGTTTTTTTAAGGACAGGGTCTGTTAGTACTATTGACCAATGTTTTTTGAATAGATTTTTTAGAGCATTCCATTGATTGTGGTACGTGGAGATGTACCTTACCTGATTATCTCCTTTAGAATTTGATTTTAGAGGTGGATATAATAGTTGTTGTCTGGGAGTTTTAAAAGCTCTTCTGTATCCCTGTTTAACACAGCGTTTTCTATATCCTCGGTTCATGAATCTCTGAGTCAGATCTGTAGCCTGATTTTGAAAAGTTTCTTGATCAGAGCATATCCGTTTTAATCTTAGAAATTGCCCAGTGGATATTCCTTTTATGGTGGTAGGTGGATGAAAAGATGTAGCATGTAAAAGGGAATTTGTAGCTGTAGGTTTTCTAAACAGATCTGTTGCTATATACCCTGTTAGAGTGACTTCCAATTTAAGATCTAAAAAATCCAAGTTTTTACCGTAATGGTATGTCAAATGTATGTTTTTGTTATTGTCATTTAATTTTCTCATCAGAGTATGGAGACCTTCAATGGTACCTTCCCATATAAACCAGACATCCTATGTTTTTAATTTCAGGGATGGTGTCGCTTTGGAATATGTCCCTTTCCCATGCTCCAAGAAATAAATTGGCATAAGAGGGGGCACACGAGGCCCCCATAGCAGTGCCCTGCATTTGAGGTAGATGATGTTTTTAAAAATAAAAATATTATGTTTAAGAACGAACTCTAAAAGAGTCAGAACAGTCTCTATCAGAATAGGCTCCAAATTGGTGGTTTTAAGATACCATGCACCTTCCACTATAGATTTGGTAGAATGGTAATTGCATGAAGTGTCCCCCACCTGTTTGATATAGGACTATGGGAATAATGAGTTTTTCTGTTCTTTGTAAACAGACTGTCCGTTTTTCTAGTGTAATGGATTTGAAAGCCAGGGAACAATCCTCGCAAGCCAAGGCATCCAGTCTGTTTAGACAGGGAGCCTCCAAAAGTACTCAGGATATAACAAAAACCAACAAGGAGTTAATTAAACAATACAAACACACCCTATACAAAAAAAATGCGTGTTGGTGGAACCGGTCTACTCTGGAAAACTACATAGACCAGCAAATTATGCCTCGCGGATTGAGGGTTCAACTTTATCCATCTTTTGAACTGGAAGATGATATGCTCACCAAGAGATGGATTTCAGCAGCTACAGACTGTTCCCTCAAATTTTTACAGATCATTATTGATAAAAATACAACATCTTTACGATTAATTGACTCCACTATTGAGGACCTGGAGAAATAAATTTTAAAATAAATCCCTGTTGAGGACTTTGATAAAGTCCTAATAGATATCAATAAGGATATTGATAAATGGGAGAACGAGGTCTGTCAAAATAAAATTAAAAATTCCAGAGGGACTTAAATGACTATGATTCAGATAAAGTATACCGGTGGCAATATCAGAAAAAGACCACACAAGACAAGGAAAAATCCTCACGTCCCAGGAGAACAGCTATACAAGGGAACTATAGAAGCTCATCTTTAAGCTCAGCACCATCTCTCTCAGATATAAACACGTCAGTTAGTGATGGGGAAACTAACACTAATGAAGCAACTAATGCTCAGATGGTTACTAATCAAGAAAGGAAACTTCCAGATATCTTTACAAGATCCAGGAACCTCTGGTCAAATGGAGACAAATTTAACCTCTCAGACCATGTCTTGACTAAGACTCAGGTTGAGCTTCTGGAGAGAGGCCTCACATTTTCACCTTCATGTCGTTTAGACACCTTCACGGCGGTGAAGGATTTGCACGTTCTCTCCAGAAAACTCATCCTGAAAAAACTTCACTATAGGAAGGAAGATCCTATAGTTCTGGATGATACCTTTACTACAAGAGAGGAAATGGAAGCAGTTAGAAATCTGGAAGAGTTACTTCAGGAAAATATGGCACCAATGGTGAGTAAATTTCCACACGGACTGTTTAACAAATCCCGTAAGTTCCCTCCTCTGAGCCTATGCCCAGCTGTTGAGGTTTTTACTAAAATAATGACATCAGAAATTGAAGCGCTTTCATTCAAACCCTTTTGGACGTCAAACCTCACTAAAACAGAAAAACAGGCCTTGAAAGAACTACAAGAATTTGAGGACGTTTTGTTCAAACCAGCTGATAAGGGGGGAAACGTCGTGGTATGGCCGGTCACTATGAGAAACAAGCCAATAAATTGTTAAAAGCCCCAGATTGTTACCGCCTCTTACCATCTAATCCTCTTCCTAAATATCAGAGTGAGCTGGTGTCCATAATTGATAAAGCTTTCCAGTCGAGAATTTTACCTAAGAGTATGCTTGAAACAATTCAAAATTTACATCCAAAACTACCAACGCTATACCTCATTCCGAAATTACACAAAAATCCAGAGGACCCCCCTGGGAGGCCTATTATATCCGGTAATGATAGTTTATGTGAACCAATCACCAATTTTATTGATTTTTATTTAAAACCATTAGTGTCTGCATTACCATCATATATCCAAGACACAACATCGGCATTACAGAGACTTGACCACCTTTTTTTGGAAGACCACATGATCATGGTTACTGCAGATGTGGAGGCGTTATATACATCCATTAGACATAAAGACGGCCTAGAAGCAGTAGCATGGTATCTTAAAACCACCAATTTGGAGCCTATTCTGATAGAGACTGTTCTGACTCTTTTAGAGTTCGTTCTTAAACATAATATTTTTATTTTTAAAAACAACATCTACCTCCAAATGCAGGCCACTGCTATGGGGGCCTCGTGTGCCCCCTCTTATGCCAATTTATTTCTTGGAGCATGGGAAAGGGACATATTCCAAAGCGACACCATCCCTGAAATTAAAAACATACAGGGATGGATGAGATATATAGACGATGTCTGGTTTATATTGGAAGGTACCATTGAAGGTCTCCATACTCTGATGAGAAAATTAAATGACAATAACAAAAACATACATTTGACATACCATTACGGTAAAAACTTGGATTTTTTTAGATCTTAAATTGGAAGTCACTCTAACAGGGTATATAGCAACAGATCTGTTTAGAAAACCTACAGCTACAAATTCCCTTTTACATGCTACATCTTTTCATCCACCTACCACCATAAAAGGAATATCCACTGGGCAATTTCTAAGATTAAAACGGATATGCTCTGATCAAGAAACTTTTCAAAATCAGGCTACAGATCTGACTCAGAGATTCATGAACCGAGGATATAGAAAACGCTGTATTAAACAGGGATACAGAAGAGCTTTTAAAACTCCCAGACAACAACTATTTTATCCACCTCTAAAATCAAATTCTAAAGGAGATAATCAGGTAAGGTACATCTCCACGTACCACAATCAATGGAATACTCTAAAAAATCTATTCAAAAAAACATTGGTCAATATTACTAACAGACCCTGTCCTTAAAAAAACTTTGACCCCTGTTCCATCCTTAGTGGCAAGAAGAAGTCCCAACTTAAAGGACTTATTAGTCCATAGCCATTATGACCCCATTCCTAAATCAGTGAATAAAAACATCATGAAAGGATTTTTTCCATGTGGCCTCTGTAAAGCCTGTGCCAACACCAAGAAAGCTATTTATTTTGAAAATCATGATGGCTCCAAGAGATACGACATAAGAAAACACCTTACATGTGCATCACAGGGGGTCATATACCATGACACGGGTCCTTGCGGATTGGTATATATAGGCCTCACCACCAGGGAATTTAAAATTCGAATCCGGGAACATGTCAGAGATATAGAAAAATCTATAACAATTGAAGATTTATCTTCTTTAAAAAACTTACCACGTCACTTCAAAATCCATCATCAATCCAAGTCCAATGGCTTAAAATTCAAAGCCATTGACTAAATTAAATTGGGAATACGGGGTGGGGACTTGGGAAAATCCCTAGCTCGCCTTGAAAGTAAATGGATATACCGACTTAATACGCTCACTGGAAGTCACTCTAACAGGGTATATAGCAACAGATCTGTTTAGAAAACCTACAGCTACAAATTCCCTTTTACATGCTACATCTTTCCATTCCATTACATTTAAACCATTCCCATGGTTTAAATGAAAATTTTGGATTTAATTCTTTTCTTTAATTATGAGTGACCCCTTCTGATAGATCCCACGGTTTAGGGTGGTTCCTTACCAGACTATTTTAACTTCCTTTTTTATGGTTATATTCCTGAGTTTAGTTTTAGGTGTTTTTAATATTGATGTTTTTTATCCATTTCAGTGTTATTATCATTAGTAATTTTTGTAATATCAATTTTTATTATTTTTTACTTACCTGTCTCTTTATCTTTTAAGGTGTTTGCTTTAAATTTGGATGTTTTTCTTCCTGATGTCTACAGCATATTCCCACTTATCGGCCAAGTTCTGGACTTTCCATCGGGGTCTTCTACGTGTCACTCGCTGGTTTCATGATGAAGGAAAATTGCAGCATATATATGGATAGATAAGAAAAATATAATATATATAACAAAATCTATATATATTTTTTCTAGCACTTTTTTCACACTTTGCATGTAACAAATAATATATTTTAGTGGTATTTGATATAGCATTGTGTGTGTATATATTTTATGGCA
The DNA here is from genome assembly GCA_033576555.1 of Oophaga sylvatica. Lineage (NCBI taxonomy): Eukaryota > Metazoa > Chordata > Amphibia > Anura > Dendrobatidae > Oophaga > Oophaga sylvatica. Next base: position 422,036,308 of record JARQOD010000002.1, read on the forward strand.
CCATTTATTATTTATTTATATGAGATATAAGCTTATAAGCCTTCCTTTTATGTGTACATTGTAGGGATGTGGTCTCGCTGGTGTGCGACCGGAGGTAAGCAGGAGGGCGACTCTTCCGGGTTCTTTAAGCAAGTTTATTAGACTTCATAAACTTGCTGTAAAAACAGAAAACAAAAACAGCCTTCTCTGGCACAAAGTAACAGAAACAGATAAAAGTCCTTGTACTCTAACCGAGTACTCTCTCTTCAGCCCACACACTGGAGGTCTCCTCAGAAACTCCCACACTGGAGGTTTCTACACCTCCAGTCACTCACACCTGTGGTCAGCAGTTGGCTTATTTATATCTAAGCCATCCAGCTAACATAGACCACATGACTGGTCATGTGGTAATGACATCATCACAGGTCCTTTAACCATATACACAACTATAGTGATGCCACTACCCAGGGCTAATGTGTACTGGGCTACATAACAGATACAAGGCATCTCTGAGCCAGATACCTCCCGTCTATAACACAACCCTTTGCCACTCTACATACCTCCCCCCCTAGATCCCCCTGACGAAGGAATAACCTTTCCGAAACGCGCGTCAGGGCGCGTTCTAGGCTGCCTGGCCACCACCAGCGATTTCCTCCCCTGGTATTTCAGGTTGTATGATTATTTGTATGGACATTTAGCAGTTATGTTAGTCACGGTGATGGTTTGTATATAAGCACAGTTCAATTGGTGTGCATACTGTGGTTGTTTTCACTGGCAACATTGGATTTTATTTTTGTCAACATTACTCTTTGTGACACATTCTATTTTGCATCAGTGATATGCATATATTCAAAGACATATTGTAAAGGACATATATACATTATTGTGATTGTTTTCACTGGCAACATTGTATTTTATTTATGTCTACACTATTTTTTGTTACACCATATTGTAAAGGGCATATACACATTATTGTGTGGATACACTGTTTTAGTCCAGAATGACTAATATATATTGATGGCCCCGGGCTGATTTAACTAGGGGACCGACCAAGTCCATGGCAATTCTCTCAAATGGCACTTCAATAATGGGCAGTGGCACCAGGGGGTTCCGGAAATGAGAGGTAGGGGCAGTTAACTGACATATAGGGCAGGACCTGCAATAGTTTACTATCTCCCGGCGACATCCAGGCCAATAGAATCTTTGAATAATGCGTTCCTGTGTTTTTTCTACCCCTAGGTGTCCCCCCAAAATGTGTGAATGGGCCATATCCAACACCTTCCGTCTATAGGACCCGGGTACTAGCAACTGCTCCACCAACTCCTCCCTTATTTTCGTGACCCGATACAACAGCTCCCCACTCAGCATAAAGTATGGAAATCTGGTGTCGGCCCCCGGCTCCTGTGCAACCCCATCAATGACAGTGACATTATTGAAGGCTTCCTTCAGAGTTGGGTCCCTGTGTTGGGCAGTCCCAAAATTCTCACTGGCCACCCCTAACTCTGGAATATCAGATGCAGGAGACATTTCTTCCTCATCTCCTACCAGCACACAAAAAGGAAACCTGTCTTCCTCTGGGTATGGGGCTACCTGATTAGGGCTTACTGGTTCCCTATTCTGGCTAGTGACCTCAGCAGACTTCCCCCACAGATCCCAGAATAAACAAAAATCCCGGCCTATAATTATAGGGTGCAACAAGTCCCGAACCACCCCGACTTCATGGGACTCAGTGCCCATCGCAGTCTCAATGTCCACTCTGGCCATAGGGTAGTCCTTTGCATCGCCGTGTATGCATCGCACGCCAACCCTTTTCCCCGGGAGTAGTTTGAGAGGCAGATTCGCCCTCACCAGGGTCACAAGACTCCCGGAGTCCAGCAGCGCCGTTACTACTCGACCATTCACTCTCACGGGACATGCTTGGGGGCCCTCGTTCAGGATAGAATCCACACTGCAGACTGGATCGACATAGAATGAGATACGACGTCCCATGCTGCAGTCCATCTGCTCGGTAGTCTGGGGACACCGTGCAGCTATATGTACTGGCCTGTGCCACCTCCAGAAGATAACATCACCCGTAGGGACCTTGGGCACCACCTCCCCCGCCACTTTTGACCTTGGACGCACCACCCCTTTTTGGGACTCCGCCCCCTGCTGGGACCCCCAGTACGGAATGGGCTGCTTCCCCAAGGTACCTTCCATCCCCTGGTACCTCTCGACCAGTCCGACCAGTTCATCGGCACTCCGGGGATCACCCTGGGCAACCCAAGTCTGCAGGGGCCTGGGCAGGGAGTGCACAAACCGATCCATTAGGACTCTTTCCACCATTTGTGCTGGCGTGGCGGACTCTGGCTGTAGCCATTTCTGGACGAGGTGCAGCAGGTCAAACATTTGGGAACGCGGTGGTTTGTCCCGGTGATACTCCCAGCGGTGCACTCTCTGTGCCCTGACAGGCATTGTCACCCCCAACCGTGCAAGGATCTCCACCTTTAATTTAGGATACTCCTGAGCGTCCTGCACAGTTAAATCAAAGTATGCCTTTTGGGGTTCCCCTGTTAGGTATGGGGCCAGTACCTCTGCCCACTGCTCTGGGGGAAGTCTTTCCCTCTCAGCGACCCTCTCAAATACCGTCAGGAAGGCTTCAACATCATCCCCGGGGGTCATTTTCTGTATGGTGCGTCTTACCGCCTTCCTGATGTGGTTGTCATCGTCCCGACCTGGGGTTGGGATGCTCATCCTGCCCTGGATGGCGGTTGTCAGAAGCTGCAACTGCTGCCGTTGTTCCTGCTGGCTTTGTTGTATTTGCTGCACCAACAACCTGTTGGTCTCTTGCTGCTGTGCCTGCGCCTGGACGAAGTGCTTCAGTAGGTCCTCCATTTTCTCCTGCAAGGCTGGCTGGGTTGCTATGACCTTTACCCACGACATGCAGCACCCACTTCTCTGCTGGGACCGCTGCTCGCACGTCTCCGCCAATTGTAGGGATGTGGTCTCGCTGGTGTGCGACCGGAGGTAAGCAGGAGGGCGACTCTTCCGGGTTCTTTAAGCAAGTTTATTAGATTTCATAAACTTGCTGTAAAAACAGAAAACAAAAACAGCCTTCTCTGGCACAAAGTAACAGAAACAGATAAAAGTCCTCGTACTCTAACCGAGTACTCTCTCTTCAGCCCACACACTGGAGGTCTCCTCAGAAACTCCCACACTGGAGGTTTCTACACCTCCAGTCACTCACACCTGTGGTCAGCAGTTGGCTTATTTATATCTAAGCCATCCAGCTAACATAGACCACATGACTGGTCATGTGGTAATGACATCATCACAGGTCCTTTAACCATATACACAACTATAGTGATGCCACTACCCAGGGCTAATGTGTACTGGGCTACATAACAGATACAAGGCATCTCTGAGCCAGATACCTCCCGTCTATAACACAACCCTTTGCCACTCTACATACCTCCCCCCCTAGATCCCCCTGACGAAGGAATAACCTTTCCGAAATGCGCGTCAGGGCGCGTTCTAGGCTGCCTGGCCACCACCAGCGATTTCCTCCCCTGGTATTTCAGGTTGTATGATTATTTGTATGGACATTTAGCAGTTATGTTAGTCACGGTGATGGTTTGTATATAAGCACAGTTCAATTGGTGTGCATACTGTGGTTGTTTTCACTGGCAACATTGGATTTTATTTTTGTCAACATTACTCTTTGTGACACATTCTATTTTGCATCAGTGATATGCATATATTCAAAGACATATTGTAAAGGACATATATACATTATTGTGATTGTTTTCACTGGCAACATTGTATTTTATTTATGTCTACACTATTTTTTGTTACACCATATTGTAAAGGGCATATACACATTATTGTGTGGATACACTGTTTTATGAATTTTATTTTAGCACAATTATATACATATATTTTCTTTCTTTGAATGCACTTATATATAAATTTTACTGTACTATCATCTAGTCCGTTTTTACATACTTTTTGACATACTTTACTATTGACCTGATTGATTCTTATTATATACCAGGGTATTGGATCACACTGTGTGGGGCTTTGGCTTCCTTTTTATCTTAATTGATGCTTGTGTTATATTTTTATGTGTTATTTAATAAAAAAATTTTACATTTTACCCCCACTGCCTGGGTGAAGTTCTTTCTTCCTTTTCCCCCTATTCTTATTGCACTAAGGGTTACGTTTTTTCATTTGGCTGGTTTATGCCATCCACCTCTTTTTTTGTTGTGAGATTCAATTATTTGGTGTGGATTTATTTTCTATTTTTTAGTATTTTAATTTTAATTTATTATACATTTCCACACTGTATTGTATTTCATTTCAATTTGATTGTTATACCTCCCCCCTCTGCCTAAAGCCGTGGGGCTTGGCACTTTCTCCCACTAAACACGGGATTCTTGAGAGGGCATCAGCATTACCGTGTAGCTTCCCGGCCCTGTGTTCTACCTGGAAACTAAAGTCCTGCAGGGCTAAGAACCAGCGGGTGACCATTGCATTTCTACCTCTGGTTTCCCTCATCCATTTGAGTGGGGCATGGTCAGATATCAATCTAAACTTTCGTCCCACTAGATTTTATGGCCAAGCACTCCTTCTCTACGACAGAGTAATTCTTCTCACACGAAGATAGCTTCCTGCTCAGGTAAAGGACTGGATGCTCCTCCCCATGTATCTCCTGTGACAGAACTGCTCCCAATCCGACATCTGAGGCATCTGTTTGAAGAACAAACTCCTTCTTAAAGTCTGGGGCTATCAGGACCGGTTGTTTACACAGGGCCCTTTTCATTTCTTGGAAGGCCAACTCTGCTTCTTCAGACCATTTTACCATCACTGATTTGGTCCCTTTCAGCAGATCAGTCAGAGGAGCAGCCCTTGTGGCGAAGTTTGGGATGAATCTCCTGTAGTACCCGACAATCCCCAGGAATGCTTTCACTTGTTTCTTGGACAACGGTCTTGGCCATGTTTGAATCGCCTCGATTTTATTGATTTGGGGTTTTATTCCACCACGACCTACTACATATCCAAGGTACTTGGCCTCTTCCTTCCCCAAGGCACACTTCTTCGGGTTTATTGTAAACCCTGCTTCTCTTAGAGCATCAAACACTGCTTGGACCTTTCCCAGATGACTCTCCCAGTCCGGGCTGAAAATAACGATATCATCCAGGTACGCAGCGGCGTATTGCTTATGAGGTGCCAGAATCCTATCCATGGCTCTCTGGAAAGTCGCTGGCGCTCCCTGCAGGCCAAACGGCATCCGGACATACTGGAAGCATCCGTCTGGTGTTGAAAACGCCGTTTTCTCCTTGGCTTCCTGGGCCATGGGAATCTGCCAGTATCCTTTCGTCAAATCCAAGGTGGTTATGTACCTGGCGGGTCCAAGTCTTTCGATGAGCTCATCAACGCGTGGCATGGGATATGCGTCACACTTGGAGACCTCATTCAGCTTCCTATAATCATTGCAGAATCTCCATTCTCCATCAGGTTTCGGGACCAAGACGATAGGACTCGCCCAACCGCTCTTGGATTCCTCAATGACTCCGAGCTTCAACATACGCTCCACCTCCTTGGAGATTACTTCTCGACGGGCTTCAGGGATTCGATAGGGCTTCACATTCACCCGCACATGTGGCTCTGTCAGAACTTCATGCTCTATGACCTTCGTGCGCCCTGGCAACTCTGAAAACAGGTCCCTGTTCCTCTGGAGCAACTCCCGGCATTGCTGTTTCTGGTCCTTTGATAGGGTCTCTGCTATCGTAACCCCTTCAACGTCACCTTCTGAGTGGCCCAGCAAGCACGGAGTTACAGCTGACTCTCTATCATGCCATGGCTTGAGGAGGTTGACATGGTACACCTGATTTGGTTTCCGTCTTCCGGGTTGGTGAATCATATAGTTTACTTCACCAAGCTTCTCCATCACCTCGTACTGCCCTTGCCATTTGGCCAAGAACTTGCTTTCCACCGTCGGAACTAGCACGAGCACTCGGTCTCCCGGATTGAACTGTCTCACTCTGGCTGATCGGTTGTAAACCCTGGCCTGGGCTTCTTGTGCCTGGAGGAGGTGTTCCTTTACGATTGGCATCACCTTCGCAATCCTCTGCTGCATCAGGGCCACATGCTCAATAACGCTTCGGTGGGGCGTCACTTCGGCTTCCCAGGTTTCCTTGGCGATATTCAGGAGACCTCGCGGATGTCGGCCATACAGAAGCTCAAACGGTGAGAACCCCGTGGAGGCCTGAGGAACTTCACGGATGGAAAACATGAGGTAGGGTAAGAGACAGTCCCAGTCTCTACCATCCTTTTCTATGGCTTTTCTTAGCATGCTCTTTAGGGTCTTGTTGAATCTCTCCACAAGGCCATCTGACTGAGGATGGTACACCGAGGTCCTCAACTGAGAGATTTGCAGGACCCTGCACAACTCCTTCATTACTTTACTCATGAACGGTGTCCCTTGGTCGGTCAGGATCTCCTTCGGCAAGCCTGTCCGGGAAAACACATGTACCAACTCGCGGGCTATGCTCTTCGCTGAAGAATTTCTCAGGGGAATTGCCTCCGGATAGCGTGTGGCATAGTCCAGAATGACTAATATATATTGATGGCCCCGGGCTGATTTAACTAGGGGACCGACCAAGTCCATGGCAATTCTCTCAAATGGCACTTCAATAATGGGCAGTGGCACCAGGGGGTTCCGGAAATGAGAGGTAGGGGCAGTTAACTGACATATAGGGCAGGACCTGCAATAGTTTACTATCTCCCGGTGACATCCAGGCCAATAGAATCTTTGAATAATGCGTTCCTGTGTTTTGTCTACCCCTAGGTGTCCCCCAAAATGTGTGAATGGGCCATATCCAACACCTTCCGTCTATAGGACCCGGGTACTAGCAACTGCTCCACCAACTCCTCCCTTATTTTCGTGACCCGATACAACAGCTCCCCACTCAGCATAAAGTATGGAAATCTGGTGTCGGCCCCCGGCTCCTGTGCAACCCCATCAATGACAGTGACATTATTGAAGGCTTCCTTCAGAGTTGGGTCCCTGTGTTGGGCAGTCCCAAAATTCTCACTGGCCACCCCTAACTCTGGAATATCAGATGCAGGAGACATTTCTTCCTCATCTCCTACCAGCACACAAAAAGGAAACCTGTCTTCCTCTGGGTATGGGGCTACCTGATTAGGGCTTACTGGTTCCCTATTCTGGCTAGTGACCTCAGCAGACTTCCCCCACAGATCCCAGAATAAACAAAAATCCCGGCCTATAATTATAGGGTGCAACAAGTCCCGAACCACCCCGACTTCATGGGACTCAGTGCCCATCGCAGTCTCAATGTCCACTCTGGCCATAGGGTAGTCCTTTGCATCGCCGTGTATGCATCGCACGCCAACCCTTTTCCCCGGGAGTAGTTTGAGAGGCAGATTCGCCCTCACCAGGGTCACAAGACTCCCGGAGTCCAGCAGCGCCGTTACTACTCGACCATTCACTCTCACGGGACATGCTTGGGGGCCCTCGTTCAGGATAGAATCCACACTGCAGACTGGATCGACATAGAATGAGATACGACGTCCCATGCTGCAGTCCATCTGCTCGGTAGTCTGGGGACACCGTGCAGCTATATGTACTGGCCTGTGCCACCTCCAGAAGATAACATCACCCGTAGGGACCTTGGGCACCACCTCCCCCGCCACTTTTGACCTTGGACGCACCACCCCTTTTTGGGACTCCGCCCCCTGCTGGGACCCCCAGTACGGAATGGGCTGCTTCCCCAAGGTACCTTCCATCCCCTGGTACCTCTCGACCAGTCCGACCAGTTCATCGGCACTCCGGGGATCACCCTGGGCAACCCAAGTCTGCAGGGGCCTGGGCAGGGAGTGCACAAACCGATCCATTAGGACTCTTTCCACCATTTGTGCTGGCGTGGCGGACTCTGGCTGTAGCCATTTCTGGACGAGGTGCAGCAGGTCAAACATTTGGGAATGCGGTGGTTTGTCCCGGTGATACTCCCAGCGGTGCACTCTCTGTGCCCTGACAGGCATTGTCACCCCCAACCGTGCAAGGATCTCCACCTTTAATTTAGGATACTCCTGAGCGTCCTGCACAGTTAAATCAAAGTATGCCTTTTGGGGTTCCCCTGTTAGGTATGGGGCCAGTACCTCTGCCCACTGCTCTGGGGGAAGTCTTTCCCTCTCAGCGACCCTCTCAAATACCGTCAGGAAGGCTTCAACATCATCCCCGGGGGTCATTTTCTGTATGGTGCGTCTTACCGCCTTCCTGATGTGGTTGTCATCGTCCCGACCTGGGGTTGGGACGCTCATCCTGCCCTGGATGGCGGTTGTCAGAAGCTGCAACTGCTGCCGTTGTTCCTGCTGGCTTTGTTGTATTTGCTGCACCAACAACCTGTTGGTCTCTTGCTGCTGTGCCTGCGCCTCGATGAAGTGCTTCAGTAGGTCCTCCATTTTCTCCTGCAAGGCTGACTGGGTTGCTATGACCTTTACCCACGACATGCAGCACCCACTTCTCTGCTGGGACCGCTGCTCGCACGTCTCCGCCAATTGTAGGGATGTGGTCTCGCTGGTGTGCGACCGGAGGTAAGCAGGAGGGCGACTCTTCCGGGTTCTTTAAGCAAGTTTATTAGATTTCATAAACTTGCTGTAAAAACAGAAAACAAAAACAGCCTTCTCTGGCACAAAGTAACAGAAACAGATAAAAGTCCTCGTACTCTAACCGAGTACTCTCTCTTCAGCCCACACACTGGAGGTCTCCTCAGAAACTCCCACACTGGAGGTTTCTACACCTCCAGTCACTCACACCTGTGGTCAGCAGTCGGCTTATTTATATCCCAGCCATCCAGCTAACATAGACCACATGACTGGTCATGTGGTAATAAGAAAGAAAACCGTGAGCACAACCTGAATGAAACTGGTGCTTTAAAGTCTAGGTTCCCACACCGGGTACTAATAATGAAAAAAGGCTTAAGCACTCAACTTAAAAGGTTTATTAGTAGTATCTCCAAACGTTTCGGTCAGAAAAGACCTTCATCAGTGACTACTGTAATCATAATATAAACGCATAAGAATATGTACAAACAAAATAAGAAACATTGCGATAAATAAAGTATATACAAAAAAGTGAGACACGGGTCACAGGACGGACAATAGAAAAAACGGTGGGTCAGCTCTGAGTATACCAAGACAGTCAAAATAGTATCCAAGAAGAATGAATGGGTAATAGTGCCATACCTTATTTTTATATAGAAGATTGTCTCCTAAAAAGGGGAGAGGTGCGTGCCCCAAGGAAAGTGTGCTGCCTGGATAAGAGTATAACATGGTGAGCATATTATGCCACAGCTGTGAGTCTAATGTGACTAATCAAGTAGTACTTACTTAAAGACAAACGTAGCTTATAAGAATGCTGAGGAGATTGAAGAAAATGAGCAAATTTGAGTAAATAAGGAATATCTTGTGCTCCTAAACAAATGGTATCCGGTCAATATATATATATATATATATACATATATATATATATTACCTCAGTAGAAATATCCAGTGACTAAGCTTGCGGTATCCACTGCTATGTAGACTGGAGCTGTCATTAGCAAAAAACAAAATCAGGGGCATAAAAAATCAGGGGCATAAAAACCATTGTAGGTAAGAGTTATCAAAAGAAATCCCTTGTAGTGTCAAAACCGCTATATTACCTCTGCCAGGACGCTGTCTGAGCCTGCTGATTTGATTTCCATGAGTATGTGGGGCGGAAGTGAGGTAATGGCTCAGAGGGTTCCTTTATATGGAGCAGAGGTGGGACTAAGAGCACTGCTGTCAGTCAAGAAGCACAACCAGGAAGTGACTGAGCAGAGATGGGCAACATAAAAAAAAAAAAAAAAAGGCTTTGGATCGCTTAAATGTATAGCGCTACTATATACAGCGCTGTGTTGCCATGGTAACTCTGAGGCACTAAATAGTGAAGGCAGGGAGGGAGAAAGGGAAGAAAACAGGAGAAAATGATTAGAGAAGTGCTCAGAAGCCATTTATTTTATAGACGAAGGCAAAGCAACATACATAGTGAAGTGAATCATTATTTTGCCGTGAAGTATAATGGTCACAGTGAGACTCCCAGAAATGAGTGACGTGGTGACTTGTGATAAGTGGTCCAACCATTCTAATATAGACGGCTCTAAGGGAAAAGGAGAAAGTGTTAATATGCTGGAGAAGTGAACATATATTAACATCACTGCACTAGGTACATATGTTACATCTCAATGACAATGTAAATTTCTCTCTAAGCACTTGAACATGCTATGAAAAAGCAGATAATTCATATTCCCTATTGAGGCCTCTCGGATGCATAGTATCTAATGTGTGTATCCAATAGGCTTCACGTTTTTTTAGAAGCTGGATCCTATTGCCTCCTCTCCGAGAGCGTGGAATTTGCTCAATGATTTGGAACCTTAACTGGGACACATTATGACCGGCATTAACAAAATGGTAAGGGATAGGAAGAAGGAGGTTCTTACACCGTACTGTAGATTTGTGCTTCGATATTCGGTCCCGTATGGTCTGTGAGGTCTCCCCAACATATGCTAGGCCACAAGGGCACTTGATAACATATACTACATAAGTAGAGTCGCATGTAAAATAATTCCGAATTTTAAATTCCTTACCGGAATGGGGGTGGAAAATTTTGTCCCCTTTAATGATACTATTGCACTGTACACACCTTAAGCATGGAAAAGTCCCACATTTAGGTTTTTGTAGAAACCGCTGTGTCACTGAGGGTGATTTAGATCCAAAATCTGCTTGGACCAGTGAGTCACGTAAATTTGGTGGGCGTTTGTAACATGGTAAAAATGGCTCTTTGAATTCAATGACCTCTGGGTATGCCTTTGAAAGGAGGTGCCAGTTTTTTTTACTACTTGATTAATCACATTAGACTCACAGCTGTGGCGTAATATGCTCACCATGTTATACTCTTATCCAGGCAGCACACTTTCCTTGGGGCACGCACCTCTCCCCTTTTTAGGAGACAATCTTCTATATAAAAATAAGGTATGGCACTATTACCCATTCATTCTTCTTGGATACTATTTTGACTGTCTTGGTATACTCAGAGCTGACCCACCGTTTTTTCTATTGTCCGTCCTGTGACCCGTGTCTCACTTTTTTGTATATACTTTATTTATCGCAATGTTTCTTATTTTGTTTGTACATATTCTTATGCGTTTATATTATGATTACAGTAGTCACTGATGAAGGTCTTTTCTGACCGAAACGTTTGGAGATACTACTAATAAACCTTTTAAGTTGAGTGCTTAAGCCTTTTTTCATTATTAGTACCCGGTGTGGGAACCTAGACTTTAAAGCACCAGTTTCATTCAGGTTGTGCTCACGGTTTTCTTTCTTAGTATTTTCCCATACGTGATTGCACACCTGGGGTCATGTCCACCAACACTTTCTCGTATAACGCAGAGGAAGCCGCGAGTATCCTCGCTCAGTCTAAATTATCCAGCGATTTCTTACAAATCCCATCACACGAAGTTCGTGGCAGGGATTGGGAAAGGGAACTTCGGTCACTTACTAATACGGAGCTCCATTGTGCTACCCTATCAGAATACTTATGCGTCCAACGCATTCCACGAGGCCTCCGGGTTCCTTTGCGACCTACACTATTCAGTGATTCACCAGAGTTCTGCACTAAATTCGAGCACATCTTAAACAAATGCTCCCTTGATTTAATAACACTGACAGTTGAATTTCTACAGAGAGCTATTATTTCCAGTTGTGAAGTGTAAAAATGATCGAATCCCAACTGGCAGCAACAAGTACTCCAGAGGAACTCGGTATACTTAAATCAGAGATACAGGAACGCATCAATCAACATAAACGCGACATTGAGACGAGGAAACGTAATAAATTCGCCAGAGACGCAGAGGACTACCGCTCAAATCAAGTTTACAGATGGCATACCAACCTCAAGCGCAGCGGTCCGAATTTTGGCCAACATACATCCACCGACTACTCAACCTCTGGATCAGACCAGGAACATGGTCCTACGTCGTCCACCACATCTCTTCCTTTTTTAGGACAACGTCGGGGAAGGGACTACAGAAGAAGACCAGAAGGGGGCAGAAGAAGAGAACAGGAACAAGGTCGGATCACCCGCTCGAAGGTACGGACAATCTGGTAATAAACATATCCTCCAGAACTCTTAACCAGATTGAACACAGGGTATTACAGAAAGGTCTCTCTTTCTGTCCATCCTACCACTGTCGGACGTTTGATCTTGATATGGATTTACAAAAATTCTTTCGTCGTATCAGACTCAAAGCATATTATGCTTCTAGACCTGATACTTCTGAGCCACCAACAACATCTAATCCTAAACTTTTATCTGAGCTTAGCTTAGGCTTACGCAGTAAAAGTTTCTTTCGTCCACCTCAGAATTCACATGCTGTTGAAACGTTTATTAATTTTGTGTATAACTCTTTTCAATCTTTACGCTGTGATATTGATAAAGGTAAACTGTTTTATCCATCGAATTTCACTGTTGAGGAACGCACGGCTTTTAAATGTTTACAGGATGATGATTCTATTATACTGAAGCCAGCCGACAAGGGAGGTGCCCTAGTTGTAATGGACAAATCCATGTACCTTGAAGAGGTTCAACGCCAACTAGGTGACAGATCCATCTACCAGCTTCTTTCTAAAAACCCAACACCTGATATTGGCCAGAGGATCAGGACGATTCTCCAAAAATACTCTAATCTGGGAGTATTAGATCCTAAAACTTGCGAATTCCTCACTAATACGAATCCCCGCACGCCAGTATTCTACACTCTCCCGAAAGTCCACAAAAATCTTGACAAACCCCCAGGGAGGCCAATTGTAGCATCTACTAATTCTATCTTGTCTCCTCTAGCAATATTCTTGGAGAAAATTCTTATCCCCACATTAAGCAAACAAGGTCTTACATCTTGGACACAGGAGCATTTCTTAAACTAATCAAGGAACTCCAATTGATTCCCCCAAATTCGTTACTGGTTACACTGGACGTAAAAGACCTGTATACCTCTATCCCCCATAACGAGGGCATTCAGTCAGTAACTCGGCTGTTATCATCTACCACTATGGATAGTGACCAGGTTGATTTGTGTGTTGACTTATTGAAAATTATTCTTACTTCCAATTTCTTCCTCTTCCAGGATGATTTTTACCTCCAAACGCGTGGGACCGCTATGGGGTCTAACGCAGAACCTCCATATGCAAATGCATACATGGCCGACTTTGAGGAGAGCATCATATATCTACATCCTTTATTCCGCGACCATGTCATTACATGGAAGCGCTATATTGATGATGTCTTCTGTATCTGGTCAGGCCCAGTAGAACACTTACAGAGATTTTTTGAACTGCTAAACTCATCCTGGCCAGGGATACAATTCACATGAATCATGATCTCTGGCGTATTAACTTTCTTGACACCTTGGTCATGAAAGACCCTGAAGGTAAACTCTCAACTGATCTTTTCATTAAGGACACAGATAAAAACAGTTTACTACATTACCAGAGTCTCCACCCACCTGCTACTAAAAAAGCCATTCCCAAATCTCAGTTTCAGAGGGTGAAACGTATCGTCTCTGATGAGGCTGTACAACGCCAACGCCTCTCAGAAATGACACACAAATTTAAGGCCAGAGGGTATCTGTCTCTATCCTTGAAAAATCTATGGAACCTGACACAAGACCGATCAAGAAAGTTGACACACGTATCCCGTTTGTACACACGTATCATCCGATCACCAATATTCTTCATAGAGCCATACGTAAAAACTGGCACCTCCTTTCAAAGGCATACCCAGAGGTCATTGAATTCAAAGAGCCATTTTTACCATGTTACAAACGCCCACCAAATTTACGTGACTCACTGGTCCAAGCAGATTTTGGATCTAAATCACCCTCAGTGACACAGCGGTTTCTACAAAAACCTAAATGTGGGACTTTTCCATGCTTAAGGTGTGTACAGTGCAATAGTATCATTAAAGGGGACAAAATTTTCCACCCCCATTCCGGTAAGGAATTTAAAATTCGGAATTATTTTACATGCGACTCTACTTTGTAGTATATGTTATCAAGTGCCCTTGTGGCCTAGCATATGTTGGGGAGACCTCACAGACCATACGGGACCGAATATCGAAGCACAAATCTACAGTACGGTGTAAGAACCTCCTTCTTCCTATCCCTTACCATTTTGTTAATGCCGGTCATAATGTGTCCCAGTTAAGGTTCCAAATCATTGAGCAAATTCCACCCTCTCGGAGAGGAGGCAATAGGATCCAGCTCCTAAAAAAACGTGAAGCCTATTGGATACACACATTAGATACTATGCATCCGAGAGGCCTCAATAGGGAATATGAATTATCTGCTTTTTTATAGCATGTTCAAGTGCTTAGAGAGAAATTTACATTGTCATTGAGATGTAACATATGTACCTAGTGCAGTGATGTTAATATATGTTCACTTCTCCAGCATATTAACACTTTCTCCTTTTCCCTTAGAGCCGTCTATATTAGAATGGTTGGACCACTTATCACAAGTCACCACGTCACTCATTTCTGGGAGTCTCACTGTGACCATTATACTTCACGGCAAAATAATGATTCACTTCACTATGTATGTTTCTTTGCCTTCGTCTATAAAATAAATGGCTTCTGAGCACTTCTCTAATCATTTTCTCCTGTTTTCTTCCCTTTCTCCCTCCCTGCCTTCACTATTTAGTGCCTCAGAGTTACCATGGCAACACAGCGCTGTATATAGTAGCGCTATACATTTAAGCGATCCAAAGCCTTTTTTTTTTTTTTTTATGTTGCCCATCTCTGCTCAGTCACTTCCTGGTTGTGCTTCTTGACTGACAGCAGTGCTCTTAGTCCCACCTCTGCTCCATATAAAGGAACCCTCTGAGCCATTACCTCACTTCCGCCCCACATACTCATGGAAATCAAATCAGCAGGCTCAGACAGCGTCCTGGCAGAGGTAATATAGCGGTTTTGACACTACAAGGGATTTCTTTTGATAACTCTTACCTACAATGGTTTTTATGCCCCTGATTTTTTATGCCCCTGATTTTGTTTTTTGCTAATGACAGCTCCAGTCTACATAGCGGTGGATACCGCAAGCTTAGTCACTGGATATTTCTACTGAGGTAATATATATATATATATATATATATATATATATATATATATATATATTGACCGGATACCATTTGTTTAGGAGCACAAGATATTCCTTATTTACTCAAATTTGCTCATTTTCTTCAATCTCCTCAGCATTCTTATAAGCTACGTTTGTCTTTAAGTACTACTTGATTAGTCACATTAGACTCACAGCTGTGGCATAATATGCTCACCATGTTATACTCTTATCCAGGCAGCACACTTTCCTTGGGGCACGCACCTCTCCCCTTTTTAGGAGACAATCTTCTATATAAAAATAAGGTATGGCACTATTACCCATTCATTCTTCTTGGATACTATTTTGACTGTCTTGGTATACTCAGAGCTGACCCACCGTTTTTTCTATTGTCCGTCCTGTGACCCGTGTCTCACTTTTTTGTATATACTTTATTTATCGCAATGTTTCTTATTTTGTTTGTACATATTCTTATGCGTTTATATTATGATTACAGTAGTCACTGATGAAGGTCTTTTCTGACCGAAACGTTTGGAGATACTACTAATAAACCTTTTAAGTTGAGTGCTTAAGCCTTTTTTCATTATTGGTCATGTGGTAATGACATCATCACAGGTCCTTTAACCATATACACAACTATAGTGATGCCACTACCCAGGGCTAATGTGTACTGGGCTACATAACAGATACAAGGCATCTCTGAGCCAGATACCTCCTGTCTATAACACAACCCTTTGCCACTCTACAACATATATTTATCATTTACTTATTATCACTTAGGGATATTCCACTTTCCTGTTGCTCAGGACTAGTCTTTTGTTAAGACTCATACTTTGCATAGATATATATTGAAAATACACCCAGAGTTGTTTTAATTCACTATATTTAATCCACATATTAAATTTGATGATTTTTTCTTACATGACATATGGTGTTGTGATGATAATTAGCTTCTACATATGCATATTATTATATATACTTTTTCTTCATTTTTAGACTTGGCTAGGGTTTATTTACCTTTTATTGGTATTTTTACTCATAGATAGTCTCCATATTTTGTAGACCCAGTAGTTCCCACCTTGATATTAGTTTTACACATCTAATATAGACACACGCACGGTAGAGATATATTTTTCCCCCCTTTGGACACCACACATATTCCTCTCTGTCCCGCGTGCTTGCCTTTAACCCCTTCATGACCCAGCCTCTTTTGACCTTAAAGACCTTGCCATTTTTTGCAATTCTGACCAGTGTCCCTTTATGAGGTAATAACTCAGGAACGCTTCAACGGATCCTAGCGATTCTGAGAATGTTTTTTTCGTGACATATTGGGCTTCATGTTAGTGGTAAATTTAGGTTGATAATTTTTGCGTTTATTTGTGAAAAAAATGGAACTTTGGCCAAAATTTTGAAAATTTCGCAATTTTCAAATTTTGAATTTTTATTCTGTTAAACCAGAGAGTTATGTGACACAAAGTAGTTAATAAATAACATTTCCCACATGTCTACTTTAAATCAGCACAATTTTGGGAACAACATTTTTTTTTGTTAGGAAGTTATAAGGGTTAAAAGTTGACCAGCGATTTCTCATTTTTACAGCAAAATTTACAAAACCATTTTTTTTAGGGACCACCTCACATTTGAAGTCACTTTGAGGGGTCTATATGGCAGAAAATAACCAAAAATGACACCATTATAAAAACTGCACGCCTCAAGCTACTCAAAACTACATTCAAGAAGATTATTAACCCTTCAGGTGCTTCACAGGAACTAAAGCAACGTGGAAGGAAAAAATGGACATTTTAATTTTTCCAACAAAATTTTTCTTTTAGCATCAATTTTTTCATTTTTACATGGGCAATAGGATAAATGGACCCTAAAATTTGTTGGGCAATTTCTCCTGAGTACAAAGATACCTCATATGTGGTCATAAACCACTGTTTGGGCGCACGGCAGGGCTCAGAAGGGAAGGAGCGCCATTTGACTTTTTGAATGGAAAATATGCTGGAATATTTAGCGGTTGCCATGTCGCATTTGGAGAGTCCCTGTGTGCCTAAACATTGGAGCTCCCCCACAAGTGACCCCATTTTGGAAACTAGACCCCCCAAAGAACTTATCTAGATGCAGAGTGAGCACTTTGAACCCCCAGGTGCTTCACAAATTGATCCGTAAAAGAAAGTACTTTTTTTTTCACAAAAATTTTCTTTTAGCCTCAGTTTTTTCATTTTCACATGGGCAACAGGATAAAATGGATCCTAAAATTTGTTGGGCAATTTCTCCTGAGTACACAGATATCTCATATGTGGTCATAAATCACTGTTTGGGTGCATGGCTGGGCCCAGAAGGGAAGGAGCGCCATTTGACTTTTTGAATGGAAAATTAGCTCCAATCCTTAGCGGACACCATGACGCCTTTGGAGAGCCCCTGTGTGCCTAAACAGTGAAAAAAAACAAAATGTGACACCATTTTGGAAACTAGACCCCTTATGGAACTTATCTAGATGTCTTGTGAGCACTCTGAACCCCCAAGTGCTTCACAGAAGTTTATAACGCAGAGCAGTGAAAAAAAAAATTTTTTTTTCCTCAAAAATGATTTTTTAGCCTGCTATTTTTTATTTTTACAAGGGTAACAGTAGAAATTGGACCACAAAAGTTGTTGTGCAATTTGTCCTGAGTACACTGGTACCCCATATGTGGGGGGGAACGACTGTTTTGGCGCTTGGGAGAGCTCAGAAGGGAAGGAGCGCCATTTTGGAATGCAGACTTGATGTAATGTTCTTCGGGCATCATTTTGCGTTTACAGAGCCCATGATGTGCCTAAACAGTAGAAACCCCCCACAAGTGACCCTATTTTGGAAACTAGACCCCCCCAAGGAGCTTATCTAGATGTGTAGTGAGCACTTTGAACCCCCAAGTGCTTCACAGAAGTTTAAAAATGCAGAGCAGTGAAAATAAAAAAATCATTTTTGTTTCTCAAAAATCATTTTTTAGCCCACTATTTTTTATTTATCTTTCCAAGGGTAACATGATAAATTGGACACCAAAAGTTGTTGTCCAGTTTTTACTGAGTACGCTGGTGCCCCATATGTGGGGGGAACCACTGTTTGGGCGCACGGCAGGGCTCAGAAGGGTAGGAGCGCCATTTGACTTTTTGAATGGAAAATTAGCTCCAATCGTTAGCTGACACCATGTCGTGTTTGGAGAGCCACTGTATGCCTAAACTTTGGAGCTCCCCCACAAATGACCCCATTTTGGAAACTCAACCCTCTAAGGAACTTATATAGATGCACAGTGAGCACTTTGAACCCCAGGTGCTTCACAGAAGTTTATAACGCAGAGCCGTGAAAATAAAAAATCATTTTTTTCTCAAAAAATTATTTTTTAGCCCACTATTTTTTATTTTCACAATGGTTACAGGAGAAATTGGACCCAAAAAGTTGTTGTCCAATTTGTCCTAAGTACGCTAGTACCCCACATGTGGGAGGGAACCACTGTTTGGGCACACGTCAGGGCTCGGAAGGGATGTAGTGACGCTTTGAAATGCCGACTTGATGGAATGGTCTGCGGGCGGGCAGAGCCCCTGATGTGCCTAAACAGTAGAAACCCCCCACAAGTGACCACATTTTGTAAAATAGACCCCTCAAGGAACTTATCTAGATGTGTGGTGAGCACCTTGAACCCCAACGTGCTTCACAGAAGTTTATAATGCAGAGCCGTGAAAATAAAAAATCATTTTTTTCCTCAAAAACTGATTTTTTTAACCCGCAATTTTTTATTTTCACAAGGGTAACAGGAGAAATTGGACCACAAAAGTTGTTGTACAGTTTGTCCTGAGTATACTGGTACCCCATATATGGGGGGAACCACTGTTTTGGCGCATGGGAGAGCTCAGAAGGGAAGGAGCGCCATTTTGGAATGCAGACTTGATGGAATGTTCTGCGGGCGTCATGTTGCGTTTGCAGAGCCCCCTCAAAAGTTGTTGTCCAATTTGTCCTGAGTACGCTGATATCCCATATGTGGGAGAAAACTACTGTATGGGCACACGTCGGGGTTCGGAAGGGAAGTAGTGACGTTTTGAAATGCCGACTTAATGGAATGGTCTGCGGGCGTCATGTTACGTTTGCAGAGTCCCTGATGTGCCTAAACAGTAGAAACTCCCCACAAGTGACCCCATTTTGGAAACTAGACCCCGCAAGGAACTTATCTAGATGTGTGGTGAGCACTTTGAACCCCCAAGGGCTACACAGAAGTTTATAACGCCCGGGCATGAAAATAAAAAAATAATATTTTTTCCACAAACATGATCTTTTAGTCCCCAATTTTTTTATTTTCCCAAGGGTAACAGGAGAAATTAGACCCCAAAGTTGTTGTCCAATTTGTCCTGAGTACGCTGATAACCCATATGTGGGAGAAAACTACTGTAGGCACACGTCGAGGCTCGGAAGGGAAGTAGTGACGTTTTGAAATGCCGACTTGATGGAATGGTCTGCGGGTGTCATGTTACGTTTGCAGAGCCCATGATGTGCCTAAACAGTAGAAACCCTCCCAAGTGACCCCATTTGGAAACTAGATCCCCCAAGGAACTCCTCTAGATGTGTGGTAAGCACTTTGAATCTCCAAGTTCTTCACAGAAGTTTATAACGCAGAGCCGTGAAAATAAAAAATCATTTTTTTTCCACAAAAATAAATTTTTTAGTCCCCAATTTTTTTTTCCAAGGGTTACAAGAGAAATTAGACCCCCAAAGTTGTTGTGCAATTTTTCCCGAGTACGCTGATACCCCATATGTGGGGGTAAACCACTGTTTGGGCACACGTCGGGGCTTGGAATAAAGGGAGCACTGTTTGACTTTTTTGAACGCAAAATTTGCAGGAATCAATGGTGGCGCCATGTCGCGTATGGAGACCCCCTGATGTGCGTAAATAGTGGAAACCTCTCAATTCTAATTCCAACCCTAACCCCAACACACCGCTAACCCCAACCCTAACCCCTACACACCCCTAACCCTAAGACAAACCCTAACCATAACCCTAACCCCAACACACCCCTAACACTAATCCCAACTCTGACCATAAACCTAACCACAAGCCTAATCCTAATCCCAACCCTAACCCCAAAACACCCCTAACACTTATCCTAACTCTAACCCTAACCACAAACCTAACCCTAATCCCAACCCTAACCCTAATTCCAACCCTAACCCTAATTCCAACCCTAACCATAATTCCAACCCTAACCCTAATTCCAACCCTTACCCTAATTCTAACCCTAACCCTAATTCTAACCCTAATGCTAACCCTAACCCTAGTTCTAACCCTAAGGCTGGGTTCATATTGCGTTTTACCAGCCCGTTCAACACGTTGCGTTGACGGGCTGGTAACGGTATAGCATAACGCGATCGCGTTATGCTGTACCGCTAGCGCAGAGGAATCAGCGCTAGCGGTGACGGAGCCCAGACGCTGCAGCCCGCATCCAAGGCTCCGTCACTGAATGACGGCACGTCGCGAACGCATGCCGCTTTACGGTATGCGTTGCGATGCGCACACAAATGGGGTGAATGGCAGCGTTAACGGACTGCGTTACACCGCGTTATACCGTGGTGAAACGCCGTCCATCTAACGGACTGCCATAATGCAATATGAACCCAGCCTAACCCTAACCCTGAGACCCCGTGCACACGTTGCGGATTCACTTGCAGATTTTTCTAAAATCCGCAGGTAAAATGACCTGCGTTTTACCTGCGTATTTAGCGCGGATTTACTGCGGTTTTGCTGCGGTTTTTCCCTGCGGTTTTACACCTATAATGGAATAGGTGTAAAATCGCTGCGGAATCCGCACAAAGAATTGACATGCTGCGGATTTAAAACCGCAGCAAATCCGCACTGAAAAATCTGCAGCATGTGCACAGCGTTTTTTTACCATTTATTTGCATTGTACTGTACATGGTTTCTGGATCTGCTGTGGATCCGCAGCACGAAATCCGCTGCGGATCCACAGCACGAAATCCGCAGCGGATCCGCAGCAAAATCCGCAACGTGTGCTCAGGGCCTAATAGGAAAAAAAAATTCTTTATTTTATTATTTGTCCCTACCTATGACAGGGGGGGTTCATTTACTTTTTTTTTTATTTTGATCACTGTGACAGTTTATCACAGTGATCAAAATAAATTTCTGGACTGTGCAGGGCGCACTGCGCATGCGCCAGCCGGCGGGCGCACTGCGCATGCGCCGGCCATTTTCCAAGATGGCGGCGCCCATGAAGAATCCCGGGCAGCCGCCGGGACGGATCCAGGGACATAGGTGGACCGGGAGAGGTGAGGGGGGGGATCGGAAGGTGGGGGCAGCAGTAGCCAGGAGGAGGGGAGCAGATAGTGACGGCGGTGACCGATCACCATCTTTCGGTGGCGGCGGCCGATCGCCGCTGTGACTTGATGTGGGTGGGGTCAGATCGCGGTGTCCAGCCATTGCAGCATCGGCCATGGCTGGATTGTAATATTTCACCAATTTCATTGGTGAAATATCACAAATTGCTCTGATTGGCTGTTTCACTTTTAACAGCCAATCAGAGCGATCGTAGCCACGTGGGGGTTAAGCCACCCCCACTGTGGTGATGCACTAAGGGTCCTGTGCCTGCTGGGCGGGTGACCTTTCAATGACCCCGGTCACCCGACCCGCAGGAACATGATTTATAGCATGACGCCTACGTTGGCATCATGGGTCGGGATGCCACTGGTTTTTATGACGCCAACGTAGGCGTCATGGGTCGGGAAGGGGTTAATATGCTAACGCATGCGCTGTTGAGACATCTTCTCTGACATCTTTGCTCAGCGAGCTTGCCTTCCATATGATAAAACATGCGCTGTTGAGATTTCTGTTTTGACATCACACATGCCGTCTCCTCTCCAGTGCTCACGCCCCGCTTATGCCACTCCTCTGCACTTCCTGGTAGCGCTCGCTACGTGACCTCTGGTGCGTTCCACCAGCGGAACTTATTTAGATGTGTGGTGAGAACTTTGAACCCCAAGGTGTTTCACTAAAGTTTATAACGCACGAGCGTGAAATTAAAAAATTATATTTTTTCCACAAACATGATCTTTAGTCCCCAGTTTTTTATTTTTCCAAGGGTAATAGGAGAAATTCGACCCCAAAAGTTGTTGTCCAATTTGTCCTAAGTATGCTGACATCCCATATGTGGGAGAAAACTATTGTGTGGTCACATGTGTGGGCTCGGAAGAGAAGTAGTGACATTTTGTAATGCAGACTTTGATGAAATGATCTGCGGGTGTCAGATCACTTTTGGAGAGCCCCTGATGTGCCTAAACAGTGGAAACCTCCCAAAAATGACCCCATTTTGGATACTAGAACCCTCAAGGAACTTATCTAGATGTGTGGTGAGCACTTTGAACCCCCAAGTGCTTCACAGAAGTTTATATCGCCCTGGCGTGAAAAAAAAAAAATCATATTTTTCCACAAACATGATCTTTTAGTCCCCAGTTTTTTATTTTCCCAAGGATAACAGGAGAAATTGGACACCAAAAGGTGTTGCTCAATTTGTCCTGAGTACGCTGGTACCCTATATGTGGGAGAAAGCTACTGTATGGGCACACGTCGGGGCTCGGAAGGGAAGTAGTGACGTTTTGGATTGCAGACTTTGATGGAATGGTCTGCAGGCGTTATGTCGCGTTTGGAGAGCCCTTGATGTGCCTAAACAGTGTAAACCCCCCCAAGTGACCCTATTTGGAAACTAGACCCCCGAAGGAACATATCTATATGTGTGGTGAGAACTTTGAACCCCCAAGTGCTTCACAGAAGTTTATAACGTACAGCCATAGAAAAAAAGCATCATATTTTTTTCCACCAAAATGATATTTTCGCCCCCAATTTTTTATTTTCCCAATGGTAAAAGAAGAAATTAGACCCCAAGAGTTATTGTGCAATTTGGCCTGTGTACACTGATACCCCATATGTGGGGGTAAACTACTGTTTGGGCACATGGCAGAGCTCAGAAGGAGAGGAGAACCGTTTGACTTTTCCAACACAAAATTGGCTGGACTTGAAATCAGACGCCATGTTAGGTTTGGAGAGCCCCTGATGTGCCTAAACAGTGGAAACCCCCCAATTCTTGCTCCAACCCTAACTCCAACACACCCAACCCTAACCATAACCCTAACCACAAACCTAACCCTAACACACCCTAACCCTAATCCCAAACCTAACCCTAATCTTAACTTTACCCCCAATCCTAACACTAACTTTAGCCCCAACCCTACCACTAACACTAACCCTAATGGGAAAATGGAAATAAATACATAGTGTTGGTGCGGAAAAAGGACGGCACCCTGCAGTTCTGTGTGGATTACCGAAAGTTGAATGCCTGCACCATCAAAGACTAATATCCGCTCCCTCGTATAGGGAGCCTCTGTCGGCCCTGGGACAGGCAAAATATTTTTCTACCTTAGACTTGGCCAGCGGATACTGGCAAGTACCAATGTCCGAAGAAGACCGAGCCAAAACTGCCTTCATTCTGCCCATGGGACTGTTTGAATTCAACCAGATGCCATTTGGACTGGCCAACGTCCCTAGAACCTTTCAGCGCCTGATGGAGCGGTGCCTAGGTGACCTCAACTTCAAAGCCACTCTGATATATCTGGATGACATTATTATCTATGCCGCCACGTTTGAGGATCATCTGCATCGTTTGGGCCAGGTGCTCGGCTGGTTGCAAAAGTACGGGTTGAAGGTGAAGCCCCAAAAATGCCACCTGTTTTGCACACAAATTGAATATCTGAGGCATGTGGTCTCCGCCGAGGGCGTGAGGCCATCTCCGGAGAAGGTCGCTGTGATACAGGAGTGGCCTGCCCCCGAGACGGTGAAGGTTGTGCGGGCTTTCTTGGGGCTGGCTGGACATTACCGTCGTTTTGTGAAAAATTTCGCCCGCCGAGCTCGAGCCCTGCAAGACCTGCTAAGAGGAGTCGCAACTGGCGCTAACAACGGCAAGGTACAGTGGTGTGAACCACAGGAAGAAGCTTTCCGAGACCTTAAGGCCGCAATCTCAGAAGCCCCGGTGTTAGCTTACACGGATTTCTCGCAACCGTTCATTCTGCACACTGACAGAAGCTTGCATGGGCTGGGGCCTGTGTTGCCGCAGATGCAGGATGGCCGAGAGAAGGTGATCGCCTATGGCAGCCGATCACTTCACGACTCCGAACGCAATCCTGACAATTACAGCTCTTTCAAACTCAAGCTCCTGGCGGTAGTGTGGGCCATAATGGAGCGATTCGCAGAGTACCTAGCGGGATCCGAGGTGGTGGTATGAACCAGCAACAACCCATTGGCTCACCTCGAAAACACCAAACTGTGGGCCCTGGAGCAACGGTGGGTGGCCAGAATGGCCAAGTTCAAATACAAAATCGTCTAAAAGAGAGGGGCAGAGAACGTCCACGCTGTCGCATTGTCCCGGATCCGGCACACCGTCCCAAGGCGGAGCCGGGATGAAGAGCTAGAAGGAGAAGAAATGCCGTATTCCTTAAAACCCGCCGAGATCACAGCAGTCACAAGAGAGTTAACCTGTGCAAAACCCGCAACAGGTATTCTCAAGCAATCGAATGGATATGCTAACAACAAGAGGATAGCGAAATCAGCGCCCTCCGCCGGTGGGTCACCCAAGGATAACTTCCCAATGATGCTCAAAGAAAAACGCTTTCTAAGGACACTGTGCTATTGCTCCGCCAATGGGAAAGGCTGGTGATCAGAAAGGGACTATTGTATCATAAGACAACCCTACGTGCAGAGCCCACCGCAACCTGGCAGGTAGCAGTGCCGGGAGCCCTACTGACTGACATTCCCTGGAAGGCTCATGAGAAAGGGGCTCATTTCGGGGTGCAAAAGACTTTCCAGTGGCTACATCGAATAGCCTACCATCCCCGGTTACAAACTGTAATAGAAGAAGTGTGCCGCACTTGCCGCCTATGTGAGTTGACTAAATCATCAGAGCAACGAGCCCCCATACAATTGTAACCACCGCGCCCCTCGAACTGCTAATGGTGGATTACTTAACCATCAGTCCGGCTCACCAGGGATATCAGCACTGCCTAGTCATGGTGGACCACTTTACCAAGTTTGCCGTGGTGACCCCCACCCGAGATCAGACAGCAGAATCGGCCGCTTATGCTATCTGTAAAAACTTTATTCAAGTGTATGGCTGCCCGCAACGAATCCACTCAGACCAAGGGGCCTGTTTCCTGGAGCGGGTAATGGAGGAACTGCACCACCTGTATGGCATTGACAAATCCCGGACTACACCATATCACCCGCAAGGGAATGGGCCTGCGAACGGTTCAACCGGACTCTAATTCAAATGTTGCGGACCCTGGAAGACGATCAGAAAGCCCGATGGCCTGAATACGTCCCCGAACTGGTCTGGGTATATAATAACCGGGTGCATCGGGTCACCGGTTGCACCCCATACACGCTGCTCTTCGGTCGGGAAGGCAAAGGGATTACTGAGGTAGAGCTGGACCCCAAGGAAGAACAGCCATGGGCGAGGATTTACTCCTGGGTCCGGGACCATCGGTATCGTCTGCAGACTCTGCATAGATTAGTGCAGAAAAACTCCAAGACCTGGAATACCCTGAGAAGACTACGTCACACCCCACTGAATTCCAAAAAGGAGATTGCGTGCTTGTACAAGACCAACAGCCCCAAAGCAAATTGAGCCACCGATGGGAAGAAAGCCCCTACCGAATTCTATGACGAGTAAGTCTAGACGGGCCAGTGTATGAAATACAGTCAGAGAAAGAAGGGAACCAACTCATCCGGATTGTGCACCGCAATATGTTATGACCCTGTATATCCGCAGACCCCGGGCAGGGCGAGGCCACTCTGCAGACCCCGGACCATCCAGCACAGGCTCCAGCCCCTACAGCAGCCATTTGGGATGATGAAGATGAAGGGGACTATTCTATAAGACCAGTGGACACTTCCAGGTCCTGTGCCCCGGCGACTCCAATTACCCAGCCATCTACCACCACCCCAGAGGACCCTATCCCGACCATTGAACCTGGGCCCAGCGGCTGAGACGCCGAACGGACATCTACCGGACCCCGACTCTGCAGGGCGTCAGAGCAGGATAAGTGACACTCGCTTTACCGTTAAATATAGTTCTAGGACATTTAGTCCTTTATTGTGGCCCAATAGTTATTGGTACTTGCCTAATAGCTGTTTGCTTACCTTATTGTATATTGTTGTACAGCTTTCCTGCAAGGAGAATCTCTATTAGTCACCCAGTTACTTCTCCAACACGCATATAAAGGTTCCATTTCAGCTTGCTCCGGCTCCGTCTTGTCACTGCATCCCGCGTACCTGCGAATACCACACAGGCCTAGAATTTAATAAATCAGAAATAAAACCAATTGTATAACAAATAAAAAGTGCTGCACAAAAACTACAATGAAATGCTCCTAATAAAAAGTGCAACAAAAGACTAAAATAATATTAAATACATTATATTTTTGTAATTAATATAATTATTAAAACGTTTATACAGCTGAAATAAGAGGACAATTAATATTATTGTACAGAACCAAAATATATATTTAATAAATAAATCAATATGCCATACTTATAACCGCTCAAATATTATTACCAGAGAAATACCACATATAGAATACCAAAAATTCATTATATATTAAAATGCCACCACATGTGCACACCAAAAAAAACACATAGTAATTTAATAGAACAAACCATGTAAAAAGTGTAATATAAATATAAACAAATAAATTAATCCAATAAAATTAATTTATATAAAAGTGCCTTTGTGCTAAAACAACAAATGTCACATTAGGTTAAACTCATTACATTAAAACTCATAAAAGTGCTGCTGTGCTGTGAAAAAAGTGCAATGATGCTGGGACTATATTGGGTAAGTCCCTTTAAAATTAAATGCAGAGCTGTTGTGGATGTCTTGGAGATGACTTCGGAGCTGAGGCTCCCTCCGGTGGTTGCTGAGGGTATTGGACCAATTAAGGAATGGGTGTCAGGTGGAGATGACTGGCTTAATATATAAGTGAGCTGAACTCCCATGATCATCGCCAGTAATCAATTGTTGCATCCAGGTCTTTGTTGGAATTTCAGCTTGCTTTCCTGCTATCATTCAGATAAGTGACTTTCTGTTTTTTTTTTTCTGTGGTTGGATTTGCCTTGCTTCTTGCAGTCCTTGGGGGCTTGTGCTGCCCTCTGTTCTCATTTTGTATTTGCACTTGTTCTCTGTTCCATTGATATTTTTATTTGCTGGGTAGCTGTGTGTCACACCAGAGATCTGATATAGGTGGTCGAGATCGTGTGGTCTCAGGTTTTTTGCAATCAGAAGTGTGGGTATTTTTATTAGGGTTTTTCTGGGTTGCAGACAGAATTTCTCTCCTGTACTTTACTTTCGAGACAGATTTGCACCCTAGCATTTGCTCATTCTATTTTCTGTCTGTGTTCGTGTTTTCCTCTTGTCTAACCGCCATTACATGTTTGGGGGCTTCCTATTTCTTTGGGGGCTTTACTCCGTGGCAGTTAGCTTTCCTCTTTCTATCTTCAGGTGTAGCTAACTCTCCGGCTGTGCAGAGGCGTCTACGATCAACGTAGGTACGCTCCATGGCTACTTCTAGTTGTGCGGTTAGTTTAGGGATCTGCAACCCATTAGGTTCCAGCCTCTCTGGTGTCTTGCTGCTTTGGCAGTATTTTGCTCCTGTCATCCTCAGCTACCAAATCATAACAGTATTACCGGCCAGACAGAAAATTTTATGGTACTCAACAGAAGGGAAGGATAGTGAGCATAAAGGAAAATAAAAAAAAGAAGGGAGTTGTCAGAAATTTTTTTTTTCTCTTTTTTCTGCTTGTTACATTTTTTCCCTCTTTCTCCCTGGGTGCTGAGGAGGAATTTTTCTTTGCCCTCAATGGAGATTGTGCAGTTATCAGGTCGTGTTGAGCGGCTCGCCGCTGAGGTTCAGAATATTGCTGCCTATATTGCTAGGTTGCCGGTTGTGGAACCTAGGATCCCCATGCCAGATTTATTTTTGGGGGATCGTTCTAAATTTTAAAAATAACTGTAAGTTGTTTTTTGCCCTGAAGCCTAAGTCCTCAGGAAGCGCTGCACAGCAGGTTCAAATTGTCATCTCCCTGTTGCGCGGTGACCCTCAGGAATGGGCTTTTTTCCTGACACCTGGGGATCCCGTTTTAAATTATGTTAATGTGTGTTTTCAGGCTCTGGGGTTATTGTACGATGAACCTAATGTCACTGATCAAGCGGAAAAAACCTTGTTGACATTGAATCAGGGTCATGAAGCTGCTGAACTGTACTGTCAGAAATTTCAAAAATGGGCAGTCCATACTCTGGCAGCTCTTTTTCGGAAGGGTCTGTCAGAGACTGTAAAGGATGTCATGGTGGGATTCCCTGCTCCCTCTGGTCTCAATGACTCTATGTCATTAGCTATTCAAATTGACAGACGTTTGCGTGAGCGCAGAGGTATGCGTGAGATTGTGTTGCCTTGTGAGTCTGCTCCTGAGCCCATGCAGTGTGATGGAGTGACTTCTGGGGCACAGCGTCATGAGTTAAAAAAGCGTAATGGGTTGTGTTTCTACTGTGGTGATGCTTCTCATGCTATTTCCGTCTGCCCCAAGCGGGGAAGACGTTTTGCACGCTCAGTTGTTTTGGGTAGTGTTCAGACTAAATTTCTGTTGACTGTTACCCTGATTTGCTCCATGTCCACATTTTCTGCTCAGGCTTTTGTGGATTCAGGAGCAGCTATTAACCTGATGGATTTTGACTTTGCCAAACGTTGTGGGTTTCCCATGATACCCCTTCGGAAGTCTATTCCTTTGCTGGGCATTGATTCTACCCCTTTGGCGGAGAATAAACCCCAGTTTTCCACCCAGGTGATAATGCGGGTTGACCCGGACCATCAGCAGAGTTGCAAATTTTTGGTGTTGCATAATTTGCATGACATTATTGTACTGGGTTTCCCTTGTTTACATACTCATAATCCTGTTTTGGATTGGAAACCTGTGTTTGTGACCAGTTGGGGTTGCCAATGTGTTAATACTGACACTCCTGTTTTTTCTGCCCCCCCAGTCTCAAGATGTTTTTTCTGCCTCCCCCCAGTCTCAAGATGTCCCTGACTATTTGACCGAATTTTCTGATGTGTTTAGTGAGAGTAAGTCTGCATCCTTGCTTCCTCACAGGAGTTATGATTGCGCTTTTGAAATAGTACCTGGTGGTAAATTTCCTAACGGTCGGCTTTTTAATTTATCTGTACCTGAACATGATGCTATGCGTTCTTATATCAAGGAGTCTTTGGAGAAGGGTCATATCAGACCTTGGGCTTCACCCTTGGGCGCCGGCTTTTTCTTTGTGGCCAAAAAGGATAGTTCATTGAGGTCGTGTATTTACTATCGTCTCCTGAATAAAATCACTGTTAAATATCAATATCCGTTAGCCTTGATTTCTGACCTATTTTCCAGAGTGAAAAGTGCTAGTTGGTTTACCAAGCTTGACCTCAGGGGGCGTATAATCTTATTCGCATCAAGCACGGTGATGGATGGAAGACGGCGTTTAATACCCCAGAGGGGCATTTTGAGTATCTAGTGATGCCTTTTGGGCTCACTAATGCCCCTTCCGTCTTCCAGTCCTTTATGAATGATATTTTCAGGGATTTCGTGGATAAATTTCTGATCATTTATTTGGATGATATCTTGATTTTTTCCAACGACTGGGACTCTCATGTGGTGTTCCGGATTTTGAGAGAAAATGCACTGTATGTGAAGGGATCAAAATGTCTTTTTGGCGTACAGAAGGTTTCATTTCTGGGATTCATTTTGTCTCCGTTATTGAAATGGACCCGGTCAAAGTTCAGGCCATTTGTGATTGGGTTCAACCTACTACATTGAAGGCTCTTCAGAGATTTTTGGGTTTTGCTAATTTTTATCGTAAATTTATTGGTAATTTCTCCGGTATTGTGAAACCACTGACTGATTTGACCAAAAAGGGTTCTGATGTGGTGAATTGGCCACCTGAGGCAGTTTCTGCGTTTCGGGAACTTAAGCAGAGCTTCACTTCTGCTCCTATTCTGCGGCAGCCTGATGTTTCTCTACCATTTCAGGTGGAGGTTGATGCTTCTGAGATTGGGGCAGGTGCCGTTTTGTCCTAAAGGGATCCGGAGACCTCTAAGAGTAACCCTTGTGCCTTCTTCTCTCGAAAATTTTTCCCAGCTGAACGTAATTATGACGTGGGAAATCGGGAGTTATTGGCTATGAAGTTGGCCTTTGAAGAGTGGAGACATTGGCTGGAAGGAGTCAAACATCAGGTGGTGGTCCTCACTGACCATAAGAACCTGGTTTATCTCGAATCAGCCAAGCGACTTAATCCTAGACAGGCCAGGTGAGCCTTGTTTTTCACACAATTTAATTTTGTGGTTTCTTTGCTCCCGGGCACTAAGAATGTTAAGGCGGATGCCCTCTCGATGAGTTTCTTTGCGTATTCTCCTGAGGTAACTGAGCCTGCTGTTATTCTAAAAGAGGGTGTAGTTCTTTCAGCTATCTCACCCAATTTGAGACTGGCTCTGGAGGGATGTCAGGAGGATAAACCTGAACGCTGCCCTGTTGGGAAATTGTTTGTCACAGACCAGTGGAGGAAGAATGATATGTCTGAGATTCATTGCTCCGCATTGGCTGGTCATCCCGGTATTTTTGGTACAAGAGATTTAGTGAGTCGGTCCTTTTGGTGGCCTACTTTGTCTCGTGACGTCAGGGACTTTGTGCAGTCCTGTGGGACTTGCTCTCGTTCCAAACCTTGCTCTCACTCTAGTGGTTTGTTAATGCCATTACCTGTGCCCAAGAGGCCATGGACCCATATCTCTATGGATTTTATTTCCGACCTCCCTGTCTCTCAGAGAATGACCGTTATTTGGGTGATCTGTGATAGATTTTTCAAGAAGATACATCTTGTGCCACTACCTAAGTTGCCTTCCTCCTCTGAATTGGTGCCTTTATTCTTTCAGCAGGTAGTTTGGTTGCACGGCATTCCAGAGAACATTGTGTCTGACAGAGGAGTCCAATTTGTTTCCAGATTTTGGAGGACATTTTGTTCTAAACTTGGTGTTCAGTTATCTTTCTCCTCTGCATTTCACCCTCAGACCAATGGACAAACTGAGAGAACAAACCAGACCTTGGAGACTTATTTGAGATGTTTTGTGTCTGCTGATCAGGATGACTGGGTCTCTTTTTTGCCTTTGGCTGAGTTTTCTCTTAATAATAGGGCTAGCTCTGCCACCTTGATGTCTCCTTTTTTCTGCAATTTTGTGTTTTATCCTCGATTTTCTTCAGGACAGGTGGAGGCTTCTGTCTGTTCGGGTGTTGACTCTATTGTGGAGCGAATGCAGCAGATTTGGGACCAAGTTGTGGAGAGGTTGTCTCTCTCTCAGGAGAGACTGATGGTCCTCGTTTTAAAGTTGGGGCCTTAGTTTGGTTGTCCTCAAAAAATATCCCTATGAAGATTGCAATCTCCAAAATTTAAGCCATGGTTCATTGGACCGTATAAGATCATGGAAATTCTTAATCCGGTTTCCTTCCGTTTGATTCTTTCAGGGACATTTAAGATCCATAACGTGTTCCACAAATCCTTATTGAAGAGGTTTGTCGAGCCAGTGGTTCCTATGGCTGCGCCTCCCGACCCTGTTTTGGTTGAGGGGAATTTGAAGTATGTGGTTAAGAAAATATTGGATTCTCGTTTTGCTAGGCAGAGGCTCCAGTATTTGGTTAAGTGGAGAGGTTATGGTCAGGAGGACAATTCTTGGGTGTTTGCTTCGGACATCCATGCTAGGAGACTTATCCGGGCCTATCACCGAGCTCATCCTGATCGGTGTTATGAATGTGCTAGAGATGGTTTCTGAGCAGAGGCTCCCTCTGGTGGTTACAGACAGTACTCAACCTTTCAGCGAGGAGTGGCAATCTGGAATCACGGACTGGTCTGATATAAGGGAGGTTCCCTCCCATGATGGTTGCCGGTGATCAATTGTTCTTGTCTCAATTGTGGTTCCTGGTTCATTTGGAAGTTTGCTGGAGTCCTGCCTGCATCTCCTGCTTTCAGATAAGATATTTTTTGCTTTTCTTTTTGTGCTTGCTTTTTGCATTGCTTTCTGCACTTTTGTGGAGGTCACCAGGTCCCCTCCTGGGGCCTGAGCTCCTCACAGTTTTTCTGCAGCCACTGTTATTTGCTCATTTGCTTTTTCCTGTTTTTTCAGCGGCTGCGGCTTGGTTTTTGTTCACACTGAGATCTGATTTAGTGGGTGGCGAGATCGTGTGATCTCAGTATTTTTGTAATCAGAATTGTTGGATTTTTGTAGGGTTTTCTGGGTTGCAGAAAGTAATCTCTCCTGTCCTATCCTATTTAGTCAGCTTGTGGCCCCAGCGTTTGCTCAGTCTATTTTCTGCCTATGTTTGTATTTTGATCTTGTCTAACCGCCATTATATGTTTTGGGGCTTCCTATTTTCTTTGGGGATCTGCTCCGGGGCAGATAGCTTTCATCTTCCTGCCTTTAGGTGTAGTTATCTCTCAGGCTGTGATTTGGCGTCTAGGATCAACGTAGGAACGCTCCACGGCTACCTCTAGTTGTGTCGTTAGTTTAGGAATCTGCAACACATCAGTTACCAACATCTCAGGTGTTCGGCTGCCCTGCTGTTGTTCCTGTCCTCCTCAGCTACCGAAACATAACATTATCACCGGCCATAACTGAAAATTATATGGTACTCACAGAAGGGAAAAAAAGTGTGGAAGGAAAAAAAGTTGTCAGAGTTGTCAGAGATTTTTTTTTTTTTTTCTGTCTGTTGCATTTTTTCCCTCTTTTTCTCTGGGTGCTGAGGAGGATTTTTTTTCTCTCAATGGAGTTTGCACAGTTGTCTGGCGGTGTGGATCAGCTTGCCACTGAGGTTCGGAGTATTGCTACCTATCTTGCTGGGTTGCCTGTTGTGGAACCTAGGATTCCCATGCCAGATTTGTTTTTGGGGGATCGGGCTAAATTTCTGAATTTCAAAAATAATTGTAAGTTGTTTTTTGCCTTAAAGCCTAAGTCTTCAGGTAACGCAGCACAGCAGGTTCAAATTGTCATCTCTCTCTTGCGCGGCGATCCTCAGGATTGGGCTTTTTCCCTGACACCTGGGGATCCTGTTTTGAATGATATTGATGCATTTTTTTCTGGCTCTGGGGTTATTGTACGATGAACCTAATGTCACTGATCAAGCTGAAAAAACCTTGTTGGCATTAAATCAGGGTCTTGAAGACGCTGAGTTGTACAGTCAGAAATTCCGAAAGTGGGCAGTCCTGACCTAATGGAATGATGATGCTTTGGCAGCCCTTTTTCGGAAGGGGTTATCAGAGAATGTAAAGGATGTTATGGTGGGATTCCCTGCTCCCTCTGGTCTCAATGATTCTATGTCATTGGCTATTCAAATTGACAGACGTTTGCATGAGCGCAGAGGTATGCGTGAGATAGTGTTGCCTTGTGAGCCAGCTTCTGAGCCCATGCAGTGTGATAGAGTGACTTCTGGGGCACAGCATCATGAGTTTCGAAAGCGCAATGGATTATGTTTCTACTGTGGTGATGCCTCTCATGCTATTTCAGTCTGCCCTAAGCGGGGAAGACGTTTTGCACGCTCAGTTGTCTTGGGTAGTGTTCAGACTAAATTTCTGTTGACTGTTACCCTGATTTGCTCCCTGTCCACATTTTCTGCTCAGGCTTTTGTTGATTCAGGAGCAGCTATTAACCTGATGGATTTTGACTTTGCCAAACGTTGTGGGTTTCCCATGATACCCCTGCGGAAGTCTATTCCCCTACTGGGCATTGATTCTACCCCTTTGGCGGAGAATAAACCCCAGTTTTCTACTCAGGTGATAATGAGGGTTGAACCCGATCATCAGGAGAGTTGCAAATTTCTGGTGCTGTATAATCTGCATGACATTATTGTACTAGGTTTCCCTTGGTTACAGTCTCATAATCCTGTTTTGGATTGGAAATCTGTGTCTGTGACCAGTTGGGGCTGCCAATGTGTTAATTCCGACACTCCTGTTTTTTCTGCCTCTCCCAAGCCTCAGGATGTTCCTGACTTTTTGACTGATTTTTCGGATGTATTTAGTGAAAGTAAATCTGCATCTTTGCCCCCTCACAGGAGCTATGATTGCGCTATTGAATTAGTGCCTGGTGGTAAATTTCCTAAAGGTCGCCTTTTTAACTTGTCTGTACCTGAACCTGATGCTATGCGATCTTATATCAAGGAGTCATTGGAGAAGGGTCATATCAGACCATCCTCTTCACCCTTGGGTGCCGGTTTTTTCTTTGTGGCCAAAAAGGATGGTTCATTGAGGCCGTGTATTATCGTCTCTTGAATAAGATCACTGTGAAGTATCAATATCCGTTACCCTTGATTTCTGACCTGTTTTCCAGGGTGAAAAGTGCTAGTTGGTTTACCAAGCTTGACCTCAGGGGGGCATATAACCTTATTCGCATTAAGCACGGGGATGAATGGAAGATGGCGTTTAATACCCCAGAGGGGCATTTTGAGTACCTAATGATGCCCTTTGGGCTCACTAATGCTCCTTCCGTCTTCCAATCCTTCATGAATGATATTTTCAGGGATTTTGTGGATAAATTTCTGATTGTTTATTTGGATGATATCTTGATTTTTTTCCAATGACTGGGACTCTCATGTGAAACATGTTCGGACTGTGTTCCAGATTTTGAGAGAGAATGCTCTGTATGTGAAGGAATCAAAGTGTCTTTTTGGCGTACAGAAGGTCTCATTTCTGGGATTCATTTTGTCTCCGTCTGTTATTGAAATGGACCCGGTCAAGGTTCAAGCCATCTGTGATTGGGTCCAACCTACTTCACTAAAGGCTCTTCAGAGATTTTTGGGTTTTGCCAATTTTTATCGTAAATTTTTTGGTAATTTCTCCGGTATTGTTAAACCATTGACTGATTTGACCAAAAAGGGTTCTGATGTGGTGAACTGGCTTCCTAAGGCAGTCTCTGCGTTTCAGGAACTTAAGCAGAGATTCACTTCTGCTCCTGTTCTACGGCAGCCTGATGTTTCTCTACCGTTTCAGGTGGAGGTTGATGCCTCTGAAATTGGGGCAGGTGCCGTTTTGTCCCAAAGAGATCCAGAGACCTCTAAGAGTAACCCTTGTGCCATTTTCTCTCGAAAATTTTCTCCAACAGAACGTAATTATGATGTGGGTAATCGGGAGTTATTGGCCATGAAGTGGGCCTTTGAAGAGTCGAGACATTGGCTGGAAGGAGCCAAACATCAGGTGGTGGTCCTCACAGACCATAAGAATCTGGTTTATCTCGAATCAGCCAAGCGACTTAATCGTAGACAGGCCAGGTGGGCCTTGTTTTTCACACGTTTTAATTTTGTGGTTTCTTTTCTTCCTGGTACTAAGAATGTTAAGGCGGATGCCCTCTCGAGGAGTTTCTTTGCGGACTCTCCTGAGTTATCTGATCCTACTGTTATTTTGAAAGAGGGTGTAGTTCTTTCCGCCATCTCCCCCAATTTGAGACTGGCCTTGGAAGGGTGTCAGGAGGATAAACCTGAGCGCTGCCCTATTGGGAAATTGTTTGTCCCAGACCAGTGGAAGAAGAGTGTGATGTCTGAGATTCATTGTTCCGCGTTGGCTGGTCATCCCGGGATTTTTGGTACCAGAGACTTGGTGAGTCGGTCCTTTTGGTGGCCTACTTTGTCTAGTGACGTCAGGGAATTTGTGCAGTGCTGTGGGACTTGCTCTCGCTCCAAGCCTTGCTCTCGCTCTAGTGGTTTGTTAATGCCATTACCTGTGCCCAAGAGGCCATGGACCCATATCTCTATGGATTTTATTTCCGACCTCCCTGTTTCTCAGAGAATGACCGTTATCTGGGTAATCTGTGATAGGTAATGGCACAAGATGTATAATCTTGGAAAACCTAAGTTACCTTCCTCCTCCGAATTGGTGCCTTTGTTCCTTCAGCACGTGGTTTGGTTACATGGCATTCCGGAGAACATTGTGTCTGACAGAGGAGTCCAGTTTGTTTCCAGATTTTGGAGGACATTTTGTTCTAAACTTGGTGTTGACTCTGTTGTGGTGCGAATGCAGCAGATTTGGGACCAGGTAGTGGAGAGGTTGTCTCTCTCTCAGGAGAAGGCCCAACGGTTTGCCAACCGGCATAGGACTGATGGTCCTCGGTTTAAAGTGGGGGACTTGGTTTGGTTGTCCTCAAGAAATATCCCTATGAGGGTTGCATCTCCAAAGTTTAAGCCCAGGTTCATTGGACCTTATAAAATCATGGATATTCTTAATCCTGTTTCCTTCTGTTTGCTTCTTCCAGGGACATTTAAGATCCATAACGTGTTCCACAAGTCCTTATTGAAGAGGTTTGTCGAGCCAGTGGTTCCTATGGCTGCGCCTCCTGACCCTGTTTTGATTGAGGGCAATCTGGAGTATGTGGTTGAGAAAATATTGGATTCTCGTTTTTCTAGACAGAAACTCCAGTATTTGGTTAAGTGGAGAGGTTATGGTCAGGAGGACAATTCTTGGGTGTTTGCTTCGGACATCCATGCTAGGAGACTGATCCGTGCCTATCACCGAGCTCATCCTGACCGGCCTGGTTGCCCAAGTGAGGGTTCGGTGACCCCTTCTCAAGGGGGGGGTACTGTTATGAATGTGCTAGAGATGGTTTCTGAGCAGAGGCTCCCTCTGGTGGTTACAGACAGTACTCAACCTTTCAGCGAGGAGTGGCAATCTGGAATCACGGACTGGTCTGATATAAGGGAGGTTCCCTCCCATGATGGTTGCCGGTGATCAATTGTTCTTGTCTCAATTGTGGTTCCTGGTTCATTTGGAAGTTTGCTGGAGTCCTGCCTGCATCTCCTGCTTTCAGATAAGATATTTTTTGCTTTTCTTTTTGTGCTTGCTTTTTGCATTGCTTTCTGCACTTTTGTGGAGGTCAGCCAGGTCCCCTCCTGGGGCCTGAGCTCCTCACAGTTTTTCTGCAGCCACTGTTATTTGCTCATTTGCTTTTTCCTGTTTTTTCAGCGGCTGCGGCTTGGTTTTTGTTCATACTGAGATATGATTTAGTGGGTGGCGAGATCGTGTGATCTCAGTATTTTTGTAATCAGAACTGTTGGATTTTTGTAGGGTTTTCTGGGTTGCAGAAAGTAATCTCTCCTGTCCTATCCTATTTAGTCAGCTTGTGGCCCCAGCGTTTGCTCAGTCTATTTTCTGCCTATGTTTGTATTTTGATCTTGTCTAACCGCCATTATATGTTTGGAGGCTTCCTATTTTCTTTGGGGATCTGCTCCGGGGCAGATAGCTTTCATCTTTCTGCCTTTAGGTGTAGTTATCTCTCAGACTGTGACGAGGCGTCTAGGATCAACGTAGGAACGCTCCACGGCTACCTCTAGTTGTGTCGTTAGTTTAGGAATCTGCAACCCATCAGTTACCAACATCTCAGGTGTTCAGCTGCCCTACTGTTGTTCCTGTCCTTCTCAGCTACCGAAACATAACAGATCGGCCTGTTTGCGCACGTGAGGGTTCGGTGACCCCTCCTCAAGGGGGGGTACTGTTGTGAATGTCTTGGAGACGACTTCAGAGCTGAGGCTCCTCCGGTGGTTGCTGAGGGTATTGAACCAATTAAGGAATGGGTGTCAGGTGGAGATGACTGGCTTGATATAAGTGAGCTGAACTCCCATGATCCTCGCCGATAATCAATTGTTGCTTCCAGGTCTTTGTTGGAATTTCAGCTTGCTTTCCTGCTATCATTCAGATAAGTGACTTTCTGTTTTTTTTTTCTGTGGTTGGATTTGCCTTGCCTCTTGCAGTCTTGCCTTGGACTTCAGCCGAGTCCTCTTTGGGGGCTTGTGCTGCCCTCTGTTCTCATTTTGTATTTACACTTGTTCTCTGTTCCATTGATATTTTTATTTGCTGGGTAGCTGTGTGTCACACCAGAGATCTGATATAGGTGGTCGAGATCGTGTGGTCTCAGGTTTTTTGCAATCAGAAGTGCTGGTATTTTTATTAGGGTTTTTCTGGGTTGCAGACAGAATTTCTCTCCTGTACTTTACTTTCGAGACAGATTTGCACCCTAGCATTTGCTCATTCTATTTTCTGTCTGTGTTCGTGTTTTCCTCTTGTCTAACCGCCATTACATGTTTGGGGGCTTCCTATTTCTTTGGGGGCTTTACTCCGGGGCAGTTAGCTTTCCTCTTTCTATCTTCAGGTGTAGCTAACTCTCCGGCTGTGCTGAGGCGTCTAGGATCAACGTAGGTACGCTCCACGGCTACTTCTAGTTGTGCGGTTAGTTTAGGGATCTGCAACCCATTAGGTTCCAGCCTCTCTGGTGTCTTGCTGCTTTGGCAGTATTTTGCTCCTGTCCTCCTCAGCTACCAAATCATAACTCAGAGCGCTGCAGCGCAACAAATATAGTAAAAGTGCCACAGTGCTTTAGTAAAATAATTGAAAGCTGGCATATGACAAAATAAACATATTTATCGGTTCCTCATACCTAGAATTAAATGTGCTTCCGTCCCTACGCGCGTTTCGACTTTAGCCTTCTTCCGGGGGGAGTCTACTAATTGCATTTAATGCATAGGCTAACACTATGGGAGACCTATTTTCTTATAATTGGAACACTTTTTCATGAGGCCCTCCTGTTTGTGTCATCACAGGGGTATTGGGGTGCGCCCTAATTTTTGGCATCAGTATAGGAGACCCACTGTTTAATATTGGCCCTTTAAGAGGATTAATGCTGCCTGATGCCCCTATAAAAATTGGCTTTGTGAATTTAAGAGTCCCTCCTTCATAAATGAAACAAGATGTGTCTGATGATGTGTCACACACCACATAGCCAGATAAGGTTGTTAAATGCTACAATGACATTTCACAGTAAATGCATTTGTATTGGTTGAAAGCAATGGTAACGTTGAAAAACGCATCAAAAATGCTACGTGTGAACAGAGACAAATTGGTGGAGGAACTTTTTTACTTTGGGTTAATTATTTTGCCTTATATAAAAGTCATTAGCCTGGAAAGGATGTTCCTTGACAAAATTCCCAGGAGAATCCCTTTTGGTTTCGTTTTTGTATGTTTTTTGATGAGCCTGTAAAAATGGCGTATGACTCTGACAACATTGCTCACAGCTGTGACCTGGGAGTCAGAAATGCTTCCAGGGGCATTCCCTATGATGTCATCTGAGCTGTGTTT
Organism: Oophaga sylvatica; assembly: GCA_033576555.1. Lineage (NCBI taxonomy): Eukaryota > Metazoa > Chordata > Amphibia > Anura > Dendrobatidae > Oophaga > Oophaga sylvatica. Next base: position 422,075,742 of record JARQOD010000002.1, read on the forward strand.
CCATCATTTCCAGCTTTTTTTTATACTTTAAAAGGACCCCCAGGGGAATCGTGGCAAAAATGCTCGGTTTACCCATAGACTTACATTGGGCTCGTTGCTCGGGTTGAGAACCCAAGTATTCCAATTTGCTCGACCGAATAACGAGCACCTGAGTATTTTAGTGCTCGCTCATCACTAGTTATCAGTTGTTTGCGAGAAACAAAAATCAATGCACATTGTTGCAGATGATTCTGGGAACACATGTGGGCTCTGCAGAGGTCACTAACATTAGCTGGGCCAATGGGGTCATCCCATTCACTGGCACACTCTATGAACACTTAGAATAGAATTGATGTCCTGGGGGCTATTGTTTTTGCACTTTGTTTGAACATTGTGTATATGAGATAACAACATTACACCTAACCTGATCAAACCAGCGTGAATGATTGAGAAGACAATGTTGGAGTGGCTTCCGTCCTAGGAGTAGAATATTTTTATTTTCATTAATTGACCAGTTCACATAAAAAAAATGTTTCATATAAGGTAGTTTATGGCATTGTTAGTTCAATATGTGGTATGGCAGTACGAGCAGCAGGTTGTACACTACATCTACCTCTACACACAGACCTCCTACCACAAGGACAATCTACTGGGTGCTGGAACCAATTAAGTTTTTCTCTTCCATTCTTTTTTTGCACTTGGTGGCTTCTTGCTTAACAAGTCCAAAGTTCACCTAGTGTTTGAGCGTTAAACAGAGCCAATAAATGAGTGTGTTGTCACTAGCAGTAAAAAAAGGGAAAATGAGCCCAGCCTCCATTCTCCTCCTCTCCTGGATGCTGGTGTTGCCTTCCCACTCATTTGCATGTGTTATGATGTCCTATAGAGGAGAGCATGTCTGCTTAGAAGAAGCTGGCCCTGTGTAGGAGTTTCCTGAGAGTTTTCTGCAGGCACCAGGAGAACAGGTGCTCAGTGCCAGGGGATTGAATCATTTTTTCTTCGCTTTCTCCGTCCCTCCCCTGTAAAATGGTCTCCAAATTATCATCTTTGCAGCAGGAACTACTCAATGCTCTCCTGAACTCCGGAATAACCAAAGACTTGCTCATCCAAGCCCTGGAGGACCTCTTCCCCACACCCAGCTTTGGAGTGAAGCTGGAGAACTTACACATGTCTCCTGCGCACGACTCTGACTCCAAGCCCGTCTTCCACACTCTCACTAATGGGCACCACAAGGGCAAACTTTCTGGAGATGAGGGCTCAGAGGATGGGGAGGACTTTGACACCCCGCCAATCCTCAAAGAGCTGCAGTCCCTCAACACAGAAGAAGCGGCAGAGCAGAGAGCCGAGGTGGACAGAATGCTGAGGTGAGAACTAGGGCCAAACTTCATACCGACATACAGTAGTATCTCAGCCTCCTTCATCATCTAGATACAGTGACCAGAGAGATGTACTAATACACACAGTGCGTGTGCTGGCTGTGTGTGTATATATATAATATATATATATATATATATATATATATATATATATATATATATGTATTTATTTATATGTGTATGTATATATATAAATACATGTGTCTATGTGCATAAATAAGTATATACATATTTATGTGTGTGTGTGTATATATCTGTCTATATATAAGTATGTACATATTTGTGTGTGTATATATGAGTGTATGTACATGTATATACATATTTATATATATATATATATATATATATATATATATATGTGTGTGCATATATAATATGTGTATATATATATAAATACATGTTTGTATGTGTATAAATAAGTATATAAAATATTTGTGTGTACATAGATATAGAGATATAGATTTATATGTGTGTGTGTGTGTGTATATATACATATATATATATATATATATATATATATATATATATATGTGTATACATATAATATATATAGTTATATGTGTGTGTATATATATATATATAAATACATGTGTGTGTATATATATGTGCTTCTATACATTGTGTGTGTATATATATATAATATATATATTATATACATGCATACACACGCTCATATATTGTATCCTTACATGTTTATGATTAATCAAATGTTATTTGTATTATTGTGAAAATATAAAACTCCACACGTTTTCCCTCACATAAGGCAGCCTGTGTGATGACTGCTACACTTGGACTCTATTACATACTGTATATAAATACAGTGATAGTTGTTATAGATTTACAGAGAAACAGATCATTTGGTAGACACTATATATAGCGAGACATAAAAATAGACATGTTATAATAAGAATATCGGTAGAAATATAAAAAAGGAATAATACGAAAATAATAGAAAGAAGAACAATAGAAAGAAATAATACGAAAATAAATAATAATAAAATAATGTGCGATAATTACATGTATTTATAAATACATACACGTGATAGACATATATAACAAGGTGAATTATAGCATACATATATAGCGCATATATGTATTATCGTGAGGCAGCCATCTCTGGCTATGACACTACAGTAATGACACAGTGAGCGGGACCTGTAGCACGGAGCCGCTCTCCCGGTGATTGCCGGTGGAGCTGACACGGGCCATGCAATGTAGTTTCTCTTCTGGACTCGGCATCAGCGGAATCGTGATCGAATTGCATAAAATCGTGACTTTGAAAATGAATTAGAATGTGTCGCAGACTCGGCGCACACAGGGCAGTCGGTAGGCTTTCCCGGTATCACTTATCGTCACTTGCCAGTAATAAGTATTGGCGGTACTTGCCGCACTTACACAACGGGCAGACTGACTGAGGAAGGTAAATAATCGGGCCGTAAATAAGCCGCTTTCTGGTCACAGCTCTGTAAGTTCTATATTCCTACTTTAACGGGTTAAGCGAAAAATCTCGGAAGCTCCAAGATGTCTGGAGGAAATAATCTCATGAAGGGAGCACATGAACGCGGTAACGGTGAGGGAGGCAGGCGGCCATGTTGTGCCGAGTTACCTGACGTGTACTGAACGTGCACTGGACCTGTAGGAGACATTGTGTGAGCCCGACACCACTCTACTGGGCACATTACAGCGAGGCACGGGTGTATATACACAGGAGGGGCTACGGACCCTCTACTGGGGTCGTCCTTCTGCCATCGCTATTAATAATGGCCTGGGACTAATGTAGGATAGTGCATAGGAAGGAATATGAGGGCTGTGTGATATTAGTTACTTCCAGTAGATCACCCCTTGTGAGTGGTAAAATAAGTCGTAGACTCTGTCATCCAGCCATCTTTTATCTCATCCAGCTATTGATCATATTATCATCTCTCTATCTAGCTATCATCTATCTCTATCTCATATTATCTATCATCTATCTGTCGCTCTATTTCATATTATTTACCTCATATTTTCTATCTATCTCATATTATCTCTATCTATCTTTCAATCTCTATCTATCTAGAAATCCAAAAAATGGAGGCAGCACACCATGCTCAGTGGAATAAAAGGGCTACTTTTATTAGCCCACCTCAGCAACGTTTCAGTCCCTGAAGATGTGGACCTTGAAAAAGGCTTGAAAAAGTTCCAATCTTCATGGAAGAAACGTTGCTGAGGTGGGCTAATAAAAGTAGCCCTTTTATTCCACTGAGCATGGTGTGCTGCCTCCATTTTTTGGATTTCTACAATTGAGGTTTGGTCTGTGCCTGGGGGCTTTGCATCCGATTTTTTCTTTCTTTTTGTTTTTTTGTCTTTGTGCTGCTCTAGTTCTCTTTTTCTATCTATTTCCCTATCTGTTATTGTCTGTCTTATATTATCTATCTAGCTGTCTCATATTAACTATCTCATATTATCTATCTATCTATTTGTCTATCTATTTGTCTATCTATATCTATCTATTTTCTATCTATCTATCTATCTATCTATCTATCTATCTATCTATCTATCTATCTATCCATCTAATCTTTGTTCTGTGTCCCACCATACTTACTAGAGCACAATATATATGGCATGCCTTACACAATTTATACATGGACTTTTGGCCTATTATTGCTATTCTTCCTTGGTACACCAGTATTTACCACACTCCTTGCACTGTAATACTATATTATGTGAGCAGAATGATTGACAATTTTATAGGTACCTGACATCTAAGCCATTCTACAAATGAAGCACTTTTATCTTTTCGGCCACCCGTGGTTCCTCAGATTGTAAGCAGCACTTTCACTACTCTGAATTATTAGTTATTCTGGTTTGTTCCTTGCAAAATGTAAAGTGTGTAGGAATGTGTGTATCATAAATCATATTATTGCTACTGTAATACTATTACTAGTATTAGTTCTATGACTATTATTATTCATTATGGTTAAAGTGGTAAATCTACTTTTTACATTTGTAACCCTAATACCACATAGCTGAGATAACAAATATATATTTCAACTCTACGAACAGTAGTGAAAAGGAATTCACTGAATTATAGGTACATGAAGAAGTAATTAAGAGCATAAATATGTATTTATAGAAAAAGAGATATATATTTATATATATACCTGTATACTGTGTGTATGTAAATGTAGCATAAATGCTGTATAAATATAGCACATAAATATGCATATAGGTGTGTGTGTTTGAAAGGAGTTTGCATGCTGTCCCCATGTTTGCGGACAAGCACTCATGCTATATAATTTCCAAAATTACACCTTACAGGGAATTCTTTAGTTATATATACATTTTATTAGTCACTTTCTTTGCTTTTAATCTCCTCATTTGCTTTAAAAATATAGAGATAATAATTTTATTTTTTGCCATTGCCATTTTGCTCACGTTGAAGCTAGAGCAGCTTCTAATGCCATCTGTTGTCTATTTTTATACCTGTGCAATGTGCATTATAAAATAGATCACAGGATGACTTTTTAAACTAATGAATTTTACAATATAAAGTTAGACTTCTATATAACTTTTTAATGTACTGTAATTAATTTTTCTTACCATCTAAAAATGTCACACTGCTGTAACATATTGTTCAGATGCATTTGCCATGAAAAAGAAAAAAAAAGTAGATGTGAAGAAAGGAGGAGCGCTGAACATATTACAACAATACAGTGCACACCTTAATCACCCAACAATGCTCCATTAATATTCCTGGTTTTTATTTTCTGTGTGCTACTGTGCATTCTACCTGAGCCAAAAACCACATGTAAAGCTCATGAGTGTGTACATGTCCTAAATTAGATCTTTCACATTTTCATAAAATAATGCCATGAGAATTAAAAATTTTGGACAGAGTTACTTCTAACTATAGTAAGTTGTTTACATAAATCTTTTTACACTTGCCACAGTATTCTAATAAGCTATAAAGCATAGACGTACTGTAAGATTTTCATTTTATTAAGACAGCTGATGGAACTATATTAATGTGACGACATCTTGTTTCATATATTACCCTTGGTTAGAAACTTTCCAATTAAACATGCTATAAACAATTAACTGTATTATTAGGTATACAATTACTTCTTAAATAATGTAACTATTATATAAATAATAATAATAATATATTATGGCAGTTAAAAGAACATTTAATAAATAATAATCTAGACTTTTTTATTATTACGTAGTTCATGCTGTATTACGTCCACATATGCTTGCAATATGTTTGTTTATTTAAGTGACTATTTATATTAAAAAAAGTAAAACAAATAAAAAGTTGTATTTCGACTACAACAATATATTGCAGTTTGGTTTAATGTCCTTTGCAAAGGACCTGTATATTATTTGTTCTTAAATACAATACTGTACAGGTGCATTTTGAGTCTATTTTAAAAGCCTAACCAAATGTATGCCATGCTATCACTCTATAGCAGCCTACAGACATAAATGGCATGATATGAATCTGCCTTAACCAAAGATTTTGATGTTTAATATATTTAAATATTTATTTTTTTTACAATGGTCTTTCCTTACATTACTTCCCAAAGTATCAATGCTAGCTCTGGATTTACCTTACTATTAGTGGGAGGCTTTAGCAAATAATTACTTCAAGTGGAGATGTGGCTATAAATACATGTGTATATTTATTTAAATGGCATAAAAGAAGCTGTATACGTTTTATACTAAGTAGATCTTGATGGTCAACGTTTACACTGAGCTTTCATCTAACCACCATTGTAAATTGCTACATTTTTACTAATTGAAGTGCAGAAATATAATGCAAAAATAAACATGGAATAAATAGTATTGTAGGTTACATCTTTTATACAATTGTTGCATTAGTAGTAAAGTACAATAGTAGTTTTGTAAGATATTTTTGCTTACAATATTTGTTTTAAGAATAGAACATATGAAGACTGTAAACTTTCATGGAGGTAGAGAAAATGTATTGTTTTAGTAATTTGTACTTTTCAAGATTATTCCCTGTTTCAGCATAAATCCATATAATTTGTAGATATACAGTAGATCTATATTATTGGGCACGTATATTATCTCATGACAGTGGAATGTCTCAATGTGGAGCATGGATGACCGCTCACATATGCAGGACGTCATAAAGTACATTTCCTCACTAGACTGGCATTAGGTTTCTAGCAGTAACCTGTCTGTTCAGGATGCTGTGACTATCAGTTTTAATGCACTAATGACTCATTTGCAAGTGGATTTGCGTGGCTACACAGCTCATCTAAATTGCTTGATTAAATTATTATTTACTGTGAATTGCGCCAGTTTTAGAATTATGCTTCCTTATTGCGCCAGGGTGAATTAGGCTTTAGGTGGTGACAAATCCTGAGCGATGCTGATTATTTTCTAAAAGGTTTCTGCTCTTAATTCTATAAAGAGGATATTTTTATTTTTGTTCATTGAAATGTCAACTTACGGGGTCATACCTGGACCTGTGTTTCCCATTTTTTCTTAGACACTTCACTTTCAATATGCAACCAATGATGATTGTATTTACTGGTTATTATTAAAATTAATTTTGAAGAACCATTTGTTGCAAGAAAATAAGTACCGTGTTAACCAGTGGGTGATTAGATTACTCTCCTTAAGTTGAATGTATGCTAACATTTGTATGAACCTGAAGATTATAGTTATAAAAAGTAAAGTAATAAATATCTATTTTACACACTTATATGGTGTAATTAATGTCCTCAGTGCTTTACAGACCTCATCATTATGGTTCCGTTGGAGCTCCCAATTTACATTTCCTATTAGTATGTCTTTGGAAAGTACCTAGGTAAAATCCACATAAACACAGGGATCATAAAATCCCTTCTTGTTGGGATTTGTACCTAGGACCCAAGTGCTGTGAGGTTACAGAGCTATCCACTGAGCCACCATATATACATCTGATAAAGGGAAGTTTTGTGCTCACCCTGTTGTCAAAATATTTATTCATCTGATATCAATGGAATGTCTAAGGAAACAGCCTGTATTAACTAGTGCTTTCAGCACTTATGTTCTTGAATTGTTAAGCCTGTAACCTGCATTCCTACCTCATGAAGGATGCAGCGGCACATATGCACTTTTTAAAAGTCTTGAAATAATTCACTTCTAATCTTAAAGTGGTATCATGGAGAATACAAAATCTCTTCTCTATTTGAAGATTATACGGTGTAATTAAATTAACTGTTCCTCTAGTATACTTTAAATAGTCTGCGGTTTGTAGGATTTCATTCTTCTACAGTTGGGAAAATAAGCATTTGGTACACTGCCAATTATGCAAGTTTTCCCACCTTCAAGGAATAGAGTGGTCTGTAATTTTTATCATAGGTACACTTCAACTATGAGAGACAGAATGAAAAAATATGAACCAAAAAATCACGTGGTATGATTTTTAAATAATTAAATTGCATTTTATTGCATGAAATAAGTATTTGATCACCTAACAATCAGCAAGAATTCTGTAACTCACAGAGCTTAGTTTTTCTTTAAGAAGCCCTCCTACTCTACACTCATTACCTGTATTAATTGCACCTGTTTGACCTTGTTACCTGTATAAATGGCACCTGTCCACAAACTCAATCAATCACACTCCAACCTCTCCACCGTGGCCAAAAACAAAGAGCTGCCATAGTACACTAAGTACAAAATTGTAGCCCTGCACAAGGCTGGGGTGGCTACAGAACAATAGGCAAGCAGCTTGGTAAGAAGGCAACAACTGTTGGCACAATTATTAGAAAGTGAAAGAAATACAAGGTGACTGTTAAACTTTCTCACAAAATCTAGCCTTGTGGGTAAGGATGATTTCAAGAAAGGTCAGGAGTCAGCCAAGAAGTACATGGGAGGATCTGGTCAATGACCTGAATAGAGCTGGGACCATAGTCTAAAACATTACCTTTAGTAACAAACTACGCCGTCATGGATTAAAATCCTGTAGGAAACACAAGGTCCTCCTGCTCACACCAGCACATGTCCTGGCCCATTTGAAGATCCCCAGTGACCATCTGGATGATCGAGAGGAGGCATGGGAGAAGGTTCATGTGGTCAGATGAGACCAAAATAGAATTTTTTGGTATCCACCCCATTCACCATGTTTGTAAGAAAAAGAAGGATAAGTACAACCCATCGTCCTAACCGTGAAGCATTGTGAGGGAAACATCATACTTTTGGGGTGTTTTTCTGCAAATGCTACATTACGACTGCACTGTGTTGAAGTGAGGATGGATGGGGTCTGGTATCGCAAAATTTTAGTCAACAACCTCCTTCCCTATTAAGAGCATTGAAGATGAGTCATGGCTGGGTCTTCCAGCTTCACAATAACCTGAAACACATAGCCAGGGCAACTAAGGAGTGGCACCGTAAGAAGCATTTCAAGGTCATGGAGTGGCCTATCCAGTCTACAGACCTGAACCCAATAGAAAAACCTTTGGAGGGAGATGAAACTCAATGTTGACCATGACAGCCCTAAAGCTGGGTCAAAATTCTGCTGCAGTGTGTGAAAACTTTGGTCAAGAATTACAGGGAACATCTGACCTATGTTATTGCAAACAAAGGTTTATGTACCAAATATTAAGTTCTGTTTTTCCATTGTATCAAATACTTATTTCTTGCAATAAAATGCAAATTATGTAAAAATCATACAATGTGATTTTCTGGATTTTTTTAGATTCAGTTTCTCATAGTTGAAGTGTACCTACGAAAAAAATTACAGACCTCTCCATTCTTTGTAGTTGGGAAAACTTGCAAAATCAGCAGTGTATTAAATACTTATTTTTCCCACTCTACTTAACACACGCAAACATGTCAAGGCCAGACTGCTGGACACTTAAGGCCCCGTCATACATAACGAGATCGCTAGAGAGATCTTTATTACGTCACGGTTTTGAGATCGCTGGAGAGCCGTATCGTGATCGTTGGGGAGCTGTCAAACATGCAGAACTTCCCAATGATTTCAGCCGCCCCAGCGATTTAACTAACGATCTCGTTGCTCGTTGGGACGCTTTCACACAGCAGCTATTTCAACGATCCACACCTTGATAGGGGCTGTACTGTGTCACCAATCATCTCCGATTGGTGGATGCTACTGCGTTCTGATTGGGTGGCAGGTTTAAAATAAAACCACGTTGTAGCAATTCCGTCCTTTTGTTCCTGTTTGCGTTCTGGTTTCGGATCGTAGCAGCGTTCTTCGGCTGTGACTCTGTATCCATTCATCTGGGCTTTGTTCCTGACAAGCGTTCTGGTTTGTGGATTGTAGTGTTCTTCGGCTGTGACTCCACACAACCCGGAGAATTCTGCTAAGATCTGCAATCCAGCACGAGGTCAGAAACAAAGGATGGAATTGCTATTCTGTTGCTTTCTTTATGCATGGCGGGAAATGAGAATGCTGTAGCGACCACCAATCAGGGACGAGGGGCGCAGAAAAGTCCAATTTATGCACGCCTACGTGTTTCCGTTCTGAATCGCTAACGAGGTCGTTGGTTAGGTGTCAAATACAGCGATGCACACTGCCCAGCTGGAGCGCAGCGACCCAGGAATGGTCTCGGAAGCTTTGTAACGATCAGCAATCTCACAGCGGGGGCCTGATCGTTGCTACCTGTCAGACGTAACGAGATCGCTAGCAAAATGGTTATTGCGTCACAAAACCCGTGACGTATCAACGATCTCGCTAGCGATCTCGTTATGTGTGACGGGGCCTTTAGTTAAGCCATATGAAATGGAAAGGATGATAACATTTATATAAAAAACATGAATCAAAATACAAAAATGCAGATCAAGTTTGCCATCCTGATCAGTTTTGAGGACGACTGACTTCCACTTCCGTGTGCATAACATTAAATACATTATAATGATTACAGTAGAATTAATGTGATGTGCATGTTTTTTTTACAGTGAAGATCCGTGGAGAGCTGCAAAGATGATTAAAGGATACATGCAGCAACATAACATTCCCCAAAGAGAAGTCGTTGATATTACTGGACTGAATCAATCACATCTTTCTCAACATCTTAACAAAGGGACTCCCATGAAAACCCAAAAACGCGCTGCTTTATATACCTGGTATGTCAGAAAACAAAGAGAGATTTTAAGACGTAAGTATTAAAGTTCAAAGACCACACTCCTGCAAGTTCTATTAGATATGGATCCAAATATTTACAAGCTACTGTTATGGCTTAACACACCTTCTAATAATCTTACCAGAGTGTTTTCCTGTTGGGATCTCTTGTAGTGATGAGCGAATGTGCTCTGATAAAGTGTTATTTCCTGCTAGGCAATCCCCGCATGTGTTGCATGGACTTGAACATATTCGAGGACTCCCAAGAAACTCAGATAACACCCCAACATTCTCAGATAACACATTAGCCAAGCACTTTTGCTCATCATCACTAATCCCTAGTAATCAGTTGTAAGTTAGGGAAACCCATTCCCATGTGTTAAATTTTCTTGAAGCTTTACCATAAAGAAACTAAAACGTTACTTTGTTCCTAAAGGGTATGCCACACTAAACAATATCGCTAACGGGATCGCTAAAAAACGTCACTATTTAGCGATCCCGTTAGCGATATTGTTCAGTGCGGCAGCTTCCAGCGACGAGCTTTCTGCTGTGATCTCGCTCGTCGCTGGAATCGTTCCGGACCCTATTTTCTCGTCGGCGCTCCCGCTGGGTAAGTATCTAATCGCTGTGTGGCACCTTTTCTTAGCGATTTAGCGGTACTTTTGTACCGCTAAAGTCGTTAAGAAGATCGCTAACGGCGATAGCGTCGTTAACTATATCGCTAAATGTGGCCGCATTTAGCGATATAGAAACAATCCCGCTAGCGATCGCATTAGTATGCGTCGTTATCGTGATCGCTAGCGGGATTGTTTAGTGTGGCAGTACCTTAAGTAAAATCTATGAGCTGTATATCTAATGCACTGACACACCAGGCCTTCCAGTGTGAGTAGCTAATCTGGGTAATAGATTTAGTTTTTAAAGAGAGAATCTTGGCTGTTTCTGAAAATGAACTTTCAAAGCCACACTGCATAATTGGGATTATTGACGCATGAATGATGATTCATGCTGCCCGTGGTTTGGGCAGTGTTAATTGATTCACATATTCTATTGAAGGAGAATTGAAAGTTATAAGGCCCCCAGAGAGCCCTGATTTCAAAATTAGTATGTTTGTCTGTGATTACATGAAGAAACAGATGGATTTGAGTAAAGGACCCCATACACATTAGCGGGCTCTTAGCCAGATGATGCTTTGGCCATTCCGACAGTCATTTCAGCCAAATTTACCATACAGAGGAGCGCTTGTTTGGCTAAGTACTCCTGTGTTCTCCATGACAAAGCTGTGGGTCGGTTATCTCAATACAATAGACAGACTGAAATGCCCAATAGATATCTTCCTCTGCCATTGACAGACTGGGACTGGAATTCAGCCCTGGCATTTGAAAGCATAGAGGCCCATGCTGTGTCTGCCACAGAGCCCCAGATTGGACTTTGTATTACCAATATAACCCTGTCTGTAGAAAATAAAAATTTTCAGGACCAATATTTTTATTGATACAGCATAAGCATAAGATTTAATACTACTACTATTACTACTACTACTACTACTAATAATAATAATGATAATACAAAATAATAATAAATAATACCATAATGATAATGTAGCACTATAACAGATAAATATTAATAAACCAGAACAGATAAATATTAATAAACCAGAAACAAATATTACCAGCATATACAGTAGTTATAACACCTTATCCAGGCTTGATGTTAAAGTGTGCAGATACTTTATGTGACTGCAGACTTGTGAACCCTCCCAGCATGAGTATCTTGCACTGTCAGGATTCTCCATCACTGGAAGCGAGCAGACATGTGATCTCAAATATGCGATTTGTAGAGAGGCGGTCACATGACAACTAAACATGCGTGACCTCACTCAATACAAGTGAATTAAACAAGGTAGGGCGCGCATAGGATTCAACATAGAGTGAAGGCAGAGTTTGATCTCAAGCCTACACAATCTCTTTAACCAAACCCACTGTACTACAATGATATAACCAACATACAGTTGCCATATTTATATTAATACATCAGTGCTCTCCAGACCATATATGTGTATACTGTACAGGTTCTCATCAGTGATGTTCTCGATTGATTGTTCTTTCATTTTCCCTATTCTTTTCCATTCAGCCTAGGCCACCATGACCTCTTCTCCGATCCATAACTGGTCCCTGCAAAATGTATCACACAGACATCTTTGGTTTATTGCTTTCTGCCATCTGCTCATATTCCACCACTACAGAAATCATATAGTGCTATAATCACCGCCCAAGACAGTAATAATGACCCTTCTGTGCCATGTATAGCAATACTATACTACCTTTGTGGCCCTAAAAAGTAATAATGCTCCCCTGTGCCTCCTTGCAGCTATACAGCACCGTACAGTAGTAAGATCTCCCTGTGCTTTCTCATAATAATGCTTCCTGTGCTTCCCCTATAGGGATAATGATTAGTGATGGGCAAGCACTAAAATGCTCGGGTCGAGCAAATTGGAATATTCGGGTACTTGGACAGAACAACGAGCCCAATGTAAGTCTATGGGAGACCTGACCATTTTTACCGCGATCCCCCCCAGGGATCCTTTTAAGGTCCAAAAATGTCTGAAAATGATGGAAACACTGCTGAAATGACACGGGGACATCATGAGGATCGCCCCTGGAAGCATTTCTGACTCCTAGTTTACAGCTTTAAACAATATTGTCAGAGTTTCATGCCATTTTTACCGATGCACCAAAAAACATACCAAAATTAAACCAAAACGGATTTTGCAAGGAAATATGTAAAGTTACATCCTTTCCAGGTTAATGACTTCTAGATTAGGCAAAATAATTAACCTCAGACCAAAATGTTCCTCACTTGGGCTATGTTCAGACACAGCGTTTTTGAAGCGTTTTTCAACTTTAACATTGCTTTCAACCAATACAAATGTATTTACTTGGAAATATTATTGTAACATTTAACAACCCTAGCTGGCCATGTGGTGTGTGACATAAGCAGACACATCTTGCTTCATTTAAGAATGAGGGACAGAACCTATTTTTTACTGGGGCATCAGGCGGCATTAATCTTCTTAAAGGGCCATTATTAACCCCTTAACCCCCAAGGGTGGTTTGCACGTTAATGAACGGGCCAATTTTTACATTTCTGACCACTGTCTCTTTATGAGGTTATAACTCTGGAACGCTTCAACGGATCTTCGCGATTCTGAGATTGTTTTCTCGAGACATATTGCACTTCATGATAGTGGTAAAATTTATTCGATATAACTTGCGTTTATTTTTGAAAAAAAACGCAAATATGGCGAAAATTTTGAAAATTGCGCAAATTAATTTTTATGCCCTTAAAACAGATAAATATGTCACACAAAATAGTTAATAAATAACATTTCCCACATGTCTACTTTACATCAGCACAATTTTGGAACCAACATTTTTTTTGTTAGGAAATTATAAGGGTTAAAAGTTGACCAGCCATTTTTTTTTAGGGACCACCTCACATTTGAAGTCACTTCGAGGGGTCTGTATGGCAGAAAATACCCAAAAGTGACACTATTCTAAAAACTGCACCCCTCAAGGTACTCAAAACCACATTCAATAAGTTTATTAACCCTTCAGGTGCTTCACAGGAGCTGAAGCAACGTGGAAGGAAAAAATTAATATTTAACTTTTTAGTCACAAAAATGACCTTTTACAAACTTTTTTTATTTTCACAAGGGTAAAACGAGAAAATGGACAGATAAAGTTGTTGTGCAATTTCTCCTGAGTACGCTAATACCCCATACGTGGGGGAAAACCACTGTTTGGGCACACGGCAGAGCTCGTAAGGGAAGGAGCGCCGTTTGACTTTTTCAAAATAAAATTGGCTGGAATTGAGATTGGACGCCATGTCGCATTTGGAGAGCCCCTGATGCACCTAAACAGTGGAAACCCCCCATAAGTAACATCATTTTGGAAACTAGACCCCGTATGGAACTTATCTAGATCTGTTGTGAGCACTTTGAACCCCAAGTGTTTCACAAAAGTTTATAATGCCTGGGTGTGAAAAAAAACAATTTTCCACAAAAATGATTTTTTAGTCCCAATTTTTTGATTTTTCCCAAGGAAATTGGACCCCAAAAGTTTTCCAATTTGTCCTGAGTACGCTGATACCAAATATGTGTAGGGGGGGGAAACTGTTTGGGCGCACGGCAGGGCTTGGAAAGGAAGTAATAACGTTTTGGAATGCAGACGTTGATGGGGTCATGTTCCATTTGCAGTGCCACAGATGTGCCTAAACAGTGGAAACCCCCCACAAGTGACCCCATTTTGGAAACTAGACCCCCTAAGGAACTTATCTAAATCTGTGGTGAGCACTTTGAACTCCCAAGTGTTTCACACAAGTTTATAATGCCCGTGCATGAAAATAAAAAATCCGCTGATACCCAATATGTGGGAGAAAACTACTGTATGGGCACACGTCGGGGCTTGGAAGGGAAGTAGTGACGTTTTGGATTGCAGACTTTGATGGAATGGTCTGCGGGCGTCATGTCGCATTTGGAGAGCCCCTGATGTACCTAAACAGTGGAAACCCCCACAAGTGACCCCATTTTGGAAAATAGACCCCACAAGGAACTTATCTAGATGTGTGGTGAGCGCTATGAAGCCCCAAGTACTTCGCAGCAGTTTATAACGTACAGCCGTAAAAACAAAAAAATCATTTTTTTTTTTACAAAAATGATATTTTCGCCCCCAATTTTTTATTTTCCCAAGGGTAACAGAAGAAATTGGACCCCAAGAGTTATTGTGCAATTTGTCCTGAGTACGCTGATACCCCATATGTGGGGGTAAACTACTGTATGGGCGCATGGCAGAGCTCGTAAGGGAAGGAGCACCGTTTGACTTTTTCAATGCAGAATTGGCTGGAATTGAGATCAGACGCTATGTCACATTTGGAGGGCCCCTGATGTGCCTAAACAGTGGAAACCCCCTAATTCTAACTCCAACCCTAACCCCAACACACCCCTAACCCTAGTCCCAACCCTAACCATAACCCTAACCACAAACCTAACCCTAACACACCCCTAACCCTAATCCCAACCCTAACCCTAATCCTAACTTTAGCCCCAACTCTACCCTAACGTTAGCCGCAACCCTAACCCTAATGGGAAAATGGAAATAAATACATTTTTTAAATTTTATTATTTTTCCCTAACTAAGGGTGTGATAAAGGGGGGTTTGATTTACTACTTATAGCGAGTTTTTATAGCGGGTTTTTATGATTGGCTAAAAGACGCTTTTTATTGCAAAAAATAGTTCTTGCATCACAACATTTTGAGAGCTATAATTTTTGCATGTTTTGGCCCACAGAGTCATGTGAGGTCTTATTTTTTGCGGTACGAGTTGACGTTTTTATTGGTATCATTTTTGAGCACGTGACATTTTTTGATTGCTTTTTATTTCGATTTTTGGGAGGTTGGAATGAACAAAAAATCAGTAATTCATTAATTTCTTTTGGGGGGGGCGTTTATACCGTTCCGCGTGTGGTAAAATTGATAACGCACTTTTATTCTTTGGGTTAGTATGATTTCGGCGATACCTCATTTATATAATTTTTTTATGTTTTGGCGCTTTTATACAATAAAAACATTTTTATATAAAAAATAATTATTTTTGCATCGCTTTATTCTGCGAGCCATAACTTTTTTACTTTTTCACTGATGATGCTGTGTGGTGGTTCGTTTTTTGCGGGACAAGATGACGTTTTCAGCGGTACCATGTTTATTTACACCGGTCTTTTTGATCCCGTGTTATTCCACTTTTTGTTCGGCGGTATGATGATAAAGCATTGATTTTTTGCTTTGTTTTTTTTTATTTTAAGGGGTTAACTAGTGGGACAGTTTTATAGGGCGGGTCGTTACGGACGTGGCAATATCAAATATGTGTATTTTTATTGTTTTGTTTTTTTTATTTACAGGAAGAAATGAATTTATTGGGGAATATTTTTTTTTTTTGGAATTTTTTTTTACACTTTTAATTTTTATTTTTTTAACTTTTATACTTTGTCCCAAGGTGGGACATTACAGTATAGGGTCAGATCGCTGGTCTCACAGTGTGCACAGCACTCTGTGAGACCAGCGATCTCACAAGCAGTGCTGCTGGCCTCCTCAGCGCCTGCTCTCAGCAGGCACTGAGCAAGCCGCCTCCCTGCAGGACCCTGTGGCCATCTTGGATCCGGGGCCTTGCAGGGAGGAAGGCCTCAGAACAGCGCGACCACATCGCGCTGTTCTGAAGGTCTCAGGGGAGCGCGCAGGGAGTCAGCTGACAACCGACCTCGATCAGCTGCGCTCCCCCCGGGAGCGCAGCTGATCGCCTTGGACGTACTATCCCGTCCCTGGGAATTAAGTCCCAGGTCACATGGACGGGATAGTACGTCTGATGACAGAAAGGGGTTAAACAATGGGTCTCCTAAACTGTTATTGCCTATGCAGTGAGTGGAATGGGCTGCCAAGAATTACGACGCACCACAATACCCTTTTCACGAGAGGTACAGGAGGGCTTCCAGAAAAAATGTTTCATTGAATGCAAGGCCTGGCTTGCCCCAAAGTTACATGCACCCCAATAAGCTTTTCAAGCCACGTACTGGATGGCCACTGGAAAATCCACTTTACGTTATTCAGTTTGTACTCCCATTCCCTTTTCTTATGCACTGTTTGCAAGGCCTGGCTTGCCCCAAAGTTACATACGCCCCAATAAGCCTTTGAACCCACATACTGAATGGGCACAGGAAAATCCACTTCACATTATTCATTTTGTATTCTCATTCTGTTTTATTATGCATTAACTGCGAAGCCTGCCCTGCTACCAAGTCATATGCACCCGAATAACCCCAGTCCCCTCTTGGAAGAAACATGTAGGAGGTTCTCGTAACAAAAAATGTCCCATTAAAAAGGGTCGGACGGCAGCAGCCGTCGTGCGTGTGCCGTTTTCATCACATTGGTGGCAGCGGTGGGATCACAAGCCGTGATACCCCGGGCTACCGTGTGGCGGTCGGCGCGCATTCATCACAAAAAAGGAGCAGGTCTCCTAGACTTGTAATGGCCATACACTAAGTATTACATCTCAACTTTTTCCATAACAAGTGTTTAACGCCCAGCAAAAACCCCCACCCTTGTTAGGATTTCGACACTGGCTATAGCAGCACGGAACATGTTAACGCTGGTGATCTAGTGGCGGCAGATGATGAGATGTGGAGGAAGACCTGATTAAATACTATGCCCAATTTAATGGAGCAGGTCTCCTAGACTTGGAATGCCCATACACTTAGTGTATGGACTGTCAAACATTTCCCCTGTGGGGAACACCTCAACCTTTTCCATAGCAAGTATTTTGCGCCCAGCAAAACCTCCCACCCTTGTTCGGAATTCGACACTGGCTGTAGCTGCATGGAACACGTAAACCTTTTTGATCTAGTGGCAGTGGATGATGAGACTTGGAGGAAGGCCTAATTAAAAAATAGACACAATTTAAAGGAACGGGTCTTCTAGACTTAGAATGCCCATACACTTAGTTGTATGGGCTGGCAAACATTTCCCCTGTGTGGTACACCTCAACCTTTTCCATAGCAAGTATTTTACGCACAGCAAAACCACCCACCCTTGTTCGGAATTCGACACTGGCTGTAGCAGCACGGAACACGGTTAACGCTGGTGATCTATTGGCAGCGGATGATGAGACGTTGGGGAAGGCCTGATTAAAAACTATTCTCAATTTAAAGGAGCGGGTCTCCTAGACTTGGAATGCCCATACACTTAGTGTATGGGCTGTCAAACATTTTCCCCTGTAGGGTACACCTCAACCATTTTCAGAACAAGTATTTTATGCACAGCATAACCCCCACCCTTGTTAATAACTCTACACTGGCTGTAGCTGCACGGAACACGTAAACCCTTTTGATCTAGTGGCGGTGGATGATGAGACTTGGAGGAAGACCTGATTAAAAAATAGACACAATTTAAAGGAACGGGTCTCCTAGACTTAGAATGCCCATACACTTAGTGTATGGGCTGGCAAACATTTCCACTGTGGGGTACACCTCAACCATTTTCAGAACAAGTATTTTACGCACAGCAAAACCACCCACCCTTGTTCAGAATTCGACACTGGCTATAGCAGCACGGAACATGTTAACGCTGGTGATCTATTGGCAGCGGATGATGAGACGTTGGGGAAGGCCTGATTAAAAACTATGCCCAATTTAAAGGAGCGGGTTCCTAGACTTGGAATGCCCATACACTTAGTGTATGGGCTGTCAAACATTTTCCCCTGTAGGGTACACCTCAACCATTTTCAAAACAAGTATTTTACTCACAGCATAACCACCCACCATTGTTAATAATTCGACACTGGCTGTAGCTGCACGGAACACGTAAACCCTTTTGATCTAGTGGCGGTGGATGATGACACTTGGAGGAAGGCCTGATTAAAAACTATGCCCAATTTAAAGGAGTGGGTCTCCTAGACTTGGAATGCCCATACACTTAGTGTATGGGCTGTCAAACATTTTCAGCTGTGGGGTACACCTCAACTGTTTTCAGAACAAGTATTTTAAGCACAGCATAACCACCCACCCTTGTTCGGAATTCGACACTGGCTGTAGCTGCACGGAACATGTAAACCCTTTGGATCTAGTGGCGTTGGATGATGAGACTTGGAGGAAGGCCTGATTAAAAAATAGGCCTAATTTAAAGGAGTGGGTATCCTAGACTTGGAATGCCCATACACTTAGTGTATGGGCTGGCAAACATTTCCCCTGTGGGGTACACCTCAACCCTTTACAGAACAAGTATTTTATGCACAGCATAACCACCTACCCTTGTTAATAATTCGTCACTGGCGGTAGCTGCATGGAACACGTAAACCCTTTTGATCTAGTGGCGGTGGATGATGAGACTTGGAGGAAGGCCTGATTAAAAAATTGGCCCAATTTAAAGGAGTGGGTCTCCTAGACTTGGAATGCCCATACACATTTAAGTATGGGCTGGCAAACATTTTCCCTGTGGGGTACACCTCAACCTTTTCCATAGCAAGTATTTTACGCCCAGCAAAACCATCCACTTTTGTTCGGAATTCGACACTGGCTGTAGCAGCACAGAAAACGTTAACGCTGATGATCTATTGGCGGCGGATGATGAGACGTGGAGGAAGGCCTGATTTAAAACTATGCCCAATGTAAAGGAGTGGGTCTCCTAGACTTGTAATGCCCATACACTAAGTGTATTGATCTGACAAACATTTCCCCTGTGGGGTACACCTCAACCTTTTCCATAACAAGCATTTTAGGCCCATCAAAACCACCCACCTTGTTCGGAATTCGACACTGGCTGTGGAAGCACGGAACACGTTAATGCTGGTGATTAGTGTTGAGCGATATTGCTCGATATCTAAAAATATCGTATCGAAATTGTATCGCCGATAGCACTAAATATCGTCGATATCCGATTTCGATACCGGAAGTCCCATGTAAGTCTATGGGAACAAAATATCGCAACAAAAAAAACCCTTTCTTTCGTTGTAAACACAAAATATACACACATAGAATAAATATATATATATATATACATGTCATTGTGACATATATATATATACATATATCTATAGTTTATACACGTCTACATAGTAAAATCGACTCTAATTCAATTGCCGGGTAAAGACGTGACATACCCCATAGAAGTCGACGGGCTCGGTGCCGAGTACCCCGAAAACCTCTGGCTCTGTGCGACTCAACTTGGGCGTCACGAACAGGATTCTGTAGCTCGCTATAAGCGAGTCCTGTGTGCCTGAATTGCACTGGTTTTGTGCTTGAGAATTGTTAAAATCATCAGAGAATGTATTTGCCATTTTTCCGCCATATCTGCGTCACGACGAGGCACTGGTGAAGAAGAAGGGCGTGCTCTTCGTGGGTGTCACTCACTCAGTGGCGTGAAAACGATGGCCGCCCACTGTAAATGGTACTGCAATGTAACATCGTGCCCCACAGCTCTGGAGTTCCGCCTCCTCATCCTCCTCAGTGGGAGGAGGTCCCGCCTCCCTACAAAAGAGGGGCCCTCTCCAGATATGACACATGTGACTTGGCAGAGATGGCTAATGGACACGACGAGCAGAAGTGGGAAGGGATGGAGCAGTCAGAGCTCTCCCCCCACGGAAGCGACCCGATCGCCACGGAATCACCGTTGGGCACCCGGCCTGTAAACCCTCCTACGCTGCAAGAAGCGGCGGATACCCTAAGAGGCCTGGCCCGGCACCGGGAGGAGGTCGCCAGGATGGAAGCCAGCTGGCGTGCCCTAAAAATAAACTTGGAGCGGCGCCAATCCCTCTTACCTGAAGTGTCTGTACCGGAAGGTGAGGCACCCGTTATAGTAGAGGAGCCCTTGCAATGTGATCCGGTTGACGTTGTCGCAGTGGAGGCACCCGTTCCTGCAAAAACCGCAGCACCGTCAGCAGCACCCCAGATCCCGCTGTCTGCCCCGGTCGCTGAGACAGAAGAAGCGACACCCGTCCTCATGGAGGAGGCCGCGCAGGCACCAGAGCACTACCTGCCTGTACCGGAGCCCCGACTGTCATCTGATTTAGAGCCGTCTGCTTCCTCCGCAGGGGAGCGCCGCCAGGACTGGGGTGCGACAGGAGAGCTGCCGCAAACCGGACACTGTAAGCTGCAGTGGAGTGGTGGAGACATGGAGCAACTGGTGGAGGAGAATTACAACCGGCGTCAGGAGGAAGAGTGGAGACGTTGGGAGCGGGAAGCAGAGCGACAAAGGGAGCAGCGAGAAACCCTAAAACTTCGCCAACTCCACCTGGAGAAGGACCGGGCAGATAAGGACCGGATGAGAAAGGATAAAGGAACCCTGAGTGAGCCGCGGCGTAAGGGTGCAGTACGGAGCTTTAAATTGAAAGGTGGTTGGGGCTTCATCCAGGAGCCTGGACTTTATTTAGAAGTCTTTGTGAACCGGCGGGACGTGGAGGCTCACCTCCCAGAAGGACACCCGGGGAGGGACCTGTTGCCAGGAGACTTGGTGACTTACACCCGACACTGGGGTTACAATGGGTGGTACGCCCTAAATGTTACCAGGTGCGACCCCTACTCCCCAGTGTGTCAGGAACCTGTGAGACCCTCGAAGCCTTCAGCCTCCCACATCCAGGCCTCTGCAAAAGTGCCCACCCCACGCCGTAAATCTCCCCAGCCTCCCTCAGTGGTCTCCTCAGCAGCCCAGCTATGGACATGATAAGTATAGCTGGCCCGTACCCGGCGCCTGTTAGGCCCCTGGGGTTCGTACAGTCCGTGACATAGGGCTCCAGACCCGGAGAGAGATGAAAGAGGTGGCCACACAGACCCAGATAGCGGGTCACGACTTGACTGTACAGGCCACACGACGTCATCAGGTCCTGGTGGTCCTTGGTGTCTCGGATGTTTGGCAAGCACCAGAAGAGTACCAGGTGGTACCTGTAACACCCCTGCCAAAGAAGTCTAAATAACCCGGACAGGGTCCCTGTATGTAAATAAATAGTTAAATTGTTTATGTACCCGGACGGGTGAATGTTCCAAAAAAATTTTTTTAATTTAATAAAAAATAAAAAAACACAGTTTTCATTTCTTTTATTACTGTCTCATCCTGCTGCGATGCCATCGATCTCCTGTAAAAAAATGAAAAAAAAAAAAAAAAGTATACCACCTGACCGACGCAGTCCATAGTAATGGGTGTCCCACGACGATCCAGCTCTGCTACATCAGAATGACAGGCAGAGCCTGTCATCCCGGTGCAGCACAGCTGATTACCTGCTTCCCCGGCGGTGACGTCATCGGACTGACTGCTTTACGGCCGGGATTACCCTGCAGTCACTGCAGTTATCGCGAAAAACTGCATGTGACCGCCAGGGAGAAGATAATGGCGGCCATCAAGCAGTCCAGGTCGTGACCGCCGGAGATCTTCTGCCAGGTAAGTGCCGCTGACTCCTGACAGACCCGACCGACGGACACTCACAGTGACAGTGACAAATCCGATTCCGGTATTCGATAAGACGAAAATATCGAAACGAATTATCGAAAGGCCGATAGAGCTAATATCGGCCGATAGCCGATATTTGCATTATCGTATCGCTCAACACTACTGGTGATCTATTGGCGGCGGCGGATGATGAGACATGGAGAAAGGCCTGATTAAAAACTATGCCCAATTTAAAGGAGCGAGTCTCCTAGACTTGGAATGCTCATACACTAAAGGCTGGGTCTCACATAACGATACACCAGCGATCCCGACAACGATATGCACTTGTCAGGATCGCTGGTGTATCGCTACATGATCGCTGCTGAGCTGCCAAACAGGCAGCTCAGGCAGCGATCTGGGACAGCGACACTGCGGGTAACATCGCTTAGTTACCCGCAGTGTACCTTGAATACCAGCGCCCTGATGCAGGGAGCTGGTATCCAAGGTACACAGCAGGTTTCCAAGCGCTGCGCGGTGCCTGGAAACCCGCTGTGTACCTTGGATACCAGCTCCCTGCATCAGGGCGCTGGTATCCAAGGTACACAGCGGGTTTCTAGGCACAGCCCCGCGCCTGGAAACCCGCTGTGTACCTTGGTTACCAGCGGATCGCTGGTCTCCCGCCTGTCACACACAGCGATGCGTGCCTGTCAGCGGGAAACCAGCGATCAAAAAAAGGTCCAGACATTTCAGCAACGATCAGCGATACCCAGCAGGGGGGCTGATCGTTGCTGAATGTCACACACAGCGATATCGCTGGTGACATCGCTGCTGCGTCACAAAACTAGTGACTCAGCAGCGATCTCGGTAGTGATATCGCTATGTGAGACGGGCCCTTTAGTGTATGGCCTGGCAAACATTTCCCCCTGAGGGTAGATAACAACATAGTGTTTCCTTTTTTTTTTAGAGGCATCATAAACACCTTGCAAAACTGTTACGTGGTTACCTACACAGTTTCTGCTGGGAAGGTGCATGTTTTTAGTAACAATATGGCCGGCGAATCGTTGGATGAAGTAATCTGGAAAAGGGGCATGGTGATGACAGGAATGGGAAAGTACATAATTAATAAAAACAGTGGCTATGGGAGGTATGAGATCCAGGATACAGCCAACAATGATTCGTCATTTAACCACCATCAATTACCAGAATTGGTTTCATGCCAGTTTGAAGATCGGTGTAACAGATGCGCGTGTGAGACTCGGCCTAAGAAATGCCCGTCCAAAATATGTTGCCAAAGACGCACATGTCTGTTTAAAGGGCAAAGTGCAACATGTTCGTGAGATGCTGAATTAGAGAAAGCAGATCAGTGTCGGAGGAAAACCAAACAAATTAATGGATGCTTGTGAAAAACTCATTTTAAAGAGGAGTTCACCATCCGTAACTATAAATACACCGGTGGCACAAGCTTCTTCATCTTCACCCATACATATTACCAATAATATCCTAATCTTCCAGTCTAAAATTAATTGTCCTAGTGTAACGAACACTGTTAAAGGAATGGCACAAAACGTACATAACCACGACCCTTGGAAATACCTGATTTCCTCATATGGACGATGATGGTATTGATGACGACTTAGAAATTTACCACATCCAAATTAATAAGATGAAGATCACAGCTGCAAAAAATGTGCAAAAACGGCAGTGAATGTCTGTTAAATCATTTTCTGTAGGGTAAAGTTTACCTCTTACTAAAGTGGTACCGAATGATGCATACACAGCTCTCAGGTGTACTCAGCGTGAGATGCTTGAAAGATGATGTATTCTGATTTGTCCATGTCCACATTTTGAAAGCGAGCAGAAAAGAAAGATGATATAGCGGGAAGACGTGTGATTTTGGTCAGTAAGGAGGTAATGTCAGGTACAGATATGTAGATCTGCGTGTCATCGCCGTAGTGATGATATTGCAAACCGTGCCATTACATCAGCTGTCCCTGGCCAAAGGTGTAGATGGAGAAGAGTAGGGGTCCTAGAACAGAGCCTTGGGGAACACCAAAAGACAGGTGTCGAGTTGAGGAGGTGGTGTGGGAGAGGGAGACAATGAATGTCCCCCTACCAGTCTTGTTGTTTTTTAAAGACTCTGCCGATAACCCCAAAAAGGGCATTTGCAACACTGGCCATGGCCGCATCAGCAGGGGTAGTAAAACTATCAGCCTTACCACCACCAGCATGATCAGGCACATGGCAGCAAAGCACCCGACTTTGTTGGTTGAACACCAGGCTCCATGAACAGTGTCTGCGGGTGATACCACTGCTTCTTCCGCTGTTGTGCGTGCAAGCCAATCCCCTGTCCACGGTGCATGCGAAGATGCCTCCTGCCCTGCACCTATCGTTGACCACAGTCAAATAGCACCATCATTAAGCACGTCCACATCCTTGTCCCAGCGCAGTCTTCAGTTGTCCATAACCCAGTCATTGGACCGTAAGCGTAAAGACGCAGCCAACGGCCCACAGGCCACAGTACTAAATTAACAAATTTCTCGTCTGCTTGCGCTCTAAATGTTGCATTTTAGGCTCGTGGGAGACGGACACTTTCTGCAACCTGATGGTGGTGACAGTCACAAGGTACTCAGTCACCATCCGCCATTATTTCTCCGGATATGCCGTCACGACATTACACGAGCAATCACGTGTCCCACAACATTACCCGGGCAATCAACAATGCTGTTACAGGGAAAGTGCACCTAACCACGGACCCGTGGACAAGTCCTTGTGGGCAGGGATGGTACATCTCGCTAACGGCACACTGGGTTTGCGTAGAAGAAGTCATGACCTAGTTGGACATTGGGAGACCATGTCACAGATGTATGGGGAAGACAGGTTGTGGAAGGCTTTGTATGTCATATTTAGGGTTTTGAACTTTAGCCCATGGGCAATAGGAAGGCAGTGAAGGGCATGGCAGAGAGGAGAGGCTGGGGAATAACGGAGGGACAGTTAGATTAATCTGGCAGCAGAGTTTTGGATAGATTTGAGTGGTGTAAGAGTGCTAGAGGGGAGGCTAGAGAGTATAAGGTTGCAATAGTCGAGGCGGGAGATCATGAGGGCATGCACAAACATTTTTGAATTTTCATGGCATGTACGGAAATGTTTTTGAGTTGTAATGGGCAGGAGGAGGCAAGGGTTTGGATCTTAGCTTGAAAGAGAGGGCAAAGTCGAATATCACCCCAAGGGCACGAACATGCGGGAATATTTGTCCCGGTGTGCCGTCCCGTCATTACACAGGCACGTGTCCTACAACATTACTCATGCCCTCCACAATGCTGTTACTTGGAAAGTCCACCTAACCACAAACACGTGGACAGTGCTTGTGGTCAGGGATGGTACATCTCACTGAGGGCACACTGGGTTAACATAGTGGAAGCCTTAACCCACTCCGACCTTGGTATGGTGCACTGTTATGTTTCGGTAGCTGAGGAGTGCAGGTAAAAAGGCAATACCCCAGAGCAGTTGGAATCTATGAGATTGCAGTACCCTGACTAACCACCACAACTAGAGGCAGCCGTGGAGCGTTCCTACGTTGGTCCTAGATGCCTCGTCACAGCCTGAGAAACTAACTACACCTAAAGATAGAAATAGGAAAGCTATCTGCCCCGGAGCAGAACCCCAAAGATAATAGAAAGCCCCCAAACAAGTAATGGCGGTTAGACAAGATGAAATACTGACACAGAAAGAAAATAGTATGAGAAAACGCTGGGGCCCAAACTAACTAAATATAAAAGGACAGGAAGGGTACTTACTGCAATCCCAGAAAACCCTGAAAAGCACCAACTCTACTAATTTCAAAAACACCTGAGATCACACGACCTCTACCACTTAAATTAGTTCTCTGGTGTAACAAAATCAAAAACAGCAGCCACTGAAAAAACTGGAAAAAGCAAAAGTACAAACATCAGTGGCTGAACTAAACTGAGAGGGCAAAAGCCCCCAGAGGGGACCCTGAAGGCCCCCACAGAAGTGCAGGACAAAATGCAAAAATATAGCACAAAAACAAAAAGAAGAAAATGTCGTATCTGATAGCAGGAGATGCAGACACGACACAGCAGGCTACAAGGGAAACAGGAATGAAGGATTCAGACCAGAACAATTGATCACCGGCAACCCTGATGGGAAGGTGACTCCCTTATATAAGACCAGTCAGTAACACCTGATTCCCAGTCCTCACAATCTTCACTGGACAGACCAGCACCGCTTGTAACCACCAGAGGAAGCCTCTGCTCAGAACTCATCTCAAACCCATTCACAACAGTACCCCCCCTTGAGGAGGGGTCACCGAACCCTCACCTGAGCAACCAGGTCGGTCAGGATGAGCTCTATGATACGCACGGATAAGTCTCCTAGCATGGATGTCCGAAGCAAACACCCAAGAATTGTCTTCCTGACCATAACCTCTCCATTTAACCAAATACTGGAGTTTCCGTCTAGAAAAACGAGAATCCAATATTTTCTCAACCACATACTCCAGATTGCCCTCAACCAAAACAGGGTCAGGAGGCACAGCAGCAGGAACCACTGGCTCAACAAACCTCTTCAACAAGGACTTGTGGAACACGTTATGGATCTTAAATGTCCCTGGAAGAAGCAAACGAAAAGAAACAGGATTAATAATCTCCATGATCTTATAAGGTCCAATGAACCTAGGCTTAAATTTAGGAGATGCTACTCTCATAGGAATATTCTTTGAGGACAACCAGACCAAGTCCCCCACTTTAAACCGAGGACCATCAGTCCTATGCCGGTTAGCAAACCGCTGGGCCCTCTCCTGAGAGAGGGACAACCTCTCCACCACCTGGTCCCAAATCTGTTGCATACGCTCCACAACAGAGTCAACACCTGGACAGACAGAAGCCTCCGTCTGTCCTGAAGAAAATCGAGGGTGAAACCCAGAATTACAGAAAAACGGAGACATCAAAATGGCAGAGCTAGCCCTATTATTAAGAGCAAACTCAGCCAAAGGCAAAAAAGAGACCCAGTCATCCTGATCAGCAGACACAAAGCATCTTAGATAAGTCTCCAATGTCTGGTTTGTTCTCTCAGTTTGACCATTGGTCTGAGGATGAAATGCCGAGGAGAAAGACAATTGAACACCCAGTTTAGAACAAAAAGTCCTCCAAAATCTGGAAACAAACTGGACTCCTCTGTCAGACACAATGTTCTCAGGAATGCCGTGTAAACGAACCACGTGCTGAAGGAACAACGGCACCAATTCAGAGGAGGAAGGCAACTTAGGTAATGGCACAAGATGTATCATTTTGGAAAACCTATCACAAATTACCCAGATGATGGTCATTCTCTGAGAAACAGGAAGGTCGGAAATGAAATCCATAGAGATATGGGTCCATGGTCTCTTGGGCACAGGCAATGGCATCAACAAACCACTAGAGCGAGAGCAAGGCTTGGAGCGAGAGCAAGTCCCGCAGGACTGCACAAATTCCCTGACATCACGAGACAAGGTAGGCCACCAAAAGGACCGACTAACCAAGTCTCTAGTACCAAAAATTCCGGGATGCCCAGCCAATGCGGAACAATGAATCTAGACATCACACTCTTTTTCCACTGGTCCGGGACAAACAATTTTCCAACAAGGCAGCACTCGGGCCTATCCTCCTGACACCCCTCCAGAGCAAGTCTCAAATTGGGCGAGATGGCGGAAAGAACTACACCCTCTTTCAAAATAACAGAAGGATCAGATAACTCAGGAGAGTCCGCAAGGAAACTCCTCGAGAGGGCATCCGCCTTAACATTCTTAAGGGTATGCCACACTAAACAATATCGCTAACGTGATCGCTAAAAAACGTCACTATTTAGCGATCCCGTTAGCGATATTGTTCAGTGCGGCAGCTTCCAGCGACGAGCTTCCTGCTGTGATCTCGCTCGTCGCTGGAATCGTTCCGGACCCTATTTCATGGCTGGCGCTCCCGCTGGGTAAGTATCTTATCGCTGTGTGGCACCTTTTCTTAGCGATTTAGCGGTACTTTTGTACCGCTAAAGTCGTTAAGAAGATCGCAAACGGCGATAGCGTCGTTAACTATATCGCTAAATGCGGCAGCATTTAGCGATATAGAAACAATCCCGCTAGCGATCTCATTAGTATGCAACGCTAACGAGATCGCTAGCGGGATAGCTTAGTGTGGCAGTACCTTTAGTGCCAGGAAGAAAGGAAACCACAAAATTAAAACGTGTGAAAAACAAGGCCCACCTGGCCTGTCTAGGATTGAGTCGCTTGGCAGATTCCAGATAGACCAGATTCTTATGGTCCGTAAGGACCACCACCTGATGTTTGGCTCCCTCCAGCCAATGTCTCCACTCTTCAAAAGCCCACTTCATGGCCAATAACTCCCGATTACCCACGTCATAATTACGTTCAGTCGGAGAAAATTTTCGAGAGAAAAAGGCACAAGGGTTACTTTTAGAGGTCTCTGGATCTTTTTGGGACAAAACGGCACCTGCCCCAATTTCAGAGGCATCAACCTCCACCTGAAATGGCAGAGAAACATCAGGCTGCCGTAGAACAGGAGCAGAAGTGAATCTCTGCTTAAGTTCCTGAAATGCAGAGACTGCCTCAGGAGGCCAATTCACCACATCAGAACCCTTTCTGGTCAAATCAGTTAATGGTTTAACAATAACCGAGAAATTACCAATAAATTTACGATAAAAATTGGCAAAACCCAAAAATCTCTGAAGAGCCTTCAATGAAGTAGGTTGGACCCAATCACAGATGGCCTGAACCTTGACCGGGTCTATTTCAATAACAGATGGGGACAAAACGAATCCCAGAAATGAGATCCTCTGTACGCCAAAAAGACACTTTGATCCCTTCACATACAGAGCATTCTCTCTCAAAATCTGGAATACAGTTCGAACATGTTTCACATGAGTCCCAGTCATTAGAAAAAATCAAGATATCATCCAAATAAACAATCAGAAATTTGTCCACAAAATCCCTGAAAATGTCATTCATGAAGGACTGGAAGACGGAAGGAGCATTAGTGAGCCCAAAGGGCATCACTAGGTACTCAAAATGCCCTTCAGGGGTATTGAATGCCGTCTTCCATTCATCCCCGTGCTTAATGCGAATAAGGTTATACGCCCCCCTGAGGTCAAGCTTGGTAAACCAAGTAGCGTTTTTCACCCTGGAAAACAGGTCAGAAATCAAGGGTAACGGGTATTGATATTTTACAGTAATATTGTTCAAGAGACGATAATCAATACACGGCCTTAATGAACCATCCTTTTTGGCCACAAAGAAAAAACCGGCACCTAAGGGTGAAGAGGATGGTCTGATATGACCCTTCTCCAATGATTCCTTGATATAAGACCACATAGCGTCATGTTCAGGTACAGACAAGTTAAAAAGGCGACCTTTAGGGAATTACTACCCGGCACTAATTCAATAGCGCAGTCATAGCTCCTATGGGGAGGCAAGGATGCAGATTTACTTTTGCTAAACACATCAGAAAAATCAATCAAAAAGTCAGGAACATCCTGAGCCGGGGGGGAGGCAGAAAAAACAGGAGTGTTGGTATTAACACATTGGCAGCCCCAACTGGTTACAGACACAGATTTCCAATCCAAAACAGGATTATGAGACTGTAACCAAGGGAAACCCAGCACGTTAATGTCATGCAGATTATACAGAACCAAAAATTTGCAGCACTCCTGGTGATCAGGTTCAACCCTCATTATCACCTGAGTAGAAAACTGGGGTTTATTCTCAGCCAAGGGGGTAGAATCGATCCCCAGTAGGGGAATAGACTTCTGTAGGGGTATCAAGGGAAACCCACAACGTTTAGCAAAATCATAATCCATCAGGTTAATAGCTGCTCCAGAATCAACGAAAGCCTGAGCAGAAAATGAGGACAGAGAGCATATCAGAGTGACAGTTAATAAAAACTTAGTCTGAACACTACCCAAGACAACTGAGCGTGCAAAACGTCTTCCCCGCTTAGGGCAGACTGAAATAGCATGAGAGGCATCACCACAGTAGAAACATAACCCATTGCGCTTTCGAAACTCATGACGCTGTGCCCCAGACACCACTCTATCACACTGCATGGGTTCAGAAGCTGGTTCACAAGGCAAAACCATTCCACGCATACTTCTCCGCTCACGCAAACGTCTGTCAATTTGAATCGCTAATGACATAGAATCATTGAGACCAGAGGGGACAGGGAATCCCACCATAACATCCTTTACATTATCTGACAGACCCTTCCTGAAAAGGGCTGCCAAAGCGTCGTCATCCCATTTGGTCAGGACTGCCCACCTACGGAATCTCTGACAGTATAACTCAGCGTCATAAAGCCCCTGATTTAATGCCAACAAGGCTTTTTCAGCTTGATCAGTGACATTAGGCTCATCGTACAATAACCCCAAAGCCTGAAAAAATGCATCAACATCACTCAAAACAGGATCCCCAGGTGTCAGGGAAAAAGCCCAATCCTGAGGATCGCCGCGCAGGAGAGAGATGATAATTTGAACCTGCTGCGCTGCGTTCCCTGAGGACTTAGATTTTAAGGCAAAAAACAATTTACAATTATTTTTGAAATTCTGAAACTTAGCTCGATCCCCAAAAACAAATCTGGCATGGGAATCCTAGGTTCCACAACAGGCAACCCAGCAAGATAGATAGCAATACTCCGAACCTCAGCGGCAAGCTGATCCACACGGCCAGACAACTGTGCAAACTCCATTGAGAGAAAAGATCCTCCCCAGCACCCAGAGATACAGAGGGAAAAAAAAAAAAAAAAAATGCAACAAACAGAAAAATATCTCTGACAACTCTGACAACCTTTTTTCTTTCACAATATTTTTTCCCTTCTGTGAGTACCATACAATTTTCAATTTTTTAGGCCGGTGATACTGTTATGTTTCGGTAGCTGAGGAGTGCAGGTAAAAAGGCAATACACCAGAGCAGTTGGAATCTGAGATTGCAGTACCCTGACTAACCACCACAACTAGAGGCAGCCGTGGAGCGTTCCTACGTTGGTCCTAGACGCCTCGTCACAGCCTGAGAAACTAACTACACCTAAAGATAGAAATAGGAAAGCTATCTGCCCCGGAGCAGAACCCCAAAGATAATAGAAAGCCCCCAAACAAGTAATGGCGGTTAGACAAGATGAAATACTGACACAGAAAGAAAATAGTATGAGAAAACGCTGGGGCCCAAACTAACTAAATAGAAAAGGACAGGAAGGGTACTTACTGCAATCCCAGAAAACCCTGAAAAGCACCAACTCTACTAATTTCAAAAACACCTGAGATCACACGACCTCTACCACCTAAATTAGTTCTCTGGTGTAACAAAATCAAAAACAGCAGCCACTGAAAAAACTGGAAAAAGCAAAAGTACAAACATCAGTGGCTGAACTAAACTGAGAGGGCAAAAACCCCCGGAGGGGACCCTGAAGGCCCCCACAGAAGTGCAGGACAAAATGCAAAAATATAGCACAAAAACAAAAAGAAGAAAATGTCTTATCTGATAGCAGGAGATGCAGACACGACACAGCAGGCTACAAGGGAAACAGGAATGAAGGATTCAGACCAGAACAATTGATCACCGGCAACCCTGATGGGAAGGTGACTCCCTTATATAAGACCAGTCAGTAACACCTGATTCCCAGTCCTCACAATCTTCACTGGACAGACCAGCACCGCTTGTAACCACCAGAGGAAGCCTCTGCTCAGAACTCATCTCAAACCCATTCACAACAGTGCACGTCCTGCTAAACCCCGAGTATTGTGGGCCCTACGTCAATCTGGGTTGCCCCCACAGTCTACAGCTTCTGCACCTCCTCCTTTGCCTCCTCTTCAGCCTCCAGCTACAAAAGGTAGCGAATCAGTCACAAGCTGGAAGCACTGCAGCACTGCCAAATGAAAGCGGGAACATGCTGTGCTGAAGCTAATAGGCTTCTGTGACAAACCCCAAAATGCTGAAGAGTTGTGGACAGCTCTGAAAGAGCAGGCAGATCGGTGGCTGAGATGGCTGAACCAACAGCCAGGCATGGTTGTGTGTGACAATGGCTGGAACTTGGTGGCTGCTCTGTGGCGAGGTGATCTCACACTCGTGCCATGCCTGGCTCATGCGCTTAACCAAATTGGTCAAGGCTTTTTGAAAAGTGACACGGAGCTGGCAGATCTGCTTGGAAAAGTGCAACGCTCTAAATATGCATTTTAGATAGTCAGCTACAGCTTCATCCACCCTTGCCATGATTCAGCAGCGCTTGCAGCTTCTGGCTCAATGACTGGTGTGATGCCCCCAGGCCTTGGAACTCTACACTCCAGATGTTGGAAAGGATTTGTGAGCAGAAGAGGGCAGTTGGTGAATAGTCTACCAGCATCAACAAGATTGTCGATATTCAGTTCTGTCTTCACACATAACATCTGAGGAGTGGACATGGATTTCTGACATATGTCACATCCTCCAAAACTTTGACGAATCCACAAAGAGGGTGAGCATCAATGACACTATAATTAACGTCTCCTTCCTGCTTATCTGTGTTCTGATTTGAAGATTGAGATTTATTATAGAGCAAAAACATATTTACAGTTTTTCAAACACAACACTACTAAGTAACAACGATAACAATAATTAAACCAAAACAAAACTACCCTGCTGGTGACAGCTTACAATCTACACTAAGTAACAACGATAACAATAATAAAACCCAAACAAAACAATCCTGCTCGTGACAACTTACGATCTAAAATGAGGTGGGGGCGATAAAAAATTCAGGGGTGTATTTACAAGAAGGTACTTATAGTGATGTTCGTACAATGATATTACTGAGGTTAGTTCTAAGTGTTGGAGGCCTGAGGACAAGAAGGAGGAGGAGAGCATGGTCAGTCGTCCTCTTGGTGAGGACACGGAAGTATTGACTATTAGCAGTCTTGCACGCATTGCTGAGTTTATGTTACGCTGCCTTTCCCGTCACCCTCGCATTATCAAAATTTTGGCAATACTGATTGGTGACACTTCTAGGCCCACGCTACAAGGAGAACTTTACATCTCTAGTTCCAGAGGTAGACAGGTGTACTAAAATGTTGGAGGAACAGAGGGCCCTTTTTGCAGAATTATTAAAAAAATTCACATCTGAAAACGCTGGCAGCAGAGGTCAATATTTGTTGGCCAAGCAAGGAGTACAGCTGAGAGAGACACAACTCCAAGCCAGCAAAGGCAGTGGAACACTGGAAAAGTTTGAGGAGAGTTTTCTCAGACCCTCTCATCACCCTGTCCCTGAGGCACAGGGGATTCTGACATGGAGTGAAAGTTTTTAAAAATGCTGAAGGAGTACCTTGCTGACTGTACCAACATCCTCTGTCATTCCTCTGTGCCTTCTAATTATTGGTTATCCACGCTGAACACGTGGCATGAACGGGCTCTCTCTACTGCACACGTGTGCCCTACTCATGGTCAAAGAGCGCACGGCGCCTCACTCTCTGGCGGTTACTGGGCAAACGGCACCTTGGCAAATGGCAGTACTGCTTTTAGTGGCAGGAGAAAATGGGAACTGTCCTTTGCAGCGCCACTGCTCTAATGACAGAGCACGCTACTCAGCCTCCTATGCGCTGCTTGTCCATGCCACAAATCTTTGATGTCTTGCCCGCTTTCTCTTAAGCTGGCCCCATGCCTCTAGGTCACCGTGTCTGTCTGCTGCATTTCGCCACAGCGTCGGCACTTCGGGTGCACAGTGCACTGCCCCCCTTGCTGCTCACACGGTCACAGCTGGGGACTCACTCCTGCTTTGCTTTTTTTTCCCTCAGCTTCAAGCCAGGTTCCCTGTCTAAACACAACCCCTCTTTCGTTGTAATGGGGCCTGTCCATTACCCTATTCCTTCCGCCAGGCAACAGGGGACGCAACCTTGACAGTTCCGGACACGGCGCAGCACAGGTACCAGCAGCCCGGTCATCCCAACTCTGTACATATCTGGCACATCAGTTGTTTAATGCAAGCAGCATAGAAAGCATGTACTTCCAATTTTCTAGAGATAGTTGTACAGTACATCCAGAACAGTTTCAATTTGAAGGACTTTGTGGCTCATATCATTCCACAAGATGACACTAGTCTCATACTTAAAATTTTTGGTGGAAAATAATTTCCCCACTGATAGCTTGTGTATGCTTAGAATTATGTTACATAATTTGTGTGATTAATTATTCATACCTATTTGATTCACAATATATTCATCTTTTTCTTCAAGGATTTTGAATATAAAGTTGTAAGAGTTAAAGCAATTTGTTGAAGTGTGTTTTACCTCAAATGTGAAACTATTTGTCAATTGTCATCTTTACTATTTCTCCATTCCGTGTGCGGCTAACCACCTCATTGATGTTATTGAGTTTCTTTGTCAAGAAAGCAACAGCTGCACCAATACCACGTGCTTTTCTTATTAATTCATCATGCTGCTGAAGTAGAGGTGAGATTAGGGACCTACATAACATCTGGGGACTGTAGTCAACATGACACAGTGCCAGCACCCACTGGGGTATAGCTACCAAGGTGACAGTTTGTACACAGCTGAACAGAGTTGTCAGAAAAAAAAATCCTTCAATAACATGTTTGATTGATTGTCTAGTGGAAACACCCATATAGTATTATTATTATTATTTAGTTATTTATATAGCGCCATTAATTCCATGGTGCTGTACATGACAGGGGGTTACATACATAGCAATAGATATCGTTTACCCTAAAACAAATTACAATGACAGACTGTTACAGAGGGGAGAAGACCTTGCCCTTGCCGACTTTCATTCTGCGGGAGAATGGGAAAGAGACAGAAGGTGGTGGGTGCGGCACCTCGGGTGGTGGAGAGGCAGCAGCTCGTGTGGTGGTGTAGAAGTCACATCTCCGACCACCACGCTCTCCAATTGACATCTCTGGAAATGCATCCTAAATGTCAAAATGTCTAGCTTCAGTTATAGAAAATGCATGGGCTCCTTTTAAACGTCAGAATTTATCCAGTTCAGTATTAGTAGGTGAGGGCTTGTCAGAATCCTCTCCAGGAACACCAGGCTTCAGTAGTTGCGAGTTCTGTCCCCGTGATCTTCAACGTTATCTTGCTATGGCTCTTCCAGGCATGATTTCATCAAGAAGATTTAGCCTTCATAATACAGAGTCAGAGTGCAATACAGAGTACAACACCTCCTAAGCGTTCACTCTCTGCTACTCAGGCTTTCTTTCTGCGCAGTGACTGCCTCTAGGCTATGAAGATGAAGGTGGTAGTAATTGGAGCATTTAACACAGTCATGAAGCTTCCATAACAACTTAAAACAGAAATCTTTTTACCTACATACCCCACTGTAAAATTTTTTTTTTTTTATTTGTAGATGCAAAAGAGTGCTGGATATAACAAGAGTGACAAACTGCCCAAAAAAGGGAATTTAGGCCTAAAATGCCTCAATTTTTGGCACACGGATGTATGAGGCGTGTAAGAGATAGACACCACTGTAAAATGTGGCCTGTTTTTTAAAATAATAGAACATTGTGCTGTATATAACTTGAGTAACAGACACGAAAACACTGGAGTACAAGCCTAAAATCTACACATTTTTATCACACAGAAGTATGAGGCGTGTCACAGATATACAGTACAGACCAAAAGTTTGGACACACCTTCTCATTCAACGATTTTTTTCTGTATTTTCATGTCTATGAAAATTGTAGAATCACACTGAAGGCATCAAAACTATGAATTAACACATGTGGAATTATACATTACACTTTACAAAAAAGTGTGAAACAACTGAAAATATGTCTTATATTCTAGGTTCTTCAAAGTAGCCACTTTTTGCTTTGATTACTGCTTTGCACGCAGAAAAGGTGAATGGATGGAGTCTACATGCCTGGTTCCCACCGTGAAGCATGGAGGAGGTGGTGTGATGGTGTGGGGGTGCTTTGCTGGTGACACTGTTGGGGATTTATTCAAAATTTAAGGCATACTGAGCCAGTATGGCTACCACAGCAACATGCAGCAGCATGCTATTCCATCCGGTTTGTGTTTAGTTGGACCATCTTTTATTTTTCAACAGGACAATGACCCCAAACACACCTCCAGGCTGTGTAAGGGCTATTTGACCAAGAAGGAGAGTGTTGGGGTGCTACGCCAGATGACCTGGCTTCCACAGTCACCAGACCTGAACTCAATCGAAATGGTTTGGGGTGTGCTGGACAGCTCACCGCTTCAATTTTGAACAAATCCCCAACAGTGTCACCAGCAAAGCACACCCACATCATCACACCACCTCCTCCATGCTTCATGGTGGGAACCAGGCATGTAGAGTCCATCTGTTCACCTTTTCTGCGTGCAAAGCAGTAATCAAAGCAAAAGGTGGCTACTTTGAAGAACCTAGAATATAAGACATATTTTCAGTTGTATCACACTTTTTTGTAAAGTGTATTGTATAATTCCACATGTGTTAATTCAGAGTTTTGATGCCTTCAGTGTGATTCTACAATTTTCATAGTCATGAAAATACAGAAAAATCTTTGAATGAGAAAGTGTGTCCAAACTTTTGGTCTGTACTGTACCACACTGTAAAATATGTTTTGTTTTTTTTCTGGTGGATGCAAAAGAGTGCTGGATATAATGAGAGTGACAGACAGGGGCGGAACTATCGTGGAAGCAGGGGAAGCAGCTGCCACAGGGCCCGGGCTAGAAGGGGGCCCATCCCTGCTGCAGCTGCTTCACCTACCACCACAGTAGTTCCGCAAGCTGCCGGTGGTGTGAGTCTGATATGGGGCCCGCCGCCACCTCCGACGCCGCTATGAGAGGAGGTGGGACGGGCCCTGAGCAGTGCTGCACTTCCACGTCATGTGACGTGGGGGCGTGCGCGCGCTCTCACGTCACATGCAAGGCTGGCGTGGTGGACGTCGGAGCGTGGAGGACGGAGCGGTGCATGGAGCAGAAGAGCTGGAGGACGCAGTCACCTGAGGATTGGCAGATTGGTAAGTATGCTTGCTGAGTCTGACTCTCTTTTACAGGGACGCGGCAGCCGCAGCTTCCCGTCCCGGCACTTGAGGAGAGGGGGGAGAGCGGAGGGGGAGGTGTGAGTGTATCAGGGGCCTCAGGCCCCAGGACACAGCGGTCCACATTAGAGGCCCCAGGAAGCAACAGGCCCCTAATGGGGCCCTAGGAAACAGCAGGCCCCATTAGGGGCCTAGGTCCAAAGGAAGCAGCAGGCCCCATTAGGGGCCTAGGTCCAAAGGAAGCAGCAGGCCCCATTAGGGGCCTTGGGCCCCAGGAAACTGCAGGCCCCATAAGGGGCCTAAGGCCCCAGGAAACTGCAGGCCCCATCAGGGGCCTAGGGCCCCAGGAAACTGCAGGCCCCATCAGGGGCCTAGGGCCCCAGGAAACTGCAGGGGCCTAGGGCCCCAGGAAACAGCAGTCCCCTAATGGGGCCCCGAAAACAGCAGGCCTCATTACAGTGCTGCAGATGGTGACCAAAATGGTCGCCAAAGCAGCTAAAAATTTGCAAATGGCGACTGGATTATTCGATCCATTCGCCGTTTGCGATTAGTGATTTTTAAAAAAATATATATTTTTTTTAAAATGGCGGCCGGAGGCGGGGGGTGCCATTGTGAAGTTTGCTGTGGGGCCCTGCCGTTCCTAGTTTCGCCCCTGGTGACAGACTACACAAAAAAGGGAATTTAGGCCTAAAATGCCTCAATTTTTGGCACACAGATGTATGGGGCGTGTCAGACAAAGACCCAACTGTAAAATGTGGCCTGTTTTTAAAATAATGCAACATAGTGCTGTATATAAGTACTGTGACATCAAGGATAAAAAAGAAAACCGGCCTAAACTGGCCAACCTTTAATCACACACAGATATGAGCTGGCACGGATATACCACTACGACATTTTTTTTCTTTTTTTGGCTAAATAGTGCTGTATATAAGTACAGTTTAACCCAGGACACAAAAAAGAAAACCGCCATAAACTGGCCAAACTTTGAGCACACACAGATATGAGCTGCCACGGAGATACCACTATGACAAATGTGTGCCCTATGTTTTTTTTATTTTTGGGCTAAGTAGTACTGTATGTCAGTACTGTGACACCCAGGACAAAAAAAGAAAACTGCCGTAAACTGGCCAAACTTTCAGCACATACAGACATGAGCTGCCACGTAGATACCACTACGACAAATGTGTGGGCTGTATTTTTTTTTGATAAATACTACAGTATTTAAGTACAGTGACAGCCAGGACAAAAAAAGAAAACTGCCATAAACTGGCCAAACTTTGAGCACGCACAGATATAAGCTGGCATGGAGATACCATTACGACAAATGTGTTTTTGTGTTTCTTTTTTTTTTTTGGCTAAATAGTGCTGTATATAAGTACAGTTTCACCCAGCACAAAAAAAGAAAAACGCCTTAAACTGGCAAAACTTTGAGCACACACAGATACGCGCTGCCACGGAGATACCACATCGAAAAATGTGTGGCCTGTATTTTTTGCTAAACGCTGCTGTATATAAGTACTGTGACACCCAGGACAAAAAAAGAAAAACCGGCCTAAACTGGCCAACAGATATGAGCTGGCACGGAGATACCACTACGACATTTTTTTTCTTTTTTTGGCTAAATAGTGCTGTATATAAGTACAGTTTCACCCAGGACACAAAAAAGAAAACTGCCATAAACTTGCCAAATTTTGAGCACACACACATATGAGCTGCCACGGAGATACCACTACGACAAATGTGTGCCCTGTTTTTTTTTTTTTTTTTTTTTTTTGGGGCTAACTAGTGCTGCATATCAGTACTGTGACACCCAGGACAAAAAAAAGGAAAACCGGCCTAAACTGGCCAAACTTTGAGCACACACAGATATGAGCTGCCACGGAGATACCACTATGACAAATGTGTGCCCTATGTTTTTTTATTTTTGGGCTAAGTAGTACTGTATATCAGTACCGTGACACCCAGGACAAAAAAAGAAAACTGCCATAAACTGGCCAAACTTTGAGCACGCACAGATATAAGCTGGCATTGAGATACCATTACGACAAATGTGTTTTTGTGTTTCTTTTTTTTTTTTTTTTTTTGGCTAAATAGTGCTGTATATCAGTACTGTTTCACCCAGCACAAAAAAAGAAAAACGCCTTAAACTGGCAAAACTTTGAGCACACACAGATACGCGCTGCCACGTAGATACCACATCGAAAAATGTGTGGCCTGTATTTTTTGCTAAACGCTGCTGTATGTAAGTACAGTGACAGCCAGGACAAAAAAGAAAACCGCCGTAAACTGGCCAGACTTTGAGCAAGCACAGATATGAGCTGGCACAGAGATACCACTGCGACAAATGTGTTTTTTTTTTAAATTTTTTTGGGGGGGTAATTACTGCTGTATATAAGTACAGTGACACCCAAGACAAAAAAGAAAACCGCTGTAAACTGGCTATACTTTGAGCACGCACAGATATGAGCTGGCACGGAGATACCACACCAAAAAATGTGTGGCCTGTATTCCAGTTACACCTGGGGCTAGCTATATACGGCCAATATATCCTACAGGTAGCAGCAGCAGCACCAGAAGACAGGAAGGGAATGGTCCCTCTTGATGTATGCAATTATCTATATACACACATGCAGTGCCTGCAGGCCTTGCACTGATGTGTATGGAGCGACGTACACTACCCTGCCTACCTAACACTGTAACCTATATACTCCGAAATTAGTCCTTAGAAGGACTGTTGGTTTAGCTGGATTTGAGTAGTTTAGGATGGTAGACCCCACACTAACTAACAAATCCCCAATTCTGACCCTATATCGGCAGCAGCTTTTCCTACACTATCTCAATCTGGAGCTGAATGCTCCGAGCTGGGTCTCTTATACCCCTGATGATGCTGTGCGGCCAGCCAATCACTGCACAACAAAGATGGCTGCAGCATTTCATTGCCTGGCAGACAATCCCTGCATCGTGATTGGGTCTGTACAGTCCGCCAAAAAGCTGGGTGGAGACCCGAG
The DNA here is from genome assembly GCA_033576555.1 of Oophaga sylvatica. Taxonomy (NCBI): domain Eukaryota; kingdom Metazoa; phylum Chordata; class Amphibia; order Anura; family Dendrobatidae; genus Oophaga; species Oophaga sylvatica. The sequence continues at coordinate 422,116,157 of JARQOD010000002.1, forward strand.
TTCCCACCGAGTAATGCCGGAAATACTCGGTGCTCGCCGTGTACACCGAGTACCGTGATACTCGGCAAGTGACGAGTAATGGCGAGCACGTTCGCTCATCACTGATAATGATCCTCCAGTGTGCCTCCATATAATAATACCACCTCACACTTTGTTCCTCATTATAATAATGCCTCAGAGTAGTGGCTTACATAGAATTCAAGGGGCTCCAAAGCAAAAGTCCTATAATGGCTCATAGGTGCAGTCACAGAAGGGCATACTTCCCAACTTCTTAATAAACAGAATGGGATATATATATTGCAGCACTCATAGTTATTTTACCCCTACTGAAGCACCTTAGTGTACTCAACTGATACTCCTTCCATGACCCCTCATAGAGTATGATGCCCCCACACAGTAGAATGCCTCTACATGGCATGATGGCCCCACAATACCCCACACAAAATATGATGTTCCCCCGCAACACCCCACACAGTAAGTTGATCACCACAGTCCCTATGCAGTATGGTATTCACCACAGCCCCCATATACAGTAGAATGTATACCAAAGACCCGATACAGTATGATGTCCACCACAGCACCATATGAAGGTCTCCACATTCCCCTATCCAATATGAAGGTTACCACAGCCACTCACACTGTATGATAGTCCACCACAGCCTCCCAACACAGCATAATGTTCACCGTAGCCACCCCACACTATATGATGGGCCTCCTACAACCATCTCACACAGTATCATGGTCCCTCCACAGCCTCCAATATAGTATGATGGTCCATCACAGCCTCCTATACAGTATAATGGTCTCCCAAAGCCTCCTATTCAGTATGATGTTCCTACTACACAGTATGATGGTCTCCCACAGCCCCAATACAGTATGATGGTCACCCACAGCCTCCTATTCAGTATGTTGGTCTGCACAAAGCCCCCTATAAATTTGTGATGGCTCTCCACACAGTATGATGGTCCAAGACAGCCCCAATACAGTATGACTGCCCTCCTGCCAACCCACATACAGTATGGTGGCCCCTATCACCTTTACTATCATGTCTGTCAGTGGACGCAGGCCTCATGATACAGTTATGTTATTGTGCTTCTCAATGTCCCCTGCATTGTGTCATCTAGCAACTTATTGAAGTACATGACAAAGCACATAGCCAGTAGCTCTGTGCCATAAATTAATCCTATTATTACATGTGAAATTTGATTGAAAATTCACATGTATAAACTATGTTTATATCTAATCACCTTATCGCGGCTTCCGGGTACATATGAATAGGCCAATTTATGCGCTAAGTATTCTCAATTTTTCTAATTTTCTAGAGCAGTAACGCAGTTCAGTTTTTATATATTTCATGATTGCATGCTATAGTGCTACAAAGTGCTACTTTATTTGTTGGTTATATGGAGATGGCTACTTTTAGTAATTGCCTGTTCACACCTGTTTTCTGTTTGGCTGTGCTGGTCAGTCTTTTGATATTTGTATACATTGGCTCTCTGACTGAGCACTCCATCACTCTCTGCAGGATCCTACCTTCCCATATAAATGTAGGCTTTAGCCCAAGAGAGATTTCCCACAGGCTGCTGGGTACACATGAATTGGCTAATTTAAGTATTCTTTATTTTTTTTAATTTTCTAGAGCAGTAATGCAATTCATATTTCATGTTTGCATGCTATAGCGCTGCAGAGTACTACTTTATTTGCTGATGATAGCTAACTTGAGTCACATAACAACACTATTTAGTGTCAAAAAACATTAATTTTTGCTAAGGTGTTTTGCTGTTAGTAGTTAATTGTGACATAAATGACATACAAGTCAAAAACACCATGTCATTGTGGAACTTTCTTTTACTATACAATACAAATTCTGAGTGAAAAGGTGGCGTAAAACCTTCAAAAAATCGAACTGCACCGTATTTTTCGGACTATAAGGGCTCATACCCATTTGCGAGAAAAAAACGGTCCGTTTTCTGGATGGAAAAAACGGTCCGAATATATGCAATTGTCATGCGATTGTCATGCGATTTGTATGCGATTTTTATTCGCACCATCCGTTTTCCATTTATATGCAATGCGATTTTAACATGACGTTTTACATAGAGCAGTTCTCTCTATGTAAAAACTCATGTAAAAATCACATTGTAAAAAAAAAATGTACACAAAAAGCAAATAATTATATATATATACAGTACAGACCAAAAGTTTGGACACCTTCTCATTCAACAATTTTTCTGCATTTTCATGACTATGAAAATTATAGAATCACACTGAAGGCATCAAAACTATGAATTAATACATGTGGAATTATACATTACACTTTACAAAAAAGTGTGAAACAACTGAAAATATGTCTTATATTCTAGGTTCTTCAAAGTAGCCACCTTTTGCTTTGATTACTGCTTTGCACGCAGAAAAGGTAAACGGATGGACTCTACATGCCTGGTTCCCACCGTGAAGCATGGAGGAGGTGGTGTGATGATGTGGGGGTGCTTTGCTGGTGACAGTGAGTGAGGGCAGATAATAATAGCCTAGGGAGGGTGCATTTTTTGTGCCCCATCCTGGCTACTAACATCTGCCCCCAGCCACCCCAGAAAAGGCAAATCTATAATTAGATGCGCCCTTTTTGGCACTTAACCCGTCTATTCCCATTGCCCTGTAGCAGTGGCTAATGGGTTAATAATGGGTTAAAGCCACCTTGCTATTGGAAGGTGACTTTAAGCCAGGTTAATAATTGAGAGTTGTCAATTAGACAACTCTCAATTATTAATCCTATTGTATGAAATAAAAATAAAACACACACACTTTAATAAAAAATCATTTTAATGAAATAATCACACAGTTTTTGACCATCTTTTATTTTACAGGTAATCCGTGCGAAGCCCTTTTTCTCCTGTAATAAAAATAAAATAATAAAGCAACATTATTCTTACCTATCCGGCGCACAGTCAGGTCCCACGCTGTAATCCTTCACAAAGGGTTAACTGGCTTACAGCAAGCAGCACAGCTAATGCTGGCAGTTCAGCTGTAAGCCCCCGAATGAATGAGTTCCTCTCCCGGCCGACAGGAGAGGAAGTGATTAGTGTGGGAAGCTTAATTGATTGCACCCCAACACTCTTCTTCTTGGTCAAATAGCCCTTACACAGTCTGGAGGTGTGTTTGGGGTCATTGTCCTGTTGAAAAATAAATGATGGTCCAAGTAAACGCAAACCGGATAGAATAGCATGCTGCTGCATGATGCTGTAGCAGCCATTCTGGTTCACTATGCCTTCAATTTTGAACAAATGCCTAACAGTGTCACCAGCAAAGCACCCCCACACCATCACACCACCTCCTCCATGCTTCACGGTGGGAACCAGGCATGTAGAATCCATCCGTTCACCTTTTCTGCGTGCAAAGCAGTAATCAAAGCAAAAGGCGGCTACTTTGAAGAACCTAGAATATAAGACATATTTTCAGTTGTTTCACACTTTTTTGTAAAGTGTAATGTATAATTCCACATGTGTTAGTTCACAGTTTTGATGCCTTCAGTGTGATTCTACAATTTTCATAGCCATGAAAATACAGAAAAATCTTTGAATGAGAAGGTGTATCCAAACTTTTGGTCTGTACTGTATGTGTCACAATGACATGTATATATATATATGACATGTATATATATATATATATATATATATGTATTCTATGTGTATACATCTAGTGTTTTGTGAGCTGTCAGTGTGATTTTACAGTATCCGGGGATGAATTGCCGGCTTTTCAAAGGACACCGGTTCGTATAAATCGGACAGCACTCGCACCCATTGGTCGCCATTGGTGCATTGGCGAGTCTCATCCAAAAATCGCTGCAAATCGCAGCATGCTGCGATTTTTTTCTCAGACCGATTTCAGCTGAGAAATAAAATCGCAAATCAGAAGTCACCTATTGAATAACATTGGTCCGAGTGCAATCCGATTTTTTATCGGCTTGCACTCATCCGTTTTTCTCTCCAGTGAGTATGAACCCTTATACGCACTTTTTTCCCAAAAATTTTTTTGGGAAAAGGGGGTGCATCTTATAGTCGGAATATACTTATAAATACTGTGGTGACAGTAAGAGTCTGACGATTCTGCAGCGGTCCCGGTCCGACTCTGCAGGGCGATGATCACACTCCCTTCCCAGGCTGGTGCAGCAGGTTCGGCAGTGGTGCCCTGTGGTGCCAAGATCTCAATCTGAGCATGCGCCGCCCCAGGCGGCCATTTTCCCGGAGGCCACCACTGTTAGAACTCTCCTGTTAGGTTTTTTTTATCTTGCTGGTCACATGACCTTTGTGGCCTATTTAATCCGGCTCCACCCTTCTGGCTTTGCTGGACTTCATTGTAACTTATACTCTTAAGCTAGCCAGGTGCTCTGTTACCTAACTCAGACAGTTTTTGCTTGGTCTTTTGACCTCTATGTTCTATGTTCTTTGTTTTGCCTTTTGCTGCTACAACTTCTGTTAGGAGGTGTCCATCTTTTCTCCCAGTCCCTAGTCCTTGTAGGGATCCCTCCCTCACATCTATAGGTCTTCGTTCAGACTAGCTGAGGACTTTAGCGGGTCTGATCGCAGGATCAGGTTCCCCGTTACATCGTATGGATCCAGCTTAGTTCTATTGTAGGGACAGACCTCCCTTCTTTCCTTAGTGCTTGTAGCAGATCATAACAACCACATTGCAGCAATGGATGTGCGGGGGCCTCCGGGCTTTCACAAAATGCTGGCGGAGCCCCCCCCGCACCACAGAGCACCACTGGCGCACCAGCTGTACCAAACTGGGATGGGAGTCACCGAACACCTCCTGCGACCACGCTCCACCAGCGCTGTCGATTCCCCCCGGTAAGCTGAATTTGGACTGTAAGACTGACCCCCATTTGACACACTAATTTTTTTCCCTATTTTCCGTCTGAAAATTTTGGGTGCGTCTTATAGTCTGAAAAATACGGTATATAGCCAGGAGGAATAAAAGCTTTAATACATGACTAATTATATTCTTCTTATAATGTCTCAGCATTATCTATTAACCCCTTTCTGACATCTGATGTAATTATCTGTCCATGGGACTCTTTGACCAGAGACGGATTATTACATCATCGCGATCGTCCGCGCACATGGGCTATACGACGGGGATCGCCGACAGGTGTCGGCTGATTCTGACATCTGACACCCGACACTAAGTGCCAGGAGCGCACTGCTCCCGGCACTTTAAACCACTAAATGCTGCAATTGAATGCGATCGCAGCATTCTGGGAGCCTGCAGAAGGATGACAGCCCCTTTGCCTTTGGATCGATCGTTGTCATGATGACATCTGGGTCAACAGAGCTATGAAAGTTGCTTGATCTTGCGCAGTGCATGATCAGCAACTTTCTTAGTCAGTGCAGAACTGACAGTTTGCATCCCCATACTATACAAGCGATCAGCCTGCAAAAAACAATAGTCCCATAGTGGGACAAAGTAAAAAAGTAAAATAATTTTTTGTAAGTAATTGTAAAAATATTTAAAAAAAATCAAAAATAATAATTAAAAAATCAAAAGATTATGCCTCCCAAATAAATATTTGGAAAAAATATATCTACACCATGTTCCAAATTATTATGCAAATTGGTATAAGTGTAATAGCGTTTTTTTGTTTTTTTTTTGCAAATGAAACCCATTGATAGTATTGTGTGTCAGGGTTCTTTGGATCACTGAAATCAATCTCAGATATCTGTGATAATCAGTTTGCCATGTGAGTCCAATAAAAGGAAAACTGGATGATCCACACTATTAAGCAGGCCCGAGTTTTCAAGTAACATGGGAAAGAAAAAGGATCTCTCTGCTGCTGAAAAGCATCAAATAGTGCAATGCCTTGGTCAAGGGATGAAAACATTAGATATTTCCCGAAAACTTAAGCGTGATTATCGTACTGTTAAGAGATTTGTTGCTGATTCTGAGCACAGACGTGTCCGTGCTGATAAAGGCAGAATGAGGAAGGTTTCTGCCAGGCAACTTCATAGGATTAAGAGAGCAGCTGCTAAAAAGCCATTACAAACCAGCAAACAGATATTTGAAGCTGCTGGTGCCTCTGTAGTCCCTCGAACCTCAAAGTGTAGTATCCTTCAAAGGCTTGCTGTGGTGCATAAACCTACTATTCGGCCACCCCTAAACAGTGCTCACAAGCAGAAACGGTTGCAGTGGGCCCATACATACATGAAGACTAATTTTCAAACAGTCTTACTTTACTGATGAGTGTCGAGCAAACCTGGATGGTCCAGATGGATGGAGTAGTGGATGGTTGGTGGATGGCCACCATGTGCCAACAAGTAGGTGGAGTCATGTTTTGGGCCGGAATAATGGGGAAACAGCTGGTAGGGCCCTTTAACCCCTTAATGTCCAATGACGTGCACAGTCCGTCATGGCAAGGTGTCAGTTTTGGCACCTTGACGGACTGTGCACGTCATGCCTTTGAACGTCTATGACAGCTGACAGGCACAGCAAGCGGTGCGGGTACCTTTGCAGTCGGTCCCCGCACCTACAGCGCTGTGATTGGTATAAGTGTCATAGCGTTTTTTTGTTTTTTTTTGCAAATGAAACCCATTGATAGTATTGTGTGTCAGGGTTCTTTGGATCACTGAAATCAATCTCAGATATCTGTGATAATCAGTTTGCCATGTGAGTCCAATAAAAGGAAAACTGGATGTTCCACACTATTAAGCAGGCCCGAGTTTTCAAATAACATGGGAAAGAAAAAGGATCTCTCTGCTGCTGAAAAGCATCAAATAGTGCAATGCCTTGGTCAAGGGATGAAAACATTAGATATTTCCCGAAAACTTAAGCGTGATTATCGTACTGTTAAGAGATTTGTTGCTGATTCTGAGCACAGACGTGTTCGTGCTGATAAAGGCAGAATGAGGAAGGTTTCTGCCAGGCAACTTCATAGGATTAAGAGAGCAGCTGCTAAAAAGCCATTACAAACCAGCAAACAGATATTTGAAGCTGCTGGTGCCTCTGTAGTCCCTCGAACCTCAAACTATAGTATCCTTCAAAGGCTTGCTGTGGTGCATAAACCTACTATTCGGCCACCCCTAAACAGTGCTCACAAGCAGAAACGGTTGCAGTGGGCCCATACATACATGAAGACTAATTTTCAAACAGTCTTACTTTACTGATGAGTGTCGAGCAAACCTGGATGGTCCAGATGGATGGAGTAGTGGATGGTTGGTGGATGGCCACCATGTGCCAACAAGTAGGTGGAGTCATGTTTTGGGCCGGAATAATGGGGAAACAGCTGGTAGGGCCCTTTAACCCCTTAATGTCCAATGACGTGCACAGTCCGTCATGGCAAGGTGTCAGTTTTGGCACCTTGACGGACTGTGCACGTCATGCCTTTGAACGTCTATGACAGCTGACAGGCACAGCAAGCGGTGCGGGGACCTTTGCAGTCGGTCCCCGCACCTAGAGCGCTGTGATTGGTCAGTCAATGTGACTGACCAAACACAGCAGCGATCGAGCAGAAAAGGCTGAAATTTCAGCCTCTTCTGCCCGATCAGTGCAGGAGCTCAGCGCTGCAGTGGCCGAGCTTCCTGCACTGACAGCCAGTAGCGGCTCCCCCGCCGCCCCTGGCTGTTAACCCCCTGACTGCTGCGATCGAGCGCGGTCGCAGCGCTCTGGGGGGAGGCAGAGGGTCGGGAGCTCCCTCTGCCTCAGATCGGCGCCCTGCAATGTTTTTGCAGGGCCCGAACTCTGCCTTGATGACCCGGGGGTTGTCATGACAACCTCCGGGTCATCTAGCTACGGAAAGCTGCTGTGATCATGGTCACAGCAGCTTTCACTATAGTTACAATGCATTGCAATGCTGGAGCATTGCAATGCATTGTAACTGCAATAAAAAGTAAAAAAATGAAAGTCCCATAAAGGGACAAGTTAAAAAAAGCATTTTTTTAAAAAAATTGTAAAAAAATATTAAAAAATAATTTAAGAAAATTCCCCTAAAAAATACACATTTTTATGTAATAAAAAAAAACAAAAAACAAAAAAAATACACGTTTGGTATCGCTGCGTCCATAAAAATCCCATCTATAAAAGCGTAACCCTAGTTAACCCCTTCAGTGAAAGCCGTAAATCAAAAACACAAAAAAGTAGTAAATTATACTTTTCCAAGTGGTATCATCATACCGCTTGGAAAAAGTGCAATAACACGCAATCAAAAAGTCGGATATAAATATTCATGGTACCGCTGAAAACGTCATCTTGTCCCGCAAAAAACAAGCTGCTATACAGCATCATCAGCGAAAAAAATAAAAAAGTTATAGCTCGGGGAATAAACTGATGCAAAAATAATTATTTTTTTTAAAAATTTTTTATTGTGTAAAAAACGCCAAAACATAAAAAAATATATAAATGAGGTATCGCTGTAATTGTAGTGACCCGAAGAATAAAGCTGCTTTATCAATTTTACCACACGCGGAACGGAGGAAAAAAAAAAAAAAAAACAATTCCTGAATTGCAGGTTTTTGTTCATTCTTCTTCCACAAAAATCAGAATAGAAAGCGATCAAAAAACATTATGTGCCAGAATATGGTACCAATAAAAACGTCAACTCGTCCCGCAAAAAACAAGACCTTACATGACTCTGTCGGACGAAATATGGAAAAATTATAGCTCTCAAAATATGGCGATGCAAAAATTTCCTACAAAAAATTCTTCCAAAAAAAAGCGTCTTTTAGAGTGTGACAGAAGCTAAACATGAAAAAAGGGTATAAATCTGGTATCGCTGTAATCGCACCGATCCGAGGAATAAAGTCGCCTAATCACTAATACCGCACGAGGAACGGCATAAAATAGAAAACCAATTCTTCACCTTTTGTGGATTTGTTCATTCTGCCTCCCAAAGATCGCAGTAAGGCGATCACAGTGGTTCCCCCCACATATGGGTTATCAGCGTACTCAGGACAAAATGCACATCAACTTTTGGGGTCCTATTTCTCCTGTTACCCTTATAAAAATAAAAATTTGGGGGCAAAAAGGTCATTTTTGTGGAAAAAAATATGATTTTTTTATTTTCACGGCTCTACGTTATAAAATTCTGTGAAGCCCTTGGGGTTCAAAGTGCTGACCACACATCTAGATAAGTTCCTTGGGGGGTCTAGTTTGCAAAATGGGGTCACTTGTGGGGAGTTTCTACTGTTTAGGCACATCAGGTGCTCTCCAAGCGCGACATGACACCCACAGACCATTCCATCAAAGTCTGCATTTAAAAACGGTGCTCCTTCCCTTCCGAGCTCTGCCATGCGTCAAAATAGTGGTTCCCCCCCACATATGGGATATCAGCGTACTCAGGACAAATTGCACAATAGCTTTTGGGGTCCTATTTCTCCTGTTACCCTTATAAAAATAAAAATTTTGGGGCAAAAAGATTATTTTTGTGGAAAAAAATATGATTTTTTTTATTTTCACGGCTCTACGTTATAAACTTCTGTGAAGCACTTGGGAGTTCAAAGTGCTCACCACACATCTAGATAAGTTCCTTGGGGGGTCTAGTTTCCAAAATGGAGTCACTTGTGGGGAGTTTCTACTTTTTAGGCACATCAGGGGCTCTCCAAACGTGACATGACACCCACAGATCATTCCATCAAAGTCTGCATTTGAAAAAGGCACTCCTTCCCTTCCAAGCTCTGCCATGCGTCAAAATATTGGTTTACCCCCACATATGGGGTATCAGCGTACTCAGGACAAATTGTACAATAACTTTTGGGGTCCTGTTACCCTTTGGAAAATAAAAATTGGGGGTGGAATGATCCTTTTTGTGGAAAAGATATGATTTTTTAATTTTACAGCTCTACATTATAACCTTCTGTGAAGCCCTTGGGGTTCAAAGCTCACACCACACATCTAGATAAGTTCCTTGGGGGGTCTAGTTTCCAAAATGGGGTCACTTGTGGGGGGTTTCCACTATTTAGGCACACAGGGACTCTCCAAATGCGACATGGCGTCCAATCTCAATTCCAGCCAAAAAAGTCAAATGGCGCTGCTTCCCTTCCGAGCTCTGCCATGCGCCCAAATAGTGGTTTACCCCCACATATGGGGTATCAGCGTACTCAGGAAAAATTGCACAATAACTTTTGGGTCCTGTTACCCTTTGGAAAATAAAAATTGGGGTGGAAATATCATTTTTGTGGAAAAGATATGATTTTTTAATTTTACGGCTCTACGTTATAACCTTCTGTGAAGCCCTTGGGGGTTCAAAGCTCTCACCACACATCTAGATAAGTTCCTTGGGGGGTTTAGTTTCCAAAATGGGGTCACTTGTGGGGGGTTTCCACTGTTTAGGCACACAGGGACTCTCCAAATGCGACATGGCGTCCAATCTCAATTCCAGCCAAAAAAGTCAAATGGCGCTGCTTTCCTTCCGAGCTCTGCCATGCGCCCAAATAGTGGTTTACCCCCACATATGGGGTATCAGCGTACTCAGGACAAATTGCACAATAACTTTTGGGGTCCTTTTATCCTTTGGAAAATAAAAATTGGGATGAAAAGATCATTTTTGTGGAAAAAATGTGATTTTTTAATTTTACGGCTCTACGTTATAACCTTCTGTGAAGCCCTTGGGGGTTCAAAGTGCTCACCACAGATCTAGATAAGCTCCTTGGAGGGTCTAGTTTCCAAAATGTTGTCATTCATGGGGGTTTCCACTGTTTAGGTACATCAAGGACTCTCCAAACTCGACATGGTGTCCGCTCTTGATTTCAGCCAATTTGACTTTCAAAATCTCAAATGATGCTCCTTCCCTTCTGAGCACTGACGTGCGCCTAAAGATTGGTTTTCCCCCACACATGGGGTATCGGTGTACTCAGGAGAAATTGTACAACAAATATTGTGGTTAATTTTCTACTGATACCCTTGACTAAATTTAAAAAATTGTGTCAAAAGAAAAATTTTGGGAAAAAAAGTTACGGTAAATGTTAATTTTTTCCTTCCACATTGCTTCAATTCTTGTGAAGTACCTAAAGGATTAATAAACTTCTTGAATGTGGCTTTGAACACCTTGAGGGGTGCAGTTTTTAGAATGGTGTCACTTTTGGGTATTTTCTGTCATATTGACCCCTCAAATTCACTTCAAATGTGAGGTGGCCCCTAAAAAAAATGGTTTTGTAAATTTTGGTGGAAAAATGAGAAATTGCTTGTCAACTTTTAACACTTATAACTTACTAACAAAAAAAAATTTTGGTTCCAAAATTGTGCTGATGTAAAGTAGACATGTAGGAAATGTTATTTATTAACTAATTTTTGTGACATATCTCTCTGATGGCATAAAAATTAAAAGTTTGAATATTGCAAAATTTTCAAAATTTTTGCCATATTTCCGTTTTTTTCATAAATAAACGCAAGTTATATTGAAGAAATTTTACCACTATCATGAAGTACAATATGTCATGCGAAAACATTCTCAGAATCGCCAAGATCCGTTGAAGCATTCCAGAGTTATAACCTCATAAAGTGACAGTGGTCAGAATTGTAAAAATTGGCCTTGTCTTTAACCTACAAAATGGCTTGGTCGTTAAGGGGTTAAGGTTCCTGAAGGTGTGAAAATGAACTCTGCAAAGTATATAGAGTTTCTGACTGACAACTTTCTTCCATGGTATAAAAAGCAGAAACATGCCTTCAGGAGCAAATTCATCTTCATGGATGACAATGCACCATCTCATGCTGCAAAGAATACCTCTGAGTCATTGGCTGCTATGGGTATAAAAGGAGATAAACTCATGGTGTGGCCACCATCCTCCCCTGACCTCAATCCTATAGAGAACCTTTGGAGTATCATCAAGCAAAAGATCTATGAGGGTGGGACGCAGTTCACTTCAAAACCGCAGCTCTGGGAGGCTATTCTGACTTCATGCAAAGAAATACAAGCAGAAACTCTCCAAAAACTCACAAGTTCAATGGATGCATGAATTGTGAAGGTGATATCAAAGAAGGGTTCCTATGTTAACATGTAACTTGGCCTGTTAGGATGTTTTGGAGTTAAATAGATTTTTTGTTCAGTGAATGTGACCTCCTAATGCTGCAAATTGCACAAATGAGCATTTTCAGTTCTTTAAAATGGATCAAATGTTCAGAAACTCTACTATGACTAATAATTTGGAACAGTGCATTTTGAGTTTTTATTCATTTTGGAGATTATACTGTTATCATTGGGAGGTTTCTTCAATAAAATTCGATGTATACGGGTGATGACTTTTATTAGACTGACTGTCATTTGCACCGACCACTAAGGAAAATCAGAGAAAAATATCATTTACGTAATAATTTGGAACATGGTGTATGTATATAAAATTGAATCACCAACCAATCACGAAGCATCTTTCATTTCACCAGAGCTGTTTAAAAGAAGCTGAGCTGTGATTGGTTGCTATGAGGTACAGTTTTCCTTGCAACCAATCACTAAGCATCTTTCATTTCACCAGAGCTGTTTAATAGAAGCTAAGCTGTGATTGGTTGCTATGAGCAACAGTTTTCTCACTCCACGACAACACCTCAGCAGACAGTGACTGGGTGGGAGAAATCGCATCCCCGGGAACATAAGCTCCCAGCCATTGTCTGACCCCAGAAAGGAACTGAGAACACATAACAGAAATGAATCCCCCCTCCCATGCCTATATCCCCATCACACATCCTCCATCCCATAGGCACATCTTCCCTCTTAAAGGGATCTCCGGTGTGGAAGTTAGGGTAAATCCCTCAGCTCTCTGATTCTCACCCCAGGCTTCTATTAAAGGGATCATTGGTATGGAAGTCAGGGCAAATCCACTCAGTGCTCTGGTTCTGACCCCAGGCCTCTCTTAAAGGGATCCCGTTATGGAAGTTAGGGCCATTCCACTCAGCGCTCTGGTTCTGACCCCAGGCTGACGGTATGATGTGGGATATTAGAGGGAGTAGTCCGGTGGCTCTGGCTGACGGGATGATGTGGGATATTAGGGGTAATAGTCCTGTGGCTCTGGCTGACGGGATGATGTGGGATATTAGGGGTAGTAGTCTGGCGGCTGTGACGGGATGATGTGGGATATTAGTGGTAGTTATCTGGTGGCTATGGCTGACAGGATGATGTGGGATATTGGTAGTAGTACGGTGGCTCTGGCTGACGGGATGATGTGGGATATTAGGGGTAGTAGTCTGGCGGCTGTGACGGGATGATGTGGGATATTAGTGGTAGTTATCTGGTGGCTCTGGCTGACGGGATGATGTGGGATATTAGGGGTAGTAGTCTGGCGGCTGTGACGGGATGATGTGGGATATTAGAGGTAGTAGTCCTGTGGCTATGGCTGATGAGATGATGTGGGATATTAGTGGTAGTAGTCCGGTGGCTCTGGCTGATGGGATGATGTGGGATATTAGGGGTAATAGTTTGTTGGCTCTGACGGGATGATGTGGGATATTAGGGGTAGTAGTCCGGTAGCTCTGGCTGACGGGATTGTGTCGGATATTATAGTAAATGTGGCTATGCAGAGTGAGCGGGGCTATACACTCAGCTTTATATATATAGATATAATCATTATAATTTGTTATAGCTAACCGTAGTTAGTTACTATGCCCGGGCAGCAAAAAAAAAAATTCTTGAATTGCTGGTTTTTGTTCATTCTGCCTCCAAAAATAGAAATTGATAAAAAAAGTGCCCGAACATGGTACCAATAAAAATGTCAACTCGTCTTGCAAAAAACAAGCCCTCACATGACTCTATGGGCCAATATATTGAAACATTGTAGCTCTCAAAATATGGTGATGCAAAAACTATTTTTTGCAATAAAAAGCGTCTTTTAGTGTGACAGCAGCCAAACATAAAAACCCGCTATAAATCTGGTATCGCTGTAATCGCACCAACCCGAAGAATAAAGTCACCTAATCATTTATACCGCATGAGGAATGGCGTACAAAATAAATAAAACAAATTCTTCACCTGTTGAATTTTTCATTATGCCTCCCAAAGATCGCAGTAAGGCTCAATGCACATTTATCCTGCGCTCTGTGCTGAGCGGTTGTGTGAGCAGTAGAGTTGAGCGAAACAGGTCGGTCATATTAAAAAGTCGCTGACTTTCGCCAAAGTCGGGTTTCGTTTGCTGAAACCTGACCATAGCGTGCAGTCGGCCATGTGGTCGGCAAAACGAGCGCCAAAGTCGAATTTCCCAGAATTCTTTCAGGTGCCTTTTTTCAGTCAATGAGCAAAGACGTACACTGTGGGCAACGAGATGACATGGGCAGTGTCCACCACCATCTTAGAGAAGGGAATTGCAGTGATTGGCTTGCTTTTGGGGCGTCATAGTGTCTATAAAAGCCCTGAGCGCCGACCGCCATTTTACTTCTGCCGATATTAACAGTAGGGAGAGGTTGCTTACACTGTTTATCAGTAGGGAGAGCGTTAGGGCTGGAAAGAGAAGTTCTTATGTGCTTGTGCTGATAGCAATTGTGCTGTATAGTTAGTGTGCAGTGACAGGGGGGGATTTTCTTGTGTGCAGCAGCGTTGGTTATAAGACTGCCAGCCAGTGACAGGGGAGGATTTTCTTGTGTACAGCAGCGCTGGTTATTAGGCTCCCTGCCAGTGACAGGGGAGGATTTTCTTGTGTGCTGCCTGATAGCTGTCTTGATGTGTGTACACTGCTGTGCAGACTGCTTTTTACACAGCACTAATACTTTTATTCTTTTTTTCTGCACAGTTACTGAGCATTCATTTTTTCCCACACCGTATACAGGTGTATGCTCCTCACACACTACCGTGTACCGGTTGGTATCACGGACAAATACATGCTGACTATCTGTGTGTGACTCCGGAAATATATACGGAGATTGAAATTTTCCCCTACACCGTATACAGCTGTACTCTTCTGACACAGTACCATATATTTTTATATAACTTTTAATTAATACTGGAATACTCCACACAGGGAGAAAAAACGGGAATAAGCAGTTCAAATGTAGATAATATGCAGGGTTAAAGAACAGTAGATAAAGTAATAGCAGTTCTTGTTGGGTCCACTTATCCTGTCAGTTGTTTCTCAGGCCGTGGAGGTTACAGGGCAGACGATGGCACCAACAGCAGTTGGCGCAGTGCTTGTCTGATGAGGTCCTGAAGATAATGATGATCCGTCTTCTGGTGGTAGCGGTTGGTCTCTGGTACCTTCCGCTGAGCCCATAGTCCATATACTGATGTGGCTGAGAGAGCGTAAGCCATCACACTGTCTTAACCCAACGTGGACCGGCAAATATACAATGTGGGGGTCAGGGTGCAGAAGACGATCCCACACCTGATCTTTCTTAGGCGGTACACGCACAGTACTCATGGGCCTAGAACATTTGGCACCTCGCTTTGTGTTGACCAACTGGCACACTGCACATTTCTCCTCATAGTCTCTGCCAGTGGTAGCGGGGCTGCTCGGGCGCTGCCTGCGTTGTACCGGTGCTCGAGGGACGGAGCACTAACTTCTCCCTGCTGCGTGCTGTCTGTTCCTGCCAAGCGTCCCTGTTTCCATGCGCGCCGTGGCTGTAAACGCTTAGTCCGATCTCTTAAGCTTTCCCCCAGACAACAGAGGAGATAACCCCGACAGTTCCGGTCCTGACACAGAATAGATACCCATGGCATGGTCCTTCTTACACTTGCATCGGGGTTTCCATGTAAATCTCTGAAATACGTGATTCAGACAGAACCTCTGGCAGAAGATTCCCTATAATGAAGCAGATGGAGGCACTGTGGTCTCGTCTGACCTGTGATCCATCGGTGTCAGTCTTTTTAGGATTGCATAAAAGTGTCGTCGGCCACAGTTTCATGCACTTCTGAAAAGAAGGACACCACTGAACAAAGGCCAGATGGAGTCCAAAGTATCTCTGTTGGCTCATTATAGTGAATAAATCCCTCAGTGGTTTCATCTGAATCACGTCACTCAGAGATTTATATGGATTCCCCAAAGTAAGTGGTTAGCATAGAGCGCCGGATAAATGTGATCCCAAACGCTATGTAAAATGTTCCCAATAAAAGCTTCAACTCAATCCATAAAAAGCAAGCCCTCTCAAGTCTGTCATCTGTTAATGGAAATATAGGGGGCTTCCACGCTACTGATAGTACAAAGGCTCTGGAAAAGAGTAATGGCTCCATAACCCTCCAAAATAAATTCAGCAAATTCTACGCTCCCGAATCCAAATGCCCCCTTCCTTCTGAGCCCCACAGTGTACCTAAACCACATATAGCGTTCACATGTTTGGCATTTCTGAAGCGATGAGAGCCCGCCTAACTTACGGGTGAATGTCTCCAGAAGCATGAGCTGGGCATAGCGTACTGGTGACTGCAACATACTGATCACTACAACAGCAGTTTGCAATTTTCACTTGGCAACATTCATTGTTGATTGTTTCTGGAAAATACCCATGGAGTCAAAATCAGCACTACACCTGTCGATCAATTCCCAAAGGGGTATCATTTCCGAAATGGGTTCACTTGAGGGGGGATTCTGCTCTTCTAGCAATTAGGGGCTCTGTATATGGAGTCCTCAAACTGTTCTAGGAAAATCTGTGCTCCAGAGACAAATAGCGATTATTATTATTTATATATAGCCATTAATTCCATGGTGCTGTACATGAGAAGGGATTACGTACAAAGTTATATATATCGTTTAAAGTAAACAAATTTACAATGACAGGCTGGTACAGAGGGAGAGGACCCTGTCCTTGCGGACTTACATTCTACGGGATAATGGGGAAGAGACAGAAGGTCGGGGTGCTTCAACTCTGGTGGTGGTGAAGCGGCAGCTCTGGTGGTGGTGGTGAAGCAGCAGCTCTGGTGATGGTGGTGAGGCAGCAGCTCTGGTGGTGGTGGTGAGGTGGAGTACATGGGATTCTGGGGTGCAGTGGGTATTCTGGATTGAGAGATATTTCAGACGTACCAGTTAAAACAGAGAAAGAGGAGTACATGGGATTCTGGGATGCAGTGGGTATTCTGGATTGAGAGATAGTTCAGACGTACCTGTGGATGAAAGTAGATGGATCAGGATATGACAGTAAGAAGGGGAATATACCATGGGTTACCATTCTAGTATAGTTCTGATGTAACACTTTAAAGATGCCACACTTAAAATGATGTCGCATCTGACCAAGGTCCTATCTGACCTGCTCCATTCAACTTATACCATTCAAATGTCCGATACGTTCCTCCTGAGTCTCTCCATATGGCTTAGTACTGTGCAGCCACATATGGGGTATTGCCACGTACATTAGAAATTGTGGGACAAATTATGGTGCCATTTTTACCCACTTGTATGAAAATGTAAAATCTGGGGATAAAACAAAATTTTTTTGGTAAAAATCTAGCTATTTTTCCTTCATTGCCAATGGTATAAAATTCTGTGACACACGGTGACATACCCGTGCTGACTCACCCACAGAAATGATCGCTTCACCCCTAGATGAATTCATTGAGCGGTGTAGTGTGTAGTGTGTAAATTGGAGTCACTTATGGCGGGTTCTGCTGCCCTTTTGAGGGCAGGGCAAAGTACTGCAGTGCGCTAGTTATTAAACCATCCACTTGCTCAGGTGGGGCACGGAAGGTGCGGTCGTCCCGGGCCCTCCGCTCACAGGGGCCCACCCGTAGCTACACTACTCTTAAAGGGAACCTGTCACCAGTTTTGACTGATATAAGATGCGGCCACTGCCTTTCAGGGATAATCTACAACATTCTATAATGCTGTATATAAGCCCCTCATCTGACCTGAAAGATAAGAAAAATAAGTTTTATTATACTCACCCAGGGGGGCGGTCCGTTCCGATGGGTGTTGCATGTCCGGGTCCTGCACCTCCCATCTTCTTGAGATGCCGCCCTCCTGCCTGCTTCATGGCTCCCCAACATCGCGCTCTTCGCAGATGTACTTATCTGCCCTGTTGAGGGCAGAGCAAACTACTGCTGTGCGCACCGGCTGTGCACTCTGACCTTTCCTGGCGACTGCACCACCGTAGTTGTGATCAGAGTTAAGGGGCCCACTCAGCTGTCTCGCCCCCCCCTCAGCTGAACCCCTAGCTATGCCTCTGGCGCCTGCACAAGGGTACTTCTCTGCCCTGTTGAGGGCAGAGCAAAGTACTGTAGTGCGCAGGTGCCGGATAAGGTCAAAGAGCCCCAGCGCCTGCACACTGCATGCTAGAATCATCAGCCGATTTTTTTCTCGACCGTTTTATACGTGCGAGTGAAATCGCAGCATGCTGCAATTTGCACCGTATATCAGCCGAGACTTGCCAATACAAGTCTATGGGTGCATGAAAACATTGGATTACACACGGACCATCAGTGTGACTTGCGAGAAAGATGCACCGGTGTCCTTTAGAAAAGCCGGCAATTCATCCCCGGCTATACTGTAAAATCACACTGACAGATTTAATAAAGAATGGCAAGAATAGATATATACACATAGAATACATATATATATATATATATATATATATATATATACATGTCATTGTGACATATATATATATACATATAATTATAGTTCATACACTTCTACATAGTATAATAGCCGCTAATTCAATTGCCGACTTCTGTAAAATTATTGCAGAACCCGACATGAAATGACACATGCTTTACATAGTCAAACCATTTCATTTCATGTAGTTTGATATATGGTTTTCATTAACAATTACATGAGTGTATGTGTGCAAAATGTCATACATGTGT
This sequence comes from Oophaga sylvatica, assembly GCA_033576555.1. NCBI lineage: Eukaryota > Metazoa > Chordata > Amphibia > Anura > Dendrobatidae > Oophaga > Oophaga sylvatica. Next base: position 422,134,845 of record JARQOD010000002.1, read on the forward strand.
TAATTAAATGTGTAAATTCGTTGAAAAAAAATGCGTGGGCTCCCGCTGTATTTTCTCCACCAGACAGGGAAAGCCAGTGACAAGGAACAGATATTATTAGCCTAGGGAGGGAGTAATTTTTTGTGCCTCCCCTGGCTACTAACATCTGCCCCAAGCCACCCCAGAAAAGGCAAATCTATTATTAGATGCGCCTTTTCTGGCACTTAACCCGTCTATTCCCATTGCCCTGTAGCAGTGTCTAATGGGTTAATAATGGGTTAAGGCCACCTTGCTATTGGAAGGTGACATTACTACATAAATAGCAAGAAACTAAAAATGATAGTGTTGGTCCCCTTAAAAATAGTCTGGGTGAAATGGTGGATGAGGATGAGGAAAAAGCCAATATGCTAAATGACTTTTTTTCAACTGTATTTACACAAGAAAATCCCATGACAGATAACATGATCAGTGATAAAAAAAATTTCTCCATTAAATGTCACCTGCTTAACCCAGCAGGAAGTACGGCGGTGTCTAAAAATCACTAAAGTTGACAAATCCCCGGGCCTGGATGGGATACACCCCCGAGTACTGCAGGAATTAAGTACAGTCATAGATAGACCATTATTTTTAATCTTTAAAGATTCCATAATAACGGGGTCTGTACCACAGGACTGGTGTATAGCAAATGTGGTGCCAATATTCAAAAAGGGGGCAAAAACTGAACCTGGAAATTATAGGCCAGTGAGCTTAACATCTACTGTGGGTAAAATCCTGGAGGGTTTTTTAAGGGATACTATATTGGAGTATCTGAGGCTGAATAACCTCATGACACAGTATCAGCATGGGTTTACGAGGGACCGTTCTTGTCAGACTAATCTGATAAGCTTTTATGAAGGGTAAGTTCAGGACTGGACCAAGGGAATGCAGTGGACGTGGTGTTCATGGACTTCTCAAAAGTGCCACACAAAAGGTTGATACATAAAATGAGAACAATGGGGATAGGGGAAAATATGTGTAAGTGGGTTAAGAACTGGCTGATGGATAGAAAACAAAGGGTGGTTATTAATGGAGCACACTCGGACTGGGTCACGGTTAGCAGTGGGGTACCACAGGGGTCAGTATTGGGGCCGCTTCTCTTTAATATATTTATTAATGACCTTGTAGGGGGCATACAGAGTAGTATTTCGATATTTGCAGATGACACTAAACTCTGCAGGGTAATAAATACCGGGAGGACAATTTTATATTACAGGAGGATTTATGTAAACTAGAAGCTTGGGCTGATAAATGGCAAATGAGCTTTAATGGGGATAAATGTAAGGTCATGCACTTGGGTAGAACAAACAAGATGTATAATTATGTGCTTAATTGTAAAACACTGGGCAAAACTGTCACTGAAAAAGACCTGGGTGAATGGTGTGGACGACAAACTCAATTTAGTGGCCAATGTCAGGCAGCTGCTGCCAAGGCAAATAAAATAATGGGATGCATTAAAAGAGGCATAGATTCTCATGAGGAGAACATAATTTTACCTCCATACAAGTCACTGGTGCGACCACACTTAGGATACTGTGTACAGTTCTGGTCTCCGGTGTATAAGAAAGACATAGCTGAACTGGAGCGGGTGCAGAGAAGAGCGACCAAGGTTATTAGAGAACTGGAGGGTCTGCAATACCAAGACAGGTTATTACACTTGGGGTTATTTAGTTTGGAAAAACGAAGGCTTAGGCTACTTTCACACTTCAGGCTTTTTGAATCAGGCGCGATCCGGCGTGTTTTTAAAAAAACGGATCCGGTACCGGATGCGTTTTTTAGCATTGACTTACATTAGCGCCGGATCGCGCCTGATGTCACTGCGTTGCATCCGTTTTTGGCCGGATCTGTCGGAAATGTACATTCCGGCGGCCGAACAAGACGCTTGCTGCAACGTTTTTTTTTTTTTTCCGGAGCCGCCTGACAGTGCCTGAATCGGCACTTCAGGCGGCCGGAAACAATGCAAACCTATGGCGCCGGACCAGTGTTTTGACAAATCCGTCAGAAAACTGATCCGGAGTCCAAGGTCTCTCTCTCTCTCTCCTCGGTCCGGACATTCAAGCCTGCATTTTCAACATGGCAATTTTATATTTCTGGGTTGAAAAGGTCAAGACGGATCAGGCAAAAAACCTGATCAGTTGCATCAGTTTTTTAAAATCAGCGCCGGATCCGTCCTATCAGGCATAGGATGGATTATGCCTGATTCAAAAAAACTGATGTGTGAACAGTGAAAGTAGCCTTAGGGGTGATCTTATTACAATGTATAAATATATGAGGGGACAGTACAAAGACCTTTCTAATGATCTTTTTACTCTTAGACCTGTGACGGGGACAAGGGGGCATCCTCTACGTCTGGAGGAAAGAAGGTTTAGCCATAATCACAGACGCAGATTCTTTACTGTAAGAGCAGTGAAACTATGGAACTCTTTGCCGTCTAATGTTGTAATGAGTGATTCCTTACTAAATTTTAAGAAGGGACTGGATGCCTTTCTTGAAAAGTATAATATTACAGGCTATATTCACTAGTTTCCTAGATACTGCGTTGATCCAGGGAGCTAGTCTGATTGCCGTATGTGGAGTCGAGAAGGAATTTTTTTCCCCATTGTGAAGCTTACTGTTTGCCACTTGGGTTTTTTTTTGCCTTTCTCTGGATCAACATGTTAGGGCAGGTTAGGATAGGATATGGGTTGAACTAGATGGACTTAAAGGCTTCCTTCAACCTTAATAACTATGTTACTATGTTATTAAGCCGGGTTAATAATGGAGAGTTGTCAGTTACACAACTCTCCATTATTATTCCTATTGTATTAAATAGCTAAACAAAACACACAGACATTAATATTATATTAATGAAATAAATACACATAGTTTTTGACCATATTTTATTGTACTGGTAATCCTTCCGAATCCCTTGTTCTCCTGTAATAAAAATAAAATAAAAACACAACAGTATCCATACCTCTCCGCCGTTCAGCCAGGTCCCACGATGCAATCCATCTGAAAAGGTTAGCTGGTTTACAGCAGGGACTACTGCTAATGCTGCGAGCCCTGTGGTAAACCTTCGAATGAATGAGTTCATCTCTGCGGCTGACAGGAGATGAGCTGATTAGTGTGGGAAGCTTAATTGATTGTTTCCCACACTATTCAGTTCACTTCAGGTCAGCCGGGGACTCCTCACAGCATCAGCATCAGTTCTGCACTAATTGGTTTAAATGGTGGTGGGAGTGTCTTATTTATTGATATAAGGAGGAGTTGTATGTTCTTTTCTCCCTATGAGAGCAATGCATTTGACATAGATGTGTCTAGCTGCCATATCCCCTGATGAATCCTGCAAGGAGGAAACGCGTTGGGAAAGGGCCTTATTTTATCTGAAAATGACCAGATGCATACTTTATTAGGAGATGAATTTTGGAGCAAATATCTCCATTCAAATGGGTGAGATCATTCCTTTTATACATGCTGTCTCACATACGTTTGATTACGTTTCAGACAAATGACTTACAAATAAGCGATGCTTACACTTGCATTTAGGTAGTCATATTTTGCTCTTGCGGTGCAGAGCCATTTATATAGTGTCTGACGTACATATATATCTCCTATTTCTTGTTGTCCTTGTTGGACTCAACTCTCTGATTATATCATATATCCTCACTATTTGGTTGGAGGATGGTAATTGTTTGTGTGTCCCCTTTTTAACATTATGTTCATTAAATGTTAAGTTTTATATCCCCATTTTTTTGCTGCTACATATTTAAACACATTTTGGGGCAAATCTTTACTATACTGCTTTATTGACTATCTATACCCTGGAGCATGGCTGGCTTCCTAACGACTGGAATAGATACTAATCATTGGCTTACTGAAGTAAAGGATATTTTTTCTGATCGTGACTTTCAGCAAAAGAAATATACTCCATCCTTTAACTCTGCATTTAAAGAATTGACTAGAGTATATAAAAACCAGATTGTTCTTGGTGGGAAGTACAAGGACTGGAATATTACATCAAAGCCGGTATTGTCCCCCGCCACTTGAGAATCTCTTTGGCACCTGGCTTGAGATATAAAAGTCCTGATTTACTAAGTAAATGGGAAAGAGAGGCCACTAATAGTTCACTCAAATTTATGCAGATTCTGCTTGATGATGAACGTTTAACTTTGAATAAGTGTAACGAGATACTTAAAGAGCAAATTGAAGTCACAAAAAAATTTTCTTCTGAAGCAGAATTCTCTGCAAAAGAATTTGGTGTACAGAATACTCTTGAACGCTTTCAGTATCACCTGAAAGAAAGGAAACACAAACAATTTATTCGTGACCTACAAGACTTCAAAGAAAATAAGGCCTATCTCTTCCCCAATAGACCATCTGAACCTGTTTACACCTCTACAGACACTGAAGCATCTGATATTGAGGGTCATCACAAATCACAGAGGGGTAGACAACGTGGTCGTGGTGGTTATCGGAGAAGGGGATACGATCGGAGATCCAACTACTCCGCTGGTTCAAATTATTCTGCTGGTCCTAACCCTTCTACTTCCACTTCGGCTCCTTTTTTGGAGCAAGGTTACCCCTTACGGAGCAGATCAAACCCTACAGGCACACCATTTCAAGGGGAAACCCACAGGTCATAAATTTGTCGGATAGAGCTCTAACTGAAACCGAAATGTGTGTGCTAAGTAAAGGGTTGTCTTTTGTTCCCTCGAGTAATTTTGATCCGTTTGAGGGTACAAAGGACCTTAATTTATTTGTCAGGAAGCTTAAATGGAAGAAATTTCATATTCAATCTCAAAAAAAGACATGCAATGAATTGGGGGTTTCTGACTCCCTCCTGGAGGATATTAGAGTCCTGTATAACCTCTCTGACACTGACTCTAGTATAAGTGGTAAAGGTCCTTTTACAGATCTTAAATGCAAGAGTAAAAAAATGCCACCTCCCCAATCTGACCTTACGTCGATCGATATATTTTTGAATTTGGTTTCTAAAGACATACAGAAACTTGGTGAATCTCCCTCTTTTACCCAATATAATTTGACCCGTCATGAAATGATGGCACTTAAAGATCTGGAAAAAGATCAGGACATTACCATCAAAAGTTCTGATAAAGGTGGTAATGTAGTGGTACTAAACTCTTTAGAATATAAGAGAATGTGCCTTAACATCTTGAACAACAGAGAGTGTTACTGTGTTCTTTCTTCTGACCCCACTATGGTATTCACTAATGAGTTAAGACAAATCATATTGAATGGCCTCTCAATAGGGGTTATTGATAAAAATGAGAGTGAATTCATTATACCGAAGTTTCCTACATTAGCTACATTCTACTGTCTCCCTAAGGTACATAAGGGGGTCGATCCCCTTAAGGGGAGACCAATTGTGTCGGGTGTGAGCAGTCTCACGAAAAATTTGGGCATTTATCTGGATAAGATTTTAAATCCATTTGTCCTTGCCCTTTGCTCATACACGAGGGATACGACAGATTTATTGAGTAAAATCGATGGGGTTGTCATGGAACCTGACACTATTCTTGCTAGTATCGATGTTGAGGCACTTTATTCATCCATTCCCCATGACAAAGGGCTTGAGGCAACTGAATATTTCTTAAAGAGTAGAGGTTCACAATTTAAGGCACACAACATCTTTGTCTGCGATTGTCTACAATATCTATTAACACATAATTTCTTTGTGTTTAATCGCAAATTTTACCACCAGCTCAGGGGTACTGCGATGGGGAGCCCTTGTGCCCCCTCGTATGCTAATTTACTCCTGGGCTGGTGGGAGGAGACAGTTATTTTTGGTGAAAATGGTGTCGTCGGAGCTGAAAAGGCTCTTTTATGGTTGAGATATATTGACGACGTTTTTATCATTTGGAAAGGTACAGGAGAATCTTTTGCTGAATTTGTCAGGAGTCTAAACGTGAATGATATTGGTCTGAGTTTCACGTATGAATGGAATCCATCCAAATTGCCATTCCTTGATGTGCTGATTGAGAGGAATGATGATGGAACCTTGAGTACCAGCATTCATAGAAAACCCACGGCCACTAATTCTCTTCTGAGATGGGAGAGCAGTCATCCTTTGGCCCAGAAGAAAGGTATACCTAAGGGTCAATATACGAGGATTCGTAGAAATTGCTCAGATGACAATAATTTTAAACGTCAAGCAAATGATCTACGACATAGATTTTTGGATAGAGGCTATCCTGATCGTGTGTTAAAAGGAGCCTATAATGACATCAAAATTAAAAACAGGATGGAATTACTGACTCAATCCCCTAAACAAGAAGATGAATTTCTGGGTCTTAGATTTATTACCACATTTAATAACGGGGCCGATGATCTAAGGCAGATCTTGAAAAACCATTGGCCTATCCTGAAAATGGACCAGGACATTGGTGATCTCTTGCCCTGTCATCCCCAAATTACCTTTCGCAAGGGAAGGTCTTTAAAGGATAGACTCGTTAAGAGTCACTTTGTAAATGTCGAAAAAACAACCTGGCTAAAATCCAACGTTGTGGGGTGCTTTAAATGTAGTGGTTGCATTGCCTGTAAAAATGTGGAAGTTGGCAAACAATTTTTTACATCTGATAACTCAACAAGATTTGAGATTACCTCATTTATCAACTGCAGGAGTGAAGGTGTTATTTACAGGGCAATTTGCGTATGTGGTATGATCTATGTTGGAAAAACAATCAGAGAGTTTAGGAGGAGAATTGGTGAGCACATGAGAGATATAGCGAGGAAAATGGATACACCTGTGGCCAGACATATCAACCTTAAACATGGGGGTGACCCTAATTCCATAAAATTCATGGGTATTGATAAGGTAACCAGACCGATTCGTGGTGGCGACTGGGACAACTTAATATTACAACGAGAGACAAAGTGGATTTTTCGACTAAAAACTGTCTCTCCATATGGTTTAAATGAACAACTCTCCTATTCCTGCTTTCTCTAGTATAGGGTTTTGCAGGGTGATTTAGTTAGGGTTAGCCGCCGTGGACCGGGGGGGCCACTTGCGTAGGACTTTAGGGCTCCAACCTCCGCTGTTAGGCAGGGACAGATGGAAATAGGTACCTGACAGGGATCTGTCAGGCTTTTCTTTTTTCTTTCTTCCTTTCCAATTAGCAATGTTTATTTATCGTGACCTATGAATGCTGGTTTCCATAATTGATTATTCTATTTTGTTCCTTTACAATTTTCTAAATATATCAATGTAATAATGTTGGTGTCTTTCCATAGTGTGGTAAGCCAGCCCAAGCTCCAATAAATAAGAAATTCTTTATAGGGAATTATATTCCCTCTCTCCATATCTATATTTTAGTTTGGAGTATCATGGGACACCTTTTGTGGATGCTCCTTTAATTGTTCTTGGATTTACTCTTAGTGTGAGAGGATTAATCTCCAATTATTTTCTTTTAGAGGTTTTTTTTATATCATGTCTGTATTAATAACAGTATAGAAGGGTTAAAATGACCTTGCTAGTCCTCCCTTTTGTTTCTATATGCTAATGTCAGATTTTGGTAAACTATCAAATGTCACTAAGATGATATCGCCAAGTGGCTTCCGATGAACGAGGCTAATCATACCAAATAATTGTTAATTCATCTTTTATTATTTTGGTATTATTCAATGGCATGATTTTGGTCGCAAAATGAGATGCTGCTTGCAAGAATATTTAATGGCGCCATTTGGGACGCAATATAATTGTATTATGACGCTTCCGTTGTGCTGTGTCGCAATAATTGATGCTGTTTGCAAGAATATTTAATGGCGCATTTTGGACGCAATATAATTGTATTATGACGCTTTTATTGTGCTATGACATTACTTGTACATCTGCGTCTAATTTTCGCCGCAATTTGCGATTCTATTTAACGTCCCATTATAGGATGTGGCATAATTGTGCTTCCTGAATGCCTCTTGCAATGGGTTCACTTTGTGACGCTTCCGTTGTGCTGTGTCGCAATAATTGATGCTGTTTGCAAGAATACTTAATGGCGCCACTTGGGACGCAATATAGTTGTATTGTGACGCTTTTGTTGTGCTATGACATTACTTGTACATCTGCGTTTAATTTTCGCCGCAATTTGCGATTCCATTTAACGTCCCATTATAGGACGTGGTATAATTGTGCTTCCTGAATGCCTCTCGCAATGGGTTCACTTTACACACCAGAAGCCACTTATTCTGAATGACGCATGCGCGCGGTGTTTTTTACATCGCTGAATGGGACGCATGTGAGTTAGTATCAATAGACCGGAAGTCCGATGAAAGGGAGTACCGGAAATGACTAACTGCGCGTGCGCTATTAGTATACGGCGCGTGATCACTATTTGGCAAGTGGTGAGATCGCTATATGCTTTATGTAAAGTGTGGCGTGCGTTTCAACAAGATTATGACCTCATTAAACAGGCACGTATTTTTAAACCATGCACATCACGTTTTATTGGTGGTTTATTTTTTGTTCTGCACTAATTGGTTTAAATGGTGGTGGGAGTGTCTTATTTATTGATATAAGGAGGAGTTGTATGTTCTTTTCTCCCTATGAGAGCAATGCATTTGACATAGATGTGTCTAGCTGCCATATCCCCTGATGAATCCTGCAAGGAGGAAACGCGTTGGGAAAGGGCCTTATTTTATCTGAAAATGACCAGATGCATACTTTATTAGGAGATGAATTTTGGAGCAAATATCTCCATTCAAATGGGTGAGATCATTCCCTTTATACATGCTGTCTCACATACGTTTGATTACGTTTCAGACAAATGACTTACAAATAAGCGATGCTTACACTTGCATTTAGGTAGTCATATTTTGCTCTTGCGGTGCAGAGCCATTTATATAGTGTCTGACGTACATATATATCTCCTATTTCTTGTTGTCCTTGTTGGACTCAACTCTCTGATTATATCATATATCCTCACTATTTGGTTGGAGGATGGTAATTGTTTGTGTGTCCCCTTTTTAACATTATGTTCATTAAATGTTAAGTTTTATATCCCCATTTTTTTGCTGCTACATATTTAAACACATTTTGGGGCAAATCTTTACTATACTGCTTTATTGGGAGTCCCCAGCTGACCTGAAGTGAACTGAATAGCGTGGGAAACAATCAATTAAGCTTCCCATCTAATAAGTTCATCTCATGTCAGCCGGGGAGGCTGCGGGGGTTTACAGCAGGGCTGGTAGCATTAGCAGCGGTCCCTGCTGTAAACCAGTTAACCCTTTCAGATGGATTGCAGCGTGGGACCTGACTGAACGCCGGAGAGGTATGGATACTGTTGCTTTTTTATTTTATTTTTATTACAGGAGAACAAGGGATTCGGAAGGATTACCAGCATAATAAAATATGGTCAAAAACTATGTGTATTTATTTCAATAAAATAATTTTTAATTAATGTGTGTTTTTTAACCATTTAATACAATAGGATTAATAATGGATAGTTTTCTAATTGACAACTCTCCATTATTAACCCGGCTTAATGTCACCTTCCAATAGCAAGGTGGCCTTAACCCATTATTAACCCATTAGCCACCGCTACAGGGCAATGAGAATAGACGGGCTAACTGGCAGAAAAGGCTCATCTAATAATAGATGTGCCTTTTCTGGGGTGGCTGGGGGCAGATGTTAGTAGCCAGGGGGGGCACAAAAAAAATGCTCCCTCCCTAGGCTAATAATATCTGTTCTTCGTCACTGGCTTTCCCTGTCTGGTGGAGAAAATACAGCGGGAGCCCACGCATTTTTTTTCAACGAATTTACACATTTAATTAACACCTACATGTATGAAATTTTGCACACATACACTCATGTAATTGTTAGTGAAAACCATATATCAAACTACATGAAATGAAATGGTTAACTGTATGTAAACCATGTGTCATTTCATGTCGGGTTCTGTAATGATTTTACAGAAGCCAGCAATTGAATTAGTGGCTATTATACTATGTAGAAATGTATGAAAGTTTGGACACACCTTCTCATTCAAAGATTTTTCTGTAATTTCATGACTATGAAAATTGTAGAATCACACTGAAGGCATCAAAACTATGAATTAACACATGTTGAATTATACATTACACTTTACAAAAAAGTGTGAAACAACTGAAAATATGTCTTATATTCTAGGTACTTCAAAGTAGCCACCTTTTGCTTTGATTACTGCTTTGCACGCAGTGTAAAGTACTGCAGTGCGCAGGCAACGGGAAAGGTCAGAGAGGCCCAGCACCTGTGCACTGCAGTACTTTGCACTGCCCTCATTATGTAATGCTGCAGATAAGCCCTGAAAGGCAGTGGCCGTATCTTGACAGGTTCGCTTGAAATATATATTCAATAAAGAGAGATTTTAACCATGAAGAGAGAAATTTGAGAACGAACGATCAGGAGTTCAGGAGGAGAAAGAAGAGGATTTCTCTAATAAGATATATTACCAAATTCTCTATCTTCATGTGTACTTTTGATTTGGCAAAAAAAATTAAATTGTTACTCTTTAACCACTTACTGAACTTGGACATACTCAGCACGTCCTATCAAGTGCTTCTCGACCTTGGACGTACTGATTACTGCCGTGTGTCACATGATTCTAAAGGTACTGCCACACTTAGTGATCTCGTTAGCGATCTCTATAACGACGCAAGCTAACGAGATCATTGGTGTGATCGCTTTTAGGTCGCTAGTAGCTGCCAAACAGGAGATCTCATAAACGACTCATCAGCGGTCAGCGATCTCTTTTAACGACTTTGGCGGTCGTTAGGATCTGTCATTAGCATGTACTGAGCGCTTCTGATTCATAGGAATTTCCAGCATCGCTCCTGCTCTCTGCATCCTGCTAGCCTGCTTTGCAACTTCTGCGATCCTCTCTGTGACGCAAACGAGAACTTACAGATATTGCGATCCACTCCGTGACGCTAAAAACAGTCATATGCGTCACAAACGAGGTCGCTCGTCGTTCGCAAAAGGTGCCAAACACAGCGATATAGGCTCACCAGCGGGACGCCAATGATCAAAAAACGGTCCAGAACGCTAGTGAACGATCAGCGACATCACAGCAGGGGCCACATCGTTGCTACATGCCACACACAACGAGGTCGCTAACGAGATCGCTAAATAGTGACGTTTTAGTGATCTCGTTAGCGATCTCGTTAGCGATCTCGTTTAGTGTGGCATACCCTTCACAGCTATCACCCGACACTCAGTACTAGGAGTGGTGCCCGCACCGTTCTGGCCCTTTAACCTCCTAAATGCTGAGATCACAGCATTTAGAAGGCAAGCAGTGGGAGGGAGCACTCATTCCCTCATGAAGACATCTGGGTCACCAGGCTCTATCAAACTTGTTAGATCATGCTCAGTGCATGATCTTACGAGTTTGTGTAAGAGCAAACTGTCAGTTCTAATGCATTGCAATGCTCGTGCATTGCAATGCATTAGAACTGTGATCAGACTGCTGAAAGTGAATGTCCCATAGTGAGACTAAGAAAAAAGTTTAAAAAAAGTTAAAAAACCCTGTAAAAATATATAAAAACACAAAATAATAATACATGAAAAATATATATTGTACCCATAAATAAATATTTTTATGAAAAAAAAACAAAAAAGCACATATATTTGGTATTGCCACTATGCTTTTTCATCATACTGTTGAACAAAAAGTGGAATAAAACACGATGAAAAAGACAAATGTAAGTAAAAATAGTATAGCTGAAAACGTCATCTTGCCTCACAGAAAACAATCTGCCAAAACGTTTCATCAGTGGAAAAATAAAAAAGTTATAGCTCTCAGAATAAATCAATGCTAAAATAATTATTTTTTCTATAAAATAGTTTTTATTGTGTAAAAGCGCCAAAACATAAAAAAAATAAATGTGGTATTGCTGTAATCATACTGAACCGAAGAATAAAGTTGTATTATTAATTTTACCATACCACACGTGGAATGGTATAAACCCCCCAAAATAAATTGCTGTTTTTGTTCATTCTGTTTCCCAAATATTAGAATAAAAAGCGATTAAAAAATATCATGTGTCCAAAAATGGTACCAATAAAATTGACCACTCGTCTAGCAAAAAACAAGCCATCACATGACTCTGTCAGATGAAATTTGAAAAAAATTATAGCTCTCAAAATATCGTGATGCAAAAGCTAATTTTTGCTTAAAAAAAGTGTCTTTTAGTGTGTGACAGCTGCCAAAACATAAAAACACAATATAAATCTGCTATCACTGTAATTGCACTGACCCGAAGAATAAAGTCATCTAGTCACTTACACCGCATGAGAAAAGGTGTAAAAAATAAAAAAAAACAATTCTTCACCAGCTCTTGATTTTTTCATCTGCCTGGCAAAGATCACAGTAAAGATCGGTTCACATTTTTCCTGCGCTCCCTATAATGAGGCAGATGGAGTCACGGTGGACGCCGTCTGATCAGTGATCCGGCGGTGTCTTTCTTTTAAGGCATGCATTAGGCTGTGGTTCCACGATCCGGAACCACAGCGCTTTGGACGGAGCGGAAAGTCCGCTCCGCCCAAAGCCCCGCCCCCTTTTGAACGCGCGGTCAATCCGGATGTGTTCCATGAACACATCCGGAACACATCCGGAATGACCGCAGGCTACACAGGCCTGTGTTATTTCCCTTGCGGCGACACAGCGTCGCCGCAAGGGAATAGGACATGCTGCGGTGTAAAAAGACGCGCCGCATGTCCGTTAATGCAGGTCTGCCGCCTGCGTGTTTTTAAGCATAGTGGAGACGGGATTTCTTGAAATCCCCTCCACTATGCTGTAACATCTGGACGCTGCGTGTTTGACGCTGCGCCAGCGCACAGCGTCAAGCACGCAGCATTTACTGAAGAATTTCGGATCGTGGAAACACACCCTAAAAGTGCCATCGGCCACAGTTTTGTGCACTTCTGAAAAGAATTTAAGAAAAAAAGGTAGCACACTGTAGCGCTATAGCTTGCGGACACAAAATATGAAAATATGAAAAAATATGAAAAATGAATTGCATCACTGCCTTAGAAATATGAAAAATTGAGACGTCTTAGCGCATAAAAAGGCCAATTTATGTGTACCTGGGAGCCACGTTAAGGCTCTTCTCGTATCCCAGGTCCTAACTATGCCAACCTCACTTAGAAAAGTCTGTCTGTATGGGAACATATGAATCCTCTCTTCAGACTAAAATCTACATCTCTGTGGAGGGGTAATGAACCTGGTGTAATTAAAAAGCCTGTGACCAACAGGTGGAGTGCTCAGGCAGAAGGTAAATGAATACACATCAAAAAAACTGACCGGCACATCCAAACATAGATCCAATGTGAACAGGTGCTTAAACCTAGAGTCACCAACTCATACATATTTAAGAAAAAGGTAGTACACCTTCTGCCTGAGCACTCCACCTGTTGGTCACAGGCTTTTTAATTACACCAGGTTCATTACCCCTCCACAGAGATGTAGATTTTAGTCTGAAGAGAGGATTCATATGTTCCCATACAGACAGACTTTTCTAAGTGAGGTTGGCATAGTTAGGACCTGGGATACGAGAAGAGCCTTAACGTGGCTCCCAGGTACACATAAATTGGCCTTTTTATGCGCTAAGACTTCTCAATTTTTCATATTTCTAAGGCAGTGATGCAATTCATTTTTCATATTTTTTCATATTTTCATATTTTGTGTCCGCAAGCTATAGCGCTACAGTGTGCTACCTTTTTTTCTTAAATATGTATGAGTTGGTGACTCTAGGTTTAAGCACCTGTTCACATTGGATCTATGTTTGGATGTGCCGGTCAGTTTTTTTGATGTGTATTCATTTACCTTCTGAAAAGAATGACACCGCTGAACAGACACCAGACGGAGTCCAGAGTAACTCTGTTGCCTCATTATAGTTAATGGATCCTTCAAGGGTCACATCTGAATTACATCACTCAGAGATTTGAATGTAAGCCCTGGTGTAAGAGGTCAGCATAGAGCACAGGATAAATGTATTCCCAAATGTTATGTAAAATGTTCCCAATAGAAGCTTCAACTCAATTCACAAAAAAAAAACAAGTCCCCACTCAGGTCCATCATCTGTTAATGGAAATATAGGGGGATTACATGTTACTGTTAGTAAAAAAGCTCTGGAAAAGCGAAATGGCCCTTGTTCCCGAAAAAATTCAGCAAATCCTGAGCTACCCAATCCAAATGCCCCCCCTCTCTTCTGAGCCCCAGTGTGCCGAAATCAAATTTAGCATCCATATGTTTGGGATTTCTGTAGCAATGATAGCTCATCCAATTTACAGGTGCATTTCTCCAGAAGCTTGAGCTGTACACTACAATTTACTAATCTCTAGAAAGTATTGGTCGCTATAACATACTGGGCACTACAATGTACTGGTCACTGCAACGTACTGGACACTACAAGGGCAGTTTGAAATTTTCACTCTGCAATGTCCACTGCTACTTGTTTCTGAAAAACATTCATGGAGTCAAATTTGTCACTACTTGTATGGGGATTCTGCTCTTCTAGCACTTAGAGGCTCTTTACATGGAGTCAAACTATTCAAGGAAAATCTGTGCTCCAGGAGGCACTCAGTCCCTACCGAGTTTCGCCGACTGGGTAAGCAGTACTGAACAGCCATATATACAGTATTTCTACATTCAGCAGAAATTATAACCAAAAAAATGTCCAACAACATATTATGCACATACCAAAGGAGACCTTCACCATATGGGGAAATCCAAAGGGTGCATGGATAGAAGGGGGTGTGTAATTAAGCAATTACTAACAACAAGGATACGAAGTATCCAAAAGCACACCACTCACAAGAGGATATATGTAAAAATATCAAATTTATTAATGTTGCAAAAAAATATTAAATACGAACATACAAGGGAAAAGAAATAACCCAAAAATGTTATGCACAGATAGTGACTGGAGGAACTATATATAAATTGGTATATGGCATATATACTATGTTAGTGGTAGTTTATACAGCCCATCTGGTAAACAATGACCTTAAAACAAATCATATGCAGCTGAAAAACATATATAATAGAAACATACCCATATTAAATGACCAAATCCACACAGTCACAGCAGCCCCGACACGCGTTTCGCGTTTTGCAGCTTTTTCAAGGGAATGTGCATGTCATATCCTAACTAGTATCCAATTATATAGCCCCCACATCCAAATCTGGACCAATCGTGGCGTCTCCCCTGGCAAATCCTCCCTGATCTCACAGGTGTAGCAAGGTAAGGCACAATCTGCTGGCGTTCCTGACGCGCATGGCGCCATCATCCCCAGGTCCCACTGCTCACCGCATCTGGCACTCAGGTCTCGGCGTCCGGGGAGGAAATCCTCCATGACGTCACTTCCGCATATCGGGACCGCTAGAGGCCTTAGGCAGCGAGCGTGCGAGCTAGGCATAGCCCGCATGCGCGTCGCCATTTTACTGAAGCCCATGAACCAAACAAAGCCACCAATGAGAACATACTATGGGTAGAAAGTATTATGGTAAGAAATCAACTACATAACCCAGGTAGGAAGAATATAGAATATACACACAAGTTCCCGGTATAAAATCATGTTTACATAAACAATCCATATGTGATCATAATGCATCAGGTCATATTTACAAAAAGATATATCAATCACAGGTACCAATGATAAAAAACGACAAAAATCCATATATATATATATATATATATATATATATATATATATATAGGGTGTCATAAGGCATTACGGATACATAAGTAATAATGTAAACAAGAGAATTCGTAGGTGTCCATGAGGTTGCTTTGATTCGTTCATATGAAGTCATAAATGGTCCAATGTGGGTAAGGAGTCACATAATGGTTCCGAGTACAGAGACATATTGGATAAACTGAGATGAAATAAACAGTACAAAAAATTAATAAAAACACACACAAAAAGACAAAAAGCACATAACAGGTTAATTTTTAAAAGATAAAGATGCATCTATAGGAAAGGAGCAAAGCTCAATTTCTCATTTAGTCCCATAGGGGCCATGGTGCCCAGTTCCACAATCCATTTAGTTTCTGTTTGTGCTAATAGGGCTCTCATGTCACCACCTCTAATACCGCCCCTTATTCTATTGATCCCATGGACTTTAAGACCACAGGGGTCTGAATTGTGACATAAACGAAAATGTTTGGGCAGTGTTCTCAATTGTGAAGGATCCTCCACCTCTCCCGCCGCAGCAATATTCCTGACGTGTTCCCTCACTCTGACGCGTAATTCCCTTGTCGTTAACCCGATATACACTTTGGGACATGGACATTGTGCCAGGTATATAACATATGAGGTCGTACATGAAATATAATGCATGATATCATACTGGCGAGTGCTCTCAACACCACGGAAGGTTTTAGCTCGAATAATATTATGTAAATTACAGGCCTTACAACTGCCACAGGGAAAACAGCCCCACCTCTGACCACTAGATCCAAAGAAGTTTTTTTGATCAACAGTGTAATGACTCTGGACCAAATGATCTCTCAGGTTTTTACTCCTTCTTGCTGTAATCAGGGGTTTCTCTGAGATCTCCTTGTAGAGAATTGGATCGGTTCTAAGAACCGACCAGTGTTTGGTTAAAATCTGACGGATGTTGTCCCATTGGCAGTTGTATGTAGTAATAAATCTCGTATATGAACCTCCTTTCTCTTTGGAGCCCAAAGGTTTATGTAATAACGCCTGTCGAGGGGTATATTTTGCTCTATGATATCCATGCCTTATATTCCTGTGACTGTACCCTCTAGCCAAAAAACACTCTCTCAGGTCTCTAGCCTGATGTTCAAACTGATCTGCTGTAGAGCAGATACGTTTTGCCCTGAGAAATTGGCCAATAGGAATGGCTTTAATTGTTGAGTAGGCATGTCCAGAGGAGGAATGGAGGAAAGAATTAACTGAAGTCTCCTTACGATGAATATCAGTGTGGACAGATCCCGTGTCATCAACCAACAAGGCAATATCTAGAAAATCAATCTTATGTCTATGCCACCTATAGGTGAGTCTAATATTGTAGGTATTATCATTCAGATTAGACATAAATCTATCTAATTCAGGGATCGGTCCCTGCCATATGATCAAAAGGTCATCAATATAGCAAAGCCAGCACTGCACATGGTCGGCGGCGCATACCCCATCCCCACGGAACACCTCCCTCTCCCATAGGCCGAGGAAGAGGTTTGCGTAGGAGGGCGCACACGCCGCCCCCATGGCAGTGCCACGCCTCTGTAGATAGAACCGATCCCTGAAAGTGAAGAAATTATGATACAAAACAAATTCCAGGAGTTCCATTATTAGGTCAGCAAGGGATCTGTCCACACTGCTCATCTCCAAAAAGAACCGTACAGCCCGAAGTCCATGTTCATGGTCAATGCATGTATATAAGGACTCGACGTCCGCGGTGACAAAGAGCATATCAGGGTCCAAGGACAAACCATCGACTCTCACCAGGACGTCCGTAGAGTCTCTGACATAGGAGGGGAGCGTCTCTACCAAGGGTTTGAGATAATGATCGATAAATTTACATACTGGGTCGCAAAGTCCTCCTATGCCAGAGACTATCGGATGCCCTGGTGGGTCAATGAGGTCCTTATGGACTTTTGGGAGGAGGTAGAAAGTAGGGACCTTGGGAAATTTAGTCAATAGTCCATCTAAGATTTTTTTAGGGATAATCCCTTTTTCCCAGGCTTGTGTAAGAATTACACTTAATTGATCAGAGAATGAGGTTAAAGGATTCTGTGGGAGAATAGAATAATATTCTTTATTCTTTAGCTGTTTAAAAGCCTCCCTCTCATATTTGTCAATAGGCCAGATCACAACATTTCCCCCCTTGTCAGCAGGTTTAATAACTATGTCCTTAATTGCCTTTAATTCCTTTAAGGCCCTTCTTTCAGTTGGATTGAGATTATCTCTCTTAATTTTTGTTGATACTTTTTTGAAGTCATCAGTGACTAATCTTGCAAAAATGTCAACCTGTGGACATATTGACAAGGGGGGAAAGGTCGTTGATCTGGGCATGACATTTTTAGGGAAATTAATCACATCCTCTGATTCTTGTTCATTCAATAGATCCTCTAATACCTCCAATGTCTCTTGCTCAGTCACACCGCGGACGCCGATGTCCTCATTGGGCCGATGGTGCAGCCTCCTCAGAACAAGCTTACGGCAGAAGAGGTGGAGATCCTTCACCGCTGTAAAAAATTGAAAATTATTAGTAGGCGAGAATGACAGCCCCAAGCTTAGCAATTCATTTTGTGTTTTAGTCAAACTATGTGTGGAGAGGTTAATTACCTCCATATTATTGTGGTAACTACGAGTTTTCTTAGTATGTTGCTGTGGAGGAGTGATTTTCCTTTTATTGGATTTATTATTCCTTCTGGGATCTTTGATATTTAAAGCAGTGAATGAACCTTCTGCTTGGGAATCACTTGTAGTGGGTCGTGCCTCATCCATAGATGTAAATGATGACATGGAGCCTGATCTAGATCTACTGAAAGTTCCAGTTTTGTACGTCCTTCGCCATTTATACATGGTATTATTCTGAAAATCTGAGCTATCCCGCTGAAATTTACGAGTTTTAAAACTCACTATATCTTTTTCCCATTTTTGAAAGCAGGTTTCAAGATCTTTATTAAGCTCCTTTAATGCAGTAACAGATAGTTCCTTTTTCAAATCTTTCTGTAGTGTCTCAATTTCCACTTCAATTTCTTTGATCCTATTATCATCAATCTGCATAAGAATTTCCATAAAACCTTTTGAGCACACATTAGCTACGGATTCCCATTTATCTTTAAGTGTTTCATCACTCATTCAGCAGAAATTGTGGGACAAATTTTGCAGCCTGTTGTGAACGTGTTGGAGACGACTTCGGAGCTGAAGCTCCCTCTGGTGGTTGCTGAGGGTATTGAACCTATGTTGAACAGCAAAAATCCACCACCTGCAACTGATGACTGGTTATCAGGTGGGACCGACTGGCCTGATATAAGTGAGCTGACCTCCCATGGTCCTTGCCGGTGATCAATTGTTCTTCCTGATCTAGGTTGGAATTCAGCTTGCTTTTCTGCTCTCTCCTGCTTGCATTCAGATAAGTCACTTTCAGTTGTTTTTACTGTGGTTTGATTTTCCTTGTTTTTTGCTGCATTGCTTTTTGAGTTTAGCCGGGTCCCCTTTGGGGGGCTTGGGCTGGTCTCCGTTCGCTTTTTGTATTTGTTCATTTGCTCAGTTCTTGTGATATTTTACTGCTGTGTGGCTTCTTGTCCACACCAGAGATCTGATATAGGTGGTCGAGACCGTGTGGTCTCAGTATTTTTGGATTCAGAAGTGTTGGAGTTTTTCCTAGGGTTTTTCTGGGTTGCAGACAGTATTCTCTCCTGTACTGTCCTATCTAGACTGTTTTGGGCCCCAGCATTTGCTCAATCTATTTTCTGTCTGTGTTCGTGTTTTCATCTTGTCTAACCGCCATTATATGTTTGGGGGCTTCCTATTCTTTTGGGGCGCTATTCCGGGACAGTTAGCTTTCCTCTTTCCATCTTCAGGAATAGCTAATCTCTCCGGCTGTGACGAGGCATCTAGGGCACCGTAGGAACGTCCCACGGCTGCTTCTAGTTGTGCAGTTAGTTTAGGGGTCTGCAACCTATTAGTTTCCAACCTCTCTGGTGTTTGGCTGCCTATGCGGTTTTTTGCTCCTGCCTCCTCAGCTACCAAAACATAACAGCTGCCATTTTTACCCATTTTCCAGTGTGAAAATGTAAAATCTGGGGCTAAAAAAAATTTGAGTGGTAAAAATGTACCGTAATTTTTTTCTTCACTGCTCAATGGTATAAAATTTTGTGAACCGCCTGCGGTGTCAATATGATCACTGAACCCCTAGATTAATTCATTGAGCGGTGTAGTTTGTAAAATGGGGTCTCTTATGAGGGGTTCTGCTGTTCTGGCACCTCAAGGGCTCTGCCAATGTTACATGGCACCCTCAAACCAGTCCGGCAAAATCTAAACTCCAATATGGCATTTCTTCCCCTCTGAGGTTTGTACTGTGCCTCAAAGGTAATTTTCGACCAAATATGAGGTATCGGTGTACTCATTAGAAATTGCTCAACAAAATTTGGGGGCCATTTTCTCCAGCTATCCTTGTGAAAATGAAAAAATCTGTGGCTAAAACAACATTTTTGCTGGAAAAATGTGATTTTTCTTATTTTCACTGCTCTACATTATAAACTTTGAGGGTCCAAGGTGCTCAGCACAAATCTAGATAAGTTCCCTGAGGGGTCTAGTTTTCAAAATGGTGTCACTTGTGGGGGGTTTCCACTTTTTAGGAACATCAGTGGCACTTCAAACATGACATAGCGTCCGCTAATTATTCCAGCAAATTTTGCATTAAAAAAGTCAAATTACGCTCCTTCCCTTCCAAGTCCTACTTTGCGCCCAAACAGTAGTTTGCCTCCACATATTGGGTATTGGCATACTTAGGAGAAACTGCACAACAAATTGTATGGTGTAATTTCTCCTGTCACCCTTGGGAAAATAGAAAATTTGGGGCTAAAAAAAGTGGCAAAAATTTAATTGTTTTTTAAATATTCACTGCTCAATGTTAGAAACTTCTGTGAAGCACCTGGGGGATCAAGGTGCTCACCACACATCTAGATAAGGTCCCTGAGAGTTATAGTTTCAAAAATGGTGTCACTTGTTGGCAGTTTCCTCTTAAAATAAATAAATAAGTTAGGCACATCAGGGTTTCTCCAAAAGCTACATGTTGTCCACTAATCCAGCAAATTTTACATTCAAAATGTCGAACGGCGGTCCTTCTTTTCGGAGCCCTGCTGTGCTTCCCTGAGACCCTCAGAGCAACGCGATGTGATCACGTTGTTCCGAGGGCCTCCTCCCTACAGGCTCTGGATCCAAGATGACCGCAGGGTCCTTCTTGGTCCTTCAGGGAGGTGGCTTGTTAGTGCCTGCTGTGAGCAGGCGCCGGCAAGCCTCCTGCACTGCCTGTCTGATCGCTGATCAGCGTTCTGACACTATATAGTGATGTCCCACCCTGGGACAATGTAAAAATGTAAAAAAAATAAAATTAACATGTGTAAAAATATTTTTTTTAAAAATCCCTAAATAAAAAAAAATATATATTTCCCCAATAAACATATTATTATTATGTAAATTAAAAAAAAATAAAAGTATACATATTTAGTATCGCCGCGTCCGTAACGACCCTCCCTATAAAATGGTCCCACTAGTTAACCCCATTAGTGAACTCATTAAAAAAAAAAGGCAAAAAAAACAATGCTTTTTCATCATACTGCTGAACAAAAAGTGGAATAACACGCGAGAAAAAAAGACGGATATAAATAAACATGGTACCGCTTAAAACGTCATCTTGTCCCGCAAAAAATGAGCCACCATACAGCATCATCAGCAAAAAAATAAAAAAGTTATAGCTAGAATAAAGAAATGCAAACATAATTATTTTTTATATAAAATAGTTTTTACTGTATAAAAAAATAATACAAATGAGGTATCGCTGTAATCGTACTAACCTGAAGAATAAAACTACTTTATCAATTTTCCACACGCGGAACGGTACAAATGTCCCCCCAAAATAAATTCATGAATTGCTAGTTTTTATTCATTCTGCCTCCCAAAAATTGTAATAAATAGCGATCAAAAAATGTCATGTGCCCAAAAATTGTAACAATAAAAACATCAACTCGTCCCACAAAAAATAAGACCTCACAAGACTCTGTGGGACAAAATATGGAAAAATTATAGCTCTCACAATGTGGTGATGCAAAAACAATTTTTTGTAATAAAAAGTGTCTTTTAGCATGTGACAGCTGCGAAACATAAAAACCCAATATAAAAACCCGCTATAAATAGTAAATCAAAGCCCCTTTTATCACCCCTTAGGGAAAAATTATAAAATTAAAAAAAATTATTTATTTCCATTTTCCCGTTAGGGTTAGGGTTAGGGTGTGTTAGGGTTAGGTTTGTGGTTAGGGTTATGGTTAGGGTTGGGATTAGGGTTAGGGGTGTGTTGGGGTTAGGGTTGGAGTTAGAATTGGGGGGTTCCACTGTTTAGGCACATCAGGGGCTCTCCAAACGTGACATGGCGTCTGATCTCAATTCCAGCCAATTCTGTGTTGAAAAAGTCAAATGGTGCTCCTTCCCTTCCGAGCTCTGCCATGTGCCCATACAGTAGTTTTCTCCCACATATTGAATATCAGCGTACTCAGGACAAATTGATCAACAACTTTTGGGGTCCAATTTCTCCTGTTACCCTTGGGAAAATAAAAAATTGGGGTCTAAAAGATCATGTTTGTGCAAAAAATATGATTTTTTTTATTTTCATGCCCGGGCATTATAAACTTCTGTGAAGCACTTGGGGGGTTCAAAGTGCTTACTACACATCTTATAAAGTTCCTTAGGGGGTCTAGTTTTCAAAATGGGGTCACTTGTGGGGGGTTTCTACTGTTTAGGCACATCAGGGGCTTCCCAAAAGCGACATGACGCCCACAGACCATTCCATCAAAGTTTGCATTTCAAAACGTCATTACTTCCCTTCCGAGCCCCGACGTGTGCCCATACAGTAGTTTTCTCCCACATATGGAGTATCAGAGTACACAGGACAAATTGGACAACAACTTTTGTGGTCCAAATTCTCCTGTTTCTCTTGGGAAAATAAAAAATTATTTTTTTATTTGCACGCTCGGGCATTATAAGCTGTATTGAAACACCTGGGGATCAAAGTTCTCACCACACATCTAGACAAGTTCCTTGGTCGATCTAGTTTCCAAAATGGGGTCACTTGGGGTTTCCACTGTTTAGACACATCAGGGGCTCTCCAAACATGACATGATGCCCACAGACCATTGCATCAAAGTCTGCATTCCAAAACGTCAGTAATTCCCTTCCAAGCCCCGACGTGTGCCCATACAGTAGTTTTCTCCCACTTTTGGGGTATCAGCGTATGCAGGACAAATTGGACAACAACTTTTGTGGTTCAATTTCTCCTGTTACTCTTGGGAAAATAAAAAATTGGGGGCTAAAAGATCATGTTTGTGGAAAAGATATGATTTTTTTATTTTCACGCTCGGGCGTTATAAACTTTATTGAAACACCTGCGGGATCAAAGTTCTCACCACATATCAGGACAAGTTCCTTGGGGGGTCTGGTTTCCAAAATGGGGTCACTTGTGGGGGTTTTCCAATGTTCAGGCACATCAGGGGCTCTCCAAACGTGACATGGCATCTGATCTCAATTCCAGCCAATTTTGCTTTGAAAAATTCAAACGGCGCTCCTTCCCCTCCGTGCTCTGCCATGCTCCCAAACAGTGGTTTACCCACACATATGGGATATCAGCGCATCAGGACAAATTGCACAATAACTTTTGTGGTCTTGTTACCCTTGGGAAAACAAAAATTAGGGGCGAAAAGATCATTTTTGTGGAAAAAATATGTTTTTTGAATTTTATGACTCTACGTTATAAACTTCTGTGAAGCCCTTGGGGGTTCAAAGTGCTCACCACACATCTAGGTATAGTTTCCAAAACAATGTCATTTGTGGGGGGTTTCCACTGTTTAGGCACATCAAGGGCTCTCCAAATGCGACATGGCATCCAGCCAATTCTGCATTGAAAAAGTCAAACAGCGCTCCTTACCTTCTGAGCTCTGCCATGCACCCAAATAGTGGTTTACCCCCACATATAGGGTATCAGTATATACTCAGGACAAATTGCACAACTATTGGGGTCCAATTTGTCCGGTTTCCCTTGGGAAAATAAAAAATTTGGGTCGAGAAGATCATTTTTGAGAAAAAATTATGATTTTTTATTTTTAAGGCTCTACGTTATAAACTTCTGTGACGCACTTTGGGGTTCAAAGTGCTCACCACACATCTAGATAAGTTCTTTAGGGGTCTACTTTCCAAAATGGTGTAACTTGTGGGGGGTTTCCACTGTTTAGGCACATCAGGGGCTCTTCAAATGCAGCATGGCATCCGATCTCAATTCCAGCCAATTTTGCATTGGAAAGTCATCACTTGTGGGGGGTTTCCACTGTTTAGGCACATCAGGGGCTCTTGAAACGCAACATGGCGTCCGATCTCAATTCCAGCCAATTTTGCATTGGAAAGTCAAACGGCGCTCCTTCCCTTCCGAGCTCTGCCGTGTGCCGACACAGTGGTTCCCCCTCACATATGGGCTATCAGCGTACTCAGGACAAATTGCACAACAACTTTTACGGTCCAATTTCTCCTGTTACCCTTGGTAAAATAAAAAAAATGGATCTGAAATAAATATGTTGTGTAAAAAAGTTAAATGTTCATTTTTTTTTAAACATTCCAAAAATTCCTGTGAAGTACCTGAATGGTTAATAATCTTCTTGAATGTGGTTTTGAGCACCTTGAGGGGTGCAATTTTTAGGATGGTGTCACTTTTGGGTATTTTCTATCATATAGACCCCTCAAAGTGACTTCAAATGTGATGTGGTCCCTAAAAAAATATGGTGTTGTAAAAATGAGAAATCGCTGGTCAACTTTTAACCCTTATAACTTCCTAACAAAAAAAAAAATTGTTTCCAAAATTGTGCTGATGTAAAGTAGACATGTGGGAAATGTTATTTAATAACTAATTTGTGTGACATATTTCTCTGTTGTAAGGGCATAAAAATTCAAAGTTTGAAAATTGCAAAATTTTCTAAAATATTCGCCATATTTCCATTTTTTTCATAAATAAACGCAAAATATATCAAAGAAATCTTACCACTAACATAAAGTACAATATGTCACGAGAAAACATTCTCAGAATCGCCATGATCCGTTGAAGCGTTCCAGATTTATTACGTCATAAAGGGACAGTTGTCAGAATTGTAAAAATTGGCCTGGTCATTAACGTGTAAACCACCCTTGCGGGTTAAGGGGTTAAATATTCCAAAAATTTCTGAAATAAATATGTTGTGTAAAAAAGTTAAATGTTCATTTTTTTTTAAACATTCCAGAAATTCCTGTGAAGCACCTGAAGGCTTAATAAATTCTTGAAGGGGGTTTTGAGTCCCTTGAGTGGAGAAGTTTTTAAAATTGTGTCTTTTGGGTTTTTCCCTGTCATATAGACCCCTCAAAGTCATTTCAAATGTAATGTGGCCCCTTTAAAAAAAAATATTTTTTTTTTAATTTTTTTTTTGGAAAAAATGAAAAATCTCGTTTAATTTTTTAATTTTTTTGGGGCTTCCAAACAAAAAAAATTATGTTTAAAAAATTTTGGTGTGGATGTAAAGTAGAAATGGGGTAATGTTATTTTTGACTTTTTTGCATGTTTAATTTTCTGTTTTAAGGGCTTTTAAAATTTTAAAATTTGTTTTTTTGCGTTTTTTAATTTTTTGCCAAATTTCCTTTTTTTTCCACAAACGCGGTATAGCGAAAAAAATTTTACCACATTTGAGGTTTAAATATGTTACAGAAAAAACAGTTCAGAATCAGTGGGATACATTGAAACTTTCCCAGAGTTATTACTTCATAAAGGGGACAGTGGTCGAATTTTTAAAATTTGGTTGGTCCTAAGATAAAAACAGTCTTGGGATGAAAAGGGGGTTAAGCAAAGAGATAACGTTACATATTTTTTTTTGCCCTTGCATGTTATTGTTTTCCATGGCTAAAATTTTTTTTCCCTTTTTCCCTTTCAGAATTCAGTTAAATGTAGGGTTCTGGAAAAAATACGACAAAAACAGTCAGGGGAAAGCTTTCGTTTTTTTTCCAGAGTTTAAAACCAAAACCCAAATACAGGGCCCTTGAGAAATTTTTTGTCCGAAACCCGAAAAGAAATGAGAGGGAAAACGCTTAAATGGGGGAAACTTCCCCGCATATTTTTACCAAGCATATGAAAGACAAAAAAAGAAAGAAGAAAGAGGGCATTAGTTTAAGGTGTAAAGGTAATAATGGAGAAAAACAAATTTTCCCATAAAAAGCTTTAAAAAAGGACGAATTTTTCAGAGGGCTATTGTGACCAAAGTATTT